>CM060905.1:771721709-772971709 GCA_030737815.1 Allium fistulosum | reverse complement strand
ATAATTTAAAATGTACTTTACTACATATATAACTCATACACTCAGTATATTTTATAATTCAACTAAACTAATAGACAGTACATCCTATAGGTAAATTAATATATATAGCTAAAGTATTGTATCTCTATCATAACAGCTAGTATATGTACTTTATAATATAAGTTTTTTATTTTTATTTTTATATAACTGTAAATAACATATCCTATCTTACAAAACATATAGTATCTATATATATACACCCGCAACACACACAAAATTCACTTTCCAATATAAAATATAATTCGACAAAAACCAAAATATAAAACAACTTTGTATAAATCAAACCCATATATATATAACAGGAAAGTATACTCGAAATAAATTTTAAAACAAAACAAAAACAAAATAAAATAAAAATTTTACTAACATTACAACAAAGACCAGACTGACAGATCTGGGTATGAGAGATGAAGTGGTTGTCACCGATCGGAGGCAGGCTGGGGCGTGTGGCCTTTGGTACACGTGGGCAATAGTGTGCAGGCTTCAAGGGTAGACGGTGGACTATGGAGTGGCGGAGGGTGGCCAGAGTTCGACGGCGTGAACTGGTGGGGCCGCGAGTAGGTGATGGACGTGGGAAGGCTTTGTGGTGGGAGGCTTGGCATGGGTGTGAGGCTTCGGTAGGTGGCTGCGGTGACTGGAAGGGGTAGGCTTGGAGATTTGCGAGCTCGCTGTGAGGAGGAGGAGCGAATGGAGGGTTGGTGGCTCGAGTTAAGGCGATGGGCTTTCGGGTTGAAGGTGGCAGGCGTCGGTTCGAGTCTGGTAGCAAGTGGAGAAGCGGAGGGTATGGGTTGATGGCGTGCAATTTTGAGATGCCGGGAAAGGAAGAACTGAAGTGTAGGTGAGCGGATCGGTTGCATTGGTATATATAAAGTTTATTTTTCTTTTGAAGAATACAAACTAAAAAAAAGGAAACAGAGTAGAGGAGAGAAAGAAAGACCAGATCCAAAAATAAAGAGGAGAGGAGAGGAAATGGTTCACGGTGGATCTGGGAAAAATGAAGATGAAGGGAAAGAAATAAACTAGTTTTCTAGGCGATGAAGTTATAAAAGGAACCATGTGTACAATAATTGAAACGAAAACGTACACAAATAAATGAAATGGTAACAGTCTCTCATTGATTCAGCTGACAAATATTAAAGCAATTGATTGATGCGCGTTTAAATTTTGAAACGCAAAAGAAATCAAATGGTCACGGATCCGATACCGATACCGTTACCGGTTTCGTGGATTCCGCTGTGTACCGGGCTTCAAAACCCAGAATTGAATATACTGCGGTGATCAGCACAACGAGGCGATCAAAACGGTATGTAGATATCAGTGGTACGATCATCGTATCAAAAGTCAACAATCGGTACCGAAAATGCTGCTATTTTGCCAGAATTAAGATAAACGGAGCAATAGAAGTCCAAATTTGGAAAAAAAAATTTCGCAGTTTGATTCAGAATGATCTGAATAAATTTTCTCATGTTGACATATTTTGGTTTCGGAAAACTTTTAAATTCACTGTTATTAACCGGTTTGATTTGAAATGAAATTTCACAGGAAAATAAACTTCAATATTATCAGATGAAAATTTACCAGTTGCTATATTAACATAGACGTATTCCAAATAATAAATTTTTAATTTCAAATTTTATTGTTTAAAATTTCACAAATTTCCAGTTAAATATACTTTTAAAACCATTAAATTTTACGGGTCGTTACACTCTCCCCCACTCAAAACTTTTCATCCCCAAAAAGGAAGGAGGTAGAAGAATAGAAACAACCAGACAGAAAAAATAGATTGAAAGTCAAGATTAAACAATTAATTTAAACTATATAAATTTTACTTAAAATTTGAAAACTTCATTTGCAATTCAATTATCTTATATACTTTAAAACCTTTCAAAAATCCATTTGTAAAATTTCTTGCTTCCCTTATAAATACCATTTATATGTTTAAATAACACATTTATAAAGATATGAAAATTATTTGAAAACAATTATTTACATTATTACTTATATTTACAAAGAAACTATTGAAAACATTTAAATCCATAATTCATAAATTTATTAATTTATCTCAAGATACTTTCAAATATTATTAATAAACAAATAATCATTTACGTTAAAATGTTTTATTTAATTAATAACTTCTAAAATATTTATAACACTAAAAATTTCTATTAAACCATGTAGTATATAAATAAAAATATAATATATATATATATATAATCAACAAGGAAAACAAGAAGGATTTGGAAAACAGATGATGAGTGAATGAATAAAGCTGAGCAAATAAGGTAGATTCAAAAGAATAGTATCAGGCACGAATAATTAATTTAGAACCATAAGGGTTTTAATTTCAAATATTAATATAGAATTTCTTTTGTTGAAAATACCTTTATAATAAAATACTTTTATAACTCGATGTTTCAACAAGTTTATCCTTGTTCCTGTAGACTCTGGTAGTGCGTTGATCAGACGCAAAACTAGAATTCTCCAGGTACTTAGTAGACCTGTTTCAACACCCAGTGAAAATACTGGAAAACCTTTAAAAACAGATATGGAAAGTACAATCCAAACAAAAACAAACAAATCATAGATCGCAGATACACAATGGTTATGCCTGGGTCCCCCAGGAAACATCCGTACCTTTTAAGCATTCACTGCCTTGCGAATTTCGCCATGCAACAAAACTATGGACCGCAGGATACATAACAATGGTTACGCCTGGATCCCCCAGGAAACATCCATACCCTTTAAGCAATCTTTGCCTTGCGGATTACGCCACTAACACGACCATAGATCGCAGATATACAATGGTTACGCCTGGATCCCCCAGGAAACATCCGTACCTTTTAAGCAATCACTGCCTTACGAATTACGCTATGCAGTCGAGTTCGTAAGACCATGGGTAATGCCATGGAATTCGAAGGACACTCGAGTATCATATCCGGAAAACCAAAAATCAGAGAGAATAATATCGATAGAATGAATCCAAGATGTGGCCACAAATCGGATATCAAGCAGAAGGCACTTTCCATATCTTTACTTCGAAAATATGTATCATATAGTACCGTTTTCAAATCACTTCAAATATCGTACTTATATAAAATCCATTATATATAAGATTTAATTTTCAAATCAAATACTTTTCCAAAATCAAAAGTATATCAAATCACACTTATATAGACTTTAATTATATAAGATTTCACTTTTCAAATTGAGTACCCTTTTTCAAATCTATAGTTTTCGAATCAATTTCATACTCATACAAATCAATTTTACATAAGTTCGACAACTCCCAAATCAAGTGTTTAATAACATAAGGTTCTCAAATTTAATTTGTTTCAATATCAGTTCAATTTCAAAATCATATACAATTTCACCAAATTATTTCTTCTCAAATTAAATATCTTTAGTTTCAAAGTTTCCAAAATAATAGATTTAGAAAATAAATCCAAATTTCCAAATCAATATAATTTAAGTCAAACAATTCATTTCCAAAATCAAATGTTTTCAAAATCATCTTATACTTACGTAAGGTCCATCTTATATAAGGATCAAATTTTTCAAAATAAATTTCGCTGTATGAAGAGCCATATGGGATTGAATATTTTTTCTTTCATGGGTTATATCTTTGTAATTTAAATTGGAAATTTTCTTTTAGTAAGCAAAGATATTCTAACTCGATAGCTTCACTTTCAGCGTCAAAATAAATCAATGATAATAGAATATAAGATGTCCATACGCCATCATTTCGCAGAATCACATTTGATCGCTCGCTCGATCACACAAGTTCGCTTTCGAACTAGTATTGTCCAATCGACTTCTCTAATGCGGATTTCGATTATGATTTCTCAACTAGAAGTCAAAAGTCTCCTTGCATAGCCATATACTACGATAGAGAATTCTAGAATCAAGCCCAAAATCCATATCAAATATTCGCCATCAAGAATCGAATGAAAAATTCTAACACGAAATGGTGTAATTCACCTCGAACTTGTGTACTCAACCTAGATCAAATTAATTATGCGAATAAAACAGCATACGTACAAATTATATATTTATTCCAACTTGTTAAATATATAGTTTCATAAGGATGTTACTAAATTAAAACATTTAACTAAATTTTATTTAAAATATATTGAAGACCAAATTCTTTTCAAAACATTTCAAATCTAAATTTCATATTAGAAAATTTTAAAATTTCCTTATTCATTTACTTAACCAAATAGTTTCAACTTATTTAAATCATATTACTTCATACTTAAACATTCAAAACAAACTTATATACTTTATCAAAATACTTTTCAAAATTTCTTAGCTTTGAAAAGTTAGCCTTGATTTGGAAGTACTCGAACTTCAAAATAGTCGAAGAAATCATTTTCAAATTCAAGAGTTGGAAATCAGCAACAAATCAGTAAATCAATTTTAACAAATAGGGTTATATCAAATCCAAAACTCGAGGACTGAACACCAGCTCATTTCAAATCGTTTCAAATACATATACATATATCTTTCGAATATCAAATCATACTTCAAAATTTTGAAATCAAAATTGGTTTCGCAAAATCACTCGCGTAGCAGTGCTACTAAAGTGGCCTATCCCCCACTCTGAAACTTGAAAATCAACGTCGATGATACGTGCACTCATCACCGAAATTATTTTCCAGCGACATAAGTGAGTTCTGGACTTCTATTTTCTCAAACTTCTTTTGAAATTTCTTCGAAATCATTGGAACTCATTTGAAGTCATTTGAAATATTTCTTATTCGGAAAATACTTTCAAATCGTATTATTTTATATTTCAAAATCCTAAAACCAAGTTCAAAATATCGGAGTTCAATTTTCGAATTTCAAACTTAAAATCCTTCAGTTATAAATCATATTTAGACAAATCAAATTTCTTATATAATTTTTTCAAAATTACAAATCCTTTCAAAACTTCAAATTCTCATTTTTAGAAGGTATATATAATCTTTATCGAAAACATTTCACTTTTATATATAGAATATAATCATACTTATCAAAATAATAATTTCGGTTTAGAAACAATTTCTAAAATACAAACAAACCCGATTTTCAAAGGATGATTCACGAACGGATTTCAGAACAACGATAGAGATTCAATTTAAAAAGAAACTCTAATCAAATAAAATTCTGATTCGAAGATAGGCTTGAACGAAGATGAGATAATTAACTTACAAAATAGAAGATGGATATACTTATATAAATCGCGGGCGACCTTAACCGGGTCAACCGTGACTTCAAGAATTAATCGTTGCGGAAATCTAAGGCAAATCGACATTCGATCGCTAGAGATAGAATTCGGCATAACAAGAGATGGCAACATCAAAACCGAGGGATATATAAATCTCCGGTGAATCAATGCCAATTGTAAAGGAGTTCCACCCCTTTACAAATCATTCAAAGATTGGCGAGATCGCCAATTCTTATAGAGATCATTCGAAGTGGAGTTATGGGATACTCCAGAATCAAAAGAATACAAATAAGGAGAGACAAGAATGAATTTTGGAACCGAAAGGAACGTTCCAAAGTTCAAAGGAAATCGAGTCAAAAGAAAGAGATTCAAACTCGAACGAAAGTGATTCTGTAAATAAATCTACTATATATGCTAAGCTTTGCCTAGAGCCAAAGCTCTGATACCAACTGTAACGACCCTCTATTTTGGACCATTCAAATCGACAATAAATCCACACATGTTTGACTTGAATAATTCAAAATATCAGATTGTTAATTTAAATTTGGCAAAACTCAGCATATACAGTAAATAAATCAATCACAGAATCACAGACACAGAGTAATACAATAATACGCAGTGGAATAGATAAAATAGTAGTTCATGAAGCTACTATATAAACATCAGAGTTAGAAATAAAATACAACAGAATATCTCAAATGTAGTGAAGTCTCCAGTACAACATATGACTTCTCTGGACAAATCAACTAGAAGAGCTGAAAGCTGAGGCGATAGTTGGATCTCCAAAGGAAGCTCCAAACTCCAAGGGTGAGTCTCAAATGCTGTATCACTCGGTTTGACCCGAGCGTAAAGCAAAACACAAAACACTCGAGCCAGGATTAACATTCTTATATCAATAAATCCAACTCAAGTGAAATATCAACTAAAATACAAGTAACTTAAAGGATGTTTGGGATAACCATCCTCTAAGGATCTGTAGAACTATCTACAAGGTGGAAATATACATTATAACACCGTGGTCATTTCAATTTAATTTATACTTCAAAACCCAAATATCATTTCATTTCAAATATAACTATTTTCCAAGATAGTATATATATTAATTAATTTATAAAGTAAAGTATTTAATTTTCTCAAGTCTCGCAAATCGATTCAAATCAGCTTCAAATTCCAAATTCAAGTTTATTCAAGCTCCATTCAACAATTTAATTCAGTTCTACATATACCATTTATTTCAATATATTTCAAAGCTTTAATATTCAACATTTCAAAGTTAGATTTAACAGTTTCATATAGCTCTTGATTTAACTTCATTATTATTTAATCAGGGAATATTCACTTAATAGATTCAATATCATTTACTAGCCTTAAATCACATTTTTCTAAATATTTCCTTAAACTTTATTTAAACAAGAAATATTCATTAAATTACTTATAAATCAAACCTAAGTTATAAATCATATCTTACATCTCAATTTCAATAAGTTTCAAATCGGTTTAATTAAATAATATTCTTTATTGAATACAATTTCAACTAAATTCAAATTATCTTCCTAACCTTACTTATTCTAATTTTTACCAAAAACCTATTTTGAAATATAGATATAAGTACTTAACCATATTATACGTATTCAATCAATCTTAATTAAATTAAACATTTTTATTAAATCTATATATATCATTACCATTTATATATAAAAATTTAAGAATCAACATTTATTAAAAACCATATATTTCTTTCCAAAACCATAGAATTTATTTTCAAAATATTTATATATGGACCAACAGTGTCTGTATATAATTTCCTATATATGGTCAAGTAGTACGGATGATTATCATTTCAATCCGTAATTTAAATATATATGGGTAGATGTCATTTCGACCCGCAATCCCAAATTGAATTCAAATGAAAATCGCTTGGGTCTATCATTTCAACCCATAACGATTTTCTCCTATTCTAAAGTCCGTTCGGGTATGTATCATTTCAACCCATAGTGATTTCTATACTAACAGGGAACTTGCAGAGTGATAACAGATATAGAAATAATATAACATGCATAGATATATCATCAATAACAATATAATATAAACAACAGGATATGGTGTCATATCCCACAGGTGAACAGTTACAGATAATAGCATATATAACAATTTAAATAACTACAGCAGCATATTTCAATTGTCGTTTCAATTAAAATCAAATTTAATAAATAGAAGAACGTTAATCGTGAGTGAATGCTCACCTTTCGAGGCTAGGGTGTTAGACAACAGGGCAAGCTACAAATTTCAAAGCAAAGTGAAGTGGGCACGAATTTGACAAGCTGATAGTTTACATTAATGAGAACAAATCAGAATCATCTAGATAGAGACCGAATATATATATATATATAATTATATTTTCAAATTGTATACGAATACTAAAATAAAATAATATATTTAATTAAAGATTATTGTTTATATTTAAAACGCAAATATAAAATAAAACCTTCCAACTCTGTTATAAATAACATACTATACTGTATATGAAATCTGGCATGTAACACTTACTGGAAACACGAATACACTATATATGTTTACAAATATAAATTAAAATCCATATTATATATTAACCTATATGAGTAAATATTTATATACTAACAGTAAACTAAAACTATAAGCACAAACTGAAAACAATTATATAAAGTTATACATATATGCTGCTCTGAAACTGTTTTGTAGTCAAAACATGTAACAGCACTAAAACTTTAACATTATATAAAAAAAATTCTGTAAAAATCGTATACTTAGAAATCAAACAGAGAATATATTATATACTTACCTAAACTTTAGCAATTTAGATTATATAGCATCAAACCCGAAAGAATATAATTTAAAATGTACTTTACTACATATATAACTCATACACTTAGTATATTTTATAATTCAACTAAACTAATAGACAGTACATCCTATAGGTAAATTAATATATATAGCTAAAGTATTGTATCTCTATCATAACAGCTAGTATATGTACTTTATAATATAAGTTTTTTATTTTTATTTTTATATAACTGTAAATAACATATCCTATCTTACAAAACATATAGTATCTATATATATACACCCGCAACACACACAAAATTCACTTTCCAATATAAAATATAATTCGACAAAACCCAAAATATAAAACAACTTTGTATAAATCAAACCCATATATATATAACAGGAAAGTATACTCGAAATAAATTTTAAAACAAAACAAAAACAAAATAAAATAAAAATTTTACTAACATTACAACAAAGACCAGACTGACAGATCTGGGTATGAGAGATGAAGTGGTTGTCACCGATCGGAGGCAGGCTAGGGCGTGTGGCCTTTGGTACACGTGGGCAATGGTGTGCAGGCTTCAAGGGTAGGTGGTGGACTATGGAGTGGAGGAGGGTGGCCAGAGTTCGACGGTGTGAACTGGTGGGGCCGCGAGTAGGTGATGGACGTGGGAAGGCTTTGTGGTGGGAGGCTTGGCATGGGTGTGAGGCTTCGGTAGGTGGCTGCGGTGATTGGAAGGGGTAGGCTTGGAGATTTGCGAGCTCGCTGTGAGGAGGAGGAGCGAATGGAGGGTTGGTGGCTCGAGTTAAGGCGATGGGCTTTTGGGTTGAAGGTGGCATGCGTCGGTTCGATTCTGGTAGCAAGGGGAGAAGCGGAGGGTATGGGTTGATGGCGTGCAGTTTTGAGATGCCGGGAAAGGAAGAACTGAAGTGTAGGTGAGCGGATCGGTTGCATTGGTATATATAAAGTTTATTTTTCTTTTGAACAATACAAATAAAAAAAAGGAAACATAGTAGAGGAGAGAAAGAAAGACCAGATCCAAAAATAAAGAGGAGAGGAGAGGAAACGGTTCACGGTGGATCTGAGAAAAATGAAGATGAAAGGAAAGAAATAAACTAGTTTTCTGGGCGATGAAGTTATAAAAGGAACCATGTGTACAATAATTGAAACGAAAACGTACACAAATAAATGAAATGGTAACAGTCTCCCATTGATTCAGCTGACAAATATTAAAGCAATTGATTGATGCGCGTTTAAATTTTGAAACGCAAAAGAAATCAAATGGTCACGGATCCAGTACTGATACGGTTACCGGTTTCGTGGATTCCGCTGTGTACTGGGCTTCAAAACACAGAATTGAATATACTGCGGTGATCAACACGACGAGGCGATCAAAACGGTATGTAGATATCAGTGGTACGATCATCGTATCAAAAGTCAACAATCGGCAGAATTAAGATAAACGGAGCAGTAGAAGTCCAAATTTGGAAAAACGAATTTTGCAGTCTGATTCAGAATGATCTGAATAAATTTTCTCCTGTTGACATATTTTGGTTTCGAAAAACTTTTAAATTCACTGTTATTAACCGGTTTGATTTGAAATGAAATTCACAGGAAAATAAACTTCAATATTATCAGATGAAAATTTACCAGTTGCTATATTAACATAGACGTATTCCAAATAATAAATTTTTAATTTCAAATTTTATTGTTTAAAATTTCACAAATTTCCAGTTAAATATACTTTTAAAACCATTAAATTTTACGGGTCGTTACATCCACGATACACAGAATTACAGTAAATGATCCGAGATACGATCAAATTTAGGTAAGCATCCTCTCATACCCCTTCTTTACGAGCACACAATGAAACCTCTAAGTATCAATGATCCTTTAGCACACATCTCCATTATAGGACACATCATCATTCCACTTCATAAGTTCTCACACCAATGAACTTGCGCTCATGGATCATAATCACAACTCCCATCGTGTTGTCAAAGTCCAGAACGTCTTTGGACATCCATCAAAAGCCACAAAGTCTTCTCGTCTTGGTCCCGAAGTTGCCTCATTAAGTCCTTAAATGAAGCCCAAAACAGCCATGCAATATCAACTACGTTAGCCTTGAGTCTCCTTCACATCTCCATTACATCGAAGATAATCAAGCGATAGTCCATAACCCCCTACCTCTTCAACCATTCACCAATAACTGATAATGCACCATCCTTAGGCCCCGTTGTGATCCCCTAAGATTTTGTACGATCGATACCGATCTAACCATTATGTTTAGTACTTAGCCAAAATCCAGCAAAGTACTAAACATAAGAACTTCAAATAGGCAAGTCTTCAAGTATTCCTTATAATAGCTCCTTCGTAGACCGCAGTCTCCATCCAGTTTTGCTTCACTTTAGATTGTTTGGAGTGGACCCATTCATATTGTTTTATAGTTGAAGTTTTACTACATCTTCTCATCAATGGCCTAAAGGAACACCATGCCCCCATCGTGTAAACCCCCAATCATCCCTCTAAAGTGCCACTTGGCATAAATTCATCCACCTTCATTATTGGGTACTGACCCACTAAGGTCGGTGGCGAATGGTTTGACTTTGCCAAAAACTGGCTAACTCACTTCCTTAACTCACCACTTCAATTTATTTATGTTTTGTTGCTTCATTTTGCATGGAATCTCCACACCTACATTAATACACCTCTTGAAACTCTAACACTACTCTATGCACTTTGTTCCAATGTCCCAGCCTCCATTATTTATGTAATCACCTTGGATGACCCATTTCCTACCAATCCATATACACTAGACTCCATCTCATAGAACATTTCCCTAACTCCAAATCGCATACTGATTGGATTTTTGTCCAATACAACTATATACAATGTATAAATTTAAGCAATACAATGCATATATCACATATAACATATACATAAAATAAATTTTGGATTTAATAACTAATTACCTTAGGTTTGGCCTACTTTTTAGAATGGGGTGTCCATAAGAACATATATATGGAATCAACCAAAATTCATTTTAAACAATTGAATTTCATTTATAAATCATGGTTAAGTTTATATCTAATGAATCTTGTTTTTGTCTTTGAAAACATTTTAAAAACATCATTCTTAACTTTGTAAACTTCTAGAGTATAGCAAGAGATATAAACCACTCACCAAAGACCTCAAAATGCACCAAAAATGTGGTAGAAAAGATCCAACCAGCCAACCACGAATCCTAAGATTCTAATTTTTGAAATTCCTAATACCTCTTTGCTAATCCCTCAGCAAATCACCCTCTAGTTACTTGATTAGCTAATTAGTGTAAGGAATTGAGCTGCTTTTGGCTAAGGAGATGATTAATGAAGGTTTTACATAGTTTTTGGGAAGTGTAATAATGATTAGGTGTTGTCCCATCAACTAATATTAGCTCAAATCCCAAAAAGGGTCAATGGGCTAATATGGGCTTAGTCTATTGACCCGCTCATATATCCAAACCCGTAACTTCAAATGGCCATATTTCCTAAATCATAAGACCAAAAATCTATTATGAGCACTCTACAAAAAAGAACCCATCATATATTTCCTTTGGAAATGATTTTTACCATAGTTTCACATCTATCAAAGGTTATATCCCTTACAAGTTTTAAGGGGCAAAACCATCAAGTAAAAGTACCAAGGATAAAAAAATGTCAATACTCTACATCGTCTAAAGTTATACCATAATCCGACCTAATTTACTTATGGATATAATTTTTACGACTCGCTGATACGTAATAATGTGGATCGTTACACATTGTCATTACGAATTTTAAGATTTAATCACAGATTTTCTTATAATTTTGATAGGTCTAGATTGAATCAATGAGTAAAGTATTATCAAAGTGGATGTAGGCACATCCAGACCACTATAAAAATTGGATTACCTTGCATTTCTTGCTATTCTTCTTCCCTTTTTACCTTTTTTCTATTAAATTTGCCACTTCTAGATATGTTTTTATGATATAGGACTGTTATCTCTTCATAAGCTTTCATTTTGAGGGTGTTAAACAAATTTTATGGCTAACACATTTTGGAGCTTTTATTGAGAAAATAGAAGATCAGACTAGATCTCTATTGCTATTAGGATTTGGATAAAATCTCATTGGTGATGTCATAGGATGGTATGGAAGAAGAATCAAGGAAGGTAAGCAATTGAATATTCTGATGGAGTAAATGCAAGGAATGCTGATTGGAGCAGTTGATCTACTTAACCTCCACTAGGTCCATTCACTATGGAGGATCTATGAATCGAAAGATGGAAGCAATGTGACTATTATTGAAGAGCTGGCATGGCAATTTATAGTGATAAGTTAACCACTTCAGGAAGATGGGTCTCGCCCAAGGGATAAAAGAGTTAGATGAAGTTCTCTAATTAGATCAGATGAATGGAGTTCTACTAGAAGACATAGAGCATAAAAAGATAAAGCTTGAGATGGAAACAAGGATATAGGATGATATAACCAAACATTAGCAATTGTATAGGCACCAGGATCAATTGGTGCCAATCCATTATGGATCAGTATTGATCTATGAAGATGTAAGGATGGTGATGGAAATGATGTTGTTGGAGGTGCTACCAAGTTGTAAGTCCCGATGGTGGAAGATCTGGAAGAAACGCCGATAGAAATGCATGAAGGAGAAGTAGATCTGGGAGACGCGTTATCGATTAACACCATAGGACGTGAAGATATATGGACTCTCGGAAGTTAGGCAGACCTACGCATCAGTTTAACAACTATAAATGCTTAGGAAAAAGTAGTATGGTTATTTGCGGAGCCAAGCACATGGTGCTGCGATGATCACCGTCAAGGATAAAATGAAGATATTGATAATAAGATCAAGGAATCAGTTTGGAGAATCCTTCAGAAGGATAAACAAGATGATAATTGGGAGATACCTCTAGTTGGAACCCATTTACAACGAAGATTAGGGGCTATGTATCCAAGGAAGTTTGTGATGTCAACGATGCTATGTTACAATGGTTGACCGATATATTGCAACATATGTTGAAATTTGATCAGCACATGGATGATGGTAGGGTGGATGACTGTGTTAAGTGCTAATGCTACACTATGGTTCTATATGCTTGATCCTAGGTTCATATCATCTAATGATCAACCAACGAACATGTTTTTGAATCAATTTAGGGTTTACTCTATACAACTAAAGGTGCACTTTCATTAGCAAACTTTCAATAATAAAAGGCCATAATAACTGAAAATTTATATGAAATGGTTTAATGCAGTAGTGACCGAGGTTGGAAACCTAGAGGATAGCTTAGCACTGACGGCTCCAGTTGTTGGTGTGGATAACAACTTTGACTTTGGGAAGAGGTTTCCTATGAAGAAGCCATATACATTGAAGTACTTTACAAAAATGAAAACCAGTTTCTACACTTAGAAAAATCCAAAATGTAGAGGATGTTTAATGCTTGCGGTCTGGCATAACCGACCATAGTGGTAAAGAGTAATGAGGTTGTTAACCAAGGTGGTAAAAATGACAATAACGATAAAGATGATAATGATAATTAAAGGAAGGACAATAATATTGGGGGAAAGAGCAGGACCCTAGAATATGCTTTGGGTTCACGTAGGATGATAAATATGGAGTTGAATGACTGACTGGAACATATTAACCTTGCAACCCAAGGCATAGTGAAGCCTTCTCTAAGAGAGCCTACCAAAGAGGAAAAACACTATAGGTAGTATTGTCACTTCCATAAGATGCATGGACACAATACTAATAAGTGAAGACACCTCAAGGATATGATTGAAGAACTGATTAGGAAAAAGAAGTTTCAAAAGCATGTGAGAGATTTGTAGGAGTGTGAACAAAGTAATAATCAACCCCTAAGTCAATTGCCTTAAGGCGATATGAAAGGGACCAATGTGGAAGGTCCAAGATCACTTAAGAGTGTATTGGTGATTAATACAACTATTGGTGGTCGCGTCTCATGAAGAGAAGCTTAAACAAGATTAAGTGCTAAGGAAGTTCCTTGGAGCAAGCTCCACAAGAGATGTGTTATGCTACCATTGTTGTTAAACCTACTAAGAACATAAAGGGAATGGACAATGATATTATTTTCAAAAATAATGATGCTGGTGGGGTTGAAGCACCAACCTTTGATCCGATGGTGGTAGCAGCCAGGATTGGACTAGCTATAATTCATCGAGTGTTCATTGATAGCGTAAGCTTGGCGAACATTTTCTTCAAAATGACACTTAATGAAATGAAATTGGATGTAAAGGATTTGTTGTCTTGAAAATCCAACATTCAGGGTTTTATCGAAGAGCCAACATCTTTGATCGGATGTACAAAGCTGATGGTACAACTAGGAGAAAGACCCCATAGGGTGATGCAAGTACATAACTTTGTTGTAGTTGATGAATATTATGCCTTTAATGCATTTTTGGACCGACTGACCCTTGCTGATTTTAGATTTCCTTAGCTCCATGGTGTTGGATAATGCAATTTCCCACGCATAGCAAGGTTAGGGTAGTCCGAGGTGACCAAAGTGCTGGAAGGGAATGCTATGTCAAAGAATTGCGAGTGACAAGACATAGAAAGAAAGGAAAAAGGGCAGAGAAGGCTTTGTGCATCATAACTCAAAATTCATAGAAACTATTGTCTGAGCCTCAGCTTTGGTCCAATAGCGACAAATAGGAAGTTGTCGACCTATGAAAAGAGTTCGATGAGGCAAGGGTGGGAACAGTGGAGCCGTTGGATGAGATTCAGATGGATGATGATGATCAGACAAAGATTGTTAAAATTGAATCTCAACTTACTTTAAGGATGAAGAGGGAACTAAATAGGTTTCTAAGGGTGAATTGAGAAGTGTTTGCATGATTTCACCTAAAACTACATGCCATCCACTGAATTCTAACTCAACATTTGTTCTAGTAAAGCAAAAAAGGTGCGGTATTGAACTAGAGAGATACGCTATGTTGAAAGAATACGTGGATAATTTGTTGGAAAATGACTTTATCTAATAAGCACTCAAACCGGATTAGGAAGCGAATCTCGTGATGGTTACAAAGTCTAATGGAGAATAGAGGACACCCATCGATTATTCAGACATGAATAAAGCATTTTCCAATAACCACTTTCTACTTTAGGGAATTAATTGGCTCATGGATGGAATGACCTAACGTAAAATCTTATCTTTTATAGACACCTATTCCTGCTATAATTAGATTGCAGTGCACGTTCTAGATCTGGAACATATGAGCTTCATTATGAACTTTTTACAGTATTGCTACAAGGCTATGCCATTCAGTTAGAATAAATATGAAGATACTTACTAGCATTTGGTCAACAGATGTTCTTAGAACAGATCGGATAGACAAATGAAATCTATGTGAATCATATGCTGGCAAAGTCAAGGAGATCAACTGATTACATAGGCAACTTATTAAAAATGTTTGATGTGCTTCAAAAGTACAAACTGAGATTGAATCCATAGAAATGTTCTTTTAGTGTCGTATCAAGAATGCTTTTAAGGTTCATTTGTAAATCTTGGAATAATGAAGCTAACTAGAAAAATATCGAGCACTGAAACAAGCTACAACCCCATCGACTAGGAGGGAAATATTAAGCTTGAATGGCAAGGTTTATGCTTTGAATATGTTCATCTAAAAGCAACCGATAAGTGTATTGCATTCTTTGATGCCTAAGTTCCGACAGAGGGATGAGTGTGAAGCTGCATTTCAAAATCTATTGGAACATCTTCAAAGACCGTTGATTATTTCCAAATCATTGGAAGGAGATGATGTTTACATCAATTTGGTGGTATCAAATTAGGTGTTGAGTGCTGTGTTGGTGCATGATGAGGCAAAAATCCAAAGGCTTGTCTATTATATCAGTAACCAATTTACAGGTACAGAAAACCATTTTCCATAATTGGACGAGATAGCCTATTTTTTATTATTAGCATCAAGGAACTGACAACCTTACTTCTAAGCTCATCCAATAAGAGTGTTGACAGATCAACCTCTTAGGTAGGTACCGCATCTCCCTAAGACTTCGAGACGATTATTAGAATGGAACATTCAATTGAGTCAGTACAATATTATTTATTATCCTAGAAAGGTGATTCATGGACAAGCATTTGCAGATTTATTTGCTAGATTTACCATTCAGGATGATGATATGGAAGAGGAAATGGTTGAGCTTACTCAATGGAAATTGTACGTGGATGGCACATCCAATTACCACAACTATGAAGCAGGAGTAGTTTTGGTAACTCCGGAAGGTCGAAGGATATGTTATTATAATACCCCTAATTTTTATTGCATATTATTTAAAGTTGTAAATGTAGGATTAGATAATTTAATTAATTTGAGCGGCCTTAGTAAATTTAATAAAGAGAATAGCATAAAGGAATAAGATTTGATAAACATAAACATAAAAGCGTAGAAGAGAAAGACCAAATATTATACTGCACTCACCCTTCTCCCTCATTCATTTCCATTTCATTCTCAAAAAAACAAAACCTAATTAAAATAGGGCCGACCACCATTAAGAAGAAAAGAATTTCAACAGGAAAAGAAGATAAGCTATAGAAAGGAAGCTAAGGCAAATTCCAACATGTCTACAAAATCAAAGGTGAATAATATTACTACCTTATTTGTTTGATGTGTTTGATACGGGTCTAAGTGTAAATTTGAATTTTATTAAACGTCTATCATGCATGTTGAATGAATATTTATGTATATGATCGAATGGTTATTAATTGGAATTTTGAAAATTTTCTTAAAGGGTTTTGCGTAATAAAAACTTTATTATTGCCTCCAAATGTTCTAAAATTTTTATATGATGTTTAAAGTATTACTTTAGAGATGGGATTTTAATTTTATAATTTTTGGAATTTATATGAACTTTTTAAGGAAGAAAATGATGAATTTCAAAAATTTCAAATATGAGAATAATTATTTTGGTCTGAAATTTTAATATGATGTTATGGAAGTAAATGTTGATTTTTGGGAATTTATTATAAATTTTTCCCAAGTATTTATGGTTTAATATAAATTGTTTTATGTAAAATGGACTTGTTTGCAAAATATGTTAATAATATAATTTTTAGGAAACTATAATTTTGGAAAATGAAAGTAAATTTTCCACTTTTGATTTTTGGAAGAATTCTAAAAAGATGTTTGTTGACCATTGAGATTTTGACAAATAACGTTGATTTGGTGAAATGTATATGCTTCTAAAGGAAAATTATTGGTTTTGGAAAATATTACAATAATGTCATTTTAAACCCATGAAAGCCTCATTTTAATGCACAATAGCTATTACCCGTGATAACTATATTTTCTAGCCTTTAAATGCTTACTTTGATAACACGCGAAAGCCTTATTTTGTTAACCCACAATGGCTTTGTGTTCCAACTCACGATGACTTGTTTTGTTAAAAACAATGGCTTTGTTTTATTAAGTCACGTTGACTATGTTTATAAAAGAGATGAAAGCTTTTATTTTAAATCGTGATGACAAATTTTTGCTAAAGCATGAACGCTTTGCTTTTGTTTTTCCACTCGATGGCTCTAATTTCATCATCTCACAATGACTGTCTAGCTTATGAAACCTTTGGTTTTACCAATTTTTAAAAGCCTTTTTTTACTCATGAAGGCTTTATTTTCAATAACTCACGAGGGCTTCATATTTAATGACTATTGAAGGTGCGATGACCACTGTTTTTAGCATGCGATGACTTCGAATATAAGTTGCGATGGCTTATATTTTAACACATAAAAGCATGTAATCTTCCAAGGCATGATAACAAATGGTTTTGAAAGGAAGGGATAGCCATTTCTATAACACATGGAAGAGTTTTGTTGTATTTTGGGCTAAGTTTTATTTAAACAAAAAGATGATTTTCTTAAGTATTTTATGAGATCCCAAAGGAAAATGTATTAGCCCATTTTAAAAAGAGTTTTTAATGAGAAATTTATTACTTTATTACAAGTAATTTTGTATATAAATTGGCTATCATGTGAACATATAATTATATTGATTAATGATGTATTATATTTTCATCTTAATATTTTGTTTAGCTATTATTTCATATATTGAATCGTTGGCATGCTCAATTGTATGTTATATGTATCACCTTACATTTTAACCTTGAGGATTCGGTAACTAAGACCAGTTAGGGTAGTACAAGTAGTGAAAAAGTTCTGAATTAAACTCCTAAGTGAGTAGAATTGCATCTATGAGACCACGAAGATCGTAATATGTTACGATGTGCTGGACTGATCAAAAGACATGACTCAAACTATTTTAAATTAAATTTTGGTGGACACTAGGGTAGGCTCGTGCCCTATCCTCCAACCGCTAAGCCCCTGGTTAGTCAGGTTCATAATTCTAATGCATATGGCTTTGCCTATAAAAGTTAAAATTTGGAATTACGCATTGAAAGGAATTCATAGCAATTTGCTCACCTATATTTTTCCTATCGTTTTTAAGACACCGTTAGTATTATCTCCTACCATTTTTAGGAAATTGATGAACTTTTCTCCTATCGACCTTAGGAGATCGTTGTTGTTTTCTTCGGAATGGACTAGAAGATCATTTGATCAATTGATATTTTGGAATGAGTCAGCTTGAAAGGTTTTTAGTTGGCATGGGAAAACTAATATAGGTTTATATTGACCCTGGAAAAACAATGCCATTGAGTGAACAAATTTATAGGATTGGGAAATTTCAAGAATGAGTAACCCTTTGTGAATGAAGGACCATTCGTTTTAACCCATACATATATGATATGTTATTGAAGTTATGATTATGTTCTAATCATTTTTGGAAGTAGGATACATTATGTATTACATATTATTTGATGTGTTATTAGTGAGGTGAAACCCGTTCAGCTCATCGATGTGGTCTCACTAAGTATCCATATTTTGGTTCGAGATGATATAATATTATTCACATCAGATTTTTTCTGACCCAAAGTTTTTGATTTCCCCCCAAACTCTCAGGTACTTAGTTTGATATTGGGTAGGCCGAGAGTAGGGATATTTCAGGTTTTAACGAATAAGCATCCAAAGACGTGAGGGGGGCAAGCTACTATTTAAAGTTTATTTTCGATGGGCAGTAGTTTAACTACTTTTTATGGTTGTGGTATGTGTGTAAGAAGGGTACTATAATCATCTAAGTAGTTAAGACTTTGATCATCCATTGGGGCATCATCATATATCGCTCTTTGGCTCATACTTGTAATTATTATATTTTGTTTGAATGATGTAATCATTGGGTTATGAGATTAAATTGTAATGAATTTGCTAGTTAATGAATTAAATTGTTTTGTGAAACAATTTAAATTCTCAATCTCTTGATGTTAATGTCATGTTAACCGATTTCATTTTACCACTGGTAAATAATGCTAAGGATGACTGCAACATCATTAGTATCTACTTTGAGCCTCAACATGGGAAATGTTACAACTTTGTATCAGAGAATAGGATCACATAAAACTTAATAAGATTTTGAAAAATATAACGCAGATGAAAAAATAAAGAATGGAAATTTAGGGTATGGGATAGCGATATAATAATGTACTTTTTATTTGTTATATATAAGTACGTATATCTATCTACACTCTGCCCTCTTCCTTAGACCGTTATTTTGTATCATATGAAGACTTGTATGTCGATTACGAGAAATGGATGCCATAAGTGGAAGACTAAACTTGGGAGGCAAAAGCAACACAACTAATGGAAATGTTTGGGACAATGCTAGGAACACTAACCTAACCACCAACGCAAATGCTAATGTGGATGCTGGAACCGAACTATTTGCGCCAAAAATGGTCACAAACCCCAAAAGTAGTGAAAGCACCAGTGTTTACACGCGATTCCTTAGTATCCAGTCGCAGATCTCAGATCTAGATGATGTAGATAACAAAAATGAAGAAATAACAAAATTAAAATGAAAGAGAGTAAAAGAAGACACAAGATTTATAGTGGTTCAGCTATCTTCAGCCTACGTACACTTTGAATTGATCCTTTTATTCTTTTATATTGTGATTACAGTTACAATCCTTTGAACGAAATGACAGAGTTTTTCCCAAAAAGGAAGAAGAAGATCCCTCTTTAGTTGCCATGAAGATGCTATTTATAGGAGTAGATCTGGACATATCTGCCCCAAAACTCGGAATACCATTTATCATGCGTAGATCCACCAGATCGATCCAGGGTCGTTTGGGATCGATCCCCGATCGATCCATGCTTTCTTTGTATTGATCCAAAAATGGCCAAATGGAGCTGAAATCGATCATGGACGTTCTTGAATGAAAAAGAAAGCTTCTGTGAAAATTTCGTAGAATTTGGACTTATAGTTTAAGAGTTATGATCGATCCAAGATTGCCTTTGCCAATGTAGGCTGAAACCTTCGTATCGATCAAGAGCTTCGTATCCATCATATTTCGTATCCATACCCCGTATCCATGCCTTTTGTATCGATCTAAGTATTGCGTTCCTTCTTGACCGCTTCGTATCGATCCAAGTTTCACGCAGTGATCCATGTTAAGCGCTCCTTCCCTTGACCGGTTCCTTCGTATCGATCGATACGAACGCGATCGATACGAAATAGCCTATGAGCGCTTCCTGCTTTTTGTATCCATCCTCTGCTCCTTCCTTCATATCCATCTAGCATAGCCCCTTCCATGTGTGCCCTTCATATCGATTAATAAGTGATCGATACGAAATGCTTCTCCAAACCTCCGTAACCATTGCTTCATATCCATCAGTTTGCTTTGTCGTATCCATCCAATCGATACGTATGTATCGATACGAAATCCGCAACCATCACCCTGAATTCATCCCGAAGTCAACTGATTGATACAAAGTGCATCGATACAAGAGTATCGATCCGAAGATCGATCAATCCAAACCAGTGCCGCGGCAATCGATGCGAATGTATTGATGCGAACCCATTTCTTTCGAATATTTATCCATCCATATCTTGAGCATACGAACTCTGATTGACCGGAAATTTGAAGTGTAGCCTTACTGAACCTTGTTTATCATTCTTGATCGATCCCACCTTTATTGGAGTTTGGTTCAATTTTGACGGTATCAATCATAGCCTTGTTTCCAATCGATCTACAATCCTAATATCTATCCTTTTTAGCCAATTTATTGATATCCCGGCCTTGACCAAAAGGCGGGGTAACATTTTCCACCCAAAACATGCCTTGCAATAGGAAGGCGTGTTTTGAATGGCTTCAAATCCGACATCCAAAGTCTGTATTCCATCCACAACCATATCATCCGATCCATAATCAAATCCATTACCAAGTCATTCTATCCAAGTGCCATAGCCATATCCTTATCCAAATCCGTGACTGTTCTGAGTCGATATCTGATTCCAAATCAAGTAATCGAATTCTTAACCAATTCCATATCCATCCGAACCCGACATTCGAGTCCTAATCCATCCATATCCAGTAACCAATAACCAAATCCAGGACCTCTCCGTGTCAATATCCAAATCCAGGATCGCTCCGGGCCCTTATCCAAATCCGAGACCACTCCGGGTTCATAGCCAATCCTTAGCCATTCAAAGCTGAAATCTGAATCCATAACCTCTCCTGGTTCTTACCGAGCAAAGTCCATACTCGATGACTCGTGTTCCAAATCCTGCGTAATAGATTCTTGCCTAAGTCCTAGGCCAAACCTGGTCATCCCGGACCCTTGTCGAGCATAGTATATACTCGGCGACCTGAAATACCAAATAACGAATCCTGTTTATTAAATCATAGCCTAAATCCTAGGCCGGCCTTGGTCACTTCGGACCCCTGCTGAGCATAATCCATACTCGACGACCCGAATAAGTCGATCCGCCATATTCAGACGAAGCGACCTACCCTTTGCCAGGCATAATCCGTACACGACGACCTTTTTACCAAAAACCAGATAAAAATCCATTCAAAATCCAATCTGAAACCCAGATCAAACCAGAAATCCATATCAAAAATCCAAACCAGGATCCAAACCAAAAGACATGTATCCAAACGAAAATCCAAACCAGAAAATCAACAGAACCTGGAGTCCAAACCAAACCAGAAAAAAGAAAATGTCCAAACCAAAAAGAAAAGGTAGATTTCACAAATTGGAGCATCATATTTTATCATCATCTCAGAGTATGCCTAGGGGCTATCTCCGTCCCCGTACATGAGTAAGTGACATAGCCGTCTGCCCAGGGTTTGCTACTTATTCCAAACCATCTCGATTAGTCGATGACCAACCGACCATCATTCCTAGGCCTCGCGCTGTCATCGTTCGAGGTAGACGGTGGCTGCTCCTGTTCCACCGCCGCATTCCGAGTTCTGACATATTGCCGCAACTAACCATTCCTTATGTGCTCCTTGATTATATCCTTTAGATGCCTCCAGCTGTTAGTTTCTAGTCCGTCCAAGTCATGAAAGAGACAATGCCTCCCCGATGCCTTCTCGCGTTTCGAGTTTTCCTTCCTTGCTGCCCTTTTATAAGGAAGGCGATCCCGAGTTTCCATGTATATTTGTTCCAATGTCTCATTCAGTCCTGTGTAAGTGGAGAATTTTGGTTCTCTCCAGCATTTCCTTGCCCTACTAGATTCATCATCCGACTTCCTCTTCCCTTTATCCTTATCATTACCCGACCTTCCACCGGATGGTCCTCCGTCCTTAGCCACGTTTACTTCCTTTGATTTCATATCCAAGCTTGCATCCTCTTGCTGAAGAAATCTCTCGGCCTCATGAAAGAATTCCCCGAGATCCATTGGTGGATCCCGTACCAATGATATTTTGAAATCCGAGTTTTCCCTGACTCCCGACACCGCTGCCATTAGAACCATTGATGGATCCGCCCAATCCACCGAAGCAACCGCTGCAATGAACCGGGTTAAGAAAGTTTGAGCGACTCTCCTATCCTCTGTTTCACCGACGTTAGTGTCTGTAACATCCCGCCTTTTTGGAAGTTTTAAGCAGGCTCACGTGCCAACTCATGAAGTTGTATACAAAACATTTGATTACACTTATACAATACAAAATCAGAGTTACACATATCAGAGATAAACAAATAATGTAGAGGAACAGTATGAATGCAGTGGAATAAATATAGTAAATAATAGTAGTACAAATCTTCGTCTTCATCCTCCAGAAATAAGGTCTTCAAATCCCGAAATGCTCAGGCTGACCCGAGCGAATTGAAAAGACAAAACACTCGAGTTAGAACTAAAAGATCTTATGTAAGTCAAATCAACGGTAAATAAATATGAGTGTAAACGGTGTCAGATATGTTTACGCGGTTTGGCATCTCCTATCCAGTGTCAAACGTGAGTGCAGTAACTTAAGAGATGTTCGGGATTCACATCTCCTAAGGATCCGTTAAACTATCTACTATGTAGTACAATATGCTATTATAATATGTCTACAGTAAGATAAACTATTAAAATAGCATTAAGGCGTTACCTATTTCCCCCTTAACACATTTTATAATGCTAATAGTCTATATAGTACCGTAACTCCCCGTAAACTGGGGCCGCCAGAGGATACCCATATGTACGACATAAAACAATCTCGTAGAAGGAGCACTAGGGTAGGTGACACGGCACAACCAGGCAATGCCAGGGTAGATATACCAATTACACTTCCGGACTGGTAGTAACGCATAACAGCTACTACCACCCACCTCGGAACACACTCCCAAATAAAAAATCGAGGGTGGCCACCAAATCAATCGCAAAGTCAGAATATGGTATCGAAGGAGTGTGCCCGATCGGAGGAATGACCTCACTTGGCCCATCGATTGCTCCTGTTTTAGCCACCTTAAGCTAACTCATGGGAGTCAGGTCCACGTATATACCTCATATAGGATCGTTGCGAACCATCCTACTTCATTCTGGAATCTCCACCGCGTACACAATTGTCAAAGTGGTTTTCGGTATTGGCAGAGAGTATGACAATATCCGATCCCGGTCTCTTTAACAACCAATCGCTTATTACACACCGAATGGTTCTTTTACATTTCCAAAATCATTTCATAATTGATATCAAAATATCATATTCAATTCAAATCATTACTTACTTCCGAAATCATATTCACCTTTGAAATCATATTACATTTGAAATCATAGTTCGAAATTATATTTCCTTTTAAAAGTCATATTTCCAAAATAGGCTAAATTCTCATTTCAGAATATCATATTAAACCAAATATGTTTTTTAAATCCCAACTTAGGTTATAACATCATTAACCATATTCACTTAGAAATCGAGAATTTGAATATAAACCCATCCATTTTACTTAGTTTGGAATTTAGAAGAAAATAGTTTTAAATAATTATAAATAGTTAATATAGATTTAATATAGACCAAATAGCTTTAAAATAGATTAATTAGATTTAATATAAGTTAAAACAGGTTAATTAGTATAAATAAATTAAATGGTTTACAATAGGTTAAAATGATTTAATATAATTAACACAGGTTAAAATAGTTTAATACTTTGAAAATCTTAATAATTAGAAATTTTGAAATAATATATTTTTAAAACAGTTTATATTAAAACATCAATTTGGAATTTGTATCAAATTAAACTATTCATTTCATTTCAACGCATTTGGACCATTTTCAATTTCCAAGTCAACAAACCAAATTCAAAACCTTTCAATTTAACATTTCAATAAACTATTGAATTTCATATCGTTTCAATCTATGTCAAAAAAAATCAATTCGGATTACTCCAATTTCAAAATACTTCAAAGTTATCTTCAAACAACTTCAATAACTTAATTTCGATAGAATTTCATTTATATTTAAAAGTTTAACTTTAAACTTCCAATTTAATTTCTTAAAGCAATTCCTTTTAAACCAATTCACATTTTAACACAAAACTTGATTTTTCAATAATAATTCAATTCATATAACTCAAATTTTATTTCAAAATATCATTTAATTAAATTTGAAAATTAAGGATTTTAAAATCATTTAATTTAACCAATCTGGTGTCCGTATATAATTCTCTACCCTAGGGTCAAGTGATACGGATATTTATCATTTCAATCCGCAATTTAAAATTTTACGGTTATATATCATTTGAAACTAAAATCCCGAATTAATAATAAAATCCATAAAATCGCTCGAGTCTATCATTTCAACCCATAATGATTTTCCCTAATCTATAGATCATTCGGGTATGTATCATTTCAACCCATAGTGAACTTGCAGTTTATAACGATATAAAATACAACATCCATTCATCCAATATCAACAAATCCAATACAAACATCATCCAAATCAATCATTAAATATCAATACAGAACTAATAATCAATAACAGGTATTTAACTGGCAATTTATATTCAATAATAAATTAAGTAACAATTTAATTCAAATAATATTCAAATTAATAGGAATAGCAATTTAAAACTATCAAACAGCCATAAATAAAATTCCTAATCACATCACAAATTTTATTTAACAAACATAAGAAATTTTAGAAGTTGTGAGTGGGTTAAAACACTCACCTTTGAATTTAAATCGAATTTAAATCCAATTTAAACCAAAATCTGAACAGTCTCGGAATCCGTCCAAACCAACGTCAAAGTGTCCAGAATTTCAATACGATCCCGGTGAAACAAACCACGCGTGAATCGAACCTCGTACGCAAAAGTTATGCAAATTAGAAGTTAAACAATAAAAATTTAAAAAATTAGAAAATAAAAAGAAAAAAAAAACAACCACTACAGACCCGACACGTCACTGCCTCCCTGCGTTCAAAGTTTTTGTTTGAGCTAGTCAAAACGCGCCTAAACCTCCCCTTTGACCACTGAAAACCATCGCCTCCGACCGCCTAGAAGTCGACGTTCGCCACTATCTGCCACCCTCTAGCCGAGTTGCTCCTCCCATACCATCCCCGAGCATACCGCACATCGACGTGACAACAACCGCCGCTAATGGAGCCGAACCCTAACTGAAATTAACCACCGATCTAGCCATCATCTCGTCGAACGAACCCCTCCGATGAACTACGCTCTCGACTCTCTACCACCCAGTGTCTTTGATTCGACGATCGGTTGCAGTCGATCGTGACGGAACGAACGACCTAGAATTCTTTGATGTATACAGATCAAACGGTGAACCAAAACGAAAAACAAATAGCACTAGAAGATTACGCTCGTTAAGAGCTTCAAATCGATATAAAATATGATAGGTTTTGGAGGAGTTTAATTTTTTTTGAAATTGAATTTGATTTGAAATTGCAATCGGGAATTAGGGTTTTGTCTACCATTGGAATAAGGAGGAGCAAATGGAATGGTACGTACAGAAATGAGGAATAAGAAGTGACTAGGGTTTATAATGAGGTATTTATAGGTAGATCAGAAAATAAAACAAATGAACACGATTGATTTGGGTTTGAACGATAAACGACCCGAAAAGCCCGTTTCGACTTAGGAACGAAAATGGGTCAACCCATATATCAAAATAGATGATTTCAAATATTTTAAACTCAATGAAATAGGTTTCAAGTACTAATTCCATCGTATGAAGAAGTTATGTTAAAATCAGCTTAATTCAAATCGATTTCAATTGATTCCAATTAAGTTGATTTCTAGGCGTTTCGAGCCCGTACAATCAAACGACAAGTCCGATCGTTACGAAACTTGAAATCCTACAATAATTCACCGTTATGGGTCCGATGAAACTAGTTTCGTCGAAATTCGAGTCAGTGGCCAAAATGGCTATATTTCAGTTAATTAATTAAATAAATAAATAAATAAATCAAATCACTTTTTCAAATCTAATTCTATAATTGACAAATTTTAGCACTTTTGATTACTTAGACATTTATGACCATTTAAAACAAATTTCCATGTTAATTCAATGTTAATTATTTCACAAATTATCATGTTTACTTTTGATTTCAATAAATTCGGAAATTATAAATTTAATTTTCCATAATTCCATTTAATTGACCTTTCATCCTATTATTCAATCCATTATTATCAAATGGATGAAATTAACATTGGTTCATGATTTATTACATTAATATTCTCAAATTCATCTTAATTTCCATTAACGTTATATATTTAAATATTTAATTTCCTTTAATGTAATATATTTAAATATTTAATTTCCTTATTTGCAATTAATCCAATTACTAAAATTTAAATTCAAATAAATTAGTAAATCTTGATTTCCAATCTTTTTATTCCTAATTATCATAATATGAATAAAATTTATTTCCAAATATTAACTTAATTTACATTAACATAATATTTAATTACATTTATTGAAATTTATTTCCAATTTAAATTAACAGGCTAAATAAATAGGTAACATACAATAATTGTTACTATTAACTTTTAATTACACCTATAAGTTATTATTAACAAACAAATTTTACAATTGCTTACATAACACTGTTTTTATCCAATTATCATTAATTATATACTAATTCATAAATTGGTTCAATATCTACACTTGTTTCCTTATATTCAATTTATAGCCAAGTATAACATTTAAATTATTTTCATTAATTGGCATTTCATTCAATAAATTAATTATTAACTTTAATTAACCTTGTTACGTTTCATCTTAGTTATTATTTCATTTTTAATTTATAAATTTTTATTTCTTTCAATATTAAATTACCAAAATCTGACTAAACTAACAAATTTAATTATCGAAAATTACGGGTCGTTACAGTGTCATCACATTTTTTGGCCTCTTGATATGAACCCGAAACTACTTCTAAAACCTGTCCACCAATTCTATCCATGTTCTAATTGATCCATTTTCCAATCGCCTGAACCACATAACTACTATATTCGTCAAGTACAGGGGGAAACATTGAGCCATAACCTCCCTCGATGCCCCTGGCACTTTCATGTGTCTTGTATACCTCATCTAATGATCGGTAGGATCCGTCTTACCTTTGTATACCTCCAGAGTAGGCAGCTTGAACTCTGGTGGATTCCTTGCCATCCTGATGTTACGGGTAAATGGACTTCTGTTTACTCCTTCCAAGTCTCTGTTTGTCATTCCTCCGCGCGTGGTTCGCCTAATAATTTCTGCCAATCCAGCATTGTCCGTCAAAGGTTATCTTCCGTCTTCATTTCTTAACTGCCCTTCGAGTCCTCGAGGGAATTTTGGTACATTCTCCTCGTCACGCACTCCTATATTCCTGTTGGCGCCGGGTTGTGCAGTATCAGCTGGCATCCTAGATCCATCCAAATTGATAGTTGTATGGTGATTGGGGGCTGCCCCCTGGTGAACTGCTCTATCTAGTTTCCTGTTAAGTCCCTCTGATCTAGTTCCATGGATCTGACCTCCTACAGCTCCTACTACCCCAGCCTATCCAAACTGTCTGAGAAGGTTCTGCACCATCTCCTTCTGCCTTTTCATCAACTGCTACTACATGGAATCCATCGTAGTCTGCAGCTTATCCCTGGTGATGTAGATGGATGCCTGATCTGCTCCAGCTCTAGAGGAAGCCTCTTGACTTCCCTCTTAATGGCTCCTTTCTGGTAAAGTCCTTCTACCCGATTACCTAACCATAGCTTCAGATCCAATCCTTTAGGTTTCTAAACCAGAACTCCAAATCTGATGTAGCGGGTGCTAGTCTTCTCAGTGAAAGCACCAAAGTGTTTGCGCCAAAAATGGTCATAAACCCCAGAAGTAGTGAAAGCACCAGTGTTTACACACGAGTCCTTAGTATCTAGTCGCAGATCTCAGATCTAGATGATGTAGAGAACAAAAAATGAAGAAATAACAAAACTAAAATGAAAGAGAGTAAGGGAAGACACAATATTTATAGTGGTTCGGCTATCTCCGGCCTACGTCCACTTTAAATTGATCCTTTTATTCCTTTTATACTGTGATTACAGTTACAATCCTTTGAACGAAATGACAGAATTTTGCCCAAAAGAGAAGAAGAAGATCCCCCTTTAGTTGCCATGTAGGTGCTATTTATAGGAGTAGATCTAGACATATCTGCCCCAAAACTCGGAATACTATTTCTCATGCGTAGGTGGGCCCGCCAGATCGATCTGGGGTTGTTTGAGATCGATCCCCGATCGATCCATGATGTCTTCGTATCGATCCAAAAATGGCCCAATGGAGCTGAGATCGATCATGGACGTTCTTGAGTGAATAAGAAAGCTTTTGTGAAAATTTCATAGCATTTGGACTTGTAGTTTGAGAGTTATGATCAATCCAAGATTGCCTTTGCCAATGTAGGCTGAAACCTTCGTATCGATCAAGAGCTTCGTATCCATCATATTTCGTATCAATACCCTATGTCCATGCCTTTCGTATCGATCCAAGTATTGCATTCCATCTTGACCGCTTCGTATCGATCCGAGTTTCATGCAGTGATCCATGTTAAGCGCTCCTTCCCTTGACTGGTTCCTTCGTATCGATCGATACGAACGCGATCGATACGAAATAGCCAATGAGCACTTTTTCGTATCCATCCTCTGCTCCTTCCTTCGTATCCATCCAGCATAGCCACTTCCATGTGTGCCCTTCGTATCGATCAATCAGTGATCCATATGAAATGCTTCTCCAAACCTCCGTAACCATTGCTTCATATCCATCACTTTGCTTTGCCGTATCCGTCCAATCGATACGTATGTATCGGTATGAAATCCACATCCATCACCCTGAATTCATCATGGATTCAACTGATCGATACAAAGTGCATTGATACGAGATGTATTGATCTGAAGACCGATCGATCCAAACCAATACCGCAGCGATCGATACGAATGTATCGATGCGAACCCATTTCTTTTGAATATTGATCCATCCATAACTTGAGCATACGAACTCCGATTGACCTGAAATTCGAAGTGTAGCCGTATCGAGCCTTGTATATCATTTTCGATTGATCCCACCTTGATTGGAGTTTGGTCCAATTTTGACAGTATCGATCATATCCTTGTTTCCAATAGATCTCCAACCTGATATCTATCCTTTTTAGCCAATTTGTTGATATCCCGGCCTTGACCAAAAGGCAAGGTAACACAAGCTGATGGATATAGGGACTGTTATCTCGTCTTTTGGCAAGGCCGTGACACCAAGAACTTGACTAGAAACCAAGGACAATCCATCCCGAAGATCGGTTCTACACTGGTTCACTATGGATACTAGCAAATTTGGTTCGAGTCTAGATCAAGCTACAGTTAACATGACACGACAGGTAAAGCTATGAAAGCCAATGTTCCAAATTTCATGTTAATCGGAGTTCATATGCTCAAGATATGGATCGATTTAGACCAAGGGAGAAGGCCTCAGTCCGTATCCATCATCTTGCAATAGCTCTCTTCGTATCCATCAGACTCCTTCCCCTTCGTATCCATCATCCATCGACAAAGGTCCATTTCGTATCGATCTACCTTCATCCATTTCATATCGATCTCCTTCTATTGATATGAAGAGTAGCAACCATCGATCGATACGAAGAAAGAAACATGATGCATCGATACGAAAATGGCCTCTAAATCATTGATACAAAAGAAGTTACTCCTGGTCGATACGAACAAGGCACAGTCAAGTGAAAGAAACGGTCATGCGGCATGAAATGTGGATCTCTCCTGAACCATCCCTCCACGTCACCACTGGACGACCGATCGATACACATAGCATCGATACGAAATGCTATCGATACGAACCGATCGATAAACACAGTTCAACCCATTGCAAAGTCAAACTTGGATTGATCATAGCTCAAAATCTATAAGTCCAAATGCTACCAAATTTTCATAGGAGCTTACATACCACCTCAACATTGTCTCTGATCGATCATAGCCCAAATGGATGTTGTTTTGATCGATACGAATAAGGTAGTGATCAATCAGGGATCGATCCAAAATGACCTCGGATCGATCAAGTGGGCCACCCACGTCTGAGAAAGAGTATTCCGAGGTCTAAGCCAGATATTTTCAGACTACGCCTATAAATAGCAGCCCCATGCCTTCAGAAAATGGACTTCTGGACCCTATTACGTCGTTACTCTACCGGAGATCCATTGTAACTTGAGTGTTTGAGTTATTCTCTATTGTAATCAATCAGCAATCAACAATAAAGATCAAATCATTCAAAGTGGACATAGGCTACAACGTCGAACCACTATAAATCTCTGTCGTTTTCTATTCATGTTTGCTTGAATTGGCGTGTTTGTTAGATTATCCTCTTTTTACATTTAAATTCTTCATTTTAATCTCCTCTAATACGTCCGAAGAGTGTTGTGCCCAATTTTGGTACAAACACTTTGGTGCTTTCACCGAGAAACCCCCGTTTTTCTCCTGTTCATTGGATCTACTGTAGTTGTTGGATTGCTGAAATCTAAGGAGAAGATCTAGATCTGTCATCCAGTAGTTCCTTCCATTCTATTCAGATTTCACCAGATCTAGGAAAGAGCTACATCACTCACCATGGTTACTACCAAGACCGCTTCAACTGCTGCAGATCCAGAAGGAAGGGATAGACAGAATTCCACGCAGCTGAACACAACGGGTCAAGCATCTACCGAAGCTCCAGATCCACAAGGCCCCGTGACTAGGGAAGAGTTCCATATTCTAATGCAAGAGCTTACTCAGAGCCATCAGCAACTCACCCAGCAGATCTGCGCCAACACGGAGCTCGCGAATCAACTGAACGAGGAAAGACGAAGAAGATCTAGAAGGGATCGTGCTTCTTACTCATCACGAGAAAGACCAGCTTCCTCCGACTTCCATCATAGATCTATGCGCCAATGGCTGGATGGAAACTATGCCCAAGCATCCGGGCAACATCGTGCCTTGATTCTCGGACAAGCCGGGGCCGGCCCTTCCGCATGACACCAAGCTGGGCCCTCCTCCCGAGGAGGGGCACTTCCTTATCACACTGTCGATAGCCATGCAGCCGTCGCCATAAACTTGGATGCTGAATTTGGAACAGAGCATATCTGACCCTTTGTCAACAGGTTCATGCTCCAGAACCTTATGTTCCTAAAGACCCGGAGCCAAGAAGGCAAGGAATAGACTGTCGACCGCACCCGGACCGTTCCCATAATGTGGAACCCGACCATGCCTTGGCCTCGAATGTCCAAATGCCTGACATTCCAACCATGATCCGCCAAATGATCCGTGAAAGTCAAGGCCTTACCAATGATGATTGGGGAACCTCCCGAAGTCATACTCCGTTCATAAACGATATTCTTTATGCTGACACACCTTGTCGATTCAGGATGCCTACCCTGCCTATGTATGAAGGAAGTTCGGATCCTAACCAGCATATATTAAAGTATGAGTGTCTCATGAACGCTGCTCAAGCTAACGATGCGGTTAAGTGCAGGAGTTTCCTTATTTCCTTGGGAGGTATTGCAACAATGTGGTTTACTCGTTTACCACCCAGATCTATTTCCAGTTTCGATCAGTTGGCAACGAATTTTGTCGAACAATTCCGTATGCATGCTATAAGGCCAAAGGATGTCAACACCTTATCCAGCATTACCCAAGCTCCGGAGAGACACTCAGACATTATCTGGAATGGTTTCATGCTGCCTGTGCTGAGGTCAGCAACCCAAATGACAATTCTATCTTAATGGCACTGAATAGAGGAATCGATCCCAATTCCGAGTTTGGCAATTGGTTGGCTAGGAAACCCCCCATGTCGTGGGATCGTTTCTACGCTAAGGCGGCCCAGTTTTTGAGGAGAGAAGACGCTAGATGATCTAGGAAGCAGGACGATGCGGGGTCTAGTGTTGAAGGCATTAAAAGTAATGTTGCTGTGAAATAGATCGATGAGAGTTCCGATAAAGTGATTGAATATACAAATTAAACAGAGCCAGCAGAAAGGCAATGGAGGTCAGGGTAAGAAGCGAGACCAAAATCATGGACCGAGACCTAGAGCTCCCATTTTTGACTGATATACCCCTTTGAATACATCCCTGGAGAATGTTTATTTGCAGATTGTAATACTGGCCAGTATAAGAAACCAGCTCCGAAACAGTCATCTGAGAAGCAGATTCAAACTGAAAAGTTCTGTAGATTCCACGATTACTATGGCCACCATACTAATGAGTGTCGTCATTTAGAAGACATCATTGAGAAGCTAATCAGAGAGAGGAAGTTGGAACAATTCGTTCGAGCACCGTAGAATGGAGGTGTGGGCCCGTCAAACACGAATCAAGGTCAAAACCAGGCTAGACCACCCGCTCGTACTGGCGGGAGATTGGTGATAAATACAGTTAGTGGTGGTCCTCATCCAGCTGATCGGAACTAGAAGGAAATGGACTCGTATGCCAGTTCGATTAGGCATGCAAACTTCGAATGTTGTAGTAATGTTGATGATGGGGCTCTGGCGAAACAACAGAAAACGATGACAGATGACATCGTTCTCCGTAACAGAGATGCTAATAGAATCGAAGCCTCCACTATTGATCCACTAGTCATATTAGCTCAAATAGGTCCTGCTTGGATGAAGAGGATCTTGGTAGATAGTGGAAGCTCCGTGAATATTCTTTTTAAACGGGCTTATGACCAAATGGGAATAGAGGTGAAGGATCTAAAGCCGTGTCAGTCTCAGATACATGGCTTTAATGGAAGTGCAACGATACCCATTGGGATGGTAGAGTTGCAGTTGAGTTGGGAATCGGAGATCGTCGGAGAGTCCAGATGCTACAGTTCGTTGTGTTAGACATTAATTCTCCGTATAATGCTTTCTTGGGCCGACCGACCTACGTTGAATTCAGGGCAACCGTTGCCCCATGGTGTTTGACTCTAAAGTTCCCTACCGATAATGGGGTTAGAGTTGTTCAAGGAGATCTGGCGGCTGGACGCGCCTGTTATGTTGCTGAGCTGCGGGAGGCGCAATGGAAAGAGAATGGCAAGGACGTAGAGGAATCACTCTGCATCCATTTTTTCTGAAAATTGACAGCTAACGCCTGCGCCTAGGCTCGTGCACCACAACCAGTTCTTGAAAGATCTTGATCCACAAGATAATGATAATGAAGAGTAAGTCAAAGATAGTCAGGCTTCCCCGGTAGAGTTGACGATCGATGTTTCGATCAATGATAATGTTGAATCCAGAATGATAAAGGTTAGATCTCAACTTAGCCACCAGATGAGAGAGGAATTGGTTGAATGTCTCCAGGCGAACCTGGACATATTAGTCTGGACTCACTTTGATATGTGTGGGATCTCGCTGAACATCACGAGCCATGCGTTGAATATTGACCCACGACATGTCCCGGTCATATAGAAAAGGTGCGGTATGGATTCAAAGAGATCTGACGCCCTGAAGGGAGAGGTAAATTAACTCAAGTCGAACAGGTTTATTCGAGATGCATTATACCCGGATTGGGTATCCAACCCAGTGCTTGTCAGGAAATCCAATGGGAAATGGAGAACTTGTGTGGACTACTCAGATCTGAATAAAGCCCGCCCTAAAGACAGTTTTCCACTTCCCATAATTGATCAACTTGTAGATTCAACGGCTGGACACGAACTCTTATCTTTCATGGACGCATATTCCGACTATAATGAATTACCGATGCACCTACCTGATCAGGAGTATACCAGCTTTGTCACCGGTCTGGGACTCTATTGCTATAAAGTGATACCGTTCGGACTCAAGAACGCTGTGGCAACTTACCAAAGGCTTGTGAACCGAATGTTCACAAACCAGATCGGGAAAAACATGGAGGTGTATGTGGACGATATGTTGTAAAGTCATGGATGTCCATCAATCATGTCAAAGACTTAGAAACAATGTTCAACATCCTACAACAATACCAAATGAAGCTCAACACGTTGAAGTATGACTTCGGAGTCGCATCCGGAAAGTTCCTTGGATCCATTGTCAATACTCGAGGAATCGAAGCCAATCCTGAGAAAATCTGGGCGATTCAGAATCTCGAGACTCCCAGAACCATAAAACAAGTACATAGCCTCGACGAGAAGGTGGCAGCGTTAAGAAGATTCATCTCCAAATCCACAGACAAGGGCATTCCCTTCTTCGATCTGATCAGGAAAGGAAAGCTGAATTTCAAATGGACTAAGGAGTGTGAAGGTGCATTCCAAGCACTGGTTCAACATTTTGCGACGCCACCTATTCTATCAAAGCCGATTGATCATGAAAGACTATACATCTACCTAGCGGTTTCAGAAAATACGATCAATGCTACACTGATTCGAGAAGAAGATCGGATCCAACGACCTGTCTACTATGTCAGCACGCGATTGAATAGGGTGGAGAGAAACTACCCGAAGCTGGAAAAGCTGGCTTATTGCCTCGTCATTGCCTCGAGGAAGCTCGGTCCTTATTTCCAGGCCCACCCCATCACAGTCTACACCGACCAGCCGTTACGACAAGTCCTTACACGACCTGAGACGTCTAGTAGATTGCTCAAGTGGAACATCGAGTTGAGTCAATTTGACATTGCTTATACACCAAGGTGAACCATTCAAGAACAAGTTCTCGTGGACTTTATAGCTGAATTCACTATACCGGAGGGCTTACCCGAGACCAGTGAATCTCCCAAGTACATATGGAAGCTATGCATTGATGGTGCATCAAACGACCATTGCTCAAGCGCTGGATTAGTACTTGAAACTCCAAAAGGTCGATCCATATGCTATGCTTTGAAGTTTGACTTCCGTGCAACTAACATTGAGGCCGAGTATGAAGCTTTACTCATGGGACTTAGACTTGCCATAGATTTGGGAAATATTACTGTGGAGATCTACTGCAACTCACAATTGGTCGTATGCCAGGTTCGGGGTGAATGTTAAGCTTGAGACCGATGGTTGGCTGCTTATCTTGCTCGGGTTCAGGAAGTGTTGAATCAGTTCGACTACTATGCCATCTACTGCATACTTCGAGAGCACAATCAGAAAGCTGATTCATTAGCAAAGCTGGCCAGCACCAGTGAACCACAGCTGATGGGACTCGTCCCCGTTGAGACACTTACCACTCCGACTATCGATCCAGTAGAAACAGACTGGGTGCATGAGGCAATGCCCGAGAAGGAGTCGTGGATGACCCCATTCAGAAATTACCTTGAGCATGGAGCTTTACCTGAGCACAGAAGTGAGAAAAGTCAAGTTCTCCGAAAAGCATCGCGATTCATTATCCAGAATGGAATCATGTATAGGAGGGGATACTCTGTTCCTTTACTCTGGTGTATCGCCCAAGACGAGATCAAATGAGTGTTACATGATATGCATGAGGGAGAATGCAGCGATCACACTAGGGGCAAGCCTTTGCTAAGAAGGTACTCCGATACGGGTACTATTGGTTGACTGTGAATCGAGATGCATCAGAATATGCCAAGAAATGTGACAGATACTAGAAGCATGCCCGAGTTTCCAGAGCCCCACCTAACGAAATCACTCACATGGTCAGTCCATAGCCGTTCGCCACATGGGGCATCGATATAATTGGATCTTTACCTCTGGCTGAAGGTAGCAAGAAGTACGCCATCATTGCAGTTGACTACTTTACTAATTGGGCGGAAGTCGTGGCCCTTGCTACTATCACGATGAAGAAAGTAATCAACTTTGTTGTACGCAACATTATCTGTCATTTTGGCCTCCCGCATATAATTATCACTGAAAACAAAGCCCAATTCGATAGTGTCGAGTTCAAGAATTTCTGTCAACATTTCCACATTCAGAAGAAGTTCTCGACAGCTGCTCACCCTCAAGAAAATGGACAGGTCGAAGCTGTTAACAGAGTTATTAAGTCCACTCGTAAGAAACGACTTGAGAAAGTCGGAGGTAGATGGGTCGATGAACTTCCCATGGCCCTATGGGCATATCGAACTACCCAAAAGTCCGTAACCGGCCACACTCCGTTTTCACTTTCCTACGGCTCTGAAGCTGTTATCCTAGTTGAGTTGGATGTACCTTCTCATCGTGTGACATATTATGATCCAAAGACGAACGCCATACAACTTTCTGAATCTCTGGATTTGTTGGATGAGAAGCGTGAAGAGGCTGATTTGAGGGCAGGCACACACCGGAGTCCAGTCGCCCGATTATACAATGCTATGGTCCGACTCAGAACCTTTGAACTTGGCGATCTCATACTCAAGAGAATCTATCCGGTCCCTTCACATATGAAACCAACGTGGGAAGGACCTTATGTTATTGAATGGAGACTAGGAGATGGCACATTCAAATTATCAACTGTTGATGGTCTCACTTTGCCGAGAGCTTAGAATAGCGAGAGTCTTCATCGCTATTACACCTAACAGGCTTTACTTAATCATTTAATCTGCTTTTCACTTAAAATTTGTTTATGCATTTTGAAATTTTAACTTGTAATATGTAACGACCCGATATTTTCAACCATTCGCATCCGCACATGTCGGACTTGAATTGCTCAAAATACCGCGTTGAAAATAAAATTTGGCAAATCTCAGAATATACAGTAAATAAATAACCACAAATCACAGACACGGAGTAAGAAGTGCAGTGGAAGTAAAAGAAATGGTAGTTCATGAAGTTACTATGTAAATATATCAGAGTTAAATAAGATACAACAGAAGAAATAAAGTACAACAGAAGTCTCAATACAATAACCAAGTACAAGCTGAGTAGAACAACGGAACAGAAATAGATAGTACAAGACAAGCAGACAATCTCCAGCGATTCAAATCTCCGAGAGAGTGGAAATCCAAATCTGTGAATAACTCAGGCTGACCCGAGCGTAAAGCAAAACACAAAACACTCGAGTCAGGACAATATATACTTATATAATGTAAACCAACTCAAGTGAACTGTAATAAAGGTACAAGTAACTTAAAGAATGCTTGGGATCGCCCATTCTTTAAGGATCCGTTAAACTATTTACTATATAGTAATATACGCTATATACAGTAGTGTCTAATCAGTAAAGTATAATCATATAGAAAATAGCGTTAAGGGGATGGTGAACCTTAACGCGGTCGGATCTTTAAACCAAAATCGTAGTGGGCTCGATATGGTAGGTGACATGGCACACAAGGCAATGCCAGGGTAGATATACCAATTACGCATCCGGACTGGTGGTGACGCATAGCAGCCACTACCGCCCACCTCGAACAACACTCCCAAATCAAGGGTGCGCACCAAATCAATCACAAGTAATAGAATGGTATCGAAGAAGTGTGTCCGATCAGAGGTGCTACCTCACTGGTCCGTCAATCGCTCATGTTTTAGCCACCTTATGCCAACTCACGGGAGTTGGGTCCACGTATATACCTTAGGATCGTCGCCACCATCCTACTTCATTCTGGAAACTCCACCACATACACAGTTGTCAAAGTGGTTTTCGGTATCGACAGAGAGTATGTCCATATCCGATCCCGGTCTCTTTAACAACCAATCGTTATTATAAGCCGTGGTTATAAATTTAAAACAGTTTATACTTCAAAATAGAATATCATTTAAAATCCAAATCTTTATCAAAATAAAGATTAAATCAATTCCAAACCATTTTAATATGTTTAAAATATCATATCATTTCAAAACTTCATTTCAAATCATTTCAATATATCAAAATATCATATCTTTCCTAAACTTCATTTCAAATCATTTTAATATATCAAACTATCAAATCTTTCCAAAACTTCATTTCGAATCATTTTTATATACCAAAATATCATTTGAGTTCAAATCTAAATATTCAACTTTAAATACTTTTTAAATTCAAAGATATCATTCATTTATTATCATTTCAAGTCACCTTTTAAATAGTTTATATTTCCATCAAAATAATTCATCTAAACCATTTAAAAGTGTAAATATTATACTTTCAAATCAAGTATTAAAATTTTCAAAGTTTCAATTCAATTCAATCATTTATTTCGATTAAATTTCCATAGACCATTTCCAATCTTATAAATTTCAAATATAGATTTAATCCACAAAATAACTATTCAAATTATAAAATAAATTCCAAAGCTTTATTATCCTATATTTCATAAGTCCAATATCTTTTAAATAGATTCAAATTACAAGTAAACCAAATATTTTTCATACTAATATAAACTTCAATTATTTATATTCATTCCAAGATTTAATATCATTTCAAATTCATTTCAAAATATCAAAATATCATTTCAAACATCATCTATTTAATTTAAATTTAAATACCATTTAATCATATTTCAAAATAGTTGTATTTCCCAAATCAATTATTCCATTTAAAACATTTAAAGTCAATTCATTATATTTAATAATTAAATATTTAATTTCCAAAATTTAATCTTTTTCAAAGATCATTTATTCATTTGAATTTATTAAACAAAGAAAATTCAACTTTCGCAACACTTAGAAAATGCTACGAAATGTTATGTTAAAAACAGTTCATTAACAAAAGACGGCATTTAAATGCTGTAATATCTTAATTTAGTTTCAACTAAAATTTTAGTTAAATTTAACATCTATAGCACTAACAAAGTGCTATAATAACCCTTAGTTCAAATTTGCTATTTGGTTCATTTAAAACAACTACAGCATTTTCCAATGCTGTAATATCTTTACATTACATTTCAAAATTGCTGTCAAATCAAATTCAGAGTTTTATTTACAATTTCACACATAATTAACTTTTAATAAAAATCATTTTAAATTATAAAATCATATATTTCCATATTTAAAAACAATCAATTAAACACCTTTATTTCTATGATTTTTATAGAGTCAAATTTCCATACAAAATCAAATTAAATAACAATTAAATTTTCATTTCTTTAATTAAATTCTTAACTTAACAACTAAGTTTAAAATTTCAAAATATAACTTATTTCCGTTTATTTTACTTAATTAAAATTTCACTTTTAACAAAATTCACAATTTCCCAATTTAAGTTATATTTCCAAATTCAGCTTAATTATTCATTTATTTCATACTTTAATTTATACAAAATCATTAACACTTTTAAAAATTATTATTACTTAATAAAATAATTAAATTCATCTTTTAAATCAAATTTGTCATATATTCTTACTTTACATAAATTCCATTTATAAACAAATCATAAATTTCAAAATTAACTTATATTTCAAATTATACTTCACCATTTACATAATTCAATTATTTAATTTGTAGAAAATCACTAATATTTTATAGAAATCATTTTAAATAAAATTTAAATCAAAATATCATAATATTTACATTTTTAAAATATTTTAAACATTTCAGAAAAATATATAAACCACGGGTTTGTATATAATTTTCTAGCCTAGGTCAAGTGATACGGATATGTATCATTTCAATCCGCAGTTTACAAAGAAAAACCGGGTTTTATCATTTCAAACCCGCAATTCCAAGTTAAAATAAAATAAATAAAAAGTCGCTCAGGCTTATCATTTCAGCCCATAACGATCTATCCCTATTCTAAAGTCCGTTCGGGTATGTATCATTTCAACCCATAGTGATTTTTATACTAACAGGGAACTTGCAGTGTGATAAACAGATATAAATGAACAGTTAATAACATATAAAAATAACAGATGATATGATAGGTAAATAAGTTTAACATCATAAATAAATGATCACAGGCAGTTATAACATCACATAATAGTTCTACACATTCAAATGGTGTAAATTCACATTTGTATAAGTACAAATGTCTGGTGAGATTTACTCACTTGTTCAAGCTGGAGATGACAACCACAAACACACAACAAAGATTTACAGAGGCACGAAAGCACGACAAGATACGAGTGAGAGAGCCAAAGCTATACACCTTGAATTCATTTACATAAAACAATGCATATATACATAAGATTTCAACCCAAAATCAATAAATAATGCTAGAAACGATTGTATAAAACGACTCCAAAAACATTGCACTTGAATTCAACCTCCTATACTTCAGTTACAGGTCTGAAATGTACTGGTAAGGGTTGAATTTGGATCTGGTCTTGGGTCTATATGGTCGTCCTAACATGGTTTAAAAGATGGTGAAATATATAGGTGCTTGGATCTACAACTACAAGGCAACAATCAACATTTTCAAGCCAAAATGGGTTCGGCCAAGGGGTCCTATGGGTTCGACCTGGTGCTCAGGTGGTGGTGAGTGGTGTGGCAGTGGGTGGTGGTCAGGTCAGAGCAATGGGTGGTGGAGGAGGTGGTGGCAAAGGTGGTGGAAGTGGTAAATGAGGGAGGGTGTGCTCGGTTTTAACATAAGGTGATGGTTTGAGTAAATAGGGGGTGGTGCTCTAGCCTAGGGATGGTCGGCCTGATGGGATGGTGATCTGGAGGTGGTGGTGGCTGGTTGTGGTGGTGGTGGGGTCGGCCAAAAATCATAAAGAATGGAGTTGAGAAAAGGAAAGGTCGGGAGATGAAAAGGCTTAGGAATTCCAAAAGTTTAAAACTCTTCAAATTTCCTCTATTTTCTTTTTAATTTTTAAATAACTGAAATATATATATAAACTCAGATAAAATATGAAAATTTAGTAAATAAACAATATAAATAAATTAATTATTAATTATATATAATTTAATTAAGTAAAACAGCAAAAATTTCAACTAGTATTGAAAATATGAAAATAAATGCAAATGAACTTTGGAAAAATTTTATGTACTTGAAAAGTATTTATAAATAAAGATAAGAACACAAAATAAAAATGAATTCACAAAATAAATAAATAAATTTTAATTAAATAAAATTTTAATGAAGAAAATAGAAGAAAAATGTAAACTAGGCTTTATAAATTGAAATAAATTCAAGTAAACTTTGGACAAATTATATAATCACTTTAAAAATATTAAAAGACAAAAATATACATAAAATAAAATATTAACACATATTGAAACAAAATATGACCAATAAAATATAATTTGAAATAGACAATATTGCTAAATACATCAGTTTACACACAAATTTTGAAATGTACATAACTTTTGCAGTTTAACTCCATTTTCAACGAAACGAAAAGCAGTGTTCAAGTTATTACATCTATTTTCATAATGAAAGATAAAATTTAAGATTTTAAAAAAATTTAAATTTGAAGTTTAAAAGTCAAAGTTTGAATGGATTGACCAGAAATTCACTTTTCAGTGAAATATCCACTTTATACTAGTTTGAAGTTATAGTTCACATAATAATTAACATTATTTTTAAAAATGAAATGTTTGAAATCAAAGAAGTTCAAAATAGTTTCAAAATAAAATAAAATCAAATTTTAAATTATATGAAAAATCTAGGGTTGTTACACTCTCCCCCACTCAAAACTTTTCGTCCCCGAAAAGGAATGAGGTACGGGAAAGTATAGAAAAAAATAGAGTGAAATAGGATTAAGACAAGATGACAAGGAGATTGAAATTATACCTGATAACTGTTGTTATGGGTAGGTTTAACAAGGTGGAGGTGATCTTCCCAAGATCCTCCAGAATCAAGAATACAAGCACGAAAAGATCCTCTAAAATCCGATTCACTCTTTCCGCTTGACCGACGGTCTGTAGATGGCAAGCAGTGCTCAGATTCAATTGAGTACCAAAGATCATTAAAGGTTTATAGAAAGATTTCTAAACAGAAAGATCATAGAAAGATACCTATACCAGTCTGTTTCAAGATAAGGAAAAATAAGAACAACCAAAAGATAGTTTGAAAAACAAAATTAGGTAATAAGTTTGAAAAACAAAATAAGATAATAGGTTTGAAATTTCCATGGTTTCAGCTTAAACTGATAATTAATTTTACACAAGTTAAATAAATCTTACTATCTCTAATTTCATTATCATATCATCCAATTTTCTTAAACTAACAATTTCAAAAATCATGGATTTGCAAAATCATTATTTATACTCATAATGTACTTAATAAATTTAATTCCTCTTTATTCCTAATTAAAATTGAATTTATCCCTCTTAATATATTATCACCTATGTTAAATATACTTACACTTATTATAACTGCTTTAATTTATTCCTAATTCCCTTAACATCATTTATTGTGTAAATTATTCCATTACTATTTTACTCTATTTACCTCTGTTAATCTTTTTATAACTAAAATTTAAGTGTATAACATTTGTTATAACCACTCAAATTTTATTTATAAAACTTTTTATATTGTATATTATCTAATTACATTGTTAACTTCTAAAAATTAAGGTAAGTTATATTTGAATGCAATTGAGTATTATACAAATAAAACTTTCCAATTAAGTCATTTCAAGTTCGAATCATCTATTCAAAATTTTGATTTTCTTTTTATACTTGAAGTTATTATTTAAGATAAAATTTAAGAATAAAATTTCTGATTCCTCTCAAACCATTTAGAGATAAATAAATGTATGTACATAATTTGTCAAATCAAATTTAAATTATATATCTATATATTTTATAAATCAAATCATATTTTAGAAATTATAATCAATCAAATTTCCCAAAACAAAGCTGTAGCAAAACTACAGAATGGTTTCTTCACTTCGAAACTCGAAAATGAATGTCGATGATGCAGTCATCACCGAAATTATTTTCCAGCGACAAAGAGAAGAGCATTGATTTTTAAACTTTAAAATTCTTTGGAAAAAAATTTCTATTCAAAAATACTTTAAATAATATATTATTTTAAAGCTTTAAACACGAAGTTTGAAACCATCGGAAATTAAATTCTCAAATTCTTGATTTAAATTTATTTCAGTTCCCAAATCAAATGTATAAACAACTATTTATAAATTTATTTATAGAATGATAAATCAAGTATTATCATTTCAAATAATCAATTTAAATCAATTTCTTAAGTTCCATAATATTTACTTATATAAAAATTTATTTCATTAACCATATTTTAAAATAATATTGTGTCAGTTTGTTCTGTCAAAATGTTCTAGAAATCCTATCGATAGCGTTGATCAGACGAATCGATCGGAAGCCCAAATCAACATCAACAACTCAAACAACATAATATATAAAACAAACATAGATTTACAAGTACAATTCAAAATGTTTGGAGATATTTTGGAAACAAAAACAAGATGATTAATTGACAAAATATGAAGATGGATAAGCTTAGATAAATCGCAGGCAACCTTAACCGGGTCAACCGCGACTTAATGAATAAGATCAAATGTGTATTTCTTTTTGGGTAAATCTACATCCGATCTCAAAAGATAGAGTTTGGAACAACAAAAGATATTAGCATCTAAACCAAGGATAAGTATAAATCTCTGGTGAATCAATGCTAATTTGTAAAGGAGTTTCCCCCTTTACAAGTCATTAGAGTATTAGCGAGACCACCAATTCACTATAGAACTCATTCGAAGTGGAGTTATGGGATACTCCAGAATCATAAGAAGATGAATAGTGGGGGACAAGAATGGATTTTGGAACCGCAGGGAACGTACCAAAATTCAAAGGAAATCAAATAAAAACGAAGAGATTCAAGCTCGAATGAAAAGTGATTCTGTAATTAAATTTACCATACATTCTAAGTTTTGCCTCAAAGCCAAAGCTCTGATACCAATTGTAACGACCCGATATTTTCAACAATTCGCATCCGCACATGTCGGACTTGAATTGCTCAAAATACCGCGTTGAAAATAAAATTTGGAAAATCTCAGAATATACAGTAAATAAATAACCACAGATCACAGACATAGAGTAAGAAGTGCAGCGGAAGTAAAAGAAATGGTAGTTCATGAAGTTACTATGTAAATATATCAGAGTTAAATAAGATACAACAGAAGAAATAAAGTACAACAGATGTCTAAATACAATAACCAAATACAAGATGAGTAGAACAACGGAACATAAATAGATAGTACAAGACAAGCAGACAATCTCCAGCGATTCTAATCTCCGAGAGAGTGGAAATCCAAATCTGTGAATAACTCAGGCTGACCCGAGCGTAAAGCAAAACACAAAACACTCGAGTCAGGACAATATATACTTATATAATGTAAACCAACTCAAGTGAACTGTAATAAAGGTACAAGTAACTTAAAGAATGCTTGGGATCGCCCATTCTTTAAGGATCCGTTAAACTATTTACTATATAGTAATATACGCTATATACAGTAGTGTCTAACCGGTAAAGTATAATCATATAGAAAATAGCGTTAAGGGGATGGTGAACCTTAACGCGGTCGGATCTTTAAACCAAAATCGTAGTGGGCTCGATATGGTAGGTGACACGGCACACAAGGCAATGCCAGGGTAGATATACCAATTACGCATCCGGACTAGTGGTGACGCATAGCACCCACTACCGCCCACCTCGAACAACACTCCTAAATCAAGGGTGCGCACCAAATCAATCACAAGTAATAGAATGGTATCGAAGAAGTGTGTCCGATCAGAGGTGCTACCTCACTGGTCCGTCAATCGCTCCTGTTTTAGCCACCTTATGCCAACTCACGGGAGTTGGGCCCACATATATACCTTAGGATCGTCGCCACCATCCTACTTCATTCTAGAAACTCCACCGCATACACAGTTGTCAAAGTGGTTTTCGGTATCGACAGAGAGTATGTCCATATCCGATCCCGGTCTCTTTAACAACCAATCGTTATTATAACCCGTGGTTATAAATTTAAAACAGTTTATACTTCAAAATAGAATATCATTTAAAATCCAAATCTTTATCAAAATAAAGATTGAATCAATTCCAAACCATTTTAATATGTTTAAAATATAATATCATTTCAAAACTTCATTTCAAATCATTTCAATATATCAAAATATCATATCTTTCCTAAACTTCATTTCAAATCATTTTAATATATCAAAATATCAAATCTTTCCAAAACTTCATTTCGAATCATTTGTATATACCAAAATATCATTTGAGTTCAAATCTAAATATTCAACTTTAAATACTTTTTAAATTCAAAGATATCATTCATTTATTATCATTTCAAGTCACCTTTTAAATAGTTTATATTTCCATCAAAATAATTCATCTAAACCATTTAAAAAGTGTAAATATTATACTTTCAAATCAAGTATTAAAATTTTAAAAGTTTCAATTCAATTCAATCATATATTTCGATTAAATTTCCATAGACCATTTCAAATCTTATAAATTTCAAATATAGATTTAATCCACAAAATAACTATTCAAATTATAAAATAAATTCCAAAGCTTTATTATCCTATATTTCATAAGTCCAATATCTTTTAAATAGATTCAAATTACAAGTAAACCAAATATTTTTCATACTAATATAAACTTCAATTATTTATATTCATTCCAAGATTTATTATCATTTCAAACATCATCTAATTTAAATTTAAATACCATTTAATCATATTTCAAAATAGTTGTATTTCCCAAATCAACTATTCCATTTAAAACATTTAAAGTCAATTCATTATATTTAATAATTAAATATTTAATTTCCAAAATTTAATCTTTTTCAAAGATCATTTATTCATTTGAATTTATTAAACAAAGAAAATTCAACTTTCGCAGCACTTAGAAAATGCTACGAAATGTTATGTTAATAACAGTTCATTAACAAAAGATGGCATTTAAATGCTGTAATATCTTAATTTAGTTTCAATTAAAATTTTAGTTAAATTTAACAACTATAGCACTAACAAAGTGCTATAATAACCCTTAGTTCAAATTTGCTATGTGGTTCAGTTAAAACAACTACAGCATTTTCCAATGCTGTAATATCTTTACATTACATTTCAAAATTGCTGTCAAATCAAATTCAGAGTTTTATTTACAATTTCACACATAATTAACTTTTAATAAAAATCATTTTAACTTATAAAATCATATATTTCCATATTTAAAAACAATCAATTAAACACCTTTATTTCTATGATTTTATACAAATTTCCATACAAAATCAAATTAAATAACAATTAAATTTTCATTTCTTTAATTAAATTCTTAACTTAACAACTAAGTTTAAATTTCCAAAATATAACTTATTTCCATCTATTTTACTTAATTAAAATTTCAGTTTTAACAAAATTCACAATTTCCCAATTTAAGTATATTTCCAAATTCAGCTTAAATATTCATTTATTTCATACTTTAATTTATACAAAATCATTAACACTTTTAAAAATTATTATTACTTAATAAAATCATTTAATTCATCTTTTAAATCAAATTTGTCATATATTCTTACTTTACATAAATTCCATTTATAAACAAATCATAAATTTCAAAATTAACTTATATTTAAAATTATACTTCACCATTTACTTAATTCACTTATTTAATTTGTAGAAAATCACTAATATTTTATAGAAATCATTTTAAATAAAATTTAAATCAAAATATCATAATATTTATATTTTTAAAATATTTTAAACATTTCAGAAAAATATATAAACCATGGGTCTGTATATAATTTTCTAGCCTAGGTCAAGTGATATGGATATGTATCATTTCAATCCGCAGTTTACAAAGAAAAACTGGGTTTTATCATTTCAAACCCGCAATCCCAAGTTAAAATAAAATAAATAAAAAGTCGCTCAGGCTTATCATTTCAGCCCATAACGATCTTTCCTTATTCTAAAGTCCGTTCGAGTATGTATCATTTCAACCCATAGTGATTTCTCTACAAACAGGGAACTTGCAGTGTGATAAACAGATATAAATGAACAGTTAATAACATATAAAAATAACAGATGATATGATAGGTAAATAAGTTTAACATCATAAATAAATGATCACAGGCAGTTATAACATCACATAATAGTTCTACACATTCAAATGGTGTCAATTCACATTTGTATAAGTATAAATGTCTGGTGAGATTTACTCACTTGTTCAAGCTGGAGATGACAACCACAAACACACAACAAAGATTACCAGAGGCACGAAAGCACGACAAGATACGAGCGAGAGAGCCAAAGCTATACACCTTGAATTCATTTACATAAAACAATGCATATATATATAAGATTTCAACCCAAAATCAATAAACAATGCTAGAAATGATTGTATAAAACGACTCCAAAAACATTGCACTTACTTTCAACCTCTTATACTTCAGGTTCAAGTCTGAAATGTACTGGTAAGGGTTGAATTTGGATCTGGTCTTGGGTCTATATGGTCGTCCTAACATGGTTTAAAAGATGGTGCAATATATAGGTTCTTGGATCTACAACTACAAGGCAACAATCAACATTTTCAAGCCAAAATGGGTTCGGCCAAGGGGTCCTATGGGATCAGCCTGGTGCTCAGGTGGTGGTGGGTGGTGTGGCAGTGGGTGGTGGTCAGGTCAGAGCAATGGGTGGTGGAGGAGGTGGTGGCAAAGGTGGTGGAAGTGGTGAATGAGGGAGGGTGTGCTCGGTTTTGACATAAGGTGATGGTTTGAGTAAATAGGGGGTGGTGCTCTAGCCTAGGGATAGCCGGCCTGATGGGATGGTGATCTGGTGGTGGTGGTGGCTGGTTGTGGTGGTGGTGGGGTCGGCCAAAAATCATAAAGGATGGAGTTGAGAAAAGGAAAGGTCGGGGGATGAAAAGGCTTAGGAATTCCAAAAGTTTAAAACTCTTCAAATTTCCTCTATTTTCTTTTTAATTTTTAAATAACTGAAATATATATATAAACTCAGATAAAATATGAAAATTTAGTAAATAAACAAAATAAATAAATAAATTATTAATTATATATAATTTAATTAAGTAAAACAGCAAAAATTTCAACTAGTATTGCAATTTGAAAATAAATGCAAATGAACTTTGGAAAAAGTTTATGTACTTGAAAAGTATTTATAAATAAAGATAAGAAAACAAAATAAAAATGAATTCACAAAATAAATAAATAAATTTTAATTAAATAAAATTTTAATGAAGAAAATAGCAGAAAAATCGAAACTAGGCTTTATAAATTGAAATAAATTCAAGTAAACTATGGACAAATTATATAATCACTTTAAAAATATTAAAAGACAAAAATATACATAAAATAAAATATTAACACATATTGAAACAAAATATGACCAATAAAATATAATTTAAAATAGACAATATTGCTAAATACATCAGTTTACACACAAATTTTGAAATGTTCTTAACTTTTTCAGTTTAACTCCGTTTTCAACGAAACGAAAAGCAGTTTTCAAGTTATTACATCTATTTTCATAATAAAAGATAAAATTTAAGATTTAAAAAAATTTAAATTTGAAGTTTAAAAGTCAAAGTTTGAATGGTTTGACCAGAAATTCACTTTTCAGTGAAATATCCACTTTATACTAGTTTGAAGTTATAGTTCACATAATAATTAACATTATTTTTAAAAATGAAATGTTTAAAATCAAACAAGTTTAAAATAGTTTCAAAATAAAATAAAATCAAATTTTAAATTATATGAAAAATCTAGGGTTGAATTAATTTCAAATTATCAACTGTTGATGGTCTCACTTTGCCGAGAGCTTAGAATAGCGAGAGTCTTCGTCGCTATTACACCTAACAGGCTTTATTTAATCATTTAATCTGCTTTTCACTTAAAATTTGTTTATGCATTTTGAAATTTTAACTTGTAATAAGGCAACTAACTTTTCCGTGCTTTCTTATTTCAATAATAAAATGCAAACTCATCAAGCCAGAGTGGCGATTCTTGAAATGCGTCATGCGACCATCGCGATATACAAAGAGCTAAGTTCCATCTTATAGTGGGACTTATTCAAATAGGGAGTGACTGTGATCCGACCGGTCAGTCGCTAAGTGAAACCCCGAGCTCGGGGGCAAACAACCATGCTAAAGCCAAAAGAGTTGATACAAGACAATCCTCTAACGAACTCCGGCTCCCAGAGTGTGAACCAAAGTACGAACTCAAAAACATGGGCTGGAGGAGGATGGATCCGTCCATCCATGACCTCACTTTCATTTTTTACAAGCTCGAGGAGGATGGATCCGTCCATCTATGACTTTGCTTGCCTACTCAGGGTGGATGTGATCCGACCATCCACAACCCTGATCAACTCCTCATTCCCAGAGTGCGAATGAAATCCTAATACTTAAACAGATGTGACTGACCATCTGTCAACCAACTCCAGATTCCTGTAGTGCAAACTGGAGTATAAACATTAAACGGGTATAATCGACCACCCATCAACTAACTCTGGTCTCGAGAGCGTGTGCCAGAGTATAAACACCAAATGGGTGTGACCGACCACCCATCTACTGACTCTAAGTCCCCAAAGCGCGGACTGGAGTATAAACACAAAATGGGTGTGACTAACTACCCGCTGATTTACTTATTTCCCCATGTGAGAAATGCGGATTAAGGATCTTAAGGCTAGAATTAACAATAGAGGGGGGTGAATAGTGTTTTAAGAAATCTGTTAATCTTTTTGAGTTTAACTTAATTTGTTAACAATGTATGGACTAATCAGACACAGATATGAACACAGAATCAAACACAGATGCAAATATAAAGTAAAAGCAGTAAAGGAAAGAACACACCATATTTTATACTGGTTCAGAGTTACCCTACATCCAGTCCCGCACAACTAAGTACGGATTTCCTTTCAAACTTCAATTCAAAAATTACAACCCTCGGTTTCAAGGCTACGAGGTACACCCTCCAGAATAACAATCCTCTGGGTAGAGATACTTGATTTCCGGGGCAACAAGTTCACCCAATTGATTTCCAAGGCTACAATCACACCTTTTCTCGCTCAATTGATTTCAAAGGCTACAATCACACCTTTTCTCGCTCGATTGATTACAGAAAAGTCTATAACTCTGAATAGCACTTGGATCTTGTAGAGATAGTGATGAAGAATCACACTAGAAGTAATCGAGTGTGATTCGATGTTGATTTCGGTAGAGTAATGGTATGATTTTGTATTAAGAAATGTGGAAGAAGAAGAGGAGTGAAAACCAGAAAAAAGTGATTGAAAATTCGTTGAAACTGACCCCTATTTATAGAAAAACAATAGCCATGTCCATTCATGAAGAGTTATGGCGAATAGACACTTCTTTTGAAATTTTAATTTTTGAAGCCAACTGACACTATGTCGACATGGGGTATATGGGCATGTCGACATCCCAAAGGAATTTTTGGTGTTTTGATTTTCTTTGAAAATAACCTCTATCTTATATTAAAATTATTTTAAACTTTATAAATATACTTATCTATAGTTAAAATACATAAGTAAATATAAAGAAAAATATATACATAATTTAAATATAATTTTATATTTAAATCTAAGTATAAATATTTAAAAGTTAAATATATTATTTGAAAAGATAGTTTAAAATCAGGAGTAATTTGACTCTGAAAATAAAGATGTTTTTGAGGCTAAAATTATTTAAAATCAGGACAGAGAGTTTTGAATATTTTAAAAGGAAAGTTTTGAAATCATTTTGAAAACAAGATAATTTTGTAAAATCATTTGAATTAAAATTATTGGATACAAAACAATGTCCCACTAGATTTTCGTAGGTTCCATCCTACTTAGGGTTCCATCCCTTTAACGGGCTCGAAGTGGATTCCATTCCATGAATAAAATAGATATTAAGATGTCAGTGCTTTTCTATGAGTTTTAACAATATTCCTAACTATATAACTTATCTTGGAATCTTGAACTCTTGAAATTCTTGATACTCATGAGTCTTCTATCTCTTTATCTTGAATCTCTATACTGTACAGTCTTCATTCTTGATACATGCATGGTTAGATCCTGCATATACATATATATCTAAACTTGTAATGTTAGTATTTATATTTTATAATCTATTCTAAGGTTGTTGTCATCAAAACCAACTCCTTAGGGACTAACAATCTCCCCATTTTTGATGATGACAACCTTTGTTTATAAAATATTACTTCTATCCTAATAACACCCCCTTAATCTATGCTTAACTACCCTATTTTATATTTCTCCCCCTTTGTCATCAACAAAAAACTTACTCCCCCTTATTCTTGGACTCAAGTACCTGCATTGATAAAATGTACAGCGGAATATATAATATATAGATAAAGAAGTAATGATACTTATGAGCATAATAACTTAATTAAAGACTATATTCATTTTAGTGTATATATATATGTTTTACACACCAAACTTCAAACCAAATAAAATCAATCCACACAAAGTATCAAATCAAACCAAATCAAACAAATTAATTCAAACAAATCAAACAAACAAAGAAAGAAAATTAAATGTTTCGAGGGACATCTACCCATCCATCTTCTCCAAATATAGGGTCTGCTCTAATTGCATCCCAATTCTCATTGTATTGGTGAGAGAGACAGGAGGATGTGCTTCATTATCATCCTTGTGTATAGAGGAGATCATCCATCGAATGGCATCGAAATTCCTTTCTTGCTCTTTGATCATCTGCATTTGATTTAACTCCAAGTGACGCTGGTTTCGTAGAATAAAAGAGAGAAGATTCTTGAATGAATTGAGTGTTTCTTCAAGATTTTCAGATAGATTGTTAATAGGATTGGCCATAATTTAATTAGAGAAAGAAATGAAGGATAAGATAATGAGAAATAAATTTCAGTGAAGATTTCTGGAAGAAAAAGGTATATATAGGTGTAGAAATTCGTTTGAAATGAATAGACATTTGGTAGTTATTCATATTTCAAATTCAAAATCAATAGTCACTTCTGACCAGTACATGTCGACATGGTCAAGGGAGGTATGTCGACATACTATAGTGAATTTTGATGATAATTTTATTTTGTGAATAATGATGTATATATATTTCAATAATATACTAACATTTATTCAATATATAAAATAAGCTAGATGACAGGAAGGAAATTCAATTTCATTGCACAATAGGATAATACAATGATTAAACATAAAGAACTACACGAACATTCGAAAGAAAAACAAACTAAGACAACTATAATAAGATACTAAAAGATAAAACTAGTTAGAAGATGAAGATGATGAAGATAGTCCAAGTTTCTTGCTAACTTTTGAAAAGAACTTGTTCATCTTCAAAGAAATTTTATCCAACTTCTTACTAACGGATCGTTCTAAAATCCGTTGATTCTCCACAATTATCTTTTGGTTTTTGAGAAGGGTTTTGTTGGAAGGATTGGATGTATATTCAATACTTTCTAGAGATGTTTCACCTTCTTCTTGTTCTATTTCCATTTCATCCCTTTCTTCTTCTTCTTCCTCTTCCATTGCTTCCATTTCCTCATGAGCCAAACGCTCTTCCTTTCCGGTAAGGGTTTCATAAGGTTGAAAAACATATGGGATTTTCATGAGAGAAATATTGAGATATTAAAAACTTTCCTTGAAATAAATTCTTCTCCTTTGAATTTTACTCCAAAATAATTGAAAATCCGAGTAAGGTAAATTCCATGATATAAAGTGTTTTCTCCCATTTCAAAATTTTTAGGACGAAGTTCATCCAAAATAACTTGCGCCCAATTGATATCATAATTTCCAAAAATAGCAAAAAGTGCTTTGCACACTTTTGAAGTAGGATTGTTAAAATTTCCCGATCTTGGGGTCAAAGTATGTTGTAAAAGAAGATTGACAATTCTTGCTTTAGGATGAAAGTTTTGATTCTTAAATTCAAAGTTTTCAACTCCTTTAAACATATGATGAAATGTCTCACGATCATGTTCATCGATTTGAAAACTAGAAAGATCCATTCCCGTGGTTTTGCAATTGAGAATGGTACCCAAAAGGTCACAATTCAAAACAATTTGAGTGCCTTTGACATTACTCCAAATTTCATTCTCATTTCCAATATAAAAACCACGGTTTAAATTAGCATAGAAGATTTTAACAAGATTAGGATAGCAAACAAAATCATTTTGAGATGAGTCAATAAGACTTAAAACACCATTGTTTGCAAAAAGAGAATCAATTTCATAAGAAGAAAAATCTTGAAAAATAGCAAATTTTCCGGGATGGACTTTGGCATAATTAGCATAATTGATGTATGCTTTAATTGCCTCCGGATCATTGAGTAATTGCTCTTTGATTTTTCTGGAAATTCTCATGGTTGAGGGTTTGCTTGCAGAAGCCATTAGAGTAGAGAGTAGAGAGCTTGAAGATATGAAGAGAGAGTTTCAATTTGAAAATGAAAGTGAAAAGATATGATAAAAGATAGTGACTAAATAGACTTTCAAAGGACATATTCTCTGGTCAAAAGGTATCTTTTCAGAGAGATAAATGAAGTGAAAAGGTGGAGGGAAATTCAAACATTTGAATTTAAAATTTGAAATTCAAATTCAGGTAGGCATGTCGACATCATGGTAGGGTCCATGTCGACATGTGCCTTTGAATTTTCATGACATGGTTTTTCCTAAGTTATCTAATATATATATATATATATATTATTAATGTCTATATTTCTGAAATATTATTATATATTTCAGAATGTGTTAAAAATAATAAAAATAATAATAAAATAATAAAATAATAGTAAAAAATAGGAAATAAATTTTAAACTTCAAACAACATATCAATTCAAAATAAATCAATTCAAGCAATTCAAAAACAACCAATCAATCAATCAATTCAAGCATGCAATTTCAGCCAATGTATTGTAAACTTGTACCTTTTTCTGAATCCATTTCTTTGAATTCGTCGGAGTCGTGAACTGCAGTGAAACACAAATTCGAATTATCCGTCTTCTGATCATCATCACTTGAGGACGAGTCTGAGTCATCTAGAGTAGCAGTAAATGCATGCTTCCGTTTCTTTGCTGGTTCAATGTTCATAGGAGGATTCTGCCTATTTGGATACGGATAGTCTATTTTGATATGACCTGGTTCGTCACAATTGAAGCATTTGATAAAGTTTGGTACTGTAGTCTGATTACCAGAATTCTTAAAATTGTTTCTCTTGAGATTATTCATCTTTCTGTATTTCAGAAATTTTTGAAAATTCCTGGTCATAAATGCTATCTCTTCATCATTATCACTGTTTGAATCTGATCCATCGGTTAATGCATTGAATGCCATTGATTTCTTTTCAGATGATTTGCTTTCTCTTCTCCCGATCATTTGAACTTCAAACGACATTAGATTTCCAATCAATTCTTCTATCTTTAAAGTACTGATGTCATTTGCCTCTTCAATTGCAAGTGTCTTTTGATCCCATTCTGGAGTGAGAGAATTCAAAAAATTTCTGACTTGATCTTCTTCCGAAAATTCCTTTCCCAAAGATATTAAAGAATGCACAATATCTTGAAATCGACTATACATATCTGAAATAGACTCATTAGTATTAATTTTAAATAACTGAAACTGATTTGTGAGCATGGAAATTTTCGTCTGTTTAACTTTGCTTGTTCCTTCTTGAGTTACTTGCAAAGTTTTCCAGATTTCATATGCAGACTTACAAACTGACACTCTATTAAATTCATTTCTTTCAAGTGAACAAAACAGAATATTCATTGCCTTAGAATTATTTTGTGCAATAGTCTTTTGCTCAGTGGTCCACTATGCAAAATTAGATGTGGGTTCAGAATATTCAGTTTGTGTGATATTCCATGTTTTTAATCCTACAGATTGTAAATATATTTTCATCCTACATGCCCAATATGCATAGTTATTGCCATTAAAAAGTGGTGGTCTGGCAGTAGACTGACCTTCTACAAATGAACTAGTGTTGGTGGAAATAGCAGTACTAGTGTTAGTAGCCATTTTAAAACTTTTCAAAATTCAGATTATGAAACTTTTGAAAACAAAGCTCTGATACCAAATGTGAGAAATGCGGATTAAGGATCTTAAGGCTAGAATTAACACTAGAGGGGGGTGAATAGTGTTTTAAGAAATCTGTTAATCTTTTTGAGTTTAACTTAATTTGTTAACAATGTATGCACTAATCAGACACAGATATGAACACAGAATCAAACAAAGATGCAAATATAAAGTAAAAGCAGTAAAGGAAAGAACAAACCGGATTTTATACTGGTTCGAAGTTACCCTACATCCAGTCCCGCACAACTAAGTACGGATTTCCTTTCAAACTTCAATTCAACAATTACAACCCTCGGTTTCAAGGCTACGAGGTACACCCTCCAGAATAACAATCATTTGGGTAGAGATACTTGATTTCTGGGGCAACAAGTTCACCCAATTGATTTCCAAGGCTACAATCACACCTTTTCTCGCTCAATTGATTTCCAAGGCTACAATCACACCTTTTCTCGCTCGATTGATTACAAAAAAGTCTATAACTCTGAATAGCACTTGGATCTTGTAGAGATAGTGATGAAGAATCACACTAAAAGTAATCGAGTATGATTCGATGTTGATTTCGGCAGAGTAATGGTATGATTTTTTATTAAGAAATGTGGAAGAAGAAGAGGAGTGAAAACCATAAAAAAGTGATTGAAAATTCGTTGAAACTGACCCCTATTTATAAAAAAACAACAGCCATGTCCATTCATGAAGAGTTATGGCGAATAGACACTTCTTTTGAAATTTGAATTTTTGAAGCCAACTGACACTATGTCGACATGGGGTATATGGGCATGTCGACATCCCAAAGGAATTTTTGGGGTTTTGATTTTCTTTGAAAATAACCTCTATCTTATATTAAAATTATTTTAAACTTTATAAATATACTTAACTATAGTTAAAATACATAAGTAAATATAAAGAACAATATATACATAATTTAAATATAATTTTATATTTAAATCTATGTATAAATATTTAAAAGTTAAATATATTATTTGAAAAGATAGTTTAAAATCAGGAGTAATTTGACTCTGAAAATAAAGATGTTTTTGAGGCTAAAATTATTTAAAATCAGGACAGAGAGTTTTGAATCTTTTAAAAGGAAAGTTTTGAAATCATTTTGAAAACAAGATAATTTTGTAAAATCATTTGAATTAAAATTAGTGGATACAAAACAATGTCCCACTAGATTTTCGTAGGTTCCATCCTACTTAGGGTTCCATCCCTTTAACGGGCTTGAAGTGGATTCCATTCCATGAATAAAATAGATATTAAGATGTTAGTGTTTTTCTATGAGTTTTAACAATATTCCTAACTATATAACTTATCTTGGAATCTTAAACTCTTGAAATTCTTGATACTCCTAAGTCTTCTATCTCTTTATCTTGAATCTCTATACTGTACAGTCTTCATTCTTGATACTTGCATGGTTAGATCCTGCATATACATATATATCTAAACTTGTAATGTTAGTATTTTATTTTACAATCTATTCTAAGATTGTTGTCATCAAAACCAACTCCTCAGGGACTAACAATCTCCCCCTTTTTGATGATGACAACCTTTGTTTATAAAATATTACTTCTATCCTAATAACTCCTCCTAAACCTAACAACTCCCCCTTAATCTATGCCTAACTACCCTATTTTATATTTCTCCCCCTCTGTCATCAATAAAAAACTTACTCCCCCTTATTCTTGGACTTTAGTACCTGCATTGATAAACTATACAACGGAATATATAATATATAGATTAAGAAGTAATGATACTTATAAGCATAATAACTTAATTAAAGACTATATTCATTTCAGTGTATATATATATATATATATATATGTTTTACACACCAAACTTCAAACCAAATAAAATCAATCCACACAAAGTATCAAATCAAACCAAATCAAACAAATTAATTCAAACAAATCAAACAAACAAAGAAAGAAAATTAAACGTTTCGAGGTACATCTACCCATCCATCTTCTCCAAATATAGGGTCTGCTTTAATTGCATCCCAATTCTCATTGTCATTGGTGAGAGAGACAGGAGGATGTGCTTCATTATCATCCTTTTGTAGAGAGGAGATCATTCATCGAATGGCATCGAAATTCCTTTTTTGCTCTTTGATCATCTCCATTTGACTTAACTCCAAGTGACGCTGGTTTCGTAGAATAAAAGAGAGAAGATTCTTGAATGAATTGAGTATTTCTTTAAGTTTTTCAGACAGATTGTGAATAGGATTGGCCATAATTGAATTAGAGAAAGAAATGAAGGATAAGATAATGAGAAATAAATTTCAGTGAAGATTTCTGGAAGAAAAAGGTATATATAGGTGTAGAAATTCGTTTGAAATGAATAGACATTTGGTAGTTATTCATATTTCAAATTCAAAATCATTAGTCACTTCTGACCAGTACATGTCGACATGGTCAAGGGAGGTATGTCGACATACTATAGTGAATTTTGATGATAATTTTATTTTGTGAATAATGATGTATATATATTTCTATAATATACTAACATTTATTCAATATATAAAATAAGCTAGATGACAGGAAGGAAATTCAATTTCATTGCACAATAGGATAATACAATGATTAAACATAAAGAACTACACGAACATTTGAAAGAAAAACAAACTAAGACAACTATAATAAGATACTAAAAGATAAAACTAGTTAGAAGATGAAGATGATGAAGATAGTCCAAGTTTCTGGCTAACTTTTGTAAAGAACTTGTTCATCTTCGAAGAAATGTTATCCAACTTCTTACTAACGGATCGTTTTAAAATCTGTTGATTCTCCACAATTATCTTTTAGTTTTTGAGAAGGGTTTTGTTGGAAGGATTGGATGGATATTCAATACTTTCTAGAGATATTTCACCTTCTTCTTTTTCTATTTCCATTTCATCCCTTTCTTCTTCTTCTTCTTCCTCTTCCATTTCTTCCATTTCCTCATAAGCCAAACGCTCTTCCTTTTCGGTAATGGTTTCATATGGTTGAAAACATATGGGATTTTCATGAGAGAAATATTTGAGATATTAAAAACTTTCCTTGAAATAAATTCTTCTCCTTTGAAATTTACTCCAAAATAATTGAAAATCCGAGTAAGGTAAATTCTATGATATAAAGTGTTTTCTCCCATTTCAAAATTTTTAGGACGAAGTTCATCCAAAATAACTTGCGCCTTATTGATATCATAATTTCCGAAAATAGCAAAAAGTGCTTTGCACACTTTTGAAGTAGGATTGTTAAAATTTCCCGATCTTGGGGTCAAAGTATGTTGTAAAAGAAGATTGACAATTCTTACTTTAGGACGAAAGTTTCGATTCTTAAATTCAAAGTTTTCATCTCCTTCAAACATATGATGAAATGTCTCACGATCATGTTCATCGATTTAAAAACTAGAAAGATCCATTCCCGTGCTTTTGCAATTGAGAATGGTACCCAAAAGGTCACAATTCAAAACAATTTGAGTGCCTTTGACATTACTCCAAATTTCATTCTCATTTCCAATATAAAAACCACGGTTTAAATTAGCATAGAATATTTTGACAAGATTAGGATAGCAAACAAAATCATTTTGAGATGAGTCAATAAGACTTAAAAAACCATTGTTTGCAAAAAGAGAATCAATTTCATAAGAAGAAAAATAGCAAATTTTCCGGGATGGACTTTGGCATAATTAGCATAATTGATGTATGCTTTAATTGCCTCCGTATCATTGAGTAATTGCTCTTTGATTTTTCTGGAAATTCTCATGGTTGCGGGGTTACTTGAAGAAGCCATTAGAGTAGAGAGTAGAGAGCTTGAAGATATGAAGAGAGAGTTTGAATTTGAAAATGAAAGTGAAAAGATATGATAAAAGATAGTGACTAAATAGACTTTCAAAGGACATATTCTCTGGTCAAAAGGTATCTTTTCAGAGAGATAAATGAAGTTAAAAGGTGGAGGGAAATTCAAACATTTGAATTCAAAATTTGAAATTCAAATTCAGGTAGGCATGTCGACATCATGGTAGGGGCCATGTCGACATGTGCCTTTGAATTTTCATGACATGATTTTTCCTGAGTTATCTAATATACATATATATATAAATATTATTATTAATGTCTATATTTCTGAAATATTATTATATATTTCAGAATGTGTTAAAAAAAATTAATAATAATAATAAAATAATAGTAAAAAATAGGAAATAAATTTTAAAATTCAAACAACATATCAATTCAAAATAAATCAATTCAAGCAATTCAAAAACAACCAATCAATCAATCAATTCAAGCATGCAATTTCAGCCAATGTATTGTAAACTTGTACCTTTTTCTGAATCCATTTCTTTGAATTCGTCGGAGTCATGAACTGCAGTGAAACACAAATTCGAATTATCCGTCTTCTGATCATCATCACTTGAGGACGAGTCTGAGTCATCTAGAGTAGCAGTAAATGCATGCTTCCATTTCTTTGCTGGTTCATTGTTCATAGGAGGATTCTGCCTATCTGGATACGGACAGTCTATTTTGATATGACCTGGTTCGTCACAATTGAAGCATTTGATAAAGTTCGGTACTGTAGTCTGATTACCCGAATTCTTAAAGTTGTTTCTCTTGAGATTATTCATCTTTCTGTATTTCAGAAATTTTTGAAAATTCCTGGTCATAAATGCTATCTCTTCATCATTATCACTGTTTGAATCTGATCCATCGGTTAATGCATTGAATGCCATTGATTTCTTTTCAGATGATTTGCTTTCTCTTCTCCCGATCATTTGAACTTCAAACGACATTAGATTTCCAATCAATTCTTCTATCTTTAAAGTACTGATGTCATTTGCCTCTTCAATTGCAAGTGTCTTTTGATCCCATTCTGGAGTGAGAGAATTCAAAAATTTTCCGACTTGATCTTCTTTCGAAAATTCCTTTCCCAAAGATATTAAAGAATGCACAATATCTTGAAATCGACTATACATATCTGAAATAGACTCATTAGTATTCATTTTAAATAACTGAAACTGGTTTGTGAGCATGGAAATTTTCGTCTGTTTAACTTTGCTTGTTCCTTCATGAGTTACTTGCAAAGTTTTACAGATTTCATATGCAGACTTACAAACTGACACTCTATTAAATTCATTTCTTTCAAGTGAACAAAATAGAATATTCATTGCCTTAGAATTATTTTGTGCAATAGTCTTTTGCTCAGTGGTCCACTGTGCAAAATTAGTTGTGGGTTCAGAATATTCAGTTTGTATGATATTCCATGTTTCTAATCCTACAGATTGTAAATATATTTTCATCCTACATGCCTAATATGCATAGTTACTGCCATTAAAAAGTGGTGGTCTGGCAGTAGACTGACCTTCTACAAATGAACTAGTGTTGGTGGAAATAGCAGTACTAGTGTTAGTAGCCATTTCAAAACTTTTCAAAATTCAGATTATGAAACTTTTGAAAACAAAGCTCTGATACCAAATGTGAGAAATGCGGATTAAGGATCTTAAAACTAGAATTAACACTAAAGGGGGGTGAATAGTGTTTCAAGAAATCTGTTAATCTTTTTGAGTTTAACTTAATTTGTTAACAATGTATGCACTAATCAGACACAGATATGAACACATAATCAAACACAGATGCAAATATAAAGTAAAAGCAGTAAAGGAAAGAACACACCGGATTTTATACTGGTTCGGAGTTACCCTACATCCAGTCCCGCACAACTAAGTACGGATTTCCTTTCAAACTTCAATTCAACAATTACAACCCTTGGTTTCAAGGCTACGAGGTACACCCTCCAGAATAACAATCCTCTGGGTAGAGATACTTGATTTCCGGGGCAACAAGTTCACCCAATTGATTTCCACTAGTACAAAACTGGTCATTTGTGTCGGTTGTGTAACCCCTGTTGTGTCGGTTTTACAACCGACTCAAATGAAGACGACACAAAAGACATTTTTCTGTTGTGTCGGTTGTACAACCGACACAAATATCAATTATTTGTGTCGGTTAGTAATAGAGAACCGACACAAAACTATGAACAGTTGTGTCGGTCTTTCTAATAGGACCGACACAAATCAGCTTGTATAGTGAAGCAAACCGCCGTTTATTGTGTCGGTCCTTTAAGAAAAACCGACACAACTGTTGCTTGTTTTGTGTCGGTTCCTTATTGACGACCGACAAAAATGATTGATATTTGTGTCGGTTATGTTTGTTTTTTCAACTGACACAATTAATATGCAGTTGTATCGGTTCCCTTTGAAGTAACAACTGACACAAGTTATATCTGAAGCAAAAAAAAATATTATTACCGTTTAAGATTATAAAAACAGTATGAAATTGAATTTTAATTTTTTATAAACGAACGTTACTATGAACTGATTGAACAAAAAATATAATTATATTATCCATCAACATAATTCTTATTTACAGAACAAAATAGAATATAATCTATCACAAACATAACGTACATAACAAAATACCAACGTACGTTACAAAAGATCAGCGTACACAACAAAAAACAACTACATCCAATTATACATGATATAACTAGCTAAATTCTCTCGAACCTCGTCTATCTCTTGTTGGTTATAAGAACCGTCTCGTACAAAGTCCTGCAATTAAGAGAATTGTTATACAAAAGACAATAATTAAGTCGGAATGCTCTGCATAAAAGAATTTGTAGGTACCCCTTGTAAAATAATCCTGCTCTATTACAACTGCGGATATAAAGACTGGCGGGTGTCAGTTGTAATAGACCTATTACAACTGTTTTTGGCAGTTGTGAAATGGTATTTTTGTTGTAGTGTATGAACGACAAGTTAAATATTACTGAATTCTTAAAAATCAAATCAGAAATAATACCAGCAATAATAATGGCTTATGTTTGTTTTTATGACTCATTTCCACAAACTACTAGACCATATGTTATGAATGTGACTTAACTCACTTTATCATTAGTAAGGTATTTACTCTATTTGATACTCACTGACACGTAGACTACTTTCCCCACCTGAATACTCGACCTATAGACTTAAATACAGCCACACACAAAGAAGTAATCTAGACACTATATAGCATATACCAACAACTAGCTGGTGCTAATAGTCTAAAAGAAACTCACGTGTTTTTAAAAATATACATAGAAATGATTTTTCTTTATTTTATTTGATTTCTTGGCATATTTTCATTGGATAGGATCACGTGGGAGGGATCCTAACTGGAAGTTTCATTATGTTCAAATGTCACCATATTACTACTTACTGTTGGTATACTCTTTGCTCGCATAACCCCTCAAAGTTAGCTGACATCTGCTCCTTGCGTACTCCACTTCAGACGTCGGCAACACTTCTTATCCAATAAGCTTCCACTTAGTAGCTACCCACTCTCTAGTATGTTGCTCATGCATGCTACCATGTGGAATCTGTAATATCATGTATTTTCAGTCTTCAACTCAATTCCAGCTCAGTTTTCTTGATTTCATGCATTGTACTATAGTTTTCGCTTCGGATGACATGCCTGGTGCTTCTGGCTGTAGTATTTCATTAGGTAACTTTATCTATTTCAGTTCAGGCTATTCCTATAGGTCAGCTAACTTACATGTTTGGTACTCAATCTATTGATCTTTCGATATTACACTTCATCCAATGCTCTGGTTGAATGCATCGTATTTCAGTATGCGAAAATGCTCCATCGCCTGCGAATTTGACACATTAATTATTAATTATTAAATTTAATAGGTGGTAAAGGAAATCTTGAGCATAAATGTCTTTTCGGAAATTTTGGTGCTTCCATTGTGTTTAAAATTATTGATATGCTACGGCGTCACATAGTTTCATAGACGTTCGAAAAATAGGTTCTCCAGACCTTTTTGACCGCTTTAATCCAACATGGCACTTCTCACCTATAAACATGAAGCTATAGGAAAGCTTGTTGATTCATGAGTTTTGATTCATGACACAAGCTTCAATATCATACGACGAGAATACTATATGAAAGCGACAAAAAGGAGAATAACCATATATTGTGCACTATAAAGGAGACAAGACTACAATCCAGATATTAGTATGAATATTTTATTTTATTGAGTCTTAGAATATTGTTAAAATCATTCCTCAAGTAGTCACACACACAAAAATTGATTTAAATTGATTTATACACAAATAAGTGTGCACTGTGCAATTGATAGCAGGTCGACTGACCGACCAGAAACTTCGGTCGACCGACTCTGTGTCAAGTGCACAGATATGCACTATTTTTATTCACGTCTGTAAACTCAGCTGACCGGCCAGGTTTTCCGGTCGACCGACCAGAGAAAAACGGCTACTTTTCTGAAGAGACGCGATCATTTCATGAAGAGGAATGTCCTCTATTTCAAGAGGTATGGACACAACTGTTAACTAAAACTCTTCATGAAAGATTACAACTCTTCTACAACTATATAAACATATTCAATTCACTTCTACAATGACCGATTCTTGTTTATAATTCTGAATTCTATTCTCTATTTATTTCTGCAAATAAAAGTGTTCATTCTCATTCAATATCACTAGAATCCTTGAATTAATTCATATACTTCGATTCTACGTGATTATCTTCCTTCTAAATCTTCACACACATATATACTCTTGAGGATTTGATTATAGGAAAGTTGTACTATCAAAAGACAATCAGTGTTATTCAGAACACATTCGTCAACAAACCTTTTATATTAAAGTTGAAGTCCTCTTCGGCTGTTGAGGCAGAAAATTCCTGTTCGGCTGCTCAGGTGTCGTATACCTATTCCTCCGGGTTAAGTGAGGGGTTTAGTTTAAATCCAGAGGGTATTCTGGGACTGGACGTAGAACGGGAAGTTCGAACCAGTATAAAAATTCCTGGTGTGCTTACTTTAATTTTTATTTTACTGTTATTACCAGTTTCCGCATTTATATACCATATTACATGATCCTTAGTACTACACATGTACTTTCATTTGGTATCAGAGCAAGGTTATCATATAACCGTCACAAAGTTATTTGATATCTATTTCTAAGTAATATGGCAAAAGATAATGAGGTTAGTAATTTTACTTTTGATGATATGATAGAAATAAATTCTGAATTATTAGATACTTTAAAAAGTCTTAAAAGAAAATATAAAGAGGCCATAGAAAATAAGAACAAGGCAGAATTTGAAAGAGATATGCTTAAAGACGAGAAGAAAATATTGGAAGAAGAACTTGAGAAAACTCAAGACTCACTTTCAAATGTTAATTCTCAACTTATATTATTGAGTCAAGAAATTGAAACTCAAAAAGAAAAGAATGATGGTCTTGTTTCTGAAAATCATGTTTTAAAGACTAATATTAAAATGGTTGAACTAGAAAATTCAAGTCTAAAGACCAAACTAGAAGGAATCACTAAAAATGTTTCAAATTTTAATAAAGGAAGAGAAAATTTATCTAGACTTATTGAGAATTCACAACCTATTAACAATAAAAATGGTTTAGGATATGATAAAACTAATCGTAGAAATAGCACTAGATACACTTTTATGTACAATAAAAATGTTAGTGCTACTACTAAATTTCGAGTAAAGTCGAAACCAATTTTTCATAGAAATTCAAACACTACTATGACTAATAATGTTTATAATTTCTCTAGAAGTACAAATTCATTGACGGGAAATATGAATAAAAATTATCTAAGTATTTGGGTTCCTGTTAATTGGAAAAATAGAGAAAAATGCATTAATGATTATTTTGATATGGTAATTAATAATGAAAATTATATTTATAAAGGTACAACCACACCCAATTGGGTATGGTTTCCTAAAAATTAGGAAATTATAAGAACCTTGGGTATCGCATGCTTTAAATGTTCATTGTTTTTTGATACCTTACATTATAAGTAGTAGTTATTTTATATTGTTAACACTCATATAATTTATGAACAATATGTCTATTTTTAGATGTTGTGAAGTAAGTAAACATCATTAATTTTCCTATTTGGTTTGAGTATGTTATATTTAAACTCGATGTTTTCTTACTTGTGTTACATATTTCATTTTTTTTACATCTAATAAGTATTCCTTTTTGTCGATGACAAAGGGGGAGAAATATATGAAAACTAACAAATTCTTTGCAGAAAAGTCGCCATATATTTAGGGGGAGAATTATAATTTCGTCACATAAGTATTGTCATCAATCAAAAAGGGGGAGAATGTTGATTCATGAGTTTTGATTCATGACACAAGCTTCAATATCATACGACGAGAATACTATATGAAAGCGACAAAAAAGAGAATAAACATATATTGTGCACTACAAAGGAGACAAGACTACAATCCAGATATTAGTATGAATATTTTATTTTATTGAGTCTTAGAATATTGTTAATATCATTCCTCAAGTAGTCACACACACAAAAATTGATTTATATTGATTTATACACAAATAAGTGTGCACTGTGCAATTGATAGCAGGTCGGCTGACCGACCAGAAACTTCGGTCGACCGACTCTGTGTCAAGTGCACAGATATGCACTATTTTTATTCACGTCTGTAAACTCAGCTGACTGGCCAGGTTTTCCGGTCGACCGACCAGAGAAAAACGGCTAGTTTTCTGAAGAGACGCGATCATTTCATGAAGAGGAATGTCCTCTATTTCAAGAGGTATGGACACAACTGTTAACTAAAACTCTTCATGAAAGATTACAACTCTTCTACAACTATATAAACATATTCAATTCACTTCTACAATGACCGATTCTTGTTTATAATTCTGAATTCTATTCTCTATTTATTTCTGCAAATAAAAGTGTTCATTCTCATTCAATATCACTAGAATCCTTGAATTAATTCATATACTTCGATTCTACGTGATTATCTTCCTTCTAAATCTTCACACACATATATACTCTTGAGGATTTGATTATAGGAAAGTTGTACTATCAAAAGACAATCAGTGTTATTCAGAACACATTCGTCAACAAACCTTTTGTATTAAAGTTGAAGTCCTCTTCGGCTGTTGAGGCGGAAAATTCCTGTTCGGCTGCTCAGGTGTCGTATACCTATTCCTCCGGGTTAAGTGAGGGGTTTAGTTTAAATCCAGAGGGTATTCTGGGACTTGACGTAGAACGGAAAGTTCGAACCAGTATAAAAATTCCTGGTGTGCTTACTTTAATTTTTATTTTACTATTATTACCAGTTTCCGCATTTATATACCATATTACATGATCCTTAGTACTACACGTGTACTTTCAAAGCTGTCATCTCAATTCTCATTTTTCAATCCTAACCCTGAAATTTTCCTAATATCTCTCTCTGATGTTGGATTAAAAAATTAATTTAAAATTATTCAAAACTCAAAATACTCAAACCTTATCTTAGAATATATCTGAAGGAACTGAGCCGGTCGTTGCTAGATAATTGGCTAAATTTTAAAAAAAATTCCATTTTAAATCTTATTGCACCTATAAATCTAAATTATTTTAGATCCAATCTAAAAATAATTTTAAATATAATCTTTATTTTATTTAATTTGTTTAAAAGTATTGATTTTATTTATAAATTATATAATATGTATATGTATAAAATACACATGTATGTGTACAGTCACGTGCAACAACATAGGAATTCAGGTTTAGTGTTATCAAGAAGATGATAACATGTTAACTTGTTAAAGTTGAAGCTTTATTCTAAGACCAAAAGAAAACTGAATATATTTATTCAACTATGAACAAATAAAACAAATAAGCTGGGATATATAAATCCGAAGTAAGAGCAAATTGATATATTTTTAGTTACTCTTTATATACTTTTAACCAAAACATAATTGCAATATACAGGTAGATTGCTAACATAACATGACATAAATGAATGATCACAACACAAACATCTTCTATTACTTCTCCTATAAAACTGGGTATCCCAAACTGAGACAAAGCAACTAGAGGTGGGACTGGTCCATATTTGAGCGCAATTCAACCAACTTCAAAAATGCATTTTCTAAATAAAATAAAATGACAGGTTTGAATAGAAGTAGAACTTTAAATAACAACAAAGCAACCCAACAAAATGCAAAAAGATAAGAGGAAACGTAGTTTAAACTAACAAAAATAGTAGATATAGGGAGAGAAGGGTTAGAGACATACCTTCAGTTGTTCATAATGCGAACCATGAATTCAAATTTACAAACTGTTCCATTCCGACTTCTTATCATCCTAGACAAAGCTGCCAATTTTTTTTAAAAAAGACTTGACGAGTAATCCATTAAGAGCGATTACAGAGGCAGAGGCAAAGACAAAAGCAAAAGTGAAATGACCCTCATATTTCCACCCTAATTTCATAAGGAATTTTTTTTTATGTTAAGAGATGATATATAGATATATCATTCATTACAAATATATTTCCCAGGGTCATTTTCCTTCTCCAATAAACAAAATATATCCAGGATCTTTCACAATATAGAAATATTGTTTAACTCTAAATCATTCCTAACATACATATATGAAGATATCTATGTTATATTCTACTAGAATCAGAGCATGTTAATATGTAAGTAGAATTCCTTTTTAAATCTATTAAAATGTGATAATTCCTTAAAAAAGATTAATTATTGTAATCTGATTTTTTGACCATAGAATCCACTGGAAACATATACTTTAGTCTGTTATTCTAATTTGAGAAATGATCAAGAAATAATCAGTGGAAAGCAAGCTTTTAATATGAATTATAGTGTTAAAGTCTGTTTAGTATCAAACTCAGGCTAAAAGAAAGTGGATCCTAAGTGAACACAAGCAACATCTAGGCGTAATGGAAACGCGCCTAACTAACACATGAGAGGTCACGAGTTCGAGTGCTATGCTGGTCGGTTCAAACCCAATTTTTGTTTTTTTTTCTTTCTATTTTTCTCCTGTGAACAAACTTGTCTGAACCTATTATATATTTTGGCTATGAAACAGATCTGAAAATTTGATTTAAACTCTTGGTTGCTGGCTTGACCCAGGCTCAAGAAAAAGGGCTATGTTAGCCTTGTTCTGGTTTGCACTACTCAGTTACAAAAATACCTGCTATATTATTTTCCTTTTTAAAGCAATTCAAACTCTTTCTATCAGATTTTATTTTTGACTTGAACATGGATTTTCTTATGCCAGTTCTATAGATATACATACAAACTACAAATTCTTTTAATCTCAGATCTTCTACCATTATAGCCTAACTGTTCTTGAAGCTTAAAATCCATTTTTCCATAGCAAAGCATTTAACAAAACAAAGCACATAGTTCAGCTGAGACATATAAGTTCAACAACTACAAAACAGTAATTAACCATACATTGGTTTCTCAAAGTAATTTTAAACAATAGGTCTTAATCTAGTTCATCATGAAGGTGTAGTTTACTTCAGCAAAGTCTTTTAAAAACAAAGCATCCAAATCTTAAGCAGTTTAACATCCAAGCCTGATCAAAGCAATTCCTATTTCCCTGCAAAACCACCATGAACTGCCCCATATGAATATGAGACACCCAATGGTGCATAAACACAAAAGGGTCAGACTATTTGTCTGGTATGAATAATCCAACTGAAAACATGATCTCATTCAATTCTCTTTATAAACAAACTTTACATGAATAAGAAACTCAGTATCTTTCTTATGCTTGTTTTTCTTGTTGTGAAGCATGTTCCTTCATCTCAATGTTAGCGGATTATTTACACATATAATCACCATGACTTGATTCATAGAAAACAATCATAAGATTCATCCATAAAAAGCACCAAAACAACCAAATACAAACATTAATTCAGATATCATCTCCTTTTCAACTTTACTGGCCATCAGGGATTTTGCCCAGGCCTCTCCTGAATTTATTCCTAGAATTCATTATCAAATATAACAGGGTCTTTAGCTACTTTCTTCTTTTTAAACACACACTGCCTGGGACATTTCTCTGTTAACCCAGCACACTCAGGCCCCTGGGTATAAATATACCATGTGTGAACTTGCAATATTCCCATTGCCAAGCTATACTTTGGTAGCCCTAAGATCCCAAGTCCTTAGTTAAATTACTAAGTGTTATTATTATTTTTCATAGCAGTGCTAATCCCTTCTGCATCTCACTTCTTAATCAGAGAAATATAAATAATGCAAGCAATATGTATTCAACCAGAGTTTGGTAAGTTATATTCTCGTAAGCAAACATTTTATCATGAAAGAGGGAGGTGACTTCTTAGCACATTATTTTTGCCTGTGGGTTTCACTGGATCAAGATGTAAGCATATGGTCCTGAGTGATTTGCTATATATATATTTTCCCTTACCTCTGGTTCAATCAGATTCATGATCTGGCTAAACCACAAGTATATTTGATTTGGGTATTTCATAAAACATAGAAGCTCAGCACATGTACAACATTGCACTTCTACATTCTCTTTTGTTTTAATTAATATGAGACATAAGCAACAACACAATGTTACAGCCCATATTTCTTTCTACCTTCAGACCATATACCCACTACTTGAATCCGGGAATTTTTATAAACAACTTATAAAGAAAACTTATAAAAGAAAACACTCAATCTCAAAGCTAACCCATATCTCAGACAAACATTTTAGTTCATGAATCCATGACTCTTATTTTTCTGGGTAAATCAGATAGAGGTTTTACCCTTAAACAAATCATTAACAAACCAAAGTCATCCAATCATAAAACATAACTTGTAAAAGAAAATTAGTTCAAACTGGCTGCCTCAATATTCAGGTCTTAATGCCAAAGTTTTCAGTGAGATTACTCACCTTAATCCTTCTTCTTCCTATGCCTTATGAACCCCTTTTTAGTCTTCTGCCTTCTCCTATTTTCTCTGGTTTATGCCTTGTATATTTTTCTTTAGGTTAATGAAGAACAAAAATATATGGTCTTACTATACTAAGCCTTTTATATAAATCTTGGCTGTCACTAGGGTTTATGGACTTACCCAATGTCAGTTCTACCCCATCCCAAACATAGCCTGCCTCTGGTTTGATTCAAGAAAATAAAAGGGTATGTGGTCCTTGTTTTCCTTTCCAGAAATTAGTTCCCCTCTTTTAATTTTCCCTGGTCATGTCATATGCATGACTTCCTATTATTATTGTTATTATTTTCTTAATAAAAGAAATTACTGAGAATAGATAAAGTGCTTGTTTAGGGACTCATGCCATTTTCATGCAATTTCTGTTTCTTTCCAGAGATTGATTGACTGTATACATGTATAACTTATGTATACCTAAGCCTTTTATTTTTCTTTCTTTCTTTAAATAATTTTAAATTTATTTCAGCCTAGCTCTTATTTTCTTTGTACTCTATTTTATTTAAAGACAAAATTCTATCTTTATGCATATGTATTTCTAAATCAGTTATTTTATTTTATCTATTAATTTCTGCCAAATTTTGTTACACAGAAATCTGTATGCATGTGTACACTGTCTTGTGCACATGTACATGTTTTATACTTTGTATCTAAAATTTAATTTCCTATTCCAATTTTTCCAATGCAATTTCAAACAAATACAAACTAAATTAAATCATGAAATTACTCACAAAAATCAGGGTTATCACAAAAAGTGAAGATGAACATGCGCCGATGAATAAGAGAGACCAACAAACAAGACAATTTCATAGGATTTATTTCTTTAGGAAAAGGAGGAAGACGAATGAAATAATGAAGAAAACAGACGGCCGCAAAATAAATTTTGAGCCTGCTTCCTAAAATAAGTTCCCTGGCTAACATGCTTGTTCCTTCCCCTAGCAGAATGCTTCACCTTCATCTGTGATCACAACACTGCATCATGCTATGCATGATACTACTTTGGCTTTCTTGTTTTCAAGACTTGCCTTTCCCAATTGTTTTGTTATTGTTTGCAAAACATCAAAATCAATCTTCTTCTTTATTTGCATCAGCTCAACGTGAAAACATTGTCCATGCATAACTGATTCAAAATTAGAATTTTTTTCGATTCTGCTTGAAAAACCTTGCGGTTTTACTAGCAATATTGATTATACACTTTGGAAACTATATTAAGCAACAATATGGCTAGAAAACTAAAATATGCTGACAGCGATTGGGTTTAGTCTGGTGGTTAATGATCTCTCGCCTATGTAATGTATTTTAACTTCCCAACTAAGTATATTGGTACAACCTATGTACATTAATCGAAGTATGGATCAGCAAACCCATCAAGTTTTTTCCCCCTAGCCTTGTTGCTCTGACATATGGATTAGCAAATTACCCCTTAGGCCAAATCTGTGTACATTAGTCAAAGTACGTTAAAAAGATGAGACTGTTATCAACAATTCACAGATAGCAATATAGTATAACAATAATTAGACATATCCCCATTCCAAATTGAAAAGTAAAAATATATATAGAGAAATGGTGGAAGTGCATTCAGGAAAATGTAGAAAGGTAATTTTACCAGATGGACAACATTTTTCAGGTCTACAAATATGTATATGATGAGTAAAACAAAAGCTGAAGATACAAATTTGTTGCACAAACTAACTCAGCTAATTATTAAATGTACCATAGTCAATGAACTGACGTTAGAACAAAATATAAAGTACATGTACTGATAACAATATTACACATAGAAAACCTAAGAAGAAAAACCCAATCCCTCATTTAAAGGTTTGTTCATTTCAATTTCAGCATTTAGGACAGTCGTTTAATTTTCAAAGTTGTAGCATGGGCTGAAAATTAAAAAATTACTAATCAAGTTCAAGTGCTATGCAGCTTCTACTATATTGATAGCATTAACGATGGTTAGCTTATACAGAGATGAATTTATAAAGTACACGTTCGTGATATTCATTAAGGCCACTTGATATGATACCTATATATATGCATCTGGCTCAAACAGTAGCACAAATTATGCATTTAATCCAATCAATGTACATGCTATCTCATTACGCTAAAACTAAGACCATAAATGATTAGCTTTTCTTTTCAGTTAAGAGCTTGGAAACAAATTATCTAATTATCGTGAAATCACAAGTATCACAAAAATAAGTTTTCAGTATATATGTTTAACAAATTAGGCATATGAATTCCTTATTTGCATGTGATACTACATTGGACATAGAAGGCTTCACTCCTGCTATTTTGTATGTTATTAGGTAAAATTAGCATAGTCTAAAAGAGAGCACACATTTAAACATGATAACTTAACCAATAACAGAATTAAACAAGCAAAGGCCAGCTCAAATATTTTACCAGCAGAACTATAGAAATGAGCCCTCAATACAAGAACAAGATCATCATATTATTACCCTATTGTATGAAACTGATATGACAATCACATCTTTTTACATAGTCTAAAAGGTTGGTGAAATCCAATTGTACATTTCAGTTCATAGTTTATGCCCTTATGGTGTCTAATTCAACAGTTAACCCTATTATACTGTAATATAAATAATCAAAATGGTTATACAACAACAAAGAAAACGAAGAAAATACATGATAAGAAAATAACGGTAAAATAAGAGAATACATCCCTTGCTGATTAACACCACCACTATATCACATACCCCAAAGGATCGCTAGAAAAATTCATTCAAAGTACGTTTGTTGCGTCCTGATAAATAGTTCAAGCACACCCTTTCCATTCACAGGGTGGCATTGAAGGTGGCATTGCAATAACTTTTTTTGATTTACTAAATCGCATTCATAGACAGTGAGTTAAAATGATGTGTATATAAACCATGACATATGAATTGTAACTATGGAGAACAATCAAATAAGTATAGTTCCATGCAACACTTAACCATGCAACAAAAGTTTAATAAGTATTTCCTGATTCTTTTCCTTTAGCTTCACAATGCACTATATTCTGGCAACAAATATTCAAGGCATGAAATACTGTAAGGTACTTATATGCAATAACTAATATATTTTTATCAACAAGTTTTGAAATCGTAAATGGTCGTGTTATGTATATTTATTCTACTAACTCTATTTCACTACACTGGGTTTGGATATGATCAGTTTTCCCTATGTAACGACTTGATGAATAATCATAGCTTTTCTAAAAATGAATCACAACCCGGCCTCATTTTCAACGCGACCAAGTTTTATATTCCTGAAAGTTGTGTTATCTATAACACATTCATATAACTGGGCATTGCAACAAGATATAGCACCAACACTATACCTTAATAATACAACTAGTACGCGATCAGCTTGAACAAACATTGCCAACAACCGTGTAAGAAGAATAATTAAACTGCCAAGTCATTTTTCAAATATGAGACCCACCCATCAAAGAAACAATGCAGCAGGCTATTCCTAAAATCAAAAGTCTTCAATAATTCATAAATTCAACTGAAAAACCCCAAAATCTCAAATCGAAAAAACCCAAAATCGCAAATTGAAAAAACCAAAGTCTTCAATAATTCAAAATAAGGCATACCTAAAAGATCGAAAATCTTGATCTACGAAATCGCAGCGCAAACTCTTCAATCAGTTGACTTTAGTTCAAAAGAGATTGCTGTTTTCTCTTTTTTGTTTTTTTTTGCTAGAGAGAACGGTAGTATCATGGGTAGAGAGAAGAAGGAATAAAAGCGTGCGATTGCTGTTTTTTTTTACGAAGAAGAAAAGAAGAGATGTGATGGCTAAATTAGGGTTCGCGGGAAAAGATGGGGCGGCTGAAATGGATTTGGGGGGAAAAATTGTGTGCCTATGGTGTCGGTTTTTGGACAACCGATGCTATTGTATTTAATTGTGTCGGTTGTTCAAACAACCGACACGAGTAAATCTATTACTTCCCTTCAATTGTGTCGGTTTCTTAAGAACAACAGATGCAAATTACATTTTTAACATTTTCTTCTTACCCCATAAGTCAATAGTTTCGGTTGTTAATAAACAACCGACACAAATTACACTATTTGTGTCGGTTTTATGGACAACCGACACAAATGAGGCGAAGCAACTGATCTGTTTTGTACTAGTGTTCCAAGGCTACAATCACACCTTTTCTCGCTCAATTGATTTCCAAGGCTACAATCACACCTTTTCTCGCTCGATTGATTACAAAGAAGTGTATAACTCTGAATAGCACTTGGATCTTGTAGAGATAGTGATGATGAATCACACTAGAAGTAATCGAGTATGATTCGATGTTGATTTCGGCAGAGTAATGGTATGATTTTGTATTAAGAAATGTGGAAGAAGAAGAGGAGTGAAAACCAGAAAAAAGTGATTGAAAATTCATTGAAACTGACCCCTATTTATAGATAAACAATAGCCATGTCCATTCATGAAGAGTTATGGCGAATAGACACTTCTTTTGAAATTTGAATTTTTGAAGCCAACTGACACTATGTCGACATGGGGTATATGGGCATGTCGACATCCCAAAGGAATTTTTGGTGTTTTGATTTTCTTTGAAAATAACATCTATCTTATATTAAAATTATTTTAAACTTTATAAATATACTTAACTATAGTTAAAATACATAAGTAAATATAAAGAACAATATATACATAATTTAAATATAATTTTATATTTAAATCAAAGTATAAATATTTAAAAGTTAAATATATTATTTGAAAAGATAGTTTAAAATCAGGAGTAATTTGACTCTGAAAATAAAGATGTTTTTGAGGCTAAAATTATTTAAAATCAGGATAGAGAGTTTTGAATCTTTTAAAAGGAATGTTTTGAAATCATTTTGAAAACAAGATAATTTTGTAAAATCATTTGAATTAAAATTAGTGGATACAAAACAATGTCCCACTAGATTTTCGTAGGTTCCATCCTACTTAGGGTTCCATCCCTTTAACGGACTCGAAGTGGATTCCATTCCACGAATAAAATAGATATTAAGATGACAATGCTTTTCTATGAGTTTTAACAATATTCCTAACTACATAACATATCTTGGAATCTTGAACTCTTGAAATTCTTGATACTCGTGAGTCTTCTATCTCTTTATCTTGAATCTCTATACTGTACAGTCTTCATTCTTGATACCTACATGGTTAGATCCTGCATATACATATATATCTAAACTTGTAATGTTAGTATTTATATTTTATAATATATTCTAAGGTTGTTGTCATCAAAACCAACTCCTCAGGGACTAACACCCCAAAGTGTGGATATAATTCTAAGTATTAAATGGGTGTGACTGACCACTCTTAAATTATTTAAGTCCTCTGAGCGGGATATGACTTCAAACATTAAGCAGGCGTGACCGGTCGCCGACATACAAGTTCAATCCCAGAGTGAGGATGCAATTACCAACAAACGAGCAAGTGTGATCCGACCACTCATTTCACTTTAACTATGTTCCGACCAAGTTAAAGTTAAAATTATTGAGGCGACAGCCGAATAACTACTTCAATTCTCCCCAGTACCTTCTCATCGTGTGACATATTATGATCCAAAGATGAACGTCATATTACTTGCTGAATCTCTAGATTTATTGGATGAAAAGCATAAAGAGGCTGATTTGAGGGCAGCCGCACACCGGAGTCGAGTCGCCCAATTATACAATGCTAAGGTCCGACCCAGAACCTTTGAACTTAGTGATCTCGTACTCAAGATATTCTATCTGGTCCCTTCACATATGAAACCAACATGGGAAGGACCGTATGTTATTGAATGGAGACTTGGAGACGGCACATTCAAATTATCAACTGTTGATGGTCTCACTTTGCCTAGAGCTTGGAATTGCGAGAGTCTCCGCCACTAATACACCTAACTGGCTTTATTTATTCATTTAGTCTGCTTTTCATTTTAAATTTGTTTATACATTTCGAAATTTGAACTTGTAATAAGGCAACTGACATTGCTCTACTTTCTTATTTCAGCAATAAAATGCAAACTCGTCAAGCCAGAGTGGCGATTCTTGAAATGCATCATGCGACCATCACGATACACAAAGAGCTAAGTTCCATCTTACGGTGGGACTTATTCAATTAGGGTGTTACTGTGATCCGACGGTCACTTGCTAAGTGAAACCCCGAGCTCAGGGGCAAACAACCACGCTAAAGCCAAAAGGAGTGATATACGACAATCCTTTAACGAATTCCGGCTCCCAAAGTGTGAACCGGAGTACAAACTCCAAAACATGGGCTCGAGGAGGATGGATTCGTCCATCCATGACCTCACGTTCATTTTTTACAAGCTCAAGGAGGATGGATTCGTCCATCTACGACTTCGCTTTTCCAACTCAGGGTGGATGTGATCCGACCGTCCATAACCCTGATCAACTCCTCGTTCCCAAAGTGCGAACGAAATCATAATACTTAAACAGATGTGACTGACCATCTGTCAACCAACTCCAGATTCTCGGAGTGCGAACTGGAGTATAAACATTAAAAAGGTGTGATCGACCACCCATCAACTAACTTTGGTCCCGAGAGCACGGGCCGGAGTATAAACACCAAATGGGTGTGACCGACTATCCATTTACTAACTCTAAGTCCCCAGAGCGCAGACTGGAGTATAAACACAAAACCAGTGTGACTGACCACCCGCTAATTAACTTATGTCCCTAAAGTGTGGATATAATTCTAAGTATTAAACGGGTGTGACTGACCACCCGTAAATAACTTAAGTCCCCGGAGCATGGATATGACTTCAAACATTAATCAGATGTGACCGACGGCTGGCGTACAAGTTCAATCCAAGAGTGAGGATGCAATTACCAATAAACTAGCGAGTGTGATCCGACCACTCAAACTCATTTCACTTTAACTATGTTCCGACTAAGTTAGGCGACAGTCGACCAACTACTTCAATTCTCCCCAGAACTGGGGGCATAGCTCAAGTACAAGCCACTAACCGAGACAGCACAACGTTGGGACTCGACTTAACGTTTGGTTATGACCTAAAGCCATGACTTCAGGACTTAACAACCGAACTCAAGTCTGGTTCGGAGACTAAAGCCTCACAAGTACATTTAATTTGAAATTTGAGCACTAATACACATAAGTAAATGAACACAGAGCTATGCTGAAAACAAAAGGAAATTTTATTTCTACTATTCTTTGGAAAAAAGACAAGTACAGAAACTTATTCCAAGAATTCCTATAAGCGGGGGCCGAACCCATATCTACACACGGGCTGCAAAAAGCAAAATGAAATCCTATCCAATCTATCTACCAAAAGAAGGAATAGAAGGACATGTCTACACCTTCGTCTTCTTCTTCTTCCTCGGCGTTGACCCATTAGAACTGCCGCTCGGATGCCTCTTCGAGCCTTTACTTTCCCGGCCTCCTTTTTCTAGTTGGTCTTCGGCCGAGGGAATTACAGTGGTCTCTTCCTCCGAACTCACAAGGATCGGGATACTTTCTGAATGCGGAGCTGGAGGAATGGTGGCACATTTAGTGTAGGAAGACAAAAGGGGAACGCCGGTATCGACGATTTTGCCACCAGGAGAAATCATACGCATAGGGACTGGGCCGAGACCTGCCATACCATCTCCAACCCTACCGGCCCGCTGGTCTTGCTCTATTTCGGCTGTAATTTCTGCCATTATCTCATAAGCCCTTCGTGCGCTAACACCCGCTGGAGTGCTGCTAGTCGGGCCTAAGGAGCTAGCTGTAAACACGTCTTCACCTATATTGAAAGGCAGATCAGTGATTGGGTCGCTTTAGTGGCCGAGGAGTTCTTCCATCTGTTTGCACAAAAAATGGACAAACACCTCAAAGTCGTATAATTTAGTAGATCTTATGTTGTTTTTAGTGATTTTGGAGATTTATGCAAATATATGAAAAGCAGGGGCTTAATTGTAAAAAGACACGCAGATTTATAGTGGTTCAGCCAGAATGTGCCTACGTCCACTTTATATGTTATTTCTCTTCTCTTCTGTTGATTACAAGTACAAAGCTTTGATACAAGTAAAAGAAAGTTGTTTGAAAGTTCTATCCGTGCTTGAGCTCTCAAAACTTCTCTCCATTGTTGTACCCCTGCCCCTCTATTTATAGAGTGAGGTTGGGGGCAGGGGTCTTGGATGTGTATAGCTGCTGGTGGGCCTGGGCTGAAGCAATCTGGCCTGGCACATCTGGTTCGGCGGAGCTTGGTTCGGCCGTGCTTGGAGTGGTTGGTTCGGCATGGTTCGGTCCGGTGATGGATGGTTCGGCAGCGAGTGGGGATACTTGGTTCGGCAGTGGGTTCGGTCCGGTGATGGATGGTTCGGCAGCGAGTGGGGATAGTTGGTTCGGCAGTGGGTTCGGTCCGGTGATGGATGGTTCGGCAGCGAGTGGGGATAGTTGGTTCGGCAGTGGGTTGTTGGTGTCGTGGTTCGGCATGGTTCGGTCTGGTGATTGGACCGGTAGCAATGGCTTTGCCTTTGGTTCGGCATCGAGGGGGAGAGGCTTGGCTCCCTCTTTTCTTTTGGTTCGATGGGGTTGAAAACACACCCAACATTTGCCCCCCAAAGTGGGGCATATGCCGGCGTATGTCGCGCTTTGTTTTTTCTTTGATTGGGTATAGCTTTATTTGGTTTTAGGTGCTGGACCGGTTGGTCCGGCTATCTTGTGTACGTCTATAAATAGGAGCTATATTCCCTTCATTATCCCTTACTGAACCAGTTGAGCGCCGAATCAACTTTGTACCGAATCAACCTTGTACCGAATCAACCTTGTACCGAATCAACCTTGTACCGAATCAACCTTGTACCGAATCAACCTTGTGCCGAATCAGGTATGTCTCCTCTTGCCGAATGAAACCGAAAGGTTGTTAATGCCGAATGTTTCTTCATATCATACTACCGAATGGACTATTGACTTGTTGCATCTGCCCGTCGAATGAACTGTTGTATCGAGTGAACATGTGTTTCATACTTCGAATTTTTAAGCGAAATTCCAGATTACGCTGCTTGTATATTCTAACGATATACTTTTCCCATGTTTGCAGATAAATGTCTCGAAAAGTTGAAACTCGATCAGATAAGAGGAGATCCGGGGGTGAAGGAGAGCCCTCGGCCGTGCCCCCAGCTCAATCAGGATCGGAGCATCATGGGCCCGCCCCGAGGTCATTAGTGGATGGATATGGTCCCCAGGAGCTGCTGGATTCCCCGCCTGACTGCTTTCCTAGCTCTCTCAAAGAGGAGCAACTCGATGTTATATCTCGTTCCTTTGGGATCGATAGAGCCCTCATGCTGCTGCCGGGCCCAGGAGTCATGCCATACAGTCCTCCCGAAGGATACTTTGCTTATAGTAGGTACCATTGCATGTGTGGTGCTATCCCGCCTCTCAATGCTTGGGTAGTCAGCTTCCTCATGTATCTGAAGGTGGCCCCATTCCAGCTTCAGCCCAACTCTTACGCCATACTGGTGAGCCTTTTCGTTATTTTTCGGAGGAAGTATGGTCGCGCTCCCTCCAACCGGGAGATCCGGTACTTGTATAATTTAAGGGGCTATTAGAAGGGGTCCCCATATATTAGCTTGGAGTCCGCTGTGACCTTCAAGCCGGTCCTGGACCTGTACTCTAAATTCAGCATGTTCAAGAAAGAGTGGTTCTTTGTTAGGGACGACTCCGTCTCCATCCGGCGCTTTACCTCTGGATGTAAGTTGATGCTTTTACTTATAATTTCTATTCCGATTGCGATGCTTCTTCTCATACTTTCTCATTTTTGCTAGCGACAGGTGGCTTTCCGGTTGTGGAGACTGACCGCCTGGTTCAGACGGCGGCTGAGATAGAAGCCATTCTTGGGAAATACAGATCATCTGCCTTCTTGATTAGAAATGCGATTCTTCTGGAATATAACTTGATCCTTCCGCAGCAGTCTGTAGTTAAGTTGAGGGAAACGGCGGAAGAGAGGGCGGCTGCTCAGGCTAAGGGAGGCGTTGCGGTAGAGGGTGGAAAGAGAAAACCATTCACGAAACCTCCAGCCGTCGGAGGTAAGAAACTTAAGAGGTCGGACGGTCCTTCTCCCAGCAATTGTCCACTTACTCAGGGGGAGATAGATGCGGAGGAAGAAAGAGGTGAGGCGGAGGGCGGAAGTGACGTTGAGCGTCTTGGTGATGATGGTGGCGATGGACAGGGTGGTGATGGTTCCAGGGCTCTGTCTTCTGGGCAAGTAGGCGAAATGCAAGAGTGGACGGATGATGCTTTCCGCCAAGCTTTTGAGGGGTTGGATGATGATCCGGCTTTGGTAGAGAAGACCGGGAAGGCGGACAAAGCCGGGACTGGTGCAAGTGAGTCTTCTCCGACCATTCCGGCCAAGGTGGCTCTGACGACTCAAGGTGAACTCTTGACCCCTGCATGCTTCACTAATGATAGAGACTTAGGAATATTTTATGACCCGCTCCCGTCCTGGAATGAAATCCAGGACTTATTGCAGTATCCCACTCCTCCCCAGGGTTTGTACAATCACAGCTGTGTTTCTTTTCCCCTTTTTTTTTTAACTTGTAATTTACCGCGTTTCTCGAATCGTATAGTAATGTAAGATTGTAACACTTGTACTTTATATCAGGAGCAGGCAAGACGTCCAAAGCTTCAGACCTCCGACACAGGCTTGAGCAATATAAACTTTCCAAAATTTCTGCTAAGCCGAAGCCCTCAACCCAACGCTCCGGGGATGTAGTCGGCTACCGTCCTCTTCTTGGGGTCATCGAAGAGGGTATTCAGCAGAGGAAGAGGAGTCATCCTTTATCCGAAACTTCGCCCGGTTCTCAGCCTCCGGCTCAGCCTATTCATGACATTACTGAGGAGGGTAGCGAGTTTGCACCTTCTCCGCACCCGTCCGGAAACCCTTCTGTTATTCACATCGACCGTCCCGACTTGGCCCGTAATCCATTTGCGGGTCATCCTGATCTGGATCCCAGTTCTCATGATATTACTTTTGACGAAGTCACTAGTGAACATCTCCTCCCCCGTAACCCCATGGTACGAGTACTTGATGAAGCCAAGGCCTTAGATCTCGATCTACTCACTACTCGTATAGTCACTATGGGAGACGAGGCCAAGGCTAATATTGATCGGGTGGCAGAGGAGACCAAGAAGCTGATGGGGCATCATGCTCGGCTGGTTAAGGCCGGAGAGGAGATTGGGAGCGCCAATATCCGACTTCGATTGGTGGTTTCGGATCAGGCCAAACAGCTTGCGGATCAGGCTATTCATATTTCTCAGCATGAGGCTGGTACTGGGCGACTAAGGAAAACCATGGAAGAGGTCAGTCGGGCCGAATTGCGGAAAATGGAAGCTTCCTGCAAAGAGCGGATTGACATGGCTATTGCCACGGTGGATGAGGTTCGGAGAGCGGATCTCGAGCAGGTGGAGGAATTGTCCGAGAAACTTGAGGCTGCAGAGCTTGCTCAAGCTAAGTTGAGGGAAGAGATGGAGGTGATGCGGAGGTCCCTTCAGGCTGATTGCTCGAGATACAGACTGGAGAGAGATGCTGCCGTCGAAAGGTTGTCGGCTTCCGATGCCCGGATGAGGGAGTTTGAGGAGAATGAGGGAATGACGGATGACATGCTCCAGGACATGTATTTCCGGACTTGGAAGCAGGGCAATCTCTCTTGGATGGATGATTATCCCAGGGTCATGGCCAAGATCTATCTTCGGGCTTTGGAGGAGGCTCAGGCTGACGCAGATAAAGAGGGTGGGACGGTCTTCAGTATGGATGTGGTCACTGCCCAGTTCACCAAGGAGGAGAAAGTGGCGGTAAAGGAGGGTATGCGGCTGCTTGCTGCTGAAGAGGCAGGTGTGCAGGTAGAGGATGACGACCAGGACGGTCAAGAAGCAGGTGCTGGTAAGTCTTCCTTTCTAGTCTTTCCGTTAACTTGGTTACTCATCACTAATGAATCCTTTTTATGACCGGACAGGCGGGCAAAAGAGCAAGGACAAGACTTCGACGCAACCGGCTCCCTGATTGGACCTGGAAAATTCTTTTTGTAGGCTTGGCATTGTTGTATCTGTTAGTCTTAAGACAGTAGAGTAACTTCTAAGTTGTAATTCTTGCTACTTGTAATAACATTATTCCTGACGTGTAATTTTTTAGCTTAAGCTGATTTTGTCGTTTCTTGAATATTTGTTGCTATTTCGACATATCGTATGAGAAATGTAGCTATGTATATTCTTGTAATTAAATTGTGTTTGATGTCAGATTCTGGTTTTAAATCATAATCTCATGACTTGCAATGTTAGCGTGTGGTGTGAAAAAATTAAATTACAGTCATGCATCTGCACATAAAGGAAGAAAATACCGCCTTTCATGTTCTGTTTGTAAATGGCAGTTTCGAATATCTTGTATGACCAAGCATGGAAAGCAGTTGAATGCCCTGCCATCTGATTGTGAATCTCTGCATCCATTGGCGGGTATCTCTTACCCTGCATCCTGTACTTTATGGTTTGTTATAGAGGATAGGAGGAAAGTTTTTTAAGTAAAATTGAAATATGTGAAATAGTAAAACTTCCAGTCACGGAAGGCCTTCGATGTGCTTAAGTTCGTGGCAAACGGGTTTTGTAGTCACTTTCCCTAGCTGTGGGTCTTGGAGACATTTGTCACCCATCTTACGCCTCTGCGGGGAGTTAATTCTTTTTTACCACAGCTGCACTTAAGACACACCGGAGCCGAGATCGCGCACAGTAACTACCCGGGCCATTATGGCCCGTACTCATGGGTATTATTCGACTTACTGTGGCCGGCTAGCGTGGGTGCCGATCGTCAACTGTGAACTGCCCCTGGCTGGCCACACCTTATGTTGGGGCTTATAATCGGTTCACAGTTGCCGGCGAGCCTAACGCCGTAATGAGCTACCTCGGCTATAGTCGGCCTTCTCGGTGGCTTATAATCGGCTCATTACAGTTGGCTTTAAGGGCCGTCGCGAGCAATGAGTTAACCCGCAGTAGAGGGATGCTGGAGCAAAAGTGTCTCATTGGCGAGGGCATAGATTCGCATAGTACCTGTTGGGTCTTGTCCACGTGAAGTTGCATCGTGGAGTGCTTTGAATAGAAATGCTATATGCTCAGGATTTTGTTCAACAGAAAAGGATAAAGTTAACAAGCAGCCAAGATACAAAGGAACAAGTTAAAAAAGAGACAAGGCTTTTTTAAAGTGGTTCGGCACGAAAAAATGCCTACGTCCACTGATTCTCTTTGTTAATTCACTTCATATGGGCAATACAAGTTAAGAAAAGTATCGACGGAGGTGTTGGATGTTCCATGCCCTCTGGAACACCTCTCCGTCCACTGTTGGTAAAATATAGGCTCCGTTGTGGAGATCTTTATGAATTACATATGGTCCATCCCAGATTGGGTCTAGTGCTCCGGGGCGAGGGAAGATTCGCTTGAGGACAAGATCCCCTTCTCGTAAGGTACGATGCTTGACTTTGGAGTTGTATTATGCTGCCACCTTTTGCTTGTGGGCTGCTGTTTTTAGGACTGCATCATTCCTTCTCTCCTCGACTAGATCCAAAGACATGTTGAGGAGCTCTTCGTTCTCTTCTGGGTTATAGTGGATCCTACGGTGGGAAGGCACAATGGTTTCAACTGGGAGCATAGCCTCCGATCCGTATGCCAAAGAGAAAGGAGTGTGTCCTGTTGATGTTCTGAAAGATGTGCGGTAGGCCCATAGTGCCGTAGGGAGTTCATCCACCCAAGCGCCCTTTGACTTTTCGAGCTTCTTTTTTATCAGAGTTTTCAGAATTTTGTTGACTGCTTCGACTTGTCCGTTTGCTTGGGGATATGCTACGGATGAGAAGCTTTTGTGAATTCCGTGTTCTTGGCACCAGTTGGCGAATTCCTCGCTGTCAAACTGAAGTCCATTGTCTGATATGATTTTTAGTGGGACTCCGTACCTGCACAGAACATTTTTGATTAAGAAGTTGATAACTTTCGCTGAAGATACTTTATTTAGAGGTTCTGCTTCCACCCATTTGGTGAAATAGTCGACTGCTACTATAGCATATTTGGCGCCGCCTCGACCCATTGGCAGTTCACCGATTAAGTCAATTCCCCATACTGCAAAGGGCCAAGGGCTGGTCATCTGAGTAATCTCGGTTGTTGGTAGCCGAGGGATCTTAGCAAATTTTTGGCATCTGTCACACTTCTTGACGAAATCTAAGGCGTCCTTGCTTAAGGTGGGCCAGAAATATCCGTATCGGAGTATCTTTTTTGCTAACGTTTGCCCTCCGGTGTGATCTCCGCAGCTTCCTTGATGAATGTTGGATAAGATTTCCTTGGCTTCCCTTCCGGCGACACACCTTAACAATGGGTTAGAGAACCCGCGCCGATAGAGGATGTCTCCTTGTATTGTGTAGCGGGACGCTTTCCTCAAGATTTTCTTGACTTCGTTACGCCCGTCGGGTAGTGTGCCATTTTGTAGGTAGTCTCGGATGGGAGTCATCCAAGTTGCTTCTTCGGTTGCAGCTATCAGATTCACTTGCTCAAAACTTGGGATCGTTTGCTTTGAGACAGTTACTGCCCCGAAGATGGCGACGTCTCTCATACTTGCTTGCTTTGCCAATTCGTCGGCCTCTTGGTTCTCTTCCCGAGGGATGTGTTTGACTAAGTAGTGGTCCAATCGGCTGAGAAGTGACTTGGTTTTCTTTAGATATGCTATGAGTCGTTCTTCTCGAGCTTGGAATTCCCCTAGTATTTGATTAACAATAAGCTGAGAAACGCTGTGAAGACACAAAGAATTGGCTCCGATCTCGATAGCAATTTCTAATCCGGCTATTACGGCTTCATATTCTGCATCGTTGTTGGTGGCAGCGAACTCCAACCTTATAGCATAGTGCAGTTTATTTCCCCTGGGAGTGATTATTACCACACCTGCCCCCGAGCCTTGTTCGTTAGATGCACCGTCCACAAAGAGATTCCACTTGATATCTTTTGTTATTTCCAGTTGCTCCTTATCCTCGTTGGTAGTGAATTCTGCAATGAAATCAGCCATGGCTTGTCCCTTGATGGCGGTGCGAGGGTGATAGGTGATATCATATTGACTCAGCTCAATACACCATTTAAGTAGTCGCCCGGAAGTGTCGGGACGATGGAGTACCTGCCTCAGTGGTTGATCGGTCAGAACCTTGATGGAATGGGATTGGAAGTAGTGACGTAGCTTTCGTGAAGTGATTAGTAAATAGTATGCTAACTTTTCAAGCTTAGGATATCTGACTTCTGCCCCAGTAAACCTTTTACTGACGAAGTAAACTGGTCGTTGCGTGCGGTTGTCTTCCCTTACCAAGGCAGCGCTTAGAGCGTGAGATGACACAGCAAGGTATAGGTATAATTCTTCGCCTTCGCTTGGGGTCGAGAGTACCGGTGGTTTCTGGAGGTGTTCGATTAGGTTAAGGAAAGCGGTTAAGCATTCGTCCGTCCATTCGAACTTTCCTTTATCCTTCTTTAGAGCTTCGAAAAAGGGGACGCACTTGTCCATTGCTTTGGAGATGAATCGGCTTAGGGCAGCCACTTTTCCATTTAGGCTTTGCATTTCCTTTCGGGTGGAAGGTATCTTGATGTCCCTTAATGCTCGGACTTGTTCAGGGTTTGCTTCTATCCCTCGGGCATGGACGATGAATCCTAAGAATTTTCCCGATGACACTCCGAAGGAGCACTTTAGTGGATTCAACTTCATTCCATACTGTCGAAGTACCTGGAACATTTTTCCTAGGTGGCTTACGTAATCTTTGGCTTTCCGTGATTTTACCAGCATGTCGTCTACATATACTTCCATTGTTCGTCCTATTAGCCCTGCAAACATCTTGTTGACGAGGCGCTGGTAGGTGGCTCCTGCATTTTTAAGTCCGAAGGGCATCACTTTGTAGCAGTATAAACCCCGGTCGGTGATGAAACTAGTGTGGTCTTGGTCGGGAGCATGCATAGGAATTTGGTTATATCCTGAGTATGCATCCATAAAAGACAGGAGTTCGTGCCCGGCTGTGCTGTCTACAAGTTGATCGATTCTGGGAAGCGGGAAGCAATCCTTTAGGCAGGCGTCGTTTAGGTTGGAGAAGTCAATGCAGGTCCGCCACTTCCCATTAGCCTTCTTTACTAGTACCGGGTTGGCGATCCATTCTGGGTAAATAGCTTCTCGTATGAAGTCATTGGCGAGTAGATTCTTTACTTCTTCATCGAGGGCTGCTGATCGCTCTGCCCCCATACTTCTCTTTTTTTGTTTTACAGGCGCCTTGGTAGGATCAATTTTTAATACGTGGCATGCTATGTCGGGGGAGATTCCGGTCATGTCAGCGTGTGACCAAGCGAATACATCCAAGTTGTGGCGGAGAAAATCAATGAGTTGTTCCTTCAATTCAGCTTTCAGCTGGGACCCAATTTTAAGTAGCCTACTTGAGTCGTGCTTGTCTACAGATATAAATTCCATAGCCTCTGCAGGCTCGGCGGTGGCCTCCTCCTCTTTGTCCCTAGGGTCTAATTCATTGAAAGGGTCGCTGGTGTATCGAAGTGGAGGGGCTTTCTTTAGTTGCTATGCTTCAAGGCTTTTTGTGCAGAGGGCAATCTCTACACCTTTCCCTTTATCTCTCCTGTGGTTGTTGCGAAGTTCGGTTACATAGCAGTCTCGTGCAATATCTTGGTCTCCTTCCACTTCCCCTACCCCATTGTCTGTTGGAAATTTCATTTTCAGGCACCATGGGGCTAGGACAATCTGGAAGTCAGACAAGGCTGGTCTTTCTAAGAAGGCGTTGTAGGCCGAATGGTTCTCTACCAGCACAAACGTCTGTTTCCTTACCACGGAGCGGGGATGACTTCCAATCTCAACAAAGAGGTCCAGCTGCCCGAGGGGCATCTTCGCATCTCCAGTGAAACCGTGTAGTGGTTTATCGCAGGGAGATACATCCTTTATTGATAGCTTCATTTTGTCGAATGCGTGTTTGAACAGGATATTTACAGAGCTTCCAGTGTCTACCAGGATTCGGTAAACTTCGGCGGGACCGAGTCGGGCAGAGATAACCATGGGATCCATGTGAGGGTACTGTCTTCCTTCTAGGTCGCGTTTACTGAATGTGATGTCATCACTTTCTTTCCGCTTTGGGTGGCGCTCTTCTATAACCGTATTGACACAGTCTCTATTGTCTCTAAGCGACTTCCCATATCTTTCCATCTCTCTCCAACTTCTGTCTGCGATGTGCGGACCTCCTGAGATGGTATGGACCACTATCTTCTCTTGACTAGAGCTGCTAGCGTTGCGGTCGCCTCTGCCGGTCCCTGGTGAGGGTAGCCTTGGGTTTTCATTGGTAGGAGCTGGAGTCCTGTCTTGACTTTTTACATAGCGTTCCAGTTTCTTCCTTCTGATGTGTTCCTCAATCAGATCTCGGAGATGATGGCATTCGTTGGTATCATGTCCGTGAGATTCGTGGAAGCGGCAGAATTTTCTAGACTTCTGTGCGTTATCTGATTCCTTCTTGTATGGAGGGCGTTTGTATCTAACTTCGCCTTGGGTGGCAAGGAAGATATTTTCGACGGTCTCGTTCAAAGGGGTGTAAGAGTCGAATCTTGGTCCTGGCCGATATAGGCGTTTTTCTACCTTCTTGCCCCCAGCATTGTCTCTGGAGTCATTTCTTCGAACGTCCCTCGCCACAGCAGGGGCGTTGCCATGGGTCGTCTTACTTTGCTGTCCTGACTGCCCCTCAATGGCAGCATCCTCAAGCCTCATGTATTTCCCGGCTTCATGGAAGAAATCGGGTAAAGTAGCTGGTTTTTCTTTTGTCAATCTTCTAGCAAATTTAGTGTCCGGATGCACCCCACTGCAGAGGGCCATTAGGATAAGCTTCTCATCGGCATCTTGAACTGCGGCTGCTGCGGCGTTGAATCTGGTTAGGTATTGCTGCAGCTTTTCTCCAGGTTTCTGTTTGACGCTAGATAAGGAATAAGCGTCCTTAGGTGGCTCCACATGAATGCGGAACTGACTGATGAATTTTTCTTTCAACATTTCCCATGAGCTGATGGATCCTTGGGGTAGATGACAGAACCAGGAGGTAGCAAGATCTGCTAAGAAGAGCGGAAAGCATTTGCACAGTACTCCCTCTGTTGCTCCACTCATGAGCATATGCTGTGTGTACCTCTGTAAGTGTACAACGGGATCGGAGGTTCCTTTGTAGGGTTCCATTGTCGGCATCTTCCATTCTCGGGGGGTGATAGCGATTTCGATATTGCGGGCGAAAGGGCTGGTTACCCTAGCGCCTATCCCTTGATCTCTTTGCTCCCGTTGGACACACTCTCTGAATAAGCGTGCCATCCTTTCATCAGAACTTGGAGCAGATAGAAATGAGTTTGGTTTTGTTCTGTGGGATTGATTCCGTCCAGATAACCTGTAGGGATGGTATCGTCTATCATTCCTCATATTTTCCAGTGGCTGCCTTTGATCTTCTGGGAGCATGCTTGGGTCAGCTACAGTTGGCCCTTGCCTTGATCTCCCCCTGTTGGGTTCTGATCTAAGCACTTCCTCGGGTCCAACTTCGGGCTGAACTCTAGCTCGGCCCCGTTCACGGTGTTTCTGTGGTTAGGCAGCATGACAGGCTCAGCTACAGTTGACCTTCGTCCGGTACCTTCCCTGTTGGGTTCGGTACCAAACGTTTCCTCAGGCCTAACTTCGGGTTGTGCTCGGTCTCGGCTCCTACCACGGCTACTTCTGCCGTTAGCTCCTTCGAAGAAGGAAGATCTTTGCTGTCTCTGAGATCCTCCAGACTGGGACTCGCCCCATGATTCAGTGTTGCGGTTGGATTCTTCAGCGTCCCTCAAGCGTGACATGAGATGGTCCACCAAGGCTTCCTGCTGGGACGTGAGGCGGTTAGTTACTTCAACAACAACTCTATCCAAATCTGCCCTAGTAATTGCTGCAGGCTGTTCTGTGGCAGGAGTGGTTGGGTTAGCCTGTCCTTCATTTGTTACCGTTGCTGGAGGAGGACGATTTACTTGATTCGCGGCAGCTGGATCAGGAAGACTGCTGGATGCGATGTTTTTTCCTTTGTTAACATCTTTTCTCTGTTTGGGAGGCATGTTTTCCAAGTGGCGAACGATGCTGTCAGGAAAACTTGTTAAGCGGATGAAGCTGAAGCTTCGAGCCTTACTCTCAGTGAAAGCACCAAAAATGTTTGCACAAAAAATGGACAAACACCTCAAAGTCGTATAATTTAGTAGATCTTATGTTGTTTTTAGTGATTTTGGAGATTTATGCAAATATATGAAAAGCAGGGGCTTAATTGTAAAAAGACACGCAAATTTATAGTGGTTCAGCCAGAATGTGCCTACGTCCACTTTATATGTTATTTCTCTTCTCTTCTGTTGATTACAAGTACAAAGCTTTGATACAAGTAAAAGAAAGTTGTTTGAAAGTTCTATCCGTGCTTGAGCTCTCAAAACTTCTCTCCATTGTTGTACCCCTGCCCCTCTATTTATAGAGTGAGGTTGGGGGCAGGGGTCTTGGATGTGTATAGCTGCTGGTGGGCCTGGGCTGAAGCAATCTGGCCTGGCACATCTGGTTCGGCGGAGCTTGGTTCGGCCGTGCTTGGAGTGGTTGGTTCGGCATGGTTCGGTCCGGTGATGGATGGTTCGGCAGCGAGTGGGGATACTTGGTTCGGCAGTGGGTTCGGTCCGGTGATGGATGGTTCGGCAGCGAGTGGGGATAGTTGGTTCGGCAGTGGGTTCGGTCCGGTGATGGATGGTTCGGCAGCGAGTGGGGATAGTTGGTTCGGCAGTGGGTTGTTGGTGTCGTGGTTCGGCATGGTTCGGTCTGGTGATTGGACCGGTAGCAATGGCTTTGCCTTTGGTTCGGCATCGAGGGGGAGAGGCTTGGCTCCCTCTTTTCTTTTGGTTCGATGGGGTTGAAAACACACCCAACACCATCATTTGTTCGTCAAGAATGAAAGCGCTCTCGTGCACCTCCCTGGTTGATGTAGTGGTTGTTGTGGTCTTTGCCTCCATCATTATAGCCTCCTGCTCACGATGCAATTCTTGGGTTGCAAGAGTATCCACTGTATAGCATCTATAACTGAATAAAGATAAGAGAAGATATTAGTGACATCTTCCGACATCTTCCTCAGATTGGCTCATATGCCGAGCCAATGCGCCTTCAGAAGCATGTTCAAGTATCAGAGTTATGTGCGGCCTGTCAGGGTCGTACGCCGGAATAGCCGGAGGATCAACTACATACGTAAGCTCGGGCTGGGTTGCTTCAGGCATTTCAGAGCTAACTTCAAGGTATTCAACTCCGGACCCTTCTCCATCGTCTGGGTACCGGGCAGCTAGTTTCTCCTTTCTGAAAGTGATGATGGCGTCTTGAAGAACTTTTGGCTCATCTCCAACTAATATCTGGTTTTCAAGATCGAAGTCGTCGACAGTTGAAGTGCCACGATCCACCTTCTCATCCTCCACCAGGCATCACCATGCATTGTATAGATGGAATGGGTAGTCTTCGAGCCAATCCAGGTTGCGGTGTTTTAAGACAATGTTATTATATGTGACTAGGAGATCCTCAATATCACTTTCCATCCTGGCCTCCGCCACTTTTACCTCAGTTTCAATTCTGGCTTCAGCTTCTTGTGCCTTTAAGACTACCGCAACCCTTTTGCTCCTAAGAGCCATTGTCTGCTCACACGCTTCTTGGGCAGCTTTATTAGCGTCGTCTTTTTCTTTGACGACCTCAGTAAACTTCACCTTTAGCTCCTCGAGCTCTTTAAGCACAACATCCCTTTTGGCCATGATAGTGGTGCTCCAGTAGCCCATTTCCTCAACCAAGGCCAAGTGCTCCTGCCGCATCTTTTCCATAGACTTATTCGTCTCGTCGGCTCTCTTATTGGCCTCCGTTTCCGAGTTCCTTAAAGTTTCATTTTCATTGTTAAGCATTTGTACTATGTGGTCCTTCCGGGCAAGATCCTTCTCCAATTTCTTAATTTTTTACGCCCGATCAAAGGCCGCTACTGAAGCTTTCTCTACCGTCTTCACCCATTCTCGGTACTGATTGTAGACATCATATACATAATCGTGTACCGTCTGCTCTGCCTCATTAGGGACTCGCTTTAAGTATGGGGGAAATGGAAACCATCGAAGTAGATGTTTGGAAAATCCGTCTTTAACTTAGCTATTCTGATGGCCACTTCTCCCATAAGCTCCATAGCAGTCGATGTGGTGACAACAGGAATTTCTGCCTTAGTTCTACGGTGTTGTTTGCCAGATTTCAAAGTTTGGGGAGGCGCTATTTGATGTGAAGCTTCAGCGGTTTGTTTCCGGAGCCGGAGGGTTGGGATGAACCTCTAGGTGGTGGAGAGCGCGATCGGGAACGACGCATATATTCCCTCTCCCTCTCCCTCTCCCTTTCCCTTTCATAACACTCCCCTTCTTGACTGGAGCAGCCGTGATCACCTTCTCGTTTTGGATTCACGCCCGCGAGACTTGGAATATGAGCTAGATGAATGGCGTGCAAAGCGATGGCTACCAAGTATAGATCCCCGCTTCGACATCATATCTGTAAAATGAAAAGAGAAACAGAGTTAGATATCTCCAGAGATTGAGAAACATGTGATTAAATGTTTTGTGGAGTGATGAAGTGTGTGCATGCATGTGCAATCCCCCCAACCAATCGGTTGTGGCAGCCATACTCGAAGGAGTTGGCTCCCCTATATCTAAAGCGCTTTGAAGCCCCTTAGTCCGATATCTTAATGTAAAGACAAATTGTCTGGAATGGGAATGTCTACCAGTCCCTCAAAAGAACCCTCCATCCATGGAGGAGAAGTCTTTGCGCTTACACCAGTTATAACGGGTGGAGATAGCACGACATTTTTGCGTCTCGTGGCTTTATGGGCAATAGACTTGCCTCTTCTTTTCAGCTCTAAGGATCGAAGACTTTGTAAAGGCCTAGCTGCGGGCTCAGTGGGCACATTATCATCACCGCCCTATTCTGTAATCACGACACCAGGAGCTCTCGTCCCTCCATGTCTCGAGGGGCCATTCTGAGAACTCTAGCCGATCCGATGCTCTGGTCTCCATCTATCAGCCCCACGACAATCAAATTTTCATCTGTGAGGACTTCGTCGATTTCTCTATGCGCGGCTGGCACCACTTGAAGAACCTTTACTATTTCTTTAAACTGAGCCCCTTCGGGTCGCAAAATCAAAGCTGTAAAAGAAGCAAAGTATAAGACTCGACATCAACTTGTAGAATCCGATTAGTCGACAAAGAGGTTGGAGCACTTACATCTGACTAGCCACCGACTGGCGAATCCTGGTGGACACCGAACGAAGAACCATTCGGTCTTAAAGTAGCTTAGCTTACTCCAAGCTTCGGCCACTTCCTGGAAATTTCTAACCACTTCCAAGAAATTGAAAGAAGGATTGTCCCCATGACTTTTTATGTTGAATAAGTATCTGATCTCTTCTATAGTTGGAGGTCGAAAGAGGTGCTCCATGAAGATAACAAATAGACTATTGAGCAAAGTGTACCCGCTCAGGTGCAACTAGGACGGAGCAATCCTCAATAAAAGCAACACCTCTCGAATGAACTAATTGAAGGGAGGAAGTGTCCTGGCTACACACATGAATCTATTGCAAGCCGTGTATCCCTCCGGGGGGTTGTGAGCTCTATCTTCCATGTCCGTGCAAAATCCATAGATAGCCCGTGCCTAAGGAAAATCCTGTCTAGCATGTCTTCAAAGATTTTAGATCGGACAAAATCCTACGGGTTTATAATAAAAGCAGCACTCGACATCTCATCTGGAGCGGGACTTATTACATCAGCTGCAATGGCTGGCATTTCGATTACTAGAACAGAAGGACTCTGGACATCCTACGGCTCAGAACTTCTGGGTTCCATAGCTATTGAACTCGGTAGAAACCATTGTTAGATGGTAAGAAACCCGTATTCTGCCCAGTGCAAAGTGTGTGAATGTGTTGTGCAGTGCAGTGCTACATAATACTTAAAATCCTACAAAACTTGAAGGGCATTCAAACGATGAGACTTCAAGATTCAACCAAAGTGATCATCATCATTGACTATCACAACCGTGCCAACCTGACTTCGGAGAATGATCCATGTCCAAGTTTGTTAAGTTTGTCAAGTTATAGTTTCATCGACAAGCTCTAAAGGGCAGTCAAATATGCGGTTTAATAGTTAAGTTCAGATATGCAAGGCTGAAGCTCATCAGAGTCAAGTGTTCGACTATGCAATATTTCGTATCAATCAAAATCAAAATTTGGATCAATCACCAGAAGCCCCATTCGTATCGATCGTGAAAGAAAGAACATTGTATCGATCACCAGAAGGCTAGTTTGTATCGATCCCAAGCCATTCATCTCGTATCGATCATGGGCCCCGTCTTCGAATCGACAAAATTGATACTTCGTATCGATCACATAGTCAGGTTTTCGTATCAATCGCTCTAGATCGATATGAATTCCCACCATCTCCAATCAATGCGAAGCTGCTCCCTCCCTTGATACGAATCTCCATCTTTTTCAATGGATATGAACTTTCATTATTTTCGGACCGATACGAGTCACTCTTCCTTATCCATGATCGATACGAATGATTCCTTCGTATCCATCTACCCTCCTTCTTCTTCAAATGACATAAACACCATTCCTTCCTTCCTCGACCTTGCCATGGCCTAACTCCAGCCTCGACAACACCTGAATCGGCCACGAATGTGAACGAATTGGCACTAGAACTCGAATCTCATCATTCTAAGATGGATTATTTCAACTAATTACCCAGATTAAAAGATTGGTTTGAGAGGTTAATGGGTTGTTCAATTTAAGGACGAAGACAGTTCTTGTTCTCGAGTGTTCTATCGATACGAAGGCAAGAGTAAAGTGAGAAGCAGGTGAAATTTTTCTAAGTCCAAACTGAATTTATATGATTCGCATCCAGGCAAGAGACGATTCAACTCCCAGTAGCCAAGTACCGGTTCGAGCAGTCAAGTTTGGATTGATACGAAGGTTGCTGTGCAAACTAACTTGAAACGGTCACAACTTCCATTGATACGAGGAAATTAGTTTGTAACCACCAATTCAGATCGATCTGGAGTATAGCTGTTCTTATCCATCAGCAATCGACCTCATATGTCAACGATACAAACGCCACTGCCACGTCATGTTTAGATCGTTCATTTTCCTTCGATATGAAATGACAACTTTGTATCCATCCATTTGAAGACTACAAGAACTCACATTCATCGATACAAAATGTGTATCCCGACTTCTCAGATCGATCCATGAGAGGATCGATGCGAAGGAAGGACTAAAAACAACCATCAAGTGTTGTCACAACGCAAATTTCACATCAATCTAGGAGAGGATCGACATGAAACTCGATAAAAAAAACTAAATAACATGATAACGACCCGTGAACGTGCAAACGTGAACATGAGTCAAGTTAACACACGTGCATATATGATGGACTAATATTCAATTTTCAAAATTGATAGGAATTGAATGCTCACCTGATGAAAATTACAACAATGAACGACAAATCGCTAGCACTCGACACTCAGCTACAACAAAGCACTGCATGATCATTGGTGGTCAACAATTCGGCATTTATATTACTGGAAATCAATCAAAGGTTACATCTCTTAATGAAAAGGAAACGACTATTCAACGAATCGGATAGAACCTTTTCAGAATAAAGAATGCAGCTTTTCAAAGCACGTCATGTTCACACAAGACGTACTTTGGGGGGCAAATGTTATCCCGCATTTTTGCAAGGCCGTGACACCAAGAACTTGACTAGAAACCAAGGCCAATCCATCCCGAAGATCGGTTGTACACAGTTCATTATGGATACTAGCAAATTTGGTTCAAGTCCGGATTTAGCTACAATTAACTTGACACAAGAAGTAAAGCTATGAAAGCTAATGTTCCAAATTTCAAGTCAATCGGAGTTCGTATGCTCAAGATATGGATCGATCAAGATCAAGGGAGAAGGCCTCAATTCGTATCCATCACCTTGCAATAGCTCTCTTCGTATCCATCAGACTCCTTCCCCTTCGTATCCATCATCCATCGACAAAGGTCCATTTCATATCGATCTCCTTCCATCGATACGAAGAGCAGCAACCATCGATCGATACGAAGAAAGCAACATGAAGCATCGATACGAAGGCGGCCTTTAAATCATTGATATGAAAGAAGTTACTCCAGATCAATACGAACAAGGCACAATCAAGTGAAAGAAACGGTCATGTGGCATGAAATGTGGATCACTCCTGAACCATCGCTCCACATCACCACTGAATGAACGATCAATACGCATAGCATCAATACAAAATGCTATCGATAAGAACCGATCGATATGCACAGTTCAACCCATTGCAAAGTCAAACTTGGACCGATCATAGCTCAAAATCTACAAGTCCAAATGTTACCAAATTTTCACAGGAGCTTACATACCACCTCAACATTGTCTTTGATCGGTCTTAGCCCAAATGGGTATTGTTCTGATTGATACGAATAAGGTAGTGATTGATCAGGGATCGATCCCAAATGACCTCAGATCGATCAAGTGGGCCCTCCCAGGTGTGAGAACGAATATTCCGAGGTCTAAGCCGGATATTTTTAGACTAAACCTATAAATAGCAGCCCTATGCCTTCAAAAAATGGACCTTTGGATGCCATTATGCCGTTACTCTGCTGGAGATCCATTGTAACTTGAGTGTTTGAGTTACTCTCTATTGTAATCAGTTAGCAATTAGCAATAAAGACCAAATCATTCAAAGTGGACGTAGGTTTCAACGCCGAACCACTATAAATCTTTGTCCTTTTCTATTACCGTTTTCTTGAATTGGCGTGTTTGTTAGGTTATCCTCTTTTTACATTTAAATTCTTCATTTTAATCTCTTCAATTATATCCAAAGAGTGTTGTGCCCAATTTTGGTACAAACAGGGACTATGTATCAATTCTTTATCAATATGATGCGAGTTGGAGTAGTAGTTGGATTAACTGGAGGTAACGATGGTGATGTGAGAGGTGCTGCACCAAAAGTGGCTGACCATAATAATTATGCCACGTTAAGCCGAGATTATACTAGCTTAGGAGGAAAGCTATTCTTAGGAATGGAGAATGCTATCAAGGTAGGGGATTGGCTTCTTCAATATGAGAGAATTTTTGCTGATCTAGGACTGAATGACGATTAAAAAAGGAGTTTGTTTTTAAAGTAGTTGCAAGGAGCTGCTTTGTATTAGTGGAATGTTGTTACTATGGGGGTTCTAGAGGAGGAGCTTGCTTAGGCTGGCTTTAGAAACAGGTTTTAAGAGAAGTTTCGATCTGAAGTAGCTAAGTCGACTTTGTTTAGGAAGTTTCGGAGTAGGAAAAAGGTGAAATGACTGTGTTGGAGTATGTTTTGATGTTCGATGAGCTGTCTAGGCATGGGCAGGCTATCATTTACACTCTGCTTAAGAAGAACGAGAAACTCATTCGAGGATGGAAGCCGTAGATCGCTAAGACAACAATGCCATACCTAAGAGATCCATTTAATGTCGTGGTGGACATGGCTTTGAGGAACAAAGATTTACTCACATCGTTGTGAAAGAACGAGTCTTGGGAAACTACCGGTTTCCAAGGTAAGAAAAGAAAGTTCTTTAACAAGAAGGGTGCTCAAAAGAATGGGGCTCTAAAGAAAGGAAAATTCAAGGTGACTTGCTATAAATGTGAGGAGAATGGGCGCTTCGCTAATGAGTATCGTTCTGGTGAGCACAAGAAAGCTGTTGATAAGAAAGGCACGAGATGTTATAACAGCAACAAGGTGGGGTATTTGAAGAACAAGTGTCTTGAACCGGTCAAAGCTGAAAAAGGAAAGGTTTTCGCTTTAGAACATGCAGCTTCTGGCTGGACTACAAAAGGGAAGGGAAAGGCAATGTTAGGAGGTATACTTCTTAGTCATAGCACTCCTGTCAGTGTTGTTCGATACTGAAGTATCACTTTCTTTTGTCTCTAGATAAAAAGACATACCTTATTACCTCTCCAAGGGTTGCGAAACTGATTGGCAACTATGCAACTCTTGGAATAAGATGTGACCATGTAGAGTTTGATTTGTTAGGTCATTTGTTTGCCTGAAATTTTCATGTCTTTGATTTTATGGGTTTTTGGATAGCTCTAAGTATGGATCGGTTAAGCCGATATAATCCTAAGATATTTTGTCGAGATAGAGTAATATCCTTAAAACTACCTAATTGTTGTGATCGAATTGTATACTCATTTGAATAGCTAAATTTTGACATTTGTGCAATGTTAGGTACTATAGAACGTAGGATGGATGAAATCTATCGCTTTTTCATAGTAAGGGAGTATGTGTATACCTTTGAGCCTATCACGGGACTACTGTCGAAATGAGCGATAGAGTTTTGAATAGATCTCGTGCCTAGAGCTGAACCTGTAAGTAGACCATCTAGTAGAATGATACCTACCGAGATGGAGGAGTTAAAGGTGTAGCTAGTGGATCTGTAAAATATGAATGTTATTAGACCGAGCAGTTCGCCTAGGGAAGGTGTAGCGATATCCATGAAGAAACCGGATGGGTGGTTGAGAATGCGTGTTGATTTTAGAAAGATGAATGAGAAGACGATAAAGAATCAGTATCCTTTGCCTATAATAGATGATTTTTTTCAATCAATTATGTAGAGCCAAGGTGATTTCACAGCTAGATATAGCAATGGGTTTCCACCAATTAAGTGGTAATGGACAGTATACCATCAACGACATTTCAAATAAGATATGGTTCGTATGAATAGTTAGTCATACTCTTCGGAATGACCAACGCGCCTATTTTCTTTGTAGACTTGATGAAATGGATCTTCCAAGAGAATTTGGATAGACTTGTGTTAGTTTTTATTAATGACATTTTGATATATTTGAAGAATGAACAAGAGAATGAAGTTCACCTCAGAATAGTGCTGGATATACTGAGGCGGCATCAGCTAATGCGAAGTTTTCAAAATGTCATTTCTGGAAAAAAGAAGTGAAATTTCTTTAGCATGTAGTTTCAGAGAATGGATTGTTTGTAAACCTATTGAAGATTAAAGCTATTAATATTGGAAAAGACCCGAGACCATAAATGACGTTTGAAGTTTCTTGGGGTTGACTGGCTACTACCATAAATTTATTAAATATTTCTCTCATATAACAACACCGATGGCTAAACTATCATGCAAAGACGTAAAGTTTGTTTGGACCGATAAGTGTGTAGAAACATTTCAAAAGCTAAAGCATTCGTTGACAATGCTCCAGTGCTAGTTGTTCTAGATGGGAATCTAGATTTGATGGTGTATACTAATGTGTGTCGGTCCAGATTAGGAGTTGTATTGATGCAGAGAGGTAAATTTATTGCCTTTTCTTCTCGATAGCTTCGACCACATGAAGTTAGATATCCTACTCATGATTGGGAGTTGGCTACGGTGGTCTTTGAACTGAAGGTATAAAAACACTATCTATTAGGAGAACGATTCGAGTTGTTCACAGATCATAAGTCCTTAAAGTATTTATTCTCTCCGAAGGTGTTGAATATGAGCTAGCAAAGGTGGTTGGAGTTCTTAGTAGCATATGATTTTGAGATTGAGTATACGCCAGGGAAAGGAAATAAAATGATGGATGCACCAGTAGAAAACATCAGAATGTGACACTAATGATGTTATCTGAATGGAACGATCTAGAGGCATTGGCCTGTTGTGCAGTTAGAATGAGGTCGACTGTAACACCCTGTAAATTTTAATAAGAAAATAAAATAAGGTAAAAAATGCAAATTTTGTAAAAGTTGGAATTTTACCATGGGAGTTGCACCATTGCGTCCATGGCGATTTTCTTATCAATTTCCATATATAATAAGTTGAAATCGGAGTTACAATGAAAAAGTTATGACCATTTGAAATTTTTAGTTTAAATTAATGTAAAATGAATTTGAAATTTTAAAATTTGAATTTTGGGAGAATTTCAAAAGTTTGAAATTTGAATTAAAATGTTTGCTTAAGTTGGAGGCAATGTTAAGGAGGAATTAAAGTTAACAGTGAGTTAATTGGAATTAAAAAGGAGTAATAAATCAAATGAAACGGGAAACAAGCAAAAGTCGCTAGTTGAAACGATGTCGGTCGACCGCTAGCCCCTATAGTAGCGGTCGACCGGTCATGCCATTTCAGGTCATATTTGCCCTGGTCAAACGACCCGACTTTCTTTGGTTTCAATCTAATGGTCTTCATTTCTTCCTACCTCTATAAATAGACTCCTAGGCCCCCACTTTTCCTTCATAAAATTTTGGGAACGCTAGCGAAGCTCTATCAAATCTTTTCCCTTAGGGTTTCAGATACAATAAACTTTTCTGATAAGTAATTCTAGTTTGTAATCTCTAATTTAAATTAATCCTTCTTCTCCCTATTTTTTGATTTCTAAAATATAATTTATAAATACACTATATTTGTTGAATATTCAAAAAGAGGAAGGTCTAACAGAGAATTAGGAGTGGTATAAATCAGATATCTTCTTCTTTGGGTTTCAGAATCAGTTAGGATTTCCTGTTAAGAGGGTTTAATGTTTAATTCTTTTGATTTCTAACTCTATTCCTCTCTAGTTTCTGATTCTAAACCTAATTTCTGTATACAATTCACTTTGTTGTATATTTAAAAAGAGGGAGGTCAAAAAGAGAATTAGGTGTGGTGGAATCAAACCCAGTTGGGAAGCAAACAACTCTCTATGAGTGGAAATATCAAGCTTTTTGCATTTTTTAATTGAATAGTATTTATTTGTATTTGATGATGTCTTTGGAAATTTCGGTAAATGAAAACATAATATCTAAAACCCCTAGAATTTCCCTAAGTAAATATCAATCTTTGCATACGTTGGAGTTATAATTGTTTGTGGTATTAGTATATTAGAATCTAATTAACTGTTAGAATTAGAAAATCTATGGTCAATTTAACTTATTTTTCCTCTTTTGAATTGAAGTGTTAAAGGGTTCAAAAACAAAATAAATTAGAAATGGTGTGTAAATTATGAATTAATTTGTCTATATTTTCTACTACTTAAATAAATATGGAATTCCTTTCTCACTTCAAAATGTTGTATATGAAGGTCGAATTGAATATAGGTGATCTACTTTGTGATTATTTGTTCTTTAAAACAGAAAAGGTATTCTAGTGCATTAATATGGAACAAGTGTAGCTATTCCATGTTTGTACAAATCTATTTCATTTGGCTATGGTAGTGGCAGTTCTTGTTGGAATTGTATTTGTCTGAGACTTATATTTCAAAATACCTTATAAGCGAATTATTATCGAATTATTGTAACGTAATGATTAAACCTTAAATTCTACATGTAAATATAAGTATATAAATATAATATAATGTATTGGTTATAATGCATTGATTATAGCATTTTAAACATGATAATTAGTATTACTAAAATAGGTAAGCAATATTAATTTGTAGGAAATTACAATAAATTAGGAAATAAATCCCTAGTTATGGGTGTAATAATGGGACACCTTATATGACCTCAATTAGTGTTCGTGTAGGATGATATATGTATATAGTGGATATACATATAAGTTATGACTAAGTTATAGGGATGCGAGGTTAGTCCAAAGCTACATGGAAGTCTACCCAGTTAAATCTGGCTACTAACTGTGCGGCTTTGCGGACTAATGTGGAAAATTGCCTATAATAAATAACTCCAGTGGACGCGAGGTTAGCCCCAATTCTGTAGGGTAAACCTGCCCAATTAATCTGGCTATCAGTAACTATGAATAGTGGGATTAATATGAGACGTCAGAAGTGGGTTATGGGTCATAAATTGCGTTTTTGGGTGGGTTGTAACATTTAGTATCAGAGCTTAGATTACCCGATCAATGGGGATAGATATATGCATGAGTGACGTACTTGTTATTTTTGAAAATATTTTCAAAAATCTACTATATATAAATATACATATGTACTTAATTTGAATGTACTCTATAGTTTCCGACCATAGAAGTAGTTGCGACCATATCCCGTAAGGATGGGCGAGGCGACTATGGGTTGGAAAAATGAATAGAGTAGGGAATGGGCGACGAATGTCGTATTGTAAGAAATGTAAATGGAATAAATTGCAACTCTAAATTTTATTGGGCAATAAATGTGAAATAAATAGGAGGTTCCAATAATTTAATTAGGATATGAATGGACTAATTAAAGAGGTCGTTAAAGTAATTAAGGGATTAATAAAAGTAAAAGATTGTAACTTCAAAATTTTAATAGACAATGAATGTGTAATAAGTGAGGAGTTACATGGAATCAAATAGATTAATGAGACCATGAACGTAAAAGTTGAATAAGTAAATAAATGTCTTCACGGAATGTCCATTAAGGTAATAACCATTTAATATGGACCAAGTGACATTTATAAGAATGATAAATAAAAATGTTATGTTTTGATTAAATATTATAAGATAGGATAGTTGTAAACATCCGGAAGTAAGGGATGAAAGAAGAAGAAAATGGAATAGAGAAGACAATTGTTAAGAAGTTGTTTTGGAAAAGATTTTCTAAAATAAAACTCCATGTAAAGGATTTGATAAAAAGATTTTTCTTTGGAAACTTCCTTGAAATGTTCTGAAAAGTTTTTTAAAGGATTTATTGAGGAGCTATTGTTTTGGAAAAAACAATGGGATTTTGGTAATTCATAAATTAAAAGTTTTGTTAAGGCGGATGTTTGTGAATAAAAAGAAGTTGCGGGATCGAAAGTTTTGATTAAAAGGTTTTTGGTAAAAATGGTTTTTCATTTTTGAAGCTCTTAGCTTAAAATTTTGTTGGTTTAAAAAGTTTCCAATTTAAATATTTTTCAAAGAAGTTGTTTGAAATAAATGTAAAATAAAGCGTAGTTTGGGCTTGATTTTCATTTTCATAAATTTGAAAGTCCTTTAAAATTCTTCTTTTTAAAATAGAACAAAAATGATGAATAAGCCATTTAAGTAGGAAAAATATAAACAAAGGCAATAGTGGGAGATTTGGGTTGGAATAGTGCTAGAAACTTATAAAATAGGATTAGTAATCTAATTAGAGATAGTGTAGGAGAGAAATAATGAGACTGGGATAGGAAAATGTTGGGATAGGAGTTTAGTATGTCTACTCCACTTTTTATTGTTTAACATTATAGAAGATGTTTTTGAATATTTTGAACTAAAAGACTAACTTTCAAAGAAATTAATATTTGATGTAGAAAGTTTTTGAAAAAGGGAAATTATTTTGCTTCCTTTTCGAACTAAGCAACTCTTTTTGAAATTTTGATAGTTTGGTTTAATAATTGAGTTTCTGGATGTTTTGTGTTAAAAACCCTACTTTTAAAGAAGTAAGTCTTTGAGATAAAAGGATTTAAGGAAGGAAAATTATTTTACTAACCAACTTTAGAACTTCTAAACTTGGGGTTAAGAATAAAGCATAAATGTTTGAAAATTGTGAAAAGTTAGGTTCAAATATTTTTGGAAGGTTTTGTCCAAATGTTTAATAAAAATGGAATAAATGTATGGAATAAAATAAAATATGCTGTTTAGATGTTTTTAAGAATTCATCTCTCCAAACTGTTTGTGGAAAGTTGAAAATACTTTTGAAAATATGCTTAAAAGTTTACTTTTAAGATGTGGAAATTCTTTTATAAGTTTGAATTTCATATGTTGCATACGAGCATATTATGGATTTCTATGTTTATATTTTATGGAGTAGATAGGGATCACTATCTATTAAGAAAGAATTAAGGGGTTATGATATGAATAAAACAAAGAATAGTATGTACAACCTGATTTGAAAATTTAAAATCAGTCCCAAGCATTTATTTGTAAAATGTTGGTATAGTTGTTAATGTATTCTAGATCTAAAATTGGGTTGTCAGTATGGTTGCCCTTGGAATGTGAATTTCTATATTTTTATTTATTGGGGGCAGGTTCCATGTAATTTCCATAAATTATCCAATTTCTCAAACGTATAAAAGAGCGACATTTGACTTTACAAGGAGTATTCCTAAAGTGAAAGAGATGTGTATGGTATGGAAATTCTTTTCCGTAGTTTACATTGTCTATTTCAATCAAAGAAAAGAAATAATCTCCTGTAATTTCAAAAAAAATAAAAATACCACTTGTGGTTAATTTATGAAAGATTATAACAGTAATCCTTTTTGGAAGGATAGCTCTAATAAAATAAAATATGAAGAGGGATGTTATAGTTTAGAAATTAATAATTAGAAACAAGAAACTTATAAATAACGTAATTTATAACGTATTCGTATTAATTATAAATAGCGTAGTTTTATAAAACTAGGATTGATGGACAATAACTACATATTTGGTGGGCAATAAATTTGTAATTAATAAAGAATAAAAAGGGATCGATTAAGGAAATCTGATATGGTATTTATGGAGGAATTGAATACTCATAATTAGTAGATTTTGAAACTGGTATGTGGATTTAAAGAGATTAAACAAGGATTGATTAAAGATTGTCAAATTTGACACAAATGACCAGTCATTATGGGTACTGGGTATTTATTTGAACCAAGAAGGAAAATTAAGGAAGGTGGGTAATGGTGGATGACATTCTAGGAATGTACATCTTAAATTAGTAAGGAGCATCAGGACCCCCACATCATTAACACCAGTTAATGGTTAAGGGTAGCTTCTAGAAAAAGTTTTCTTTTATAGCTTTTGGGTTGAAATCGCTAGTTGTCTCCTTTAGGGAAAAGTATTTGATATAGTATAATGCTTAACTCGTGATGAACCAAAGATAAGATTGGAAGTAAGTAAGGAAATTATATTAGAATGCTTCAAACCCAAAGCTTGTGGAGTGTAACCATTCACACCGAACGTGATAAGTTTTACAGGAATATGATAAAAAATTTCTAAATGGTCAAGGATGAAGAGAGAGTCGCTGAATAAGTTTCCAGATGTTTGACGTGCCAAAGGATTGAAGCTAAGACTAGGCAAGTCCGGAGGATTGTCATTACAATTGGAGATTCTAAGTTGGAAATGAGAGCATATATCTATGGACTTTGCAGATGGATTGCCTAGAGGAAATGATGTTATTTAGGTTATATCAGATATGCTTATTTTACCTCCATCGGGGGTAATACGATTATAGCATCTCTAGCATATATTTATGATTCGCGAGTGGTGCAACCACATGGATTTCCAGTTAGCACTATCAGTGATAGAGACCCTTTGTTCAGTAGGGAATTTTTGAGGAGTTTGCCATCTGCCTTGGGAACGACTTTGGATCTTAGCACCACTTTCCACCAACAGACCGATGGTTAGACGAAAAGGGTTAACAGGTACTTTAAGGATTTATGGAAGGTTTGCATCATGGATTTTGAAGGCCAAGGATAAGAAAGAAGTGGTTGGGCAACAAATAAGGATTGCACAGGACCGTTAAGGGTCCTATGCTGACAGGTAAAGATAGGAATTGGAGTTTTTAGTTAGGGACATGGTATTCGTTAAGATTTCCCTTCTTAGATAGGTTATGATGTTTGGTACTTCTAGGAAGTTGACGCCTAGGTTCATGGGGTCTTTCCCATTTTAGAGTGGGTGAGGGAAACTTGCTTGTTAGTTGGAGCTTTCAGAATAGTTAGCAGGAGTCCATGATGTATTTCATGTCCCATAATTGAGGAAATGTCTACATAACATTTCCTTTGTAGTAGAACCTTATCAGTTATTTAATGTTGAAATGGAGCCCATATCCCCTTTGTGCTCTCGCCCGCATAATAGAGCATAGTAGTGAAAGGCTTTGTAATGAAGAAGTTAGGTTGATTTGAGTAAATGAGGGGATAACCCAGCGGAAAGCACATAGGAAACCAAAGGAAAGGTAAAGGTTTCTCATCTTGAGCTTTTCTCTGGTAAATTTTTCTCTCTGAAATATAGGTTTTCGATTGCATCATGGTTACTAGATTGGATGGTAGGAAACGGTTGCCACACGTTTCACTGTTACTTTTGCACTTATATAGGATTTTATGTATATTTAGGATGTTTGCATACATGTCTATACGTCACATCCTTGCATTCACGCTAGGATTGAGCTCACCTATATTATGTTTGCATACATAATCACATAGCATTTTTTGTTGAGTAGATGGTTGTATAGACTATTGTAAAAAAATTTGTTGTATAACATGGTTGTAGAGTGCACGTTACACTTTTTCCCTTTGTGATTTCGAGAGCGAAATCCTTTTTAAAGGGAAGAATGTAACGATCTGCAAAATTTAATAAGAAATTAAGTAATTAAAATAAGGTTAAAGATTGAAAATTTGTAAAAGTCAAAATTTGACCACGGGAGTTGCACCATTGCATCCGTGGTGATTTTCCGATACATTTCCATAAATAATATGTTGAATTGGAGTTAAAATGAAAAAGCTATGGGTAATTGAAATTTTGAGTTTAATATTATCCAAAATGAATTTGAAAATTGAAAATTTGAATTTTGGGAGAGTTCCAAAAGTTTGAAATTTGAATTGAAACGTTTACTTAAGCTGAAAATAAATTAAGAAGGAATTAAAGTTAACGGTGAGTTATTAGAATTAAAAAGCAGTAACAAATTAAACGAAACGGGAAACAAGCAAAAGTTACTGACTGAAATGAGGCCGGTCGACCGCCCTTATAATAGTGGTCCACCGGTCCTGCCATTTTAGGACATATTTGCCCTCCGAATGGCCTGGATTCCTTTGGTTTTGATATGACAGTCCTCGTTTATTCCTAGCTATATAAGTAGACCCGTAGAACCCCACTTTTCCTTCATAAAATTTTGGGAACACTAGTGAAGCTTTATTAAAATGTTTCCCTTTAGGGTTTCAGAAACATCAAACTTTTCTGGTAAGTAATTGTAGTTTCTAATCTCTAATTTAAATTAATCCTTCTTCTCTTTATCTTCTGATTTCTGAAATCTAAGTTATAAATACAATCAATTTGTTTTATATTAAAAAAAAAGATTTAACAGAGAATTAGGAGCGGTATAAATCAGATATCTTCTTCTTCTTCTTCTTCTTTAGGTTTCAGAATTAGTTAGAATTTTTAAGTAAGAGGGTTAGATGTTTAATTCTTTTAATTTCTAACTCTATTCCTCACTAGTTTCTGATTCTAAATTTAATTTTTTTATACAATTAAGTTCGTCGTATATTCCAAAAGAGGGAGACGTGAAAGATAATTAGGCATGGTGGAATCAAATCCAGTTAGGAAGCAAACAATTCTCTGTGAGTGGAAATATCAAGTTTTTCACATTTTTGTAGTTGAATGGTATTTATTTGGATTTGACGTATGCCTTGGGAAATTTTGGTAAACGTAAACATAACATCTAAAACCTCCAGAATTTCCGTAAGTAAATATCAATCTTTGCATATGTTGGAGTTATAATTGTTTTTTTGTATTGGTATAGTAGAATCTAATTAACAATTAGAATTAAATAATCTATGGCCATTTTAACCTATTTTCCCTCTTTTGAATTGAAGTGTTAAAGGGTTCAAAAAGAAAATAAATTAGAAATGGTGTGTATGTTGTGAATTGAATTGTTTGTAGTTTTCACCGCCTATTTCTACCACTTAAATAAATAAGGAATTCATTTCTCACTTCAAAATGTTGTAAAAGAAGGTTGAATTGAATATAGGCGATCTAATTTGTGATGATTTATTCTTTAAAACTGGAAAAGGGATTCTAGTGTATTAATATGTAACAAGTGTAGAATTCCATGTTTGTACAAATCTATTTTATTTGGCTATGGTAGTGGCAGTTCTTTTTGAAATTGTAGATTTGTATGAGATTGCTATTTCAAAATACCTTATAAGCGAATTATTATCGAATTGTTGTAACGTAATTATTAGACTTTAAATTCTGTCCGTAAATATAAGTATATAAATATAATATAACGTATTGATTATAACGCGTTGATTATAGCATAATGAACGTGATAATTAATATTATTATAATAGTTAAGTATTATTAATTTGTAGGAAGCTAGTTGGAGTAAATTAGGGAATAAATCCCTAATTAGGGGCGTAATAAGGGGATACCCTATATGGCCTCAATTAGTGTTCATGTAGGATGATATATATATAGTGTATATACATATAAGTGTTGACTAAGTTATAAGGATGCGAGGTTAGTCCAAAGCTACAAGGAAGTCTGCCCAGTTAAATATGGCTACCAGCGGTGTGGCTTTGTGGACAAATATGGGACACCGCCTATAATAAATAACTCCAATGGACGCGATGTTAGTCCCAATTCTGTAGGGTAAAACTACCTAGTTAATCTGGCTACCGGTACTTATGAATGGTCGGACTAATGTGAGACATCACAAGTTGGTTATGGGTCATAATTTATGTTTTGGGTGATTGGTTACATCGCTGACCGGTTCTAATTAGGGTTCCACAATGGTTTCTTGTATTAAAGTTTGAACTGTATCGATTGAAATAATTCCAGCAAGGCAAAAAGATGATCCAATATTAGTCAATCGAATAAAGCGACTAGAAGCAAGAAGCTAGATTGATGATTCAAAAGGTTTTGTACCTGACCAAAGAGGCTGGTTTGTGTGTTCCGGATGCAGATTATCTAAGAAAGGAAGTTCTTAGATAATGTCATCGATCAAAATTTACTATTCATCCTGATGGTATGAAGATGTACCAGGATACGAAGAGGAGTCTCTTCTAGGAAGGTATGAAGAGAGATACAAGCTTATAGGTGAAACAATGTACAAATCGTCAACAAGTAAAAGATGAGAATCAAAAGCCAAGTAGATTACTTCAACCTTTGAAAGTGCCATTGTGGAAATTGGTTTTTATATCTATGGATTTTATAAATGGGTTGCCAAGGTTGAATAGGGGAAATGAAAGCATTTGGGGTCGTGGTTGATTGACTGACTGAAAATGTAACTTTATCCCTGTTAAGTCGATAAGGACAGCGCCTAGTTTGGCGAAGTTATTCATGAAGTATGTAGTGAAACTTCATGGAATACCAAGTAGCATTATAAGTGATTGAGATCCTTTGTTTACTAGTGAGTTCTGGAAGAGCTTACAAAACGAATTGGGTACCGAGCTAAAGATGAGTACCGCTGACCATGCCCAAAAAGATGGGCGAACAGAAATGGATAATAAGGTACTTAAAATTTTATTAAGAGCATTTGTACTGGATTTTGAAGGGTCATGGGAAGACCATTTGCACTTAGTCTAGTTTTCCTATAATAATAGTTATCAGACTAGTATAGGAATGGCTACTTTCGAAGCGCTTTATGAAAGGCCATACAAATTGCCTGCATGTTAGTTGGAGACAGGGATATAGCGATACTTGGTCTTGATATGGTAAAAGAAACTACTAAAAAGATTAAGTTAACCTGAGTCAGGATGAAGGAAGCTCAATCAAGGTAAAAAACCCACATAGATAAAAAGCGTAAGGACTTAGAATTCTGGGTTAGAGACTATATTTTCATAAAGTTATCACCAATAAAGGATGTTGTACTTGGGAAGATGGGTAAATTGGCACTAGATATGTTGGACTATTTCCTATCATTGAGAGAATCAAGAAACCTGCTTATCGCATTGAGTTACCAAATAGTTTGGTAGAAGCCTATAACATTTTTCATGTATCTCATCTAAGGTAGTATGTATGTGATCCAGAGAGCACTATAGAACCAACAATTTTGGAAGACTTAGCAGTGGAGCTTGATATGACTATTATTAAGGGACCCGTTCGTATAATTGATAGAGATATGAATGAGTTAAGGAATAAGGCAGTGAAGTTGATAATGGTCCAATAGAGTGACGATGAATGAGACTGTACTTAGGAGAAGTAAGATATGATTAGGGAAGTGTATCTCGATCTATTTTGATCGTATGATATATATTATTGTATAGACTTTTGGTTAGTAGTTATAACTAGTATTGTTGCTTTTATGTGCATGTGGCACATGTTTGTATGATTAATGTGCTTGTGGTTATTTCTTTATCGTAATTTTGAGGACGAAGTTCTTTGAAGGGAGAGCTTGTAACACCCCTAATTTTTGTTGCACATTATTTAAACTTGTAAATGCAGAATTTACTAAGTTAATTAATTTGGGTGGCCTTTGTAAATATAATAAAGATAATAGTTTAAAGGAATAAGGTTTAATAAACATGTACATAGAAGGGTAGAGAGGAAGAGGAAATATTATACTACATTCACCCCTCTCCCTCATTCATTTCCATTTCATTCTCAAAAACAAAACCTAACTATAATATGGCTAGCCACCACTAAGAAGAAAAGAATTTCAAGAGGAAAAGAAGATAAGCTAAAGAAAGGAAGCTAAGGAAAATTCCAACATTTCAACAAGATCAAATGTAAATAGTACTACCATCTCATTTGTTTGATGTATTTAATTCAAGTCTAAGTGCAAATCCAAATTTTAATTAAATGTCCATCATCCTTGTTGAATGAATATTCATGTATATGATTGAATGGTTTAATTGGAATTTTGGAACTTTTCCTAAAGGGTTTTGGGTATGAAAAATTATGTTTTTTATCTTCAAATGTTCTAAACTTTTATATGAGAAATAATTATTCTGGTCTAAAATTTTAATATGATGTTAAGGAAGTAATTGTCGATTTTTTGAAATTTTAATAAATCATTTTATGCAAAATGGGCTTTTTTTGCAAAATATTTTAATAATATAATTTTAAGGAAAAATTATAATTTGGGAAAATAAAAGTAAATATTACAGTTTGGATTTCTGAAAGAATTCTGAAAAGGTTTTTGTTAGCCAATGAGATTTTGATAAATAATGTTGGTTTAGTGAAATGTGTGCTTTTAAAGGATAATTTTCAGTTTGGGAAAATATTACAATAATGCCAATTTAAACCCATGAAAGCACTCATGTTTACGCAGGATAGATATTAACCATGATAGCTATATTTTCCAGCCTTCAAAATCTTGCTTTGACAACATGCGAAAGCCTTATTTTGTTAACCCACGCCAGCTTTGTGTTCCAAATCATGATGACTCGTTTTGTTCAAACACTATGGCTTTGTTTTACTAAGTCATGATGATTATGTTTATAAAAGAAATGAAAGCTTTTACTTTTACTTGTAATGCATTTTTTGCTAAAGCACGAAGGCTTTGATTTTGTTTGGCACACGATGGCTCTATTTTCATCATCTCATGATGACTGTCTAGCTCATGAGAGCTATGGTTTAACCAACCTCTAAAAGCCTTGTTTTTACTCACAAAGGCTTTATTTTCAGTAACTCATGAGGGCTTCATTTCTAATGACTCACGAAGGCGTGATGGTTACTATTTTTAGCATGCGATGACTATGAAATTATAAGGCATGGCGGCCTATATTTTAACACACGAAAGCATGTAATCTATCAAGACAGGATAGCAAATGGCTTTAAAAGGAAAGGATAGCCATTTCTATAACACATGGAAAAGTTTTCACTCTATTTTGGGCTAAGTTTTACTTAAACAAAAAGATGGTTTTGTCATGTATTTGATGTGATTCCAAAGGAAAATGTGTTATCCCATTTTTTAAAAAGTTTTTTAAGGAGGAAACTATTACCTTGTTACAAGTAATATTGTATGTAAATTAGCTATCGTGTGAACATATAATTATATTGATTAATGATGCATTGTATCTTCATCTTCATATTTTGGTAAGTTATTATTGCATATATTGAAGCTTTAACATGCCCACTTATATGTTTTATGTATCACCCAACATGTTAAACTTTGGGATTTGGTAATTGTTGACCAATTAGGGTTATTCAATAGTGGGTATGGTTAGACTTAAAACTCTTGAGTGACTAGAATTACATCCAGCAGATAGGGAAAATCATGTTGTGTTAGGATGCCCTGGACTAATCATACTATTTTAAATCAGATTTTAGTGGAAACCGGGTTAGGTCACACCATAACCTCCAACCTTTAAGCCCTCGGTTGGTCGGATCCACGATTCTAATACGTAGGGCTCTGACTATAAAGGTTTAAATTGGGAATTATGAATTTGAACGAGCTCGTAGCAGTTTGCTCACCTATGTTTCTCCTACCGTTCTCATGGGTTGATATTTTCTTCTACCATTTTTAGGAGATCGATGAACTTTTCTCCTACCAATCTTAGGAGACCATAATTGTTTTCATATAAATAGACTACCATGGGATCAACCGATATTTTTGGCCCGAGTTAGCCTAATAGGCTTTTTGTTGGCACGAGAAAACTAATTAGGTTCATAGTTACCCTTGTAAAACTATGCCTTTGAGTGAACCAATTTATGGGATTGGGAAAACTTGGGAATGAGTAACCCCTTCACCCTTATAAATAAAGGGCCATTCATTTTAACCCATACATGTATGATATGTTATTATCTTATGATTATATTCTAATCATTTTTGGATGCAAGATATGTTATGGATAACATATTGTTTGGTAGGATATTAGTGAGGAGAAACCCATTATTCTGAAGAGCATGGTCTCATTAAGTACCTATTTTTGGTTCGAGATGGTATAATATTGTTCATACCAGGCTTTTTGTCTGGCCCTAATTTTTTGACTTTCCCCTCAACTCTCGGGCACTCATTTTGATATTGGGTAGGCTGAGAGTAGGGACATTTCAAGTTTTGATGAATAAGATTCCGGAGATGTGCTGGAGGCAAGCAACTATTTAAAACTAATTTCTGCTATGCAGTGGTTTAACTGCTTTTTATGGTTGTTGTATGTATGTAAAGACGAGTACTATAACCGTCTAAATAGTTAGGACTCTGATCATCCACGGGGCCATCTTCATATGTCACTCTTGCGATCATATGTAATTATTATATTTTGTTTGAATGATATAACCATAGGGTTATTACCATATTTATATGTATTCTAATCGAGATGGTATAATATTGTTCATACCAGGCTTTTTGTCTGACCCGAAGTTTTTGATTTTCTCCTCAACTCTCGGGCACTCAATTTGATATTGGGTAGGCTGAGAGTGGGGACATTTCAAGTTTTGACGAATAAGCTTCCGAAGACATGCTAGAGGCAAGCCACTATTCAAAAATAATTTCTGCCGTGTAGTGGTTTAACTGCTTTTTATGGTGGGTGTATATATGTAAAGATGGGTACTATAACCATCTAAATAGTTAGGACTGATTATCCAAGGGGCCATTTTCATATGTCCCTCTTGCGATCATATTTGTAATTATTATATTTTGTTTGAATGATGTAACCATAGGGTTATGAGATTAAATCGTAATGAATTTCCAAATTAGTGAATGAAATTGTTTTATGGAATTTTGTAAATTTCGTGCTCTTGATGTTAATGATGTAATAACTAATCTCATTTTGTCATTGGAAAATAATGCTAAAGATGACTACAGCATCACTAGTATCTATTTTCGAGCCTTAAAATGGGAGATGTTACAATTAAACTTTAAAAATTGAGTTATGTGCAACAAATATTGAATCAAAATACGAAGCATTAATCATGGGACATAAAATCGCAAAGGAATTTTTGGGTATGGACACTGCATATAATAAGTGACACCTAATTGGTGGTTTGCCAAGTGAAGAAGAAAATTCAGGGTAAGGGTGCATGACTCTCCCTTTACATATTGAAGTTATTAGAGCTACTAGACAAGATTGAGTCTGCATAATTACGCACATCCCCAAAGAGGAAATCACGAATGTTGATTCTTTAACCAAACTAGCTTGCTTTAGAGATGCGCAGTTGCTAGTAATCTTTCCAGTTGATGCCTTCAAACTCCATTCATTGACAAAAAGAAGGTCGATTCTATCTTATATGTCGAGGATGGGTCATGGATTACTCAATTTAAAGAATATTTGATGATGGGAACTCTTTTGGAAAGTAAAAATGAAAAATGAAAGCTCATTCATAAGGTACCCGCTATATTATGCAAGACCAAGTATTGTTTCAGAGAGGATTCACTGCCCCTTGCTAAGGTTGTTAATAAGGAAGTAAGAAAAAACTCTTTGAGGACATTCATTAAAGAAGTCGCGAATTCCACACTAGGGAGAAAATTTTGGCAAAGAAGGCACTTCATTACGGATATTTCTATCCGATTTATTTCTAGTTGAAGTCTTAAAGCGTTTCAGGACCGCATCCTATTTTGATATGATGGCACACATTCTAATAAGGGGATGACTACATCCTTCTCCTTCCCTTGCCTGGGCAAAGCATCAAAAATAATTATTTTGAGCCCTTAAAGTAAAAGTAAAGGTTTGTTTCAGGCTTTACATATCCATTTCTCCCTTATATATATAAGGTTGTCCCTTAACTTGAAGTATTTGTTTGCGATTACCTTGGCATAGAGTGAGGGTCAATTCTTGCTAAAGTGCCGATTCTCAATAGATTCCTTTAATAACTTAGTTAAGAATTATTTAGATAAGATACTAGGTTCTCTACTAGCTATTGGATATTATTATAGAGTATTTTAGGTAGTATCCATACCTGATAATTGGTTAATAAAAGTATAATATGTTCATGCCATCATGACATTACCAAGCATATTAATGGGTCAATAGGCGAGTTCATATTGAAATTAATAGACTACATTCGATTCCCAGTATAAACATTGGTCAATGGTTATATATTACTTCGAACGTAGAATTACTAACAGAATAGATATAGTGATCTATCTTTTATCAAGAATGTGATTAAGTGAACGCTACGCGAATGATGAAAGCTAGGGTTTGAAAAACCAGCGCCCAATAGAGCTTAGCCAAGAGTAGATTGAAATGGTCTTGCGAAGTCGCGATTGGCAGAGTAGAATCTTTTCTTTCCATTCGTGTGATAGGCGACATGGTTCAATCACTTTGTAAGTCCACCATCGAGTAGTCCGAAATGGGAACAACTCGGATTGGTATTTGTGATTGAATCATTAACTAAAAGCCAGATGCGAGGCTTAACACATTCTGGGTAAAGTGAGTTTTCAAAGTATAAGGAAAGAGGATGTATTATGCTTAACACATGTTAATCGAAGATTGTAGCACATGGTTCAGAACCGATCTTCCCATTTTTGAGGTTAGATTTTCCCTTGAGAATGGGAGAAATGCACTACTTTGTGCTCTAGCTGGACTAAAATGTTTGTTAGAATCCGGTTTGGAGCAACATCCTTCTAAAGGTTTCATAGAGAGATCAACACCGATCGAGCTTGAAACAAGAGAATGGAGACCAGAGATGCCGACTAGTCTAAAGAAAGAGTAGAATAACAAATAAGTCTAGTTACGCTAAACACATCGAAATTGAAGTAGTTTCATCTACTTGGAACCAACTCTTTTCTAACCCTGAGAATAGAAATGGATTTGATGATGCATCTATACAAGGGGTTTTCATTGAATCTGATCCAAAACCTAGCCAGAAGAGATAAAGAAGCGCCCTTGACCTAATGAAAGAAGCCCAATGATGCCCCAAAAACATAGTCCTTGGCATGGAATCCGCCAATAGTTTGGAGTTATAATGAATCTATCTTCTCTGTTGAGGAAGGACCTTATGCTTCACATAGGTCTAGCAAAGTACTTCCCATTTGGAAGGGCGTGGACTCACTCTTCGAAAGCACTTTCCTTAGGAGCGAATTCTACCACGTCGATGCATAAGTGAAAGAGAGGTGTCAAGCGGTCCAAAATAGGGTAATCTAAAATAGCTAATAATAAGGAGTGAACATTGTCAATTTGGCTCACAAAGTGATAGGAATCAAAGCTGGAGGCATATTGGCAAGCACCTCCCTGGTTGCTCGTCCTTCACACAGATTCAGAATGGGATCTACTCCTTTGATCAACCCTGGTAAATGTGGAAATTAATTAAATTTTGCACTAGTCCAGATGTAAAGAATTGATAAAAGCCGAGCCATCTAGGACCCTAGACTACATAGAGTCTAGTTGATCAATAGGTCCAATCATGCCTAAAAAGAGAGATTTGCTATCAAAGATCATGAGGGAAGTAAACCCTTATCATGTGAAAGAGCACTAGCTATGTCCCTTACAGACGAAGAACGGTAGCTACTGAATTGGACCTCTCAATCCCCCCTCTTTTGCCACTTCCTGGGGCCTATAAAAACCAAAGTCAATCTATGTCCGGCTCAACTTTTCATAAAAATCATGTCACTCATTTTCATTAATTTTGTATACTACCTTATTTGTTTATATGCCTCAAATTCAAAACCTTAGCTCACACATTAGAGCATTGGTTAGGGTGCAAGGTGTATAGCAATGGTCAGAACCTTCGACTTTCCTATTTGATTTTTTCGAGGAAGCTCATTCGACGCCAAAGGAGTTGATGTATTCACATTGAAGATGACACGTTCGACAAAGACCGGTTGTTCCATGAAACGAATAATCTTTAGGGCAATAGATGTACATCTAAGGCTGGGTTTTTACCTTAACCTGCTGCTTTGTCTTGGCAAACACCGAACTCGCACTAGTTGTTCACTACAGGGAAGAAAGAAGGGAAGGGTAAATCAAGGAAGCCTGGTTTTCGCAGCCGTTAAGATGTTTTGGATTTTGTTTCGAGCTGGTGGAGCGATGGATTACAGTTCGAATGGTGGCATCAAGGCATCACTTTGTTCATCTCATTGCCACTACGTACCTTAGTGGGAAGAAAGATATGGGTCATGTATCTCATCCTATTAGCTTTGTCCGTCGAAGACTAGTTTACTTGTGCACGGCTAACGAGTGGCCCCCACCAATACGATGGGTGCACCGTTCGCTTCCTCTTTCTTGTACGAAGGCATTAATGACATGAAGATGCTCTTGATAGTGTGCATTTGTATTATTATGAAAATGGATCTATGCCCAAGTGCATTACCAAGCTGGATAGCCAGTAGTTCTTGTTTTTGTCATTTCAGATATGAACAACTCACTGTCTAGTTACCTAGTTATAAGAAGAGAGCTACGACCGGTTTGATTGGGCAATAGAATCCGTAATAGGTGCTGCGCTTGCCTTAATATCGGGATAGAAGGGCCTACTTTGCTAGGTTAAGGCGAGCGAATTGAGCGGGGATGAGAGGTGATTAAAAAGGAGTAGATAAAGATGGTATATTGCGGGAAGTAAAGCAAGCGATTCAAAGCTCGGGGAGTGGAGTAAGGACTACTTGTTCTTTAGAAATCTAAGCATAGCTATAACCTGTATGTTCAGGAACCAGCCCCTTTAGTTTATGTCGGACTGAAGTGGAGGGCAGTGTAATTGTGTATGACCTCGAAAATAAAATACCGAAAGGTATGATATTACTACCAACCCCCAGATAGTCTTCTCTCTCATATTTTCCATTCCTCGATCCATTGGTCTTAAGTTACCAGTTGTCTGGGATACGACCTGCGAGTAGGCTATAGTTCCTTTCGGACATAGTGCATATGTATATGTAGGACACTCGGGGTCAACCATGCAATATAGATGCCTATGATCAAATTCATGGTGGTTTGTTGGCCCGGCGGAGACTGTACAGGAGTATCACCAATCATATCCAATCCTGCTATCGAGGGACTAGAAAGAGGAATTTGAAAGACCCTGTAGAAAAAAGTCAGAATATGTGCTTTTCACATTGTAAAACAGGGAAAATGACCCAAGTTCGATTTCATCTAATCGGTAGGGACTACTTACCAACCTCTGGCAATGAATGATACTTAGGAAGAAGCCGTAGAGAAGAAACTGAACCCATCTTCTTATGTAAGGACAACTGAGAGCTAAATTGCTTGTAACAACCCATAAATTTTAACAAATAATTTAAATTAAATTTATCTGAAAACTTTGATTTTAAATCATTTTAAATTGAAATATTGGAATTTTCCAATGTGATTTTTGATTTTGTTGTAATTTATTTTCCAAATATAATAGAATAATGTTTTCTGAAAATTTTATATTTTTGTCAACTTTGGTCAAACTTTGACTATCAGCTGAAATTTTTAAAATTTCAATTTTTAAATTCTAATCTTTTTCTTTTAAACTGTATTTAATCCTGATATTCATTTTGCTTTTCGTTTCGTCAAATTCTGTTTTATACTTTTTAAATTGAATGAAATTTAGGTTTTACATGCAATTATTTTTCAGTATCTCATTGTTATTTCCTATTTCATTTCTATTGTCTATATTTTTCATTTTATTATTTTCATTTCTCTACTTTCTATTTTTCTTTTATTTGATTTTTGGCTTGGAAATTCAAAAGACTTAAGTTACTTGTGTTTAATTGAAGCCTCTTCATTTTCTAGCCTTTTCATTTTCTAGCCATCCACTTCTTTAGCCGTACAACTCCCCCCCCCCCCCCATATTCTTTTTCACGTTCATAACACTTTTGTTTCTCATCTCTTCTCATTTCTTTCCACAAAACAAATTACAGAAAAGTATTCATGTCTTCTTCCTCTTTCTCTTCTCTTTTCTCTTTTCTTCTACTCTCAAGCAAGTTCGACCATGCATCCTTCCTAACTGACTTCATCTCCTGCACCATCACCTCCACCACCACCTTCCATGGCCCCACCATGATCTGACCTAACCCATGCCATGACTTGCCTTGATCAAAACCCACCACTCCTTGCATCAAACCCAAGCCGAGCCTATTGACCATCACCTTCCCCTTTTGTTGCCTCGGCCATCACCAAATCCCACCTTCCCCTTTGCCTTGCCGTGATCTACACCACCCTAAGTTGTGCCTTATGACCACCTGACCAAGCCCATCACACCATGGCCGAGCCACTTTGGACATAGGGCCAAACCCATGTATGCATGACCTTCCACTTTCCCTTGACCTTTTGCCTTCACTTGACTTTTACTTCCCAATCCCTTCACATTCCTTTGCTGAGCCATGTGTATTTGTGACCAAGGCCGAGCCTAGTTGCCTCAAACCATGATAGCCGAGCTCATTTGATGATGGTCTAGCCTATTTTGGAAGTGGCCGAGCCTACTTGCTTTGGTTAAGTCATCCTACTCCTCTTTGTTCATATTTTGATTTCGATTTACGTCTAAATTCTTTGTATAATCATATACTTATATATGTTTGTATATTATTTGTTTACAAGACTTGGATTTTGGCTCTTCATCCACTCAAATCTATTCGTGCTTTGTCATGCTTTTCGGAGTATACTTGTGTGTTTCAAATTGTCGTCTCTAGCTTTAAAAGGTGAGTTTATCACTCTCGACAAATCGTACTTATATAAATGTGAAACAATGTCATTTGAATTGTAGTAGTTGATATGTTATGTTATATGTTCACATCTGCCTGTTATCTTACATTATATAATGATATAACCTGTTTATATACCTATTACATCACCTGACATCATATGATATGTCTTCTTTTTATTTATTTTCTGTTTCTCACACTACAAGTTCCCTGTTAGTATAGAATCACTATGGGTTGAAATGATACATACCTGAACGGACATTAGAATAAGGAAAAATCGTTATGAGCTGAAATGATAGGCTCAAGCGATTTTTTTTATTTGACTTGGGATTGCGGGTTTGAAATGATAAAACCCGGAATTTTCTTTTAAATTACGGATTGAAATGATATATTATCTGTATCAATTGACCTAGGTTAGAAAATATTATACAGACCCGTGGTTATTTTATATATTTTCTGAAAAATTATTAAGTATTTTCAAATGTAAAAATATGATATTTTAACTTAAATTTGGATTTAAATGATCTAAATAAAGCTTTAGTGATTTTTGTAAGTTAAAATGTAAAGTAAATAAATGGTTAAAATGCACCTATATTTTGACTTATTTTGATAATTGGAAGATTTAGTTTTCAAATCGAAATTTAAGTTTGACTTATTAAAGAATATCTTATTTATGAAATGGGTATTTTTTTAGGTGTTAAGTTATTGTTTAAATTAAAAGTTAAGTAAAATAGTGTATTTTGACATAATAAATGAATCATGGTTTTAATTGGATATTTATTTATAAAATTTTATTTTATTTAAATCATAAGTTAAATGATATCTAAATGAATATTTTCTGAAGCGTGAGATATGATTTTATAAGTTAAAAATGGTTAAAATTGAAGTTTTAATGTTTCTGAAATGTTATGATAAATCTGGAATTAGTACTGTAGCACTTTGTAAGTGCTGCTGTTTCTAAAGCTGAACTCTTTTGAAACTAATATATCTACTGTAGCACTTTGTAAGTGCTGTTGTTTCTGAAATTGACAATGTTTTGAAATACTACTGTATCTACTGTAGCACTTTGTAAGTGCTGCTGTTTTAGAAATTGACAATGTTTTAAAATACTACTATATCTACTGTAGCACTTTGTAAGTGCCGCTGTTTCTGAAATTGACAATGTTTTGAAATTTGGTAATTAAATGAATGAACTCAGAAAATGCTATAATTCTCAAAATCGAAAATTTGATTTGAAAGTATAACGACTTCATATTTAAATGGTTTAAATGAGTTATTTTGATTTGGAATATAAACCATTTTTGAAATTTATAACCACGGATTATAATAACGATTGGTTGTTGAAGAGACCGGGATCAGATATGGACATACTCTCTGTCAATACCGAAAACCACTTTAACAACTTTGTACGTGGTGGAGGTTCCAAAATGAAGTAGGATGGTGGCGACGATCCTATTGAGGTATATACATGGACCCGACTCCCGTGAGTTGGCATAAGGTGGCTAAAATAGGAGCGATTGACGGGCCAATGAGCTAGCTCCTCTGATCGGACACACTTCTTCGATACCATTCTATTACTTTGTGATTGATTGGGTGCACCCTTTGATTTTTGGGAGTGTGGCTCGAGGTGGGCGGTAGTGGCTGCTATGCGTTACCACCAGTCCAGATGTGTAATTGGTATATCTACCCTGGCATTGCCTCGTTGTGTCGTGTCACCTACCCTAGCGAGCTTTACTACGAGTTTGTTTTGTACCATACCTATGGAGTGCCTTCTGACGACGCCAAGTACGGGGGAGATTACGGTACTGTATATACTATGGGAATATATAAAAATGTGTTAAGGTGGAAAATGTAAAGCCTTAATGCTATTTTGATAGTTTACTTTACTTTAGACATTATCATAATAGCGTATCTTACTACATAGTAGATAGTTTAACGGATCCTTAAAGGATGGTCGATCCAAACATCCTTTAAGTTACTTATGCATTTCTATTACAGTTCACTTGAGTTGGTTTACATTGTATAAGTATGTATGTCCTAACTCGAGTGTTTTGTGTTTTGCTTTACGCTCGGGTCAGATTGAGTTGTACCAGTATTCGAGACTCACCTTTGGAGTTGGAGCTTTGCTTGGATCCATCTATTGATTTTGCTTTCAGTCATTCAGTGACTCCACTGATGTCTTCAGATCTTGTATTTGACTATTGTATCTAGACCTCTTTGTATTCGTGACTACTGTTGTATCTTGTTTAACTCTGTTATATATATATACATATGGTAGCTTCATGAACTACTATTCTTTTGTTTCCGCTGCATTATTGTTATAGTACTCTATGTCTATGATTCTGTGATTATTTATTTACTGTATATATTGAGTTTTGCCAAATTTTATTTACAATCTATTGTTTTGAACCATTCAAGTCCGATAAGAGTGGATTTATTGTCGATTTGAATGGTCCAAAATAGTGGGTCGTTACATTTCTCAAGCCACTATTGGATAAACAACCTTTCTAATAGTCGTAAACCACCATAGCTTAGCTTTGCTTCATCAGTCTTACGATCCAAGTAGTACCTTCCATTCAATAGTATTTTACCACTATAGTATAGCAGCTTAGACATTAATGTGGTAAAGAGCCCATCGTGACATATTCAACTTCAACTTTTGCTTCACTAAACGTAGTAGACCAATTTCATCAAGCAGCGCCCTACAATCAACTCACCTTGCATCGAGTCCTTCCTCTTCTCTAGGATTGGTGTAGGGATAAGCCACTAGAGGAGAGATAGCCCTTATTTAGTTCATCATTCCATTTGGATATAGATCTGTATCCTTGGTCAAAGGACCAATTGATTCATAGCCAATGTTTGCTCAGTATAAACATTCCTTGGGGGTAGAAAAGCATCTTCGCCTATTGTTCGGGGAGAAAGGAGAAAGAGAATAGGCCCACGAATAAAAATTATTGATTCAACCAAATTATTGGCTAGAGATAGAGCTAAATAACTACTAACTAGGGGCCTAGGTACTCCTATCATATAGGTGTGATTTTTCCATGATGGACTCTACGGGATTCCAATCCCATCTCATTCAGTTGGAAGTGATTCACTATAGTATAGAGAACGTGAAAAGGGTAAACTTTGAGGCCTCTAACCAAGTCAAAATTCTTATTCCCTAAAGGTGCCTCCAATATCTTTATAAAGGTATCTTCCTAGTGACAGCAATGGTAGCGGAGGAGCATCATGCATTCTAAGTTAGAAGGCCCCAAGTATATAACTTAAGCTTTACGCAAACTTAAACAAAAGGCCCAAAAGAATAGAGATGGGACTCTAAGTATTTGTTATGCTGGTTTGTTGCATCTCTCGACTCTAGTGGTCCTACTTCTCTAAGCGGAGGAAATTCAAGAAGAATGAAGTGAGAGAGATTAGGTTCATTTAGATACATTCACATAGAATCGGGAACTGGTAGACCTATTCTCCAATAATAGAAAAACCAGTATATTGATGGGCGATCACTCTTCTTTCTAGATTCGATAGTAGCCAGTCACCACCTGTATATTAATTGTCAAAACCTTAGTTCAGTCCTTGCTTTCACCTGAATGGCTTGATGGTACGACTTTGCTTGACTTGATCGGATCAACTACGTTTACGTTTGTTATAGAACCGACCACACTTGACTCTATTTGTCAGTGGACCAGCCAAGCCTTTTGAAAGCTATTATGATGTTTAGATTGACTGCCCTCTTTGAATTGAAAGAATCTTTCCTCCCCTCCGATGAACAGACGAAGTCTGAAAGTGACTGTGCTATAGGATCAAAATGGCCAACTGTTGTAAACAATGTAAATGCAGTGGTAGTGCGATATAAACTAAGTTATCTGTTGATGTAGAATATGAGTATAAAAAGTAAATAGTAAAGTAAATAAAACCAGGGATTTTTATACTGGTTTGAACTCCCGTTCTACGTCCAGTTCCAGACTCCTTTTGGAATTTAATTATCAACCCTCTCTTAACCTGGAGGAACAGGTATTACACCGCCGGAGCAACCGAACAGGACTTCTACCGCCTAGACAACCGAATAGGACTTCTACCGCCTGAGCAACCGAATAGGACTTCCAATAAAAATAGTAAAGTTGTTTCTGACTGAGTATGCTCTTGAATAGCACTGATAAGTCAATAATATACACCCTTCCTATAATCTTTTCCTCAAAAGTAATGTGTATGATTGTGCGTGTATGAAGAATAGGAAGATTAGAAGTGCTTTATAGGATATGGAAGTGAGATGTAAGCAATGAATGTATGAACTTATGTAAGCAATGGATTCGAGAATGTTATGCACGTTAGATCAAGAGAGATAGGAGAATTTAGTTATTTGATCATTAGAAAACAAACATATATATAGTAGTTAAGGAGTTGCAACTGCTGGTGAAGAGATCTCTACGAACAGCAATGGATGCAACTCTTCACCTAGGAGAAGGCTGTTTATGAAAGAAAGTGTCTATTCATAAAATATGGCAGTTATACAGTAGTCAGTCGACTACTTTAGAAGATTCAGTCGACTGAATTTAAATCGTGCTTGTACATTTGAAGGTGCATAGATTCAGTCGACTGAATTATGTTGATAAACAAAAATCACCATAGTTGATCATTTAGTTAGAGCACTTTCCTTCTAAACTAGTGGCCCGGGTTCGAGCCCTGCTTCATGCATTTTTTGAAAACTTGATTTTGATTAAAATATGCATGCAAGTTTATTTGAATGTGAATGATGATTCTTAAGGAAAGATTTTAACAAAGCACTAAACTAGACTCTATATACAAATTTGATGACTCTTGTTAAGATATATAACTATACGAACCATACTTTGAGTCATTGAGTCCGGATGTTGTTGTAGTCGTAGATTCGTGAATTGTTGTTTCATGTCAGCAATCAAAACCTGTGATCCAACATTCTTCCCCTTTTTGATGATGACTACTCCATTTTTCACTGACCAATCTTCTACAAGCTTTGTTGACTTATCTCTCGCCCTAAATATATTCCTGTAATTGTGATTTAGATTTCTCCCCCTGAATCTATGCTGTATATTCCTATAAATAATTAATCTTTTCTCCCCCTTAATCTTTGCTTGCATCGTTTATTCCTACAAACAGTGTTAGAGCAATATCTTTCTCCCCCTTTGTCATCGACAAAAAGGAGAGTTTATATGATGACATAAATTATATTCCACATAAGTGTTAACATAGAACAATATAGAACAAAATAACTACTACTTATAATGTAAGGTATCAAAAAATAACATTTGAAGCATGTGATACCCAAAGTTCTTATAATTTCCTAATTTTTAGGAAACCATACCCATTTGGGTGTGGTTGAACCTTTATAAATATAATTTTCATTATTAACTACCATATCAAAATAATCATCAATGTATTTTCTCTATTTTTCCAATTAATATGAACCCAAATACTTAGATAATTTTTACTCATATTTCTCGTCAATGATTTTGTACTTCTAGAGAAATTATAAACATTATTGGCCATAGCAGTATTTGAATTTCTATTAAAATTGGATTTAGACTTTACTCGAAATTTAGTACTAGCACTAACATTTTTACTATACATGAAAGCGTATCTAGTGCTATTTCTACGATTAGTTTTAGTATATCCTAAACCACTTTTACCATGTAAAGGTCTACAACTAGATAAAATCATGTTTAGATCATTTTGACCTTTATTAAATTTTGTGACTTCAATGTTAAGTTTATCAAATTTCGCTTTAAAGTCACAATTATTATTTTCAGAAGAAATATTACTGTTTTTCAGAATATCAATTTGCTTGTTTAATTCAGAATTCTCCTTTTTTAATGTACAGTTCTCATTTTCAAGAAGAAAAATTCAAGATTCTGAATTATCTAAAGATGATTGTAATAAATCATTTTGACTTTTCATATCCGTAATTTCTTTTGAAAAAATTTCTTTTTCTTTTTCAAACATAGTATTTTGTTCATCTAGAAAATCTTTAAGAGCCTCAAAATTATTTTTCAAAACACCATGTTGATTATCTAAGTCTAATTTCTCATTTTTCAATTTCTCATTTTCAATTTTGATTGATTTCATCTTTTCTAAAATAAGAAAATTATGCTTTGAGATTTTATCGCATATACTAACTAATTCATTATTACCATTTACTGAAATTTGTAAATCAGAAAGTACCTTTTTGTAGTCCTCATTGGTGGCTTTGATAGGGATTTTGCCTATTTCATTTCGACTGGATCGTTTTTTGGCCATTATTCTATGATGTTGTGACGATCGATAGAATTCCAGACTCTGATACCAAATGAAAGTGACTGTGCTATAGGATCAAATGGCCAACAGTTGTAAATAATGCAAATGCAGTGGTAGTGCGATATAAACTAAGTTATCTGCTGATGCGAAATATGAGTATAAAAAGTAAATAGTAAAGTAAATGACACCAGGGATTATTATACTGGTTCAAACTCCCATTCTACGTCCAGTCGCAGACTTCTTCTGGAAACTAACTACCAACCCTCTCTTAACCCGGAGGAACAGGTATTACACCACCTCAGCAACCGAACATGACTTCTACCGCCTAGACAACAGAATAGGACTTCTACCGCCCGAGCAACCGAACAAGACTTCCAATACAAATGGTAAAGTTATTTCTGACTGAGTATGCTCTTGAATGGCACTGATAAGTCAATAATGTACACCCTTTCTATAATCTTTTCCTCAAGTGTAATGTGTATGATTGTGCGTGTATGAAGAATAGGAAGATTAGAACTGCTTTATATGATATGGAAGTGAGATGTAAGCAATGAATGTATGAACTTATGTAAGCAATAGATTCGAGAATGTTATGCACGTTAGATCAAGAGAGATAGGAGAATTAAGTTATTTGATCATTAGAAAACAAACATATATATAGTAGTTAAGGAGTTGCAACTAATGGTGAAGTGATCTCTACGAACAACAATGGCTGCAACTCTTCACCTAGGAGAAGGCTGTTCATGAAAGAAAGTGTATATTCAGAAAATATGGCAATTATACAGTGGTCAGTCGACAGCCTTAGCAGATTCAATCGACTGAATTTATATCGTGCATGTACATTTGAAAGTGCATAGATTCAGTCAACTGACTGAGTGTATTCAGTTGACTGAATTCTATTGATAAACAAAAATAACCATAGTTCATTTGGTTAGAGCACTTGCCTTCTAAACTAGTGACCTGGGTTAATCGACCCCTGCTTCATTCATTTTTTGAAAACTTGATTTTGATTAAAATATGCAAGCAAGTTTATTCGAATATGAATGATGATTCTTGAGGAAAGATTTTAACAAAGCACTAAACTAGACTATATATACACATTTCATGACTCTTGTTAAGATATATAACTATACGAACCATACTTTGAGTCGTTGAGTCCGGATGTTGTCGTAGTCGTAGATCCGAGAATTGTTGTTTCATGTCAGCAATCAAAACCTATGATCCAACACTTATATGTCTAAAAACACTTATCAAAGCAAACTAGTGGTAGGAATTGTGAAATAAAACTTTGACGGATATGCTCGAGGTGTTAGGAGTTGTGTAGATGCATACGAAGGCACATGGGTTAAAGAACAGAACATATCGATGAAATCGTTGCAAAATTGGAATTTGGAGAAAATCTGTATGGTGCTTGGGGACGACTTGGTGTCTGGGGTGTGTTTGTTTGGAGTTAGACCAAGCAAGAAAATCAGTTTGTTGCTTGAAGACGACTTGGTGTCCAGGGGTGTTTGCTTGGGGCCGAACACGGGCAAGAAAATCGATTCGGTGCTTAGAGACGGTTTGGTGTCCGATGGGTGTTTACTTTGGGCCATGCCCGAACAACATTTTCTATTTGGTTCTCTTGTGCTTCTTGGTGCCATGGTCTGTATTTTTGTAGACAAGACTCAAGCAAGATTTTCTATTCGGTTTTCTTGTGCTGCTTTAAGTCACGAGAGAGGTTTCTTGGGGCTTGGCTTGGATATAGCTGAACTGAAAATGAAAGTTGGGGATTTTTGTAGTGGCTCAACGATACTTGGGGGATTTCTTTATGGCTTGTTCTATGGTTCTTCGGGGTGATGTGGAGTGGATTAAGAAACTCCAAACAACTCGGGATGACCTTGGATTTCGTGCGATGACTAGTAAAGCAATGGCGTAGCACTTCGCATGACGACTCCGTCGACTTCGAAATTGGTATGATGAATCTATGACTTAGAAGGTTGTCTAAAGGCATTCCAAAGATTATAACTTAACGATGTGAGTCATGGAGGTGGTCCACAAGGGAAAGTTCAATGATGGGGGCTTGCGAGTGAAATATGTGACTGTGTTCTACTGTGGAGATATCTAGGATGGGATGATGATTGAGTTCTATTATAAAGACAAGTCCAAAGGGATCGTAAATAAGTCGGAGGTTTCTAGTGTGCTTGTGAAGAAGGGGTATGTAGGGATGCCTACCTCGATTTACGATTGTGTCAGGATCTTACTGTAGTAGATTACCCTAGGCTTTGTGATTGTGCGCCTGGTTCCTAGATTGTCGGAGTGGCATGGATTCGAGCACCAATGAAGCCAGGATTTCAATTGGGTCCTTGGTTTGCGATTATGTCATACGAGTTATCATATATCCAATGCACACGAGTGATGGTGAGGATTGTCTGATGGATTCTATGTTTGCCATGTTTGTTTATCGCTTTAGGGTGTCATGGGATGTAGGTATTTTCAACCGTATACATTGACAATGGACACTGTACCACTTATTAGGAGATGATAGTAGATTAGCATATATCGATTGTTATATGCTAACTCTCTAAATGCAGGGACAGGTCAAGTATGGTTCTCTATGCCTTATGCCCAATTTACTATATAATATTATTATAGTGTCTTTGAGATGATGTATCATTCATACAGACTGCTGTTTGACCCGAAGTTTTATGATTTGTTTCTTATTATCTTGGGTACTCTTTATTGAGTAGATTAGGGATAACATGTCTAGATTACACATGGAGCTCTATGAAGTACGAGCAGGAGTCTGCACTTTCATATATCTATATTTGGAGGTTACTATCTCTTATATTCCACTCTGCAGTAATGTGGATCTATACCAGTACTTGTATTACTTTAGAGACAGTTTTGGAGTTTATTTTGGAGATTGAGATGTATAAACTCTATTATTTGAGTTTTGTTATAATCTGTGAACCTATTGCACTCTTAGGTTCTTACTTATGGTTCATTTGATTATATTACTATCTCGACTGTTTTACATCTATGTTATTATATCATATTTTGTATGTACGCTGTGAGATGTTCTATAGGTTTTTTTCTTGGATTTTGTTACTTTAAACCCTTGGCTACCGTCCTACATCTGCTGGGTAACTTTGCAAAGCGTTATATAAGTATATTGGTTTCGGCGGTTAGGATGGTCATTACAAACCTTCTCAAAGAGCTCGTTGGTATGTCCTACCATTTTCTCTCCTAGATAATTTTCCAAGTGCATGATAGGCTTCTCGTTCTTTTACAATGGAGTATCAACAAAAGATAGATCATACTTCAATGATATGTTGAATTCGGCCACATACTCCGAGACGGTCATATCACTTTATCTCAAGTCATAAAATTTACGAAACAACATCAACTTCTGAGTAGTTGGTATAAAATTTTCTTCAAACCTCATCATAAACTGCTCCCAAGTAATCTCGTCCTTGGAAGTACTAATCATGAAGGCGTTCCACCCTCCATTGCTCATCTTAAGTTGCCAAGATGCCATCTACCTATTCACGGCATCCCCTATCTCTATGTCCTCAAAGATCATTTCACAAGTGTTGATCCAGTCCTAGACTTCCTCGACTGACTTCTTTCCAAGGAATGATTTTCCTCCCAATCTAGAATAACCTCTATTCAATTTCGCAAAGTTGGCCATGGGCACTTGCACTTAAGCATCATCAGCATTAGGAGAAACTTGGGCACTCTTAACCATGTTCCACACTATCTCAGTGAACATGTTCTGTAAATTAGGGTTAGCCGCCCTCAAACCTACGCCCTCCTTAATCTAGAGATGGGTACTTAGCAACATTTCATGTATGCTAGCTCGTTCTTAATCTGTACTTAGATTGATCAATCTCTCATAAAGAAATGTTACATCAATGGTACTCAAGTGTGTAATGCATCTTATATATTATTTACACCGTATAGTTTTGAAAACAAAAATATATAACAAGTACGTTCTCTTACATACACTCAATCCATTCTAAAGTGATAACTCATACTCTACATTTAATGGATTCTAATATCCCTAAGGTTAACTGCGCAACCTAAGCTCTGGTATCAAATGTGGTGACTAAAACACCCCACCTTTATACACATACTATCCAAGAGTATTACCATGTAATACTGTCAGATAATATGTAAAATGAGGCTATATGGAGTACACACATTAACATTCCCTTAGACAAACACTGGTCCATATCACAAATCATAGTATACTTGCCATTAATGTACCCGATCTCTGTTGAAGCAATAAATAGGTGCGTCACCAAGACAAAACAGTACACAATCACAGAATATAAATAGAGTACACAGAGTCAGAATGCAGCAGGTAAAATACAATATATATAACATATACATAGACAAGTGAGTTACAAATGACAGACACTAACCCACAACATACATCATCACTACTATGCTATATCACATTGCAGTGTGTATATATATTCAATGAGGCTACAAAATACACTAGGGCTTGCATCATCCTAATGTGATTACTAGCCTCCAAAATTCCACAAGTCCGAAGATGATTCTATGTACATGCATCTGTCATCCCTCAAGATCCTGACTCGAGTATTATAATAACACATAAGTTAATCTATATCTAAAACAGTATATCAATAATGATCATAAATGTGATATGTTTTGATTCAGTAAAAGATATATATATATATATATATATATTAATGCATATTATTAAGATGATATGTCCCTATCATTTAATCCCATATTTCAAACACATGTGAATGTTGTATATATATATATATATATATATATATTAACCATTCATCATTTGGAAATTATAACTACATGTCCAAGTACTCATATCATGTGTGTATATATGTATATGTATATATCGTAATAACTAATGATGGGTGATGACTATACGAGAGACTCAAGGTCACAAGTAGTCATACTTATATGTGTAGGTCTCCTAGTCCATAACTATTTCCAAGTGAGGGCGTAAACGGCATATTCCTGTCTATCACTTCGTTAGAACTAAACGGGAGACTGATGGCACAAAGCCAGCTCCAAAATCACACAGACTCTTTAGCCTTCTGTTACCTCGATGGACATTGTGACTGTTAGTCCTTGAGATGATGGTTTTGATGATAACAACCTTAGAATAAGATTATAAAATATAAATACTAACATTATAGTTTAGATATATATGTATATGCAGGATTTAACCATGCAGGTACAAAGAATGAAGACTGTACAGTATAGAGATTCAAGATATCAAGATTGAAGACTTATGAGTATCAGGATTATCAAGAGTTCAAGATTTCAAGATAAGTATTTAGTCTAGAATTATGTTAAAACTTCATAATAGCACTGAATTATTCACTCCATTTTTCTTTTGGGATGGAACCCATTTCTACATTTTTAGTGGCTTACAAACCCACGACAAGTAGCTTACAAACCCATGACAAGTCGCTTACAAACCTACGACAAGTGGCTTACAAACCCACAAACATCCTGGTTTTGTACAAGTTCTTGAGTCCTGATGTGATGAGATATTCTACAGGAAGAAGCTTGCAAAACTAGTTCAAAATGATTTTCAAAACTACTTCAGAATGATTTTCAAAACTACTTTTCAAAATGTTTTAGCCTTAAAAATTATCTTTTCAAATGATTTTGAAAAAGATGTTTTAGCCTTAAAATATTCTTTGTTTTTGTTTTTAATAAACTCTTGTTTTAAACTTCGTTTGTTTTAAACTATCTTTTAATTATAATATATTTATACTTAGATTTAAATATAAAATTATAGTAAAATTATATATATATTATTCTATATATTTATCTATGTATTTTATCTATAGTCAAGTATATTTATAAAGTTTAAATAGTTTTTAATATTAGATAAAGGTTATTTTCAAAGAAAATCAAATCTTCAAAAAATGCTTTGGGATGTCGACATGCCCTAGTACCCCATGTCGACATAGTGACAGTTAGATTCAAAAATTTGAATTTCAAAAGAAGTGTCTATTCGCTATAACCTTTCATGAATAGACATGGCTGTTGTTCTTCTATAAATAGGGGTTAGTTTCAATGAATTATATATTAGATTTTCTGGTTTTTCACTTCTCTTCTTCTTCCACATTTTCTTATTCAAATTCCTATCATCACTCTGCCGAAATCAACATTGAATCTAACTAGATCATCTATGGTTTGATTCTCTATCACTATCTCAACAAGATCCAAGTGCTATTCAGAGTTATAGGCTTCTTTGTAATCTATCTAGCGAGAAAAGGTGTTATTGTAGCCCTGGAAATCAATCAAGTGAGAATAGGTGTGATTGTAGCCTTGAGAAATTAATTGGGTGAACTAGTTTCCCGGAAATCAAGTATCTCTACCCAGAGGATTGTGATTCTGGAGGGTGTACCTCGTGGCCTTGAAATCGAGGGTTGTAATTATTGAATTGCTTTTGAAAGGAAATCCGTACTTAGTTGTGCGGGACTGGATGTAGGGTAACTCCGAACCAGTATAAAATCCGGTGTGTTCTTTCCTTTACTGCATTTACTTTATTTCTGCATCTGTGTTTGATTCTGTGATTATATTGTGTTTGAATATTTATACATTTGTGTACAAACCAACTGTAACTCAAAAAGATTTAGTAATTTCTTATAAACACTATTCACCCCCCTCTAGTGTTCATTCTAGCCTTAAGATCTGTGTTTCTCATTCCTCACATTTGGTATCAGAGCAAGGTTTTCAAAAGTTTCATAATCTGATTTTTGAAAAAGTTTTTTTTTAAAATGGCTATATTTAAGAAATTGGTTAATGCATGTTTAGAAATATTCAGATCATCATTGTCTCTTGAGTCTGCATATAATCAATTCAAATACAAGTTGTCTACTAAGATTGTTTGATGTGCAGGAATCATGCTTTATGGGAGTTGAGGAATTAATCCAGAACAAACAAATTGTGCAGATCAAAAAGAACAAATGGATACTTTATAGTGGATGTTCTTGACACATGACTGGGAATCCAGATATGCTGAATGATATAATATACAAAGACAGAGGACTGGTTAACTTTGGAGACAATTCAAAAGGTTATGTGATCGGCATCGGCAAAGTCGGTAACTCTGAAACTCCTATTATTACTAATGTTTTTCTAGTTAAGAATTTGAAACACAATCTTCTAAGTATAAGTTAACTATGTGATAAAGGATATAAAATTAAATTTGAAAAAGATAAGTGTCACATTGAAGATTATAATTCAACCATAATATTTGAGGGAATTAGTAAAAAGAATATTTATATTCTTAGTATGAAAATTTCAAATGCTAACTTGTGTCTTTTGGCAAATGCAAGTGACCCTTGGATTTGGCATAAGAGATTTGGGCATTTGAATTTCAAACTCTTATCTAGACTATCAAAACATTATCTAGTAAGAGGCCTCCCTAAAATAAATTTTAAAGTGGATAGTCTATGTGATGCATGTCAACTAGGAAAACTTAGAAAAAGCCCATTTAAATTAAATAATATAATTTCTACCTCAAAACCTCTTGAATTACTTCATATTGATCTATTTGGTCCATCTCAAATTCTATCAATAAATAATAGTAAATATGTTTTTGTAATTGTAGATGATTATTCTAGATTTACATGGACAATATTTTTAAAACATAAAAGTGATACTTTTGAATATTTTAAGAATTTTTCAAAAAGGATTCAAAATCAACTTTCTCAAAAATTATAACCATCCATAGTGATCATGGTGGTGAATTTGAAAATGAAAAGTTTGAAGAATTCTGCAATAAAAAGGGAATAATTCACAATTTTTCATTTCTAAGAACTCCACAACAAAACGGAGTAGTGGAACATAAAAATAGGACGATTCGAGAGTGTGCGAGAACTATGCTTTCTGATAGCAGTTTACCAAAGTACTTTTGGGCAGAAGTAGTTGCTACCGCCTGTTATATTTTAAATAGAATTTTAATTAGACCTTTAACTGATAAGACATCTTATGAACTTATTTACTCAAAGAAACCTAAGGTATCTTATTTTAGAATTTTTGGAAGTAAATGTTTTATTTTAAATACAAAAGATAACTTAGATAAATTTGATCCTAAATCCGACAAAGGTATCTTTATCGGATACCCTAATAGAAGTAAAGCATACAGAGCATTTAATTTAAGAACCAATACCATCGAAGAAACAATGCATGTTTCATTTGATGAAAATTTCAAAAATTTTGAAGAAATAAATGATGAAGAGGGTTTAATCACTCAAAACCAAGAGTCAACTGAAACTAATAATGAATTAAATCATCCTAATAAAAGGATTAAACTTTTAAAAGATCACCCTATAGAAAATATACTTGGAGATATCCAATCTGTTGTTAAAACTAGAAACCAACTAAGTCAAATGAGTAATGTAGCTTTTATATCAACTATTGAACCCAAAAATCCAGAAGAAGCATCAACTGATGATTCATGGATTTTGGCTATGCAAGAAGAATTAAATCAATTCACTAGAAATGATGTTTGGGAACTTGTTCCTAGTCCTCAAAATAAAACAATAATTGGAACTAAATGGGTTTATAAAAATAAAATGAATGAACAAGGAGAGGTTGTTAGAAATAAAGCCTAGTTAGTCGCTCAAGGTTATTGTCAAGAAAAAGGAATAGATTTTGATGAAACCTTTGCCCCCATAACAAGATTAGAAGCCATTAGGATTCTACTTGCTTTCTCAAATCATTATAATTTCAAATTATTTCAAATGGATGTTAAAAGTGCATTTTTAAATGGTTTTGTAAAAGAAGAAGTATTTGTTGAACAACCACCACTTTTTGAAAATGATAAATTTCAAAATTATGTCTACAAACTTAAGAAAGCTCTATATGGTCTAAAGCAAGCTCCTAGAGCCTAGTATGATAGACTAAAATCTTACTTGTTACAATCAAATTTTGAAATAGGCAAAGTAGATTATACTCTTTTTATTAAAAGAAATAAAAATGAAATTCAACTAGTACAAGTCTACGTAGATGATATCATTTTTGTATCAACTAATTTTGAAATGAATAAAGAATTTTCTGAAATAATGACAAAAGAGTTTGAGATGAGTCATATGGGTGAATTAAATTTCTTTTTAGGATTACAAATAAAACAATTAGATAATGGTATCTTTATTAGTCAAGAAAAATATGCTAAAGACCTAGTTAGTAAATTTGGTTTGACTACTGCGAATGGAAAACCCACTCCCATGGCAACCAATGAGTACCTTAGTAAAAATGATCTCTCGAAAGATGTATATCAAAAATTATATAGAGGAATGATTGGATCACTACTCTATATCACTGCGAGTAGACCTAATATCATGCATAGTGTCTGTCTCTGTGCAAGGTATCAATCCGAACCTAAAGAAACTCACTTAAAAGCTGTAAAACGTATTATAAGATATGTTAAACACACCTTTGATTATGGCTTATTTTATCCTAAAAATGATTCGTTTGACTTAATATCTTACTCTGATGCTGATCATGCTGGTTGTAAATCAGACCGAAAAAGTACAAGTGGAACTTGTCACTTTTTAGGGCATTCTCTGATTTCCTGGTTTAGTGAAAAGAAAAACATAGTTTCTCTATCAACAACTGAAGCAGAGTATATTTCTGCTGCTTTGGCTTGTTCTCAAGTAATATATATGCAACAAAATTTAAAAGATTTTGGTTTAAATATCTCAAAATCACCAATTTATTGTGATAATACAAGTGCAATAAATTTATCCAAAAATACTACTCAACATGCTCAAACTAAACATATTGATATCAGACACCATTTTCACAGAGATAATATAAGTAGAGAAGTAATTACTCTCGACTATATCAATTCTGAAAATCAAATTGCTGATATCTTAACAAAATTGTTAAATGAATCTACATTTACTAAATTAAGAAGAGAATTAGGTATTTGTTCATTAACTGAAATATAAAATATAAATAACAAAGTATAATTAAAAATTAAATCAAAATAAATCAGATAGTAAAAATATTGAGAACCATGTCGATACCCCCCATACCCATGTCGACATATAATGTTTTTTTAAAATTTAAAATTTTTCTCACCAAAATTCAAATAATTGGTTATATATTCTTCTTATTTTTGAAATTTTCTTCATTCTCTCTATTCTATCTTCTGAAATCAATTTATCAATGGCCTCCTCTTCCAAATCAAACATAAAATCAACTTTTCGTTCCCTTATCCTACCTCTGGTCTATTCCAACGTACTACGCTCGCCCGAGTGACAAAAATGGAGGATTCTCTGAAGGATGCAATTTAGTTAATGAATGAAATTCAAATAGTGCAACTCCGAATGGCAAAAGAACAAGAAAGGCAAGGGAAAATCCTTAGAAATTTGCAAAAATTTCTAATGGACAATCATGCTAATCCAATCTTGAATGACGAGGACTCTTCAGGAGATCATGAACAAGAGGAAAGTGAAGAATAAGAAGAAGAACCAATGGAAGAAGAGCATGTGGTAGACAACGACAAAGTCATTTGCGTTGGAGAAGTATGTTTTGACAAGGATGGAAACTTGGTTGAACAACGTGGAAATTTATGTTTCCATTATCCAAATTGTTCGATCCATAGATCTCCAATTGTCAAAGATACTCAGTAGTTTCTTCTTTTTCGTTTTTCATCGTTATGTGTATATTTGTCACGTTGTACGAAAATGTAAATATAAACATATATATATATATATATATAAATAAATATTATATATAAGTATTATATAGGTACTTGGTTAGGAATGTTAGTAGTTTAGGACTAAGTTTTAGGTTTACAAGTAAGTGTTGATTATGTATGATAACACTATCATTATAATCATATAGGAGATTAGACTAAGAGTTATATAGTTTGGAGTTAGTTTGTTTTTGTTGATGACAAAGGGGGAGAAATATAAAATAGAAGAGTTTGGCATAGATTATGGGGGAGTTATCAGTTTTAGGGGGAGTTATTAGGATAGAAGTAATATTTTATAAACAAAGGTTGCCATCATCAAAAAAGGGGAGATTGTTAGTCCTTGAGATAATGGTTTTGATGACAATAACCTTAGAATAAGATTATAAAATATGAATACTAACATTATAGTTTAGATATATATGTATATGCTGGATTTAACCATGCAGGTACAAAGAATGAAGACTGTACAGTATAGAATTCAATATATCAAGATTGAAGACTCATGAGTATCAAGATTATCAAGAGTTCAAGATTTCAAGATAAGTATTGAGTCTAGAATTATGTTAAAACTTCATAATAGCACTGAAATCTTCACTCCATTTTTCTTTTGGGATGGGACTCATTTCTACCTTTTTAGTGGCTTAGAAACCCACGACAAGTAGCTTACCAACCTACGACAAGTGGCTTACAGACCCATGATAATCCTGGTTTTGTACAAGTTCTCGAGTCCTGATGTGATGAGATATTCTGCAGGAAGAAGCTTGCAAAACTACTTCAAAATGATTTTCAAAACTACTTCAGAATGATTTTCAAAACTACTTTTCAAATTGTTTTAGCCTTAAAAATTATCTTTTCAAATGATTTTCAAAAGGATGTTTTAGCCTTAAAATATTCTTTGTTTTTTTAATAAACTCTTGTTTTAAACTTCGTTTGTTTTAAACTATCTTTTAATTATAATATATTTATACTCAGATTTAAATATAAAATTATAGTAAAATTATATATATATTATTCTTTATATTTATCTATGTATTTTATCTATAGTCAAGTATATTTATAAAGTTTAAATAGTTTTTAATATAAGATAAAGGTTATTTTCAAAGAAAATCAAATCTTCAAAAAATGCTTTGGGATGTTGACATGCCCTAGTACCCCATATCGACATAGTGACAGTTAGATTCAAAAATTTGAATTTCAAAAGAAGTGTCTATTCGCCATAACCTTTCATGAATAGACATGGCTGTTGTTCTTCTATAAATAGGGGTTAGTTTCAACGAATTATATATCAGATTTTCTAGTTTTTCACTTCTCTTCTTCTTCCACATTTTCTTATTCAAAATCCTATCATCACTCTGTCGAAATCAACATTGAATCAAACTAGATCATCTCTGGTTTGATTCTCTATCACTATCTCAACAAGATCCCAGTGCTATTCAGAGTTATAAGCTTCTTTGTAATCTATCTAGCAAGAAAAGGTGTGATTGTAGCCTTGGAAATCAGTCAAGTGAGAAAAGGTGTGATTGTAGCCTTGAGAAATCAATTGGGTGAACTTGTTGCCCGGAAATCAAGTATCTCTACCCAGAGGATTGTGATTCTGGAGGGTGTACCTCGTGGCCTTGAAATCGAGGGTGGTAATTATTGAATTGCTTTTGAAAGGAAATCCATACTCAGTTGTGCGGGACTGGATGTAGGGTAACTCCGAACCAGTATAAAATCCGGTGTGTTCTTTCCTTTACTGCATTTACTTTATTTCTGCATCCGTGTTTGATTCTGTGATTTTATCTGTGTTTGAATATTTATACATTTGTGTACAAATCAACTGTAACTCAAAAAGATTTAGTAATTTCTTATAAACACTATTCACCCCCCTCTAGTGTTCATTCTAGCCTTAAGATCCGTATTCCGCATTCCTCACAATGACATGTATCCATCGGTTGCTTGTCTATGCGAAGTCTAAGTCACGACCCTACACTTACCCTTATAAGTAATAGACTGTTAGCCTAAGTGACACATGGATGAATGCACGAAATGATATAATAGAGCAATATAAATAAAAGGTGTTACAGATCTAGGGTGTGACCCTACGCTCAAGCTGCTAAGGTGGATGCTAGCATATTCTGGTCCTCTCAAGCATCAATAAAAGGAGTACATCATTATTGACGACACATAGTATCTATAATATAGGCACAATGCCCTGCTCATTTAATGTAAGCACGAAGCCTAACTTATCTCTATGAGTTCCCTCGCATAAACCCTATTCCGATCTCGCTATCGCATCACTTGAGCGCCTTTTACTTACAATGAATAACCGAATAAATATCACATTGGCATCCTATAACACCGCGTGATACTCAATCATTTACTCAATGCTTATAAACTGCACTTAATTTCCACATCTATGCCACAAGTCCTATGTATAATAGGAGAAATATCACTGAAAGCCTATTATAACTCCATTTATTACAAATTCCTCGTAGCACAAAACATCCCAATACACACACGCGCGTGCGCGCGAGTTGTAAAATATTAGTTTATTTAAATAAAGTATATATCTCATTTTAAATATTGTTGATTAAATTTTTTAATTCCATAATTAATCAACAATTTGTTCATTAGTTACTCCACCTTCTATAATACAACCACACACACACACACACACACACACACACATATATATATATATTATGTGTGTGTGTATGTATGTATGTGTATGTGTGTATGTATGTACGTAATCAAACTTGAATATTAAACAAATACTCTTTATTTTATTATCTATTTTTACATTCTAAATTTTCAATGTATAAATATTTATTATTACACACTTAACTATATATATAAACTATATTTAACATTAATATCTTAAATAAAATGCTATATAGTTTCAACATTGTTAATAAAACTTTATTTATTTTTATTTACCAAGTTTATATATTTATATTTTAGTTATTTTTAATTTTTAATTTTAATTTCAATTTCTTTAAACAAAGTTTGCCTCGGTCGGAGCACCGATCGACCGTAAGGGGTTGATCGATCAGCGATCGACTGCTGCCGACCGGTGCTGCGACTTATTTGCTCCGCATCGATCAAATCTCTTATCTAATTCTTCCCATCCTCACATATTCCGACCTATATCTTGTTGCACACACAACTACACATCAAAGCTTCAATTATACAAGTATATATATATATATACACACACATCCAAACATTACCAGACATTCAAATTCATCATCATTAGGGTAAAATTCAATGACTGTAAAACAAAATATTCAGCATCGCCCTACTAACTGATGGAATTCCAAGAAAATTATAATCGGTATTAACATGGATGTAAGCATCTAAAACTCACCTAAAGATGTAGAGCCTCGCCTACTTGCTCTAGCTCCTCTTACTCCTTGCATTTTCCTTATTGTAAGTTGCTAATACTCAAAATCATTAAATTGAACCTTGGATATCACTTTTCTATTTGGTATAGAAAGATGTTAGGAATCCCATCTTTAATTTTTAGGATTTTTAGGAAATTATTTAATTTGGTTTTTAATTTAGAATGGAAGATAGAAGAGGGAGATAGTATGAACGTGAAGAAATTAGGTATTTCCAAATATCTTCATTTGCATGAGCTTATATTTATAAAATGAGATGAGATGTATGGAATTTGGGAATATATGGACTTTAGTATATTTAATATGGGGTTAATTATATTTTTGTTTAAGTTAACAAAATATTAATTTAGTTAATCCTTTTTCTATCTATTCCCATTTTATTTTTATAAAATCGTTCTTTACATATATCAACCCGACTAATTAATCAAATTAAATTATTTTCATCATTTCTAATTCTAAACAACATTATACATATTATATTATAAAACTATTCACTTAATTTCAATACATTTATCATTATTATTCACTTAAACATTTATTTAAATTTTCGCTTATATAAAACTTGTGACGCCCCACCTCTATACCCGCGCTAACCAAGAACACTACGGTGTAGTGCTGTCAATTAGCACAGAGAATAAGGCTGTGGAGGAGCGACCTTCCATGTAACTTCTTTGTGCGAGCACCCATATGTCAGATAGAATAGAATGCATATCATTTAAGGAAGAAGTCCAACATACCGATACAAACTCAAATCTATCACACGGTGGCTATATATAATCTTCGGAAACAAACATAGAAATAATCATAACATAAATCAGTCACAGACATCCATATCACAAAGGCGGAAGAAGATATGAATAAATGTATAAAACACGAAAGTGTACATCAGAGTAGTGGTCGGAAAGATCCACGATAATACAGAAGAATAGCAATACGTATTAGACAAAAGAATAAGTACACTACATAGAGTCTATATCTCAAATGTGTACATCCAAAAACTACTAATCTAAGTAGTTAGCCAAAAGTCAGAATAATCCTGAAGAGAAGTCAAGCAGAAGCACCTGAAACATCTCGGTCTGACCCTAGTATTATTTATAAGAAAATAATAAACGGATCAGTCTAGCTATAAATATCATATGATAAGGTATAGAATGAATAACATGACATGAACATGTAATAACAGTAAAGGGCATACTACTATAAGTATGTAAATGATAATCAATAAGAGATTAATCAATATCACAAGAATCTTCTCATAGATAAAATAGGGTATCATACCCTAAACTTATATTCATAACAAGTCAATAACACATGAATTCACCAATGCACAAAAACTGATATCATATCAATGAAAATCATGAAAATTGGTCAAGCACAAATTCTAGAAATCAACAAAAGAAATCTAGGAAACACATAAAAAGGAGGGAGGCCTAACACATGAATGGGAGCATAAAAACTCACCAACGCGTATAACACATGAACGAGAAGCTATCTCATGGAAGCTATCCATTAAATTTTAACACATGAACGGCCCGAAGACCATGGGATGCTACCCCATATATGTGATGGTGAAACATCATAAAAGCGGGGTCTAGTCTCCTTCGCAGACAAAGAGACATCGCTCAATCGCTAGTCTAAATCACAAAAATGATCATCATGATCATAAGGAAGTGTCAATTACACTAAGCTAGTAAGTATATGAGTTTAGCATCATGTCCCATAATCACTAGCTTAACTAAAATATTTATGAACAAACTGTAGATCTTCACTAGAAAATTGTCACAAAAGGGTTCAATCGAACAAGTCCAAGAGCTAACCGACGAAGTGAACGCAAGCGTTTCATACCACTCGTTTTACTAAGTCGTTTAATTCGATTTCTCATCCGAGTGAACTAAAGGCTTGTATATACTAGTAGATTGGAAAACGGTTTGAGAAAAAGAGCTTTGTAATAAAATAGAGTTGAAATCGTTTTGATGAAAGAGCTTTGATATTTACTACCATATTGAAACCTCTATGTCTCTAAGGTGACAAGTCACAAAACGATTGTTGAAACAAATCGAATCACGTAAATTCACGTTCGAAGACGGGAGAAAAGTCCAAAGAAATCAGTTCCAAAACAATCAAAGTGGGAGTAGGAAGTGCGGCCAGGCTTGTAGAGCGACCTAACCAAATGCAGGTCGAACGACCTACGAATAAAAAGGCGAGCGACCTAACTGGTAGAGTGGTCCAGCGACCTAACAGGTTGCGACCTAAAAAGGTATCAAGGTCGAGCGAATTAAGGGTGTAAGGCCGAGCGACTTAACGTCCCAAGCAAAGTCAAGCGACCTAAAGCATAATAAGGTCTAACGACCTAACGACACAGTGATGAGCGACCTAATGAGGTCAATGTTGAGCGACCTAACTATGCGAGCAAATAGGCCATGCGACCTAATGGAGGTTGCGACCTAAAGGGGGTTCGCGACCTAAAGGGGTACGGGGTCAAGTGACCTAATAGTTCGCGACTTAAGTGGGGTTCGCGACCTAAAAAGGCGAACGAGCTAAGAGGTCCAGCGACCTAAGGGGATACGCGACCTAACTGGAAGAAAGGTCGAGCAACCTAAGCATAGTGCGACCAAAGGGGTACGCGACCTAAGTGTAAAAAGGGTCGAACGACTTAACCTCTTCATCATGACTGAGCGACCTAATGGTACGCGACCTAAAGGCTTGCGACCTAAAGGGACAAGGACGAGCGACCTAATGGTACGCGACCCAAAGGCACGTGACCTAAACACTCGCGACCTATATGAGACATGGTCTAATCGACCTAGCGAGGTAAAGGAAGCAGGGCGACCTACGTTCTAAGTGCAGAGCGACCTACGACCAAAGTGCCGAGCGACCTAAGGCAAGGCCGACCTAAAAGCGAACGAGCTAAATGCACATGTAACAACCCTGTATTTTAAAATTATTTTTAAATTGATTTCCAGATTTAAAAGCTTTATTTATGAAAAGAATAAATTTTGTTATTAAAAATATAAAAACTTTGATTTTGTATATGGATTAGAATTCCAAATATGACTAAATTTAATATTTCCAGAAAATGTAAATTTTGGTCAATAGTCAAACTTTGACTTTTAAGTTTAAATTTTAAATAGTTTGAAATTATATATTTTATCTTTTATTATGAAAATAGATGTAATAACTTGAACACTACTTTTCGTTTCGTTGAAAACGGAGTTAAAATGTAAAAGTTATGTACATTTCAATTTTTAGTATAATTTGTTTTATTGTGCAATTTTGCCTATTTTAAATTTTATAAATCATATTTTTCTTTCTTATATTTTATCTTAATATGTTCAAATATGTAATTTTATGTATATTTTGTCTTTTAATATTTTTAAATGGTAATAGAATTTTTTCAAAATTTACTGTATTTATTTCCTATTTTTAAAGGCTGTTTTCTAATTTTCTGCTATTTTCTTCATTTTAAATTTTTTTATTTTATTTTTAAATTTGTTTTATTTTTTAAATTTCATCTCTAAATATTTTAAAATAATAATATAGTTTTTCCAAAATTTACAGTGTTGATTTTCCATTTTTAAGGGCTGTTTTCCTATTTTCTGCTATTTTCTTCATTTAAAAATTTTATGTAAATTTAATTTTAAATATTTACTTTGTGAATATATTTTTATTTTATGTTATTATTTATGTTTAAAAATATATTGCAAGCTCATATGAATTTTCTAAAATTTATTCTATTCAATTTCAAAATTTTCTAGTCTAGTTCACTGTTTTAACTATTTTCCTTAATTCTACCTTATATAATCAATAAATTATATATATTTTTATATTTTATCAAATTTTCGAATTTTTAACTGGAATTAATGTTATTACCAGAAATATAAACTTATAAAAATGAATTAAAGAAATTTGAAAGGTCTTAAACTTTCTATCTTCCTAAGGCCCTTTTATTTTCTAACCCTTCTAATTTTTAACCTAACTTTTCATTCAATTGGCCACATCTCCTCATTTCTTCAGCCGCCACTTTTTTTTTCCTCTCATTCACGAATTTCCAAAGCTCCTAAACCCTAAAAAAAATCATTGCCTCCATCTTGCAAAAAAATTAGGTAAATCCCTCTCTTCTTTCTACTTTTTCTCCTATTTTCTATGCAAATTTGCTTTGCTTTCTCCCCTGATTGGAGCGCTCTCCCCCTATTCCACGGCCACCACCTCCTTCCATCTCTTCCCTACCATCACCACCATCTACCCCACCAGATCTGACCATAGCCGAACCCCAAATGATGGTCAAACCCCTCAAACTACAACCTAGATGCCTAGATCTATACTTATTTCACCTCTACATGCTCATCCACTTCAACCACCACCCAAACCACCACCATAGCCACCACCACTCCCCTGACCTGACCTTGACACACCCCTCCCCACCTCTGTCCAGATCTAAAACATAAAGATCTGAGCCAAACAATGCTTGTAGACGAGCCTTGTGGTGCACCAAAACTCCACTGTCAAGCCTAGACCCCTTGTATTCTCATGCTTGTAACCTCCACCTTGCTCTTGCCCTGTAGCCATGCCTTTTTAGGTCCAAACCAGACCCAAACCATGTCCAAACCTGAACCAAAACATTCCCTAAGTCATGCTAGCAAGTGTAGGAAGCAAGGAAAAAACATTCATTCCTTTGTTGTCTCTTATCTTCATTTTTTTTCAACATTGTTTGTGTTAAATATTTATGTATATATTGTCTTGTTTTGGTTATTGTTTACAAGATAAATATCAAGGCTCTATATTCATTCAAATCAAAAGTCATGCTGTATCATGTTTGTCGTGCTTTATGGAATCTATTCTGTGTGTTTTGATCGCTAACTCCAGCATAAAAAGGTGAGTTATTCTCACCAGACAATATGTACCTATATAACTAGTAAATTGACACCCTGCGAATCTGTAGAAATATATTATCATGTTATATATGCTTATATTATTATCATATGATGTTCACACCTGTTATTACACCTGTTATATCATATGTTACTGTTATTTAATGTTATTCTGTTATTTATATCTGTTATCACCATTGCAAGTTCCCTGTAGACTAGAATCACTATGGGTTGAAATGATACATACCCGAACGGACTTTAGAATAGGGAAAAATCGTTATGGGCTGAAATGATAGGCCTGAATTGTAACGACCCAGTATTTTCAACCATTCGCATCCATTATAAGTGTATAGGTAGACACTCATGCTGGAGTTGAATTGCTCAAAATACTGCGTTGTAAATAAAATTTGGCAAAACTCAACATATACAGTAAATAAACTAATTACAGGTCACAGACACAGAGTAATATAACAATACTACAGCGGAAACAAAGGATAGTAGTTCATGAAGCTACTATATATATAACAGAGTTAAACAAGATACAACAGAGGTCTCGAATACAATAGATGTCTCAATACAATATCAAATACCAGATCTGAATACATCACTGGAATCAACGGAATAACTGAAAGCAGGATCGATAGATAGCTGGATCTCCAAGCGAAGCTCCAACTCCAAAGGTGAGTCTCAAATGCTGTATCACTCAGTCTGACCCGAGCGTAAAGCAAAAACACAAAACACTCGAGTCAGGATTAACATTCTTATATTAATAAATCCAACTCAAGTGAAATATCAACAAAAATACAAGTAACTTAAAGGATGTTTGGGATAACCATCCCCTAAGGATCCGTTAAACTATTTACTATGTAGTAATATTCGCTATTATAATAGTGTCTAAATAAGTAAAGTATAATCATATCGGAAAATAGCGTTAAGGGGATGGAGAACCTTAACGCGGTCGGATCTTAAAATCATAATCGTAGTAAAGCTCGGTATGGTAGGTGACACGGCACAACTAGGCAATGCCAGGGTAGATATACCAATTACGCACACGGACTGATGGATACGCATAGCAGCCACTACCGTTCCACCTCGAACAACATTCCCAAATCGGAGGATGGCCATCTAGTCAAATCACAAGTAAGAGTATAATGTCGAAGAAATGCGTCCGAGAAGAGGTGCTACCTCACTGGTCCGAGATCGCTCCTGTTTTAGCCACCTTATGCCAACTCACGGGAGTTGGGTCCACGTAACATACCTTAAGAACGTCGCCACCATCCTACTTCATTCTGGAATCTCCACCGCGTACACGGTTGTCAAAGTGGTTTTCGGTATCGACAGAGAGTATGTCCATATCCGATCCCGGTCTCTTTGCCAACCAATCGTTATTATAACACCGTGGTCGTTTCAAAATAGTTTATACTTTAAACCAAAATCATTATCCTTTCCAAAACCCAATTTAATACGATATCATTTCACTTCAAATATATCCATTTTTAAAATCATATTACTTTCCAAAATTATATTGTTTTCGAAATCATAACACTTTCCTTTTTAAACAGTCTAGACACTAAATTTTCGTTATAAAATAAATTAGTTCCTTAAATTTCACAAATCGATTCAAATTAACTCGAATTCCAAAAATTTAATTTAATCAAATCTCAAATCATACATTTCAACTCGATTTAGCTTCTAAATAAACCATTTCAATTTATCGATTTCAAATACATATCTGAACCATAAAATAAGTCATTTCAATTTTAATATATTTCAAAGCTTTAATATTCAACATTCCAAAACTAAATTCGATAAATTTATATATATATCAAGTTCACTTTACAATTATTTAGTTTTGAAATATTAACTTAACATTTCCATAACATTTGAATACAATTTCATTTTTTTTACAATTCAAATAAACAAGATATCTCATTTAAATATTTACGTTTGGAATATCCATTTAAGTCACCCTTCCAAATTTCAAGTTGTAGATCACTTCTTTAAATTTCAAATTCAATACATTTCAAATCTAACTTATTTAAGTATAATTCTTAAATAACTATAATTTCAATCAATTTCAAATCATTGTAAATTCTATATTTGAAAATATAGATATTAAATAAATACTTAACATATTATTTATCAACTTTATTAAATCAAATTTAATAAATCTTAAAAATCAATATTTATCAAAACCATATTTTTCTTTTCAAAACCATAGAAATCATTTTCAAAACGTTTATATATAGACCAACGGTGCCTGTATATAATTTTCTATCCTATGGTCAAGTGATACGGATATTTATCATTTCAATCCGCAATTTAAAACATATTCGGGTATATATCTTTTCAACCCGAAATCCCAAATTCAATTCAATGAAAATCGCTTGGGTTTATCATTTCAACCCATAACGATTTTCTCCTATTCTACAGATCGTTCGGGTATGTATCATTTCAACCCATAGTGATTCTATACTAACAGGGAACTTGCAGAGTGATAACAGATATGATAATAATATAACAACAGTAACAGGCATATAACATCAGTATAAATAACAGATAATGGTGTCAGATGTCACAGGTGAACAGATACAGATAATGACATATATATAACAGTGTTAATAACTAACAGCAGCATATTTCAATTTGACATTTCAATTGAAATCAAATTTAATAAATATAAGAACATTAATCGTGAGTGATTGCTCACCTTTCAAGGCTAGAGGAATTTGATAACGGAGTGAGTTACGAATCCAGGCACGAATTCCAAAGCAAAGTGAGATGGGCACGGATTAGACGAACAAAGCTGATAACAAGGAATCGATGAAATAAATCGAATCAGTTTGATTGAGGCAGAAATATATGTATTATTATCATTGTTGTTATTATTATTTATAAAGATCAATATTAAATTTAAAATACTTATTTAAAAATCTAGGCATTTTCTCTCTCAAACAATACTTATATAAACAAATAGGTATATGGACTAGAATATAACTTATGCACACATTATATTAAAATGGATTTATATAAAGGAATAACATCCAAATATCCATATACTGGTATATCTAAAATATGATGACAACTTATACAACAGAACACATCCATATAAACAATTATACATATTCATACACGTATACCCAAAATCCAAATATACCTTTATAAACTTATGTAGTATACTGACAAATCTTATAATACCAATGTATACAGACAATAGGAAATGAACTAACAAGTAAACTTATAATTATATATATATACTTTTATATGAAGTCACATATATTATAATTCCTATATTCGTTTATAAAACCCATATACGAATAGATATATTCCAGTAGACCAAATGTAAACATTGTTAATACCTCATCTAACAATATAAAACATGCTATAACTCATATACTTTAAACCCTTGACATACAAATTCAAACCAATCACATAAACTCATATTTGCAGAACAACTAATATATATAACATAGATGTATACATAGCATAAAATATATTATAAAATATTTATAACATCAAATAAAATATGAAATACTATATACTTTATATATATGCGACTGCAACCTACTTACATCCAAACTAAACTTTTAACCGTGGGTATAGATATATATATGTATTTGTACTTAAACTCTAAACAAACTCATACGAAAAGGTACATACAACTATATATAATTATGTATAACTAAATCCATAGACTATATAACTAAATATATCTCTAACTGCATTATATACTTAAACTAGTATATATGTATATAAACTATATAATTCCAACTATAACAGAACTATGAGGCACTTTATAGACTACATATAAACTAACAGTAACCAAATCTTTATTCATACATAACTTACTGTAAACGATATATAATACTCACATATATATACTTGTCTGTGCAGTAGAGACAGGGGATGATCGGCAAAAGGAGGAGATGGGGAGTCCGAGCTCGGTTCACGGCTGGGAAGCAGAGGCCGAGGAGGAGGAAAGTGATGGTGGCTGCGGGCGAGTTGACAGGCAGTCGATGTGAGGGTGAGCGAGGCGGGAGCAGAGGGGAAGGGCTGGAGGAGGTGGTGGTTTGGAGTTGTATTGGAGGCGAATGGATTCGGTGGGGTGGTGGGTGCTGGTGGGTTCGGTGTTGACGTGGAGGCTGGAAAGGCTGAGGAGTCCGACGAGGTGGCAGATCTCGGTTGGGAAACGTGGGTCAGGGATGTAGGGAGGAGTTTGATTTGTGACAGGGGGGTTTGGGTTGTGAGGCACGAAGTGGAGGGGACGGTGGCTCAGGCGAGTGGCGTGAGGTGGACTGGCATGTCGTTGCAGGGCGCGCGGAGGAAGGTTGATTGGCGTGGGCTGTCACGTGGAGTGGGGAAGACAGGGTCGGGCTCGAGAGAGGAGTGGTGAGTGATGAGATCTCGGGTGGAAAACGTGGGGAAAGAGGAAGAGCAATTGAAATGAAGGAGGTGGCAGGCTAATCTAATACAAATTTAGATTCGAAGAGACAGATCCGAGAAAAATGAAAAGGAGAAATAAATGGGCTAGCGTTTCGGTCTAGGAGAGAGCGATTCAACAGAATTTGAAATAATGGAGATGTAACCGATGACCATTGAATCAGCAAAAATTATCAAAGCAATTTATTATATTGCTTGGCCTGCACGTTCAAACTTGAAAAGGCAAACGAAAGCTAACGGTCACAATTCAGGGTACCGGTACGACGCACTGTTTTATTGTTTCTGTCGCGTACCGGACCTCAAAATACAGAGTTGAATATACCGTAGAGGTCAGCGCAACGAGACGATCAAAATGGTACACAGATATTAGTGGTACGGTCATCCGATCAAAAGTCGATAACCGATACCAGAAATGCTGCTATTTTAACAGAAATAAGATAAACGGAGCAACAGAAGTCCAAATTTGACGAAACGAAAGATGACGTCTCACTCAGAAGATGATTTACAATTTTCTATGTAAAAATATTCAGGTTTGGAAAACATTTTATTATCATCAATTTTAACTGATTAAATTGAAGTAAATTTACGCGCGAAATAAATTTTCATATTTTTGGACGAAAATTTACCAGTAGCTATGTTTAATTAGACGCATTCCAAATATCAAACTTATATTTCAAAATTTTATCGTTTAAAATTTCACAAAATTTTAACTAATTACGTTATTTAACAGTTAAATTTACGGGCCGTTACACTCTCCCCCACTCAAAACTTTTCGTCCCCGAAAAGGAAGGAGGTAGGAGAATAGAAACAACCAGAAAGAAAACAGCTTTGAAACAAAATAAACAACAAAATTTTAAAACTATACAAGATTCAAATTAAACTAATTAATATCCAACCTTTTGGTTAAATCCCTTAGAGTTCACCTAAATTATATCAAATCTAATTATTCCTAAGTTTATTATCTTATTATCTAGTCATCCTCAATTAACAATTTCTAAGTCATCAAATTTGTATAATCATTTATTATACTCACGTTTTATTCAACAAATTTAATTCTTATATTCCAAATTATTATTAAGTCTTATTCCACTTAATATGTCCTATTACATATATTTAAACCATATAAATTAATTTAAACCATATAAATTAATTTATATTTAATAACCGATTTTAAACTCAAGGTATTCCCATAAGTTGATCTAATTTCAATTTATTAATTCCTGCAAAACAAATTTTATTTGTCTCATCTATTATTTACTTAACTTATACTTCTATTTATCTCTATTAACATCTTTATAATAAAATTAGGTGTATAACATTTACTATAACATTCAAATCTTTCCTTATAAAGTCATTTTATATTGTATTATCCAATTACATTTTTAACTTCTGAATTTTAGGTAAGTTATGTTGAGATGTAATTGAGTATTATACAAATAAGATTTGATAATTCAGTTATTCCCAGTTAACTATTTATCCAAGAATTTTGTCTTTAGTTTATAATTGAAATCATCTTTAATCTAAAATTTAAGAATTTAAATCTCCGATTTATTTCAAAAAAAAAAAATTAGAGATATATATAATATATTTATATCAAATCAAATTTAATTTAAAAATCAGATACCTATATATATACATCAAATTATATTAAAGAAATTCAAATCGAATATGTTTTTTTTTTCAAAACAAAACCGTAGCAAAGCTACAGAATGGTTTCTCCTCTTCGAAACTCAAAAATGAATGTCGATGATGCGGCCGTCATCACCGAAATTATTTTCCAGCGACAAAGAGAAGAGCACTGATTTAAACAATTAAAACTCTTTGAAAACCATTTTATTCGAAAATACTTTAAATAATATACATTTTAAGGCTTTAAAACAAAGTTTAAAATCACCAGAAATTTAATTCTTAAATTCTCAATTTAAATTCATTTCAATTCCAAATAAATTTATAAACAATAGTCATTTTGCAATAGTCAATGACTTACAGACAATAAAATGATAATCAAATATTATCATTTTCAACAACCAAATTATTTTACTTTTAATTCTAGAAAATTTTCTTATATATTTATAATATAATAATACAAATTTATTTCGTTTATCAAATTTAAAAATTATATTGTGTCAGTTTGCTCTGTTCAAGTGTTTTGGAAATCCTATCGATAGCGTTGATCAGACGAATCGATCGAAAATCCAAACCAACATCAACAACTCAAACAACACACTATAAACATAAACTTTTTTTATATTGATTACAAATACACTCCCTCACACGATGATTTCAGAATTTGATTTCAACACAAGGATAGAGATCCAAATATAGAGGGACTCTAATCAAAGAGAATTCTAATCTAAAATAGATAGGCTCGAAACGAAGGTTAGATGATTGCATTTCAAACAGGAAGATGGATAAAGTTATATAAATCGCGGGCAACCTTAACCGGGTCAACCGTGACTTCATAGATAAGATCGATGTAGAATTCTGAAGCAAATCGACATTCGATTACCATATGTAGAATTCGGGTATAGCATAAGATAACAGCATCGTAAACTGAGGATACAGAAATCTCCGATGAATCAATACCGATTGTAAAGGAGTTTCACCCCAATACAAATTATTCGAAGATTGGCGAGACCGCCGAGTTATTATAGAGATCATTCGAAGTGGAGTTATGGGATACTCCAGAATTAAAAAGACACAAATAGGGGAGACAAGAATGAACTTTGGAACCGAAGTGAACGTCCCAAAATTCAAAGGAACCGAGTCAAAGAAGAAGGAATTCAAGCTCGAACGAAAATGATTCTGTAATTGAATTTACTCTATATGCTGAGTTTTGCCTAAAACCAGAGCTCTGATACCACATGTAACGACCCAGTATTTTCAACCATTCGCATCCATTATAAGTGTATAGGTAGACACTCATGCTGGAGTTGAATTGCTCAAAATACTGCGTTGTAAATAAAATTTGGCAAAACTCAACATATACAGTAAATAAACTAATTACAGGTCACAGACACAGAGTAATATAACAATACTGCAGCGGAAACAAAGGATAGTAGTTCATGAAGCTACTATATATATAACAGAGTTAAACAAGATACAACAGAGGTCTCGAATACAATAGATGTCTCAATACAATATCAAATACCAGATCTGAATACATCACTGGAATCAACGGAATAACTGAAAGCAGGATCGATAGATAGCTGGATCTCCAAGCGAAGCTCCAACTCCAAAGGTGAGTCTCAAATGCTGTATCACTCAGTCTGACCCGAGCGTAAAGCAAAAACACAAAACACTCGAGTCAGGATTAACATTCTTATATTAATAAATCCAACTCAAGTGAAATATCAACAAAAATACAAGTAACTTAAAGGATGTTTGGGATAACCATCCCCTAAGGATCCGTTAAACTATTTACTATGTAGTAATATTCGCTATTATAATAGTGTCTAAATAAGTAAAGTATAATCATATCGGAAAATAGCGTTAAGGGGATGGAGAACCTTAACGCGGTCGGATCTTAAAATCATAATCGTAGTAAAGCTCGGTATGGTAGGTGACACGGCACAACTAGGCAATGCCAGGGTAGATATACCAATTACGCACACGGACTGATGGATACGCATAGCAGCCACTACCGTTCCACCTCGAACAACATTCCCAAATCGGAGGATGGCCATCTAGTCAAATCACAAGTAAGAGTATAATGTCGAAGAAATGCGTCCGAGAAGAGGTGCTACCTCACTGGTCCGAGATCGCTCCTGTTTTAGCCACCTTATGCCAACTCACGGGAGTTGGGTCCACGTAACATACCTTAAGAACGTCGCCACCATCCTACTTCATTCTGGAATCTCCACCGCGTACACGGTTGTCAAAGTGGTTTTCGGTATCGACAGAGAGTATGTCCATATCCGATCCCGGTCTCTTTGCCAACCAATCGTTATTATAACACCGTGGTCGTTTCAAAATAGTTTATACTTTAAACCAAAATCATTATCCTTTCCAAAACCCAATTTAATACGATATCATTTCACTTCAAATATATCCATTTTTAAAATCATATTACTTTCCAAAATTATATTGTTTTCGAAATCATAACACTTTCCTTTTTAAACAGTCTAGACACTAAATTTTCGTTATAAAATAAATTAGTTCCTTAAATTTCACAAATCGATTCAAATTAACTCGAATTCCAAAAATTTAATTTAATCAAATCTCAAATCATACATTTCAACTCGATTTAGCTTCTAAATAAACCATTTCAATTTATCGATTTCAAATACATATCTGAACCATAAAATAAGTCATTTTAATTTTAATATATTTCAAAGCTTTAATATTCAACATTCCAAAACTAAATTCGATAAATTTATATATATATCAAGTTCACTTTACAATTATTTAGTTTTGAAATATTAACTTAACATTTCCATAACATTTGAATACAATTTCATTTTTTTTACAATTCAAATAAACAAGATATCTCATTTAAATATTTACGTTTGGAATATCCATTTAAGTCACCCTTCCAAATTTCAAGTTGTAGATCACTTCTTTAAATTTCAAATTCAATACATTTCAAATCTAACTTATTTAAGTATAATTCTTAAATAACTATAATTTCAATCAATTTCAAATCATTGTAAATTCTATATTTGAAAATATAGATATTAAATAAATACTTAACATATTATTTATCAACTTTATTAAATCAAATTTAATAAATCTTAAAAATCAATATTTATCAAAACCATATTTTTCTTTTCAAAACCATAGAAATCATTTTCAAAACGTTTATATATAGACCAACGGTGCCTGTATATAATTTTCTATCCTATGGTCAAGTGATACGGATATTTATCATTTCAATCCGCAATTTAAAACATATTCGGGTATATATCTTTTCAACCCGAAATCCCAAATTCAATTCAATGAAAATCGCTTGGGTTTATCATTTCAACCCATAACGATTTTCTCCTATTCTACAGATCGTTCGGGTATGTATCATTTCAACCCATAGTGATTCTATACTAACAGGGAACTTGCAGAGTGATAACAGATATGATAATAATATAACAACAGTAACAGGCATATAACATCAGTATAAATAACAGATAATGGTGTCAGATGTCACAGGTGAACAGATACAGATAATGACATATATATAACAGTGTTAATAACTAACAGCAGCATATTTCAATTTGACATTTCAATTGAAATCAAATTTAATAAATATAAGAACATTAATCGTGAGTGATTGCTCACCTTTCGAGGCTAGAGGAATTTGATAACGGAGTGAGTTACGAATCCAGGCACGAATTCCAAAGCAAAGTGAGATGGGCACGGATTAGACGAACAAAGCTGATAACAAGGAATCGATGAAATAAATCGAATCAGTTTGATTGAGGCAGAAATATATGTATTATTATCATTGTTGTTATTATTATTTATAAAGATCAATATTAAATTTAAAATACTTATTTAAAAATCTAGGCATTTTCTCTCTCAAACAATACTTATATAAACAAATAGGTATATAGACTAGAATATAACTTATGCACACATTATATTAAAATGGATTTATATAAAGGAATAACATCCAAATATCCATATACTGGTATATCTAAAATATGATGACAACTTATACAACAGAACACATCCATATAAACAATTATACATATTCATACACGTATACCCAAAATCCAAATATACCTTTATAAACTTATGTAGTATACTGACAAATCTTATAATACCAATGTATACAGACAATAGGAAATGAACTAACAAGTAAACTTATAATTATATATATATACTTTTATATGAAGTCACATATATTATAATTCTTATATTCGTTTATAAAACCCATATACGAATAGATATATTCCAGTAGACCAAATGTAAACATTGTTAATACCTCATCTAACAATATAAAACATGCTATAACTCATATACTTTAAACCCTTGACATACAAATTCAAACCAATCACATAAACTCATATTTGCAGAACAACTAATATATATAACATAGATGTATACATAGCATAAAATATATTATAAAATATTTATAACATCAAATAAAATATGAAATACTATATACTTTATATATATGCGACTGCAACCTACTTACATCCAAACTAAACTTTTAACCGTGGGTATAGATATATATATGTATTTGTACTTAAACTCTAAACAAACTCATACAAAAAGGTACATACAACTATATATAATTATGTATAACTAAACCCATAGACTATATAACTAAATATATCTCTAACTGCATTATATACTTAAACTAGTATATATGTATATAAACTATATAATTCCAACTATAACAGAACTATGAGGCACTTTATAGACTACATATAAACTAACAGTAACCAAATCTTTATTCATACATAACTTACTGTAAACGATATATAATACTCACATATATATACTTGTCTGTGCAGTAGAGACAGGGGATGATCGGCAAAAGGAGGAGATGGGGAGTCCGAGCTCGGTTCACGGCTGGGAAGCAGAGGCCGAGGAGGAGGAAAGTGATGGTGGCTGCGGGCGAGTTGACAGGCAGTCGATGTGAGGGTGAGCGAGGTGGGAGCAGAGGGGAAGGGCTGGAGGAGGTGGTGGTTTGGAGTCGTATTGGAGGCGAATGGATTCGGTGGGGTGGTGGGTGCTGGTGGGTTCGGTGTTGACGTGGAGGCTGGAAAGGCTGAGGAGTTCGACGAGGTGGCAGATCTCGGTTGGGGAACGTGGGTCAGGGATGTAGGGAGGAGTTTGATTTGTGACGAGGGGGTTTGGGTTGTGAGGCACGAAGTGGAGGGGACGGTGGCTCAGGCGAGTGGCGTGAGGTGGACTGGCATGTCGTTGCAGGGCGCGCGGAGGAAGGTTGATTGGCGTGGGCTGTCACGTGGAGTGGGGAAGACAGGGTCGGGCTCGAGAGAGGAGTGGTGAGTGATGAGATCTCGGGTGGAAAACGTGGGGAAAGAGGAAGAGCAATTGAAATGAAGGAGGTGGCAGGCTAATCTAATACAAATTTAGATTCGAAGAGACAGATCCGAGAAAAATGAAAAGGAGAAATAAATGGGCTAGCGTTTCGGTCTAGGAGAGAGCGATTCAACAGAATTTGAAATAATGGAGATGTAACCGATGACCATTGAATCAGCAAAAATTATCAAAGCAATTTATTATATTGCTTGGCCTGCACGTTCAAACTTGAAAAGGCAAACGAAAGCTAACGGTCACAATTCAGGGTACCGGTACGACGCACTGTTTTATTGTTTCTGTCGCGTACCGGACCTCAAAATACAGAGTTGAATATACCGTAGAGGTCAGCGCAACGAGACGATCAAAATGGTACACAGATATTAGTGGTACGGTCATCCGATCAAAAGTCGATAACCGGTACCAGAAATGCTGCTATTTTAACAGAAATAAGATAAACGGAGCAACAGAAGTCCAAATTTGACGAAACGAAAGATGACGTCTCACTCAGAAGATGATTTACAATTTTCTATGTAAAAATATTCAGGTTTGGAAAACATTTTATTATCATCAATTTTAACTGATTAAATTGAAGTAAATTTACGCGCGAAATAAATTTTCATATTTTCGGACGAAAATTTACCAGTAGCTATGTTTAATTAGACGCATTCCAAATATCAAACTTATATTTCAAAATTTTATCGTTTAAAATTTCACAAAATTTTAACTAATTACGTTATTTAACAGTTAAATTTACGGGCCGTTACATGAATGGTTTTATTTAATTTATTTTAACTTGGGATTGCGGGTTTGAAATGATAGAACCCGGATTTTTCTTTTTAAACTGCGGATTGAAATGATACATATCCGTATCACTTGACCTAGGTTAGAAAACTATATACAGGCCCATGGTTATTTTATAAAGTGTTTTGGATATTTTTAAGTATTTTAAAAATTATAAATTTATGAAATTTGATTTAAATAGATTTTGAAATGTTTTAAAATAAAGAAATTATGATTTTTATATGTGTTAAAAATGTAATTAATGAATGGTTTAACTGGATTTTTGAAATATAACTTAAGTTGGAAATTTGGAATTTGGTTAAAAATGATATTTAAGTTATATAAATAAAATGGATATTAAATTTTATTTGGAAATGGTAATTATGATAATTTGATTAAATTTGAATTTAAGTGATTTATTAAAGTATTATTGATTTTTCTATGAATTTAAGTGGTTAAATAAATGAATGTTTAAAAGTGATCTTTTAAAATATAACTTGACTTGGAAATGTGAAATTTGGTTTTAATTAAAGGTTTAAGTTAATTAAATAAAATTGGAAATTTAGTTAAATTTGTGAAATGGTAATTTAAAATTTGAAGTGTTAAGTTATTTGTTGAAATGTGAAGAATTGGAAACTTTTACACTTAAATTTATTAAGTAAATTGTTGAAAATTGGATTTAATTATAAGAAATTTATTGTGAAAAAGATACATGTTAAATGATATGTAAATGAACATTTTAAATGTTAAAATATGATTTTTAAAATGTTTAGGTGTTTTAAATTGAAGTTATTTAATTGCTGGAAATACACTAACACCTGAAATCTACTTTTAATAGCATTCAGAAATGCTATAGATTCTGTTTTGAACTAAAATTGTGTAAAAAGAGCTATTACAGCATTTCTGAAATGCTGTAGTTGCTGTAATTGAACTTATAGGCTAATATTGAACTCAGGCCTATTATAGCATTCTCTGGAAATGCTATAATGGTCTGCAGTCTTTGCTGAAACCAAATTTAACCCTTGTTTTGAAATCTGAACTACCACAGCACTTCTGAAATGCTGTCTTTTCTATTTTTGAACTATAATTCAACTAAAACTGAGTTTTAAGTGCTTTCTTTGCTAAATTAAAAATGTTTTCAAATATAACTTATAGCAGTTATTTTTAAATGCTATGAAATGCTGAAATTTTAATAATTAGGGTTTTTGACTTAGTAAACGAACTCAGAATGGTTTGAAACTTTGGAAATTGAATACTTGATTTGAAAATATAATAATTACACTTTTAAAAGGTTTAAATGAATTATTTTGATTGGAATATAAACTATTTAAAGGTGACTTGAAATTAAAAGGTATTTAAAGTTGAATATTTGGATTTGAACTGATAGGTTATTTTATTATATTAAAATGATTTGAAATGAAGTTTTGTAAGGATATGATATTTTATTATATTAAAATGATTTCAAATGAAGTTTTGAAATGATATGAAAATTTAAATATATGGAAATGGTTTGGAATTGATTTAATCTTTATTTTGATAAAGATATGGTTTGAAATGATATTTTATTTTGAAGTAAAGTATTGTTTTTAAAAGTTATAACCACGGGTTATAATAACGATTGGTTGGCAAAGAGACCGGGATCGGATATGGACATACTCTCTGTCGATACCGAAAACCACTTTGACAACCGTGTACGCGGTGAAGATTCCAGAATGAAGTAGGATGGTGGCGACGTTCTTAAGGTATGTTACGTGGACCCAACTCCCGTGAGTTGGCATAAGGTGGCTAAAACAGGAGCGATCTCGGACCAGTGAGGTAGCACCTCTTCTCAGACACATTTCTTTGATATTTACTCTTACTTGTGATTGATTAGATGGCCATCCTCCGATTTGGGAGTGTTGTTCGAGGTGGACGATAGTGGCTGCTATGCGCTCCATCAGTCCGTGTGCGTAATTGGTATATCTACCCTAGCATTGCCTAGTTGTGTCGTGTCACCTACCATATCGAGCTTTACTACGATTATGATTTTAAGATCCGACTACGTTAAGGTTCTCCATCCCCTTAACGCTATTTTCTATATGATTATACTTTACTTATTTAGACACTATTATAATAGCGAATATTACTACATAGTAGATATTTTAACGGATCCTTAGAGGATGGGCGGTCCCAAGCATCTTCTAAGTTACTTGTACCCTTATTACAGTTCGCTTGAGTTGGTTTACATTATATAAGTATATATTGTCCTGACTCGAGTGTTTTGTGTTTTGCTTTACGCTCGGGTCAGCCTGAGTTATTCACAGATTTGGATTTCCACTCGCTTGGAGATTTGAATCGCTGGAGATTATCTGCTTGTCTTGTCCTATCTATTTCAGTTCCGTTGTCCTACTCAGCTTGTACTTGGTTATTTTATTGAGACTTTTGTTGTACTCTATTTCTTCTGTTGTATCTTATGTAACTCTGACATATTTAGATAGTAGCTTCATGAACTACTATTTCTTTTACTTCCGCTGCATTATTTTACACTGTGTCTGTGATCTGTGATTATATTTATTTACTGTATATTCTGAGATTTTCCAAATTTTAATTACAACGCGGTATTTTGAGCAATTCAACTCCGGCATGAGTGTCTACCTATACACTTATAATGGATGCGAATGGTTGAAAATATTGGGTCGTTACAGTTGGTATCAGAGCTTTGGTTTTGAGGCAAAACTCAGCATATGGAGTAGATTTATTTACAGAATCACTTTCGTTCGAGTTTGAATCTTTTCCTCTTGATTCGAATTTCCTTTGAATTTTTGGAACGTTCCCTACGGTTCCAAAATTCATTCTTGTCCCTCACTATTCATCTTCTTTTGATTTTGGAGTATCACATAACTCCACTTCAAATGATCTTTATAGTGAATTGGCTGACTCGCCAATATTCTAATTTTCTGGTAAAGGGGGAAACTCCTTTACAAATTTGCATCGATTCACCAGAGATTTATATCTATCCTTGGTTTAGATGCTAATATCTTTTATTATTCCAAACTCTATCTCTTGAGATCGAAGGTAGATTTACCCCAGAAAATCCACGTTTGATCTTATCCATTAAGTCACAGTTGACCCGGTTAAGGTTGTCCGCGATTTATCTAAGCTTCCCCATCTCTCTACTCTATTTAACCATCTTGTCTTTTGTTTCTAAACTATCTCCAAACATTTTGAATTGTATTTGTAAATCTGTAATTAATATTTTGTTTTATATTGTGTTGTTTGAGTTGTTGATGTTGATTTGGGTTTCCAATCGATTCGTCTGATCAACGCTATCGATAGGATTTCTAAAACACTTTGACAGAACAAACTGACAAAGTATTATTTTAAAATTTGGTTAGTGAAATAAATTTGGATATATAATTTTATGGAAATTAATAAATTGATTTGAATTGATAATTTGAAATGATAATACTTGATTTATCATTTATTGTTCTACAAATGAATTTATAAATAGTTGTTTATAAATTTATTTGGGAACTGAAATGAATTTAAAACAAGAAATTTAAAGAATTTAATTTCCGATGGTTTCAAACCTTGTGTTTAAAAATTTTAAAAGGATACTATTAAAAGTATTTTGAATAAAAATTTGTCTCTAAAGGATTTTAAAGTTTAAAAATTAAGCGCTCTTCTCTTTGTCGCTGGAAAATAATTTCGGTGATGACTGCAGCATCATCGACGTTCATTTTCGAGTTTCGAAGTGAAGTGACCGTTCTGTAGTCTTGCTACAGCTTTGTTTTGGAAAATCTAATTGATTTGAATTTCTAAAATATGACTGGATTATAATATATATAGATATATGATTTAAATTTGATTTGACATATTATGTACATATAATTACTTATCTCTAAATGGTTTGAAAGGAATCGGAAGTTTAATTCTTAAATTTTATTTTAAAGAATAATTTCAGTTATAAGAAGAAATCAAAAATTTGAATAAATGATTCAAACTTGAGATAATTGAATTGGCAAGTTTTACTTGTATAACACCCAATTGCATTCCAATATAACCTACCTAAATTACACAGAAGTTGAATATGAAATTGGATAATATACAATATAGAAAGGATTTTATAAATAAAATTTGAGTGGTTATAATAAATTTTATACACTTAAATTTTAGTTATAAAAGATTAACAGAGGTAAATAGTGAAAAAGGAATTTAAAGAGATTTTATTTAAATAACTTAATAATCAAATTTGATTTAATATAGAACCTTAAGTCTAACCTAGGAATTTAATAAAAGTTATTTCCTGAAATGAATATGTTGTATAATAAATAATGTATCTTTGAATAGATAAAATAAAATACATTTGAATTGGACTTTTGGTAATAAAGTTTATTTAACTTGAATTCATAGTTTAATTGATGTCTAAATGAATAAATGTGTAAAGAAATTTGATTGTTATATTTGCTATGATAAATATTTTATTTATGAAATTGATATGTCTTGAAAAATGAATAATTATGATTTAAATAGTTAAAATGTATTTTAACATCATTAAACCTTGATAATTGAGAATTTGGTTTTCAAATGGAATTTTAAGTGTAACTTATTAAAGGAATATCTATTTATGAAATGGGATATTCCATTCATAAAAGTATGTTTTAATAAGTCTTAAGTTAAAAGATTATGTTTTAATAAGTCTTAAGTTAAAAGATATCCAAATGAATATTTCTGGAATAAAACTAATTTGAAATACTAATATATCTACTGTAGCATTTTATAAGTGCTGCCGTTTGAAAATACAATGTTTTGGAAATTTTATAATTGAATGAACTTAGAAATTCTACAACTTTAAAATGAATATTTTTTTGACCTTGAATTAAAATGGTTTAAATGAAGATTATTTTTAAAGGGTGTTATGATTCTAAGTATTATGTTCTTTTTAAGAATAACATTTCCAAAGTGTTATGATTTTTAGTAGTATGATTTCCAAATGATAAACATCCCTAAATTGTTATGATTTCAAAGCGTTATTGTTTCAAAAATTTTTTTTTCCAAACTATCTTTTGGTTGTCCTTATTTCTCTTATCTTGTTACAGAATGGGAAGGCTATTGCTTATACCAGTCTATTTAGAAATCTTTCTGTAATCTTTGATAATCTTTGTTACTCATCTGGATCTGAACACTGTTTTTCCATTCATAGACCGTCGGTCAAGTGAAAGGGGTGATTCAGACTCTAAAGGATTTTTCGTGCTTATATTCTTTATTTGATCACCTCCGTCTTGTTAAACTTACCTATAACAATAGTTATCAGGTGTAATTAAAATTTTCTTATCATCTTGTCTTAATTCTATTCATTCTATCTTTTTCTGTGCTTTCCCGTACCTCGTTCCTTTTCGGGGACGAAAAGTTTTGAGTGGGGGAGAGTGTAACAACCCTGTATTTTACAATTATTTTTAAATTGATTTCCAGATTTAAAAGCTTTATTTATGAAAAGAATAAATTTTGTTATTATAAATATAAAAACTTTGATTTTGTATGTGGATTAGAATTCCAAATATGACTAAATTTAATATTTCCAGAAAATGTAAATTTTGGTCAATAGTCAAACTTTGACTTTTAAGTTTAAATTTTAAATAGTTTGAAATTATATATTTTATCTTTTATTATGAAAATAGATGTAATAACTTGAACACTACTTTTCGTTTCGTTGAAAACGGAGTTAAAATGTAAAAGTTATGTACATTTCAATTTTTAGTATAATTTGTTTTATTGTGCAATTTTGCCTATTTTAAATTTTATAAATCATATTTTTCTTTCTTATATTTTATCTTAATATGTGTAAATATGTTATTTTATGTATATTTTTGTCTTTTAATATTTTTAAATGGTAATAGAATTTTTCCAAAATTTACTGTACTTATTTCCTATTTTTAAAGGCTGTTTTCTAATTTTCTGCTATTTTCTTCATTTTAAATTTTTTTATTTTATTTTTAAATTTGTTTTATTTTTGAAATTACATCTCTAAATATTTTAAAATAATAATATAGTTTTTCCAAAATTTACCGTGTTGATTTTCCATTTTTAAGGGCTGTTTTCCTATTTTCTGCTATTTTCTTCATTTAAAAATTTTATGTAAATTTAATTTTAAATATTTACTTTGTGAATATATTTTTATTTTATGTTATTATTTATGTTTAAAAATATATTGCAAGCTCATATGAGTTTTCTAAAATTTATTCTATTCAATTTCAAAATTTTCTAGTCTAGTTCACTGTTTTAACTATTTTCCTTAATTCTACTTTATATAATCAATAAATATTATATATATTTTTATATTTTATCAAATTTTCGAATTTTTAACTGGAATTAATGTTATTACCAGAAATATAAACTTATAAAAATGAATTAAAGAAATTTGAAAGGTCTTAAACTTTCTATCTTCCTAAGGCCCTTTTAATTTCTAACACTTCTACTTTTTAACCTAACTTTTCATTCAATTGGCCACATCTCCTCATTTCTTCAGCCGCCACTTTTTTTTTCCTCTCATTCACGAATTTCCAAAGCTCCTAAATCCTAAAAAAAATCATGGCCTCCATCTTGCAAAAAAATTAGGCAAATCCTTCTCTTCTTTCTACTTTTTCTCCTATTTTCTATGAAAATTTGCTTTGCTTTCTCCCCTGATTGGAGCGGCTCTCCCCCTATTCCACGGCCACCACCTCCTTCCATCTCTTCCCTACCATCACCACCATCTACCCCACCAGATCTGACCATAGCCGAACCCCAAATGATGGTCAAACCCCTCAAACTACAACCTAGATGCCTAGATCTATACTTATTTCACCTCTACATGCTCATCCACTTCAACCACCACCCAAACCACCACCATAGCCACCACCACTCCCCTGACCTGACCTTGACACACCCATCCCCACCTCTGTCCAGATCTGAAACATGAAAATCTGAGCCAAACAATGCTTGCAGACGAGCCTTGTGGTGTACCAAAACTCCACTGTCAAGCCTAGACCCCTTGTATTCTCATGCTTGTAACCTCCACCTTGCTCTTGCCCTGTAGCCATGCCTTTTTAGGTCCAAACCAGACCCAAACCATGTCCAAACCTGAACCAAAACATTCCCTAAGTCATGCTAGCAAGTGTAGGAAGCAAGGCAAAAACATTCATTCCTTTGTTGTCTCTTATCTTCATTTTTTTCAACATTGTTTGTGTTAAATATTTATGTATATATTGTCTTGTTTTGGTTATTGTTTACAAGATAAATATCAAGGCTCTATATTCATTCAAATCAAAAGTCATGCTGTATCGTGTTTGTCGTGCTTTATGGAATCTATTTTGTGTGTTTTGATCGCTAACTCCAGCATAAAAAGGTGAGTTATTCTCACCAGACAATATGTACCTATATAACTAGTAAATTGACACCCTGCGAATCTGTAGAAATATATTATCATGTTATATATGCTTATATTATTATCATATGATGTTCACACCTGTTATTACACCTGTTATATCATATGTTACTGTTATTTAATGTTATTCTATTATTTATATCTGTTATCACCTTTGCAAGTTCCCTGTAGACTAGAATCACTATGGGTTGAAATGATACATACCCGAACGGACTTTAGAATAGGGAAAAATCGTTATGGGCTGAAATGATAGGCCTGAATGGTTTTATTTAATTTATTTTAACTTGGGATTGCGGGTTTGAAATGATAGAACCCGGATTTTTCTTTTTAAACTGCGGATTGAAATGATACATATCCGTATCACTTGACCTAGGTTAGAAAACTATATACAGGCCCGTGGTTATTTTATAAAGTGTTTTGGATATTTTTAAGTATTTTAAAAATTATAAATTTATGAAATTTGATTTAAATAGATTTTGAAATGTTTTAAAATAAAGAAATTATGATTTTTATATGTGTTAAAAATGTAATTAATGAATGGTTTAACTGGATTTTTGAAATATAACTTAAGTTGGAAATTTGGAATTTGGTTAAAAATGATATTTTAGTTATATAAATAAAATGGATATTAAATTTTATTTGGAAATGGTAAATATGATAATTTGATTAAATTTGAATTTAAGTGATTTATTAAAGTATTATTGATTTTTCTATGAATTTAAGTTGTTAAATAAATGAATGTTTAAAAGTGATCTTTTAAAATATAACTTGACTTGGAAATGTGAAATTTGGTTTTAATTAAAGGTTTAAGTTAATTAAATAAAATTGGAAATTTAGTTAAATTTTTGAAATGGTAATTTAAAATTTGAAGTGTTAAGTTATTTGTTGAAACGTGAAGAATTGGAAACTTTTACACTTAAATTTATTAAGTAAATTGTTGAAAATTGGATTTAATTATAAGAAATTTATTGTGAAAAAGATACATGTTAAATGATATGTAAATGAACATTTTAAATGTTAAAATATGATTTTTAAAATGTTTAGGTGTTTTAAATTGAAGTTATTTAATTGCTGGAAATACACTAACACCTGAAATCTACTTTTAATAGCATTCAGAAATGCTATAGATTCTGTTTTGAACTAAAATTGTGTAAAAAGAGCTATTACAGCATTTCTGAAATGCTGTAGTTGCTGTAATTGAACTTATAGGCTAATATTGAACTCAGGCCTATTATAGCATTCTCTGGAAATGCTATAATGGTCTGCAGTCTTTGCTGAAACCAAATTTAACCCTTGTTTTGAAATCTGAACTACCACAGCACTTCTGAAATGCTGTCTTTTCTGTTTTTGAACTATAATTCAACTAAAACTGAGTTTTAACAGCAGTTTTAAGTGTTGTCTTTGCTGAATTAAAAATGTTTTCAAATATAACTTATAGCAGTTATTTTTAAATGCTATGAAATGCTGAAATTTTAATAATTAGGGTTTTTGACTTAGTAAACGAACTCAGAATGGTTTGAAACTTTGGAAATTGAATACTTGATTTGAAAATATAATAATTACACTTTTAAAAGGTTTAAATGAATTATTTTGATTGGAATATAAACTATTCAAATGTGATTTGAAATTAAAAGGTATTTAAAGTTGAATATTTGGATTTGAACTGATAGGATATTTTATTATATTAAAATGATTTGAAATGAAGTTTTGTAAGGATATGATATTTTATTATATTAAAATGATTTGAAATGAAGTTTTGAAATGATATGAAAATTTAAATATATGGAAATGGTTTGGAATTGATTTAATCTTTATTTTGATAAAGATATGGTTTGAAATGATATTTTATTTTGAAGTAAAGTATTGTTTTTAAAAGTTATAACCACGGGTTATAATAACGATTGGTTGGCAAAGAGACCGGGATCGGATATGGACATACTCTCTGTCGATACCGAAAACCACTTTGACAACCGTGTACGCGGTGGAGATTCCAGAATGAAGTAGGATGGTGGCGACGTTCTTAAGGTATGTTACGTGGACCCAACTCCCATGAGTTGGCATAAGGTGGCTAAAACAGGAGCGATCTCGGACCAGTGAGGTAGCACCTCTTCTCGGACACATTTCTTCGATATTTACTCTTACTTGTGATTGATTAGATGGCCATCCTCCGATTTAGGAGTGTTGTTCGAGGTGGACGATAGTGGCTGCTATGCGCTCCATCAGTCCGTGTGCGTAATTCGTATATCTACCCTGGCATTGCCTAGTTGTGCCGTGTCACCTACCATATCGAGCTTTACTACGATTATGATTTTAAGATCCGACCGCGTTAAGGTTCTCCATCCCCTTAACGCTATTTTCTATATGATTATACTTTACTTATTTAGACACTATTATAATAGCGAATATTACTACATAGTAGATATTTTAACGGATCCTTAGAGGATGGGCGGTCCCAAGCATCTTCTAAGTTACTTGTACCCTTATTACAGTTCGCTTGAGTTGGTTTACATTATATAAGTATATATTGTCCTGACTCGAGTGTTTTGTGTTTTGCTTTACGCTCGGGTCAGCCTGAGTTATTCACAGATTTGGATTTCCACTCGCTTGGAGATTTGAATCGCTGGAGATTATCTGCTTGTCTTGTCCTATCTATTTCAGTTCTGTTGTCCTACTCAGCTTGTACTTGGTTATTTTATTGAGACTTTTGTTGTACTCTATTTCTTCTGTTATATCTTATGTAACTCTGACATATTTAGATAGTAGCTTCATGAACTACTATTTCTTTTTCTTCCGCTGCATTATTTTACTTTGTGTCTGTGATCTGTGATTATATTTATTTACTGTATATTCTGAGATTTGCCAAATTTTAATTACAACGCGGTATTTTGAGCAATTCAACTCCGGCATGAGTGTCTACCTATACACTTATAATGGATGCGAATGGTTGAAAATATCGGGTCGTTACAGCACAGGGGCGTCTTCTCCAAGCCAGAACGACCTAAGCCCAGTAATTTTGCCAAAAACGCTACAAATCGGAGTTTTTCACCAATTCAATCCAAATCGAATGCAAATATACATGCTAAAGTGATGGGAAATCATTCCCAACAGTTCAATGACAGTTATAGGCAAGATGTGAGATTAAAAATCTCACCTTTTCCACGAAATTGATGAAGATGAGACTTGAGAGCAAAGCAAGAACAACAACAAGCTTGGATCAATGTTCTTCACGTGAATTTGGATTAGATGTTGGATTAGCAATGAAGACTTAAGCTTGGAATTTTAATTTCCCATTCCCTCCACCATTTTTTATGAAGATTGAAGTGTTTGGAGAAGTAATGAGGAGAAGGAGGGGGTTGGGCTGAGTTAACAAGTGGTTCAGCCCAAACCAAAGGCCCAAATCAAAAAGTGACCAAAATTCCACTATCTCCAAACATATTGAAGTTTATACTTAAAAGATTGCAAACGACGTTTCGAACTCAATGGAAGTGGTCTCGAGTCCTAATTCGTCCGTATGCAAAAAGTAGCTTTTCGGACTAAAATCCGACTAACGATAAAATATTTAAATATAAAATCGATAAATATGCGGGTTGTTACAGACTCCCCTCCTTAAAGAAATTGCGTCCTCGCAATATATAAGATGGAAATAAAAAGTAACAACCATAAAATCATAATGACACTAAAGAAATTTGAAATAAGAAGTTCACCCTAAAGAGCATGAAAGAGTAAGTCCGAACGTGTTCGCTTGATAAATCCTCTAGATTTCCCAAGAGCAATCTTTGGGATTTTTGAGAATCATTGAACTTTCACAAGAAAAACATCTTTATTTCGAAGGCGCTCAACCTCCGAAGAAATGATGCGAAATAAAATGTTGCTTATTGAAGAACAAAATCCAATTATACTTATAAATAAATCTTATGAAAAAGATTTGCAAAATTTTAAATTACTATTTTCATCCAAAATCAATATACACAAGATTGGAGTCATCGAGATCATAGAACACTTGATTCATAGAATGGATGAAATAAGCTGGTCAAACAGAATGACATAATAAGTCATTCATAAGTTTCATATCGAGTTCGGGATGCGGTAAATGGTAACTCCCACAACTCGTAGCAAATGAAAATCGGTGGCAAGGTTGAGCTAGAAAAAGACCTTATCACCACTTAAAAGACTGCTTAGGTGATAATCCTAAGACAAAACTCAAAGATACCGGAAAATTCTTCAAACTACATGAATGAGAGAAATGACACTTTCCTCATCATGTGAGCTTAAAGAATAAAATGATGCCACCAAATTGGAATCAAAATCACAAAAGAAAAACAGAAATCTGCTTAACAGATTGAAAATGTCAAAGATGAATAGCCCACATGGGACAAAGGATATGGCTTTGTAATAATTAAGCCAATCCTTGCAAAAGTCAATTCCGAAGCATGTAAAAAAATCGGCTCGGAAAGAAAAATCACATAAATTAATTTCGACATAAATAAAAAGCAAATTGAGTGTTGGGGATCCACCAACCGGATTCGCAATCCTCAAAGAAGTCAACAAGCCCAAAAATGTTTAAAGAAAATGAATCAAAAGTTCTTTTGATAAAAATCATATAAAAAAGAACTTGAATAAGATAATCCCAAAAGAAATATCGTCAAAGATAGAAGGGGAATTACCTTAACCAAGAGAAGGGTCACTGGGGGCTTGAACAACATTTAGCTCTCCCTCTCTCCTACTTTGAAGAATGGGACATGTAGATATAAGATGACCCGAACCTTTGCAATAACGGCAAAAGAGAGGTTTCGGGCACTCCCTGGCATAGTGGTCTGTGGAACCACAATTATAGCATCGTCCACGACTAAAGGTAGGAGTCTTTGCTACAGAACTTTCTTGCTTCCCTTTCTTGTCGGGATAGGGATTGGGGCCTTTGATCTTAACAGGCCTCTTCATGTTATTGTTGAAGTTCTGTTTAGCACCCACAACTTCAACATCACACTCTTTATCGGCCTCTTCAAGGTGAAGAGCGATATCAATAAGCTGATCAAAGGAGACTTCTAATTTCAAAAGTAATGGCTTCTTGAGATTTTTGTTTAAGCCATAGACGAATCTTTGATTCTTCTTCAATGGGGTGTTGATATATTCAATCCCATATTTGGACAGTGACTCGAAGGATGCGACATAATCTATCACAGAGGATTCACCTTGAACAAGGTCTATAAAACGTCGAGCCAATGTCACTTTCTCTGCTTCTGGTATGAATTTTAATTCGAAACGTTCCCGGAATTGCTCCCAGGTGAGATCTGCTTCATTAATTTCAGAAACAAGAAGTTCGTACCAATTCAATGCTCTCTCTTGGAGCATACTGGAAGCCACCTGAACACGGTGAAGATCGACAAGATTCATGCGAGAAAAGATTCGATCGCATGTTCTTAACCAAGCCTGGACCTCGATAATAGTTTTGGAACCTTTGAATGGTTTCCCGCCCAAGTTGGTATAATCATTGCACAAACGTGCAAATCCAGACTTAGGGTGAGTTGGTTCCAGATTAGGACCAGCTGCCTGAGCATTCTTTACTAAATCAAGAAGCTGTTGAGCGGTCATAAAAACTCCGTCCTGGGGAGTAACAGTAGATGGTCCAGCTCTGGGACGACCTGGACTAGATATTCTCTTCTTCAAGAAAGAGAGAAGAAGAAAAAGGTTATTCACCGAATGAATATCAAGCAAGTCTTGATAGATAAATCAAGGATTCATAAGAGGAAATTGGATAAATCGGTACGAAGACCCGAATTAAATCCTAAGGCACGATTCCTAAGTTGGACTTAGGACGATAATCCTTGTTAAGTTATTCTACATTGTTCCGAAGTTTGGCTCTGATACCAAGCTGTGATGCCCCACCTCTATACCCGCGCTAACCAAGAACACTACGGTGTAGTGCTGTCAATTAGCACGGAGAATAAGGCTGTGGAGGAGCAACCTTCCATGCAACTTCTTTGTGCGAGCACCCATATGTCAGATAGAATAGAATGCATATCATTTAAGGAAGAAATTCGACATACCGATACAAACTCAAAGCTATCACACGGTGGCTGTATATAATCTTCGGAAACAAACATAGAAATAATCATAACATAAATCAGTCACAGACATCCATATCACAAAGGCGGAAGAAGATATGAATAAATATATAACACACGAAAGTGTACATCAGAGTAGTGGTCGGAAAGATCCATGATAATACAGAAGAATAGCAATATGTATTATACAAAAGAATAAGTACACTACATAGAGTCTATATCTCAAATGTATACATCCAAAAACTACTAATCAAAGTAGTTAGCCAAAAGTCAGAATAATCCTGAAGAGAAGTCAAGCAAAAGCACCTGAAACATCTCGGTCTGACCTGAGTATTATTTATAAGAAAATAATAAACGGATCAGTCTAGCTATAAATATCAGATGATAAGGTATAGAATGAATAACATGACATGAACATGTAATAACAGTAAAGGGCATACTACTATAAGTATGTAAATGATAATCAACAAGAGATTAATCAATATCACAAGAATCTTCTCAAAGATAAAATAGGGTATCATACCCTAAACTTGTATTCATAACAAGTCAATAACACATGAATTCACCAATGCACAAAAACTGATATCATATCAATGAAAATCATGAAAATCGGTGAAACACAAATTCCAGAAATCAACACAAGAAATCCAGGAAACACATAAAAAGGGGGGAGGCCTAATACATGAACGGGAGCATGAAAACTCACCAACGCTTATAACACATGAACGAGAAGCTATCTCATGGAAGCTATCCATTAAATTTTAACACATGAACGGCCCGAAGACCATGGGGTGCTACCCCTTATATGTGATGGTGAAACATCACAAAAGCGGGGTCTAGTCTCCCTCGCAGACAAAGAGACATCGCTCAATCGCTAGTCTAAATAACAAAAATGATCGTCATGATCATAAGGAAGTGTCAATTACACTAAGCTAGTAAGTATATGAGTTTAGCTTCATGTCCCATAACCACTAGCTTAACTCAAATATTTACGAACAAACTGTAGATCTTCACTAGAAAATTGTCACAAAAGGGTTCAATCGAACAAGTCCAAGAGCTAACCGATGAAGTGAACGCAAGCGTTTCATACCACTCGTTTTACTAAGTCATTTAATTCGATTTCTCATCCGAGTGAAGTAAAGGCTTGTATATACTAGTAGATTGGAAAACGGTTTGAGAAAAAGAGCTTTGTAATAAAATAGAGTTGAAATCGTTTTGATGAAAGAGCTTTGATATTTACTACCATATTGAAACCTCTATGTCTTTAAGGTGACAAGTCACAAAATGATTGTTGAAACAAATCGAATCACGTAAATTCACGTTCGAAGACGTGAGAAAAGTCCAAAGAAATCAGTTCCAAAACCATCAAAGTGGGAGTAGGAAGTGCGGCCAGGCTTGCAGAGCGACCTAACCAAATGCAGGTCGAACGACTTACGAATAAAAAGGCGAGCGACCTAAGTGGTAGAGTGGTCCAGTGACCTAACAGGTTGCGACCTAAAAAGGTATCAAGGTCGAGCGACTTAAGGGTGTAAGGCCGAGCGACTTAACGTCTCAAGCAAAGTCAAGCGACCTAAAGCATAATAAGGTCTAACGACCTAACGACACAGTGATGAGCGACCTAACGAGGTCAATGTTGAGCGACCTAACTATGCGAGCAAATAGGCCATGCGACCTAAAGGAGGTTGCGACCTAAAGGGGGTTCGTGACCTAAAGGGCTACGGGGTCAAGCGACCTAATAGTTCGCGACTTAAGTGGGGTTCGCGACCTAAAAAGGCGAACGAGCTAAGAGGTCTAGCGACCTAAGGGGATACGCGACCTAACTGGAAGACAGGTGGAGCGACCTAAGCATAGTGTGACCAAAGGGGTACGCGACCTAAGTGTAAAAAGGGTCGAACGACTAAATGTCTTCATCAAGACTGAGCGACCTAATGGTACGCGACCTAAAGGCTTGCGACCTAAAGGGACAAGGACGAGCGACCTAATGGTACGCGACCCAAAGGCACGCGACCTAAACACTCGCGACCTATATGAGACATGGTCCAATCGACCTAGCTAGGTAAAGGAAGCAGAGCGACCTATGACCTAAGTGCAGAGCGACCTACGACCTAAGTGCCGAGCGACCTAAGGCAAGGCCGACCTAAAAGCGAACGAGCTAAATGCACAGGGGCGTCTTCTCCGAGCCAGAACGACCTAAGGCCAGTAATTTTGCCAAAACGCTACAAATCGGAGTTTTTTACCAATTCAATCCAAATCGAATGCAAATATACATGCTAAAGTGATGGGGAATCATTCCCAACAGTTCAATGACAGTTATAGGCAAGATGTGAGATTAAAAATCTCACCTTTTCCACGAAATTGATGAAGATGAGACTTGAGAGCAAAGCAAGAACAACAACAAGCTTGGATCAATGTTCTTCACGTGAATTTGGATTAGATGTTGGATTAGCAATGAAGACTTAAGCTTGGAATTTTAATTTCCCATTCCCTCCACCATTTTTTATGAAGATTGAAGTGTTTGGAGAAGTAATGAGGAGAAGGAGGGGGTTGGGCTGAGTTAACAAGTGGTTCAGCCCAAACCAAAGGCCCAAATCAAAAAGTGACCAAAATTCCACTATCTCCAAACATATTGAAGTTTATACTTAAAAGATTGCAAACGACGTTTCGAACTCAATGGAAGTGGTCTCGAGTCCTAATTCGTCCGTATGCAAAAAGTAGCTTTTCGGACTAAAATCCGACTAACGATAAAATATTTAAATATAAAATCGATAAATATGCGGGTTGTTACAGACTCCCCTCCTTAAAGTAGCGTTAAGGCGTTACCCATATCCCCCTTAACACATTTTATATAAATATCGTAGTCTATACAATACTGTAAGCTCCACCATAAATTGGTGGGATACTCAGGGAGCACTCCATAGGTACGATACAAAACAAAGACATAGTGGGCTCGATCAGGATAAATATGACAAGGCATGCGAGGCAATGCCCTAGGTAGGATTCTACCGTTTTGCACTCCCAGACTGGTGGTAACGCATAACAGCTACTACCGCTCACATCGAGACAAACTCCCATAATCAAAGGTGCACACCAATCAAATCATAAAGTAATAGATATGGTTTTGGGAGCATGCTCGATAGGGGGAGCGACCCTACTTGGCCCAGTATAGCTCCTGTTTTAGTCATTTTAATTATGACCCGAAAGTCTAGGTTATCCATCATCGTTCTCTTACTTCATTCCAGTAGCGTTCGCCAAACCATCCTACTTTGTTCTAGATTTCTCCATCACGTACACAGTTGTTAAAGTGGTTTTCGGTATTGGCAGAGAGTATGACAATACCCGGTCTCGGTCTCTTTAACAACCAAACGCTTATTTCACACCGTGGTCATTTTATAAAACATTTTCATAATTTAAATCCCAAGTTATAATTTAAATCAATAATTAAATATTTAACTTTAGTTATATTTAATTTTGAAACAATTTACTTAAAACTATTAATCAAATCAAGTTATTACAATTTAAAATTATATCCTTTGAAAATCTCATAAACAAATAAGTTTAAATCACATCTTTTTTGAAACAAGTCTTTCAATTACAATTTAATCTTAATTATCTTTCCAAATCCTTGTTTATTAAAGTTATTACAAAAATCTATCTTTTATATTAATTTAAATTTCAAATAATTTTAAAACATATTCTATATTTTTTATTAAATTAAATTTTTATTAAATTAAATATTATTTTATTAAATTCTATTAAATTTTATTTTATTTTATTAAATTAAAATTTTATTTTGTTAAATTTTATAAAATTAAATTTTAAATTAAATTTTAAAATAATAAAGTTATAAGTTAAAAATCTTATAATTTACCTTTTTGAGACTTATTATTAACTTATAAATTTAAAACTTCAAAACATATAATTTTTTTTAAAATTAAAGTTTTTATATATCTATATATATTTAAAATAAATCTTTAAATTACATTTAAATTTTTTTTTATTAAATCAAACATATTTCAAAATTTCAAAATTTTACTTTAAAACTCAACCAACGGTGCCCGTATATAGTTTTCTATCCAAGGGTCAAGTGATTCGGGTATTTATCATTTCAACCTAAAATTACTAAATTTTCCGGGTATATATCATTTCAACCCGCATCCCAAATCAACAACTTCCTATATATAATCGTTTGGGTGTGTATCATTTCAACCTATAGTGATTCTTCTAACATCTAAGGGAACTTGCAATGTGATTGAAATAATTATAACATGACATATATAAAAAGGGAACTTGGAATGTGATTTAACAAATAAAATAACATAACAATAACCATACATGATTCATAGCATATCATATAGCAACAAATAACATATCTTGTAAATCAGCATATCATATATGTGCCAAACTAACATATTATCCATGTGTCAATTTATATGTCTACGGGGAACATCTTATCAATATATAAAAAAAATTACTAACAAAATTCCTAGCTAAAACTAACATTTAAATGAAATTTCAATTGCCATCAATTCACTTACCTTAACCATGTTAGTTGTAAGTGATTTCTCACCTTTCATGGCTACGAAGGTTATAACAACACAAATGAATACGGAGTGGAGATCACAAGCTAAACAAATCCAATCCAAAGTAATAACAAGATCCTAAGCAATCCAAGATCCAAACAAAGCAATGACACAAACAAGCTTGCAACAAATATGTTTCTTTTTTTTTTATGAGAGGGGAAGGGAAGTGGGAGCATAAGGTTCGGTCTATGCTTGCAAAGAGGTGCAGTGCTCGGCCAAAGTGGATAGGTGGTGGTGGTCGACTTCGAATGATCATCGATTTCACCAAATGTAACGACCTGGTATTTTCAAACCGTTCAAATCGACAATCATCCACTCATGTCAGACTTGAATTGCTCAAAACAACAGATTGTTAATTTATATTTGGCAAAACTTAACATATACAGTAAATAAATCAATCACAGAATCATAGACATAGAATATTATACCAATAAGCAGCGGAAATAGATAAATAGTAGTTCATGAAGCTACTATAAACATCAGAGTTTGAAACAAAGTACAACATAATCTCAAATACAAATGAATCTCTAATACATAAGCAACTGACAAGTCTAAACATAAATGACTGGAATAAACTGAAATAACTGAATGCTGGATAGATATAGATGGATCTCCAAGCGAAACTCCAATCTCCGAAGGTGAGTCGCAATTGTTGCGACCCATTTAGAAAAGCGGCAAGACAAAGGCAAAGCACGATGAACTGGATTTGATGAAGATAAATTTTATAAGTGAACTTATATATATCCAAACTATATATATATATATATATTAAAATCAATATTTAGTTCAAACACATATTAAAATAAATATCTACATATTATACATTTTCAAATAGATATTTATTAAACACATATATAAATCAACTATATATATATCATTATTTTTAAAATCAATACTTACAAATCTATATTTAATAAATCCATAGTTTACCAAATTCTACAATTAAAATCAAAATATCATAATCTAACATAGTTTACATAACATAGTTTACCGAACATAACAATTTAAATATATACACGGTTCAAAATATTAATATTCATATAACAAACATATATTATACTAACATATATACATATTATATTTTTAAATCAATGCTTATATATACTTATTAAAAATGAAAAATACTTTTATACGTTATATTCAAAATCTATATTGCCAACATATGTACATGTATACACTCCCATACATATAAATGTTATTACACAAAAATCAAATTTAAATATGGAACCAATAGAAACAACCCTGAATAAACCATTTCTTCCTTCCTAATAAAAGAGGAGGGATGAGCTTAACATATTTTATAATACCTTTAAACATATTGAATAACAATACTTTAACATATATAAAAGTGTAACATAAAATATATAGACAAAGAGATTATAATATATATACGGCTTATATATGTTATAAAATAATAATAATTTCTTTTATAAAACAAAGGGCTGCACGTGAGGTAGCAGCTATGGCCAGGCAAGGAAAAGGTGGAGTACCGGGCCGCTCTGGTGGAGGCAAGGCTGTCAGAGGGTGGTGGGTTGATGGTAGGGTGTGGTAGCGGTTCAAGGGGAAGTGTACTGCCGAAGAAGGGAAACAGTGCTAGAGGAGAGAAGTTGCAGGCGCACGGGTTGTTGTAGAGGTGACTGTGGCCATTGTTGGATGCGGTTGAGGCATGGAGAACGGATACGTGGGTGTGAGGCTGAGCAAGCAAGGTGTGGCCGGGGGAAACAGAGCTCGAGTTAAGGACAGTAGGTCCAGTGATGGGAGGATGCGGTGAAGCTCGGGTCTGAGGGGCTGAAGCTCTGTTGTGTTCGGAGAAAGCAACGGGTGAAGTGGTGTTGTTGGAGTGGCTTCCGATTGATGGGGTTTGGTAGGCCAGTGGGACGGGCTTGGTGAAGTGTGACGAGGCCAGAGGAAAGGGAAACGTGAGCATGTAGGAGAAGTCGCGGAGGATGGTAATAGGCGACTTTGAAATGAATGGGTGAGCAAAAGCATGGGTTCAGGCTAATTAAATACGAGCAGTAGAGGAGCAACTCAAACCATATATAACTTTGTTTAAAATTTTGGATTATATAATTTTCTTTTAGAACTTAGGAGAGAAGGAGAATGAACAGTTAGAATATACCAGCTATATATATTATACTTTCTTTTTCTGAAAGAAAACGAGAGAGAGAGAGGAATCTGAAATAATAGGAACGAAACAGAAAAGGGAAAATGAAATAACCCAAGTAGAGTGAAAAGGCACTTGAGAAATATATATCAAAACAAGGAAATAGCAATGGTCACATGCTTTGATTCAGGTAAAATAATTAGAGCAATTGATTGTTGCTTGGATTCCACGATTGAAATTTGAAAAGGCAAGGGAAACAAAAAGGCACAAATACGGTACCGATACGACAAACTGTTTTGTCGTTTCCGTCGCATACCGGACCTCAAAATACACAAATGAATGTACTACGGAGATCAGCATAACGAGACGAACAATATGGTACATAGATATCAGCGATATGACCATCCTATCAAAAGTCGATATTCGCTGCAAAATGTTGCTAAAACTCCGAAGGTAAGATTAACTGAGCTAGAGCAGTCCAAATTTGGTGAACCGAAATACGACGTCTCACTCAGAAAATGATTTACATTTTTATTATATAAAAATATTCAGATTTCGAAAACATTTTATTTTCATCTAATTAACCGATTTTAAATTGAAATTGAAAATTACACAATAGAATTAACTTTCATATTTTGCAATGAAAATTTACCATTTGCTATGTCTAAAAAGTCATATTTCAAATACCGAATTTTCATTGCAAAATTTTATAGTTTTAAATTTCACAAAAATTCAGTTAATTACATTATTAAATCTTCAAAATTTACGAGTCGTTATACTCTCCCCCACTCAAAACTTTTCATCCCCGAAAAGGAACGAGATAGGAGAATTAAAACAACCAGAAGAAAAAATGGATTAAAAATGCATACCAGATACAACAATTAATTCAAAACCGTATAAATATCATTAGCTTTTTAAGTTGATTTATATTCAATTAATTCGGTTTCAATCCATTTTATTTAATCAATAATATACATTTGTATTCACATTTTGTTGAATTTCAATTCCAGTTATTTTTATTAAATTTGATTTGTTTCAATTTATTAATTTGTTACAAAATTTCTTTCAAAACAAAATTTATTTGATTTAACTCATTTATTTAATCTATTTCTCTTCAGTTAAGTTGATTCCACTAAAAATTCAATTCCAACTATTCTTAAGTCCATATCTATTTACTTTAATAGTATTTTTCTTTTATTATTCAATTTATTTCACTCACATTTCTTATAACACCAATTAAATGTAAAAAATTATTATAACAATCAAAAAAAAATTCCTTAACAAAATTCATTTTTGGACATCTTATTGCTTACATTTTATATTGTAAATTATTCAATTACATATTCACATTTCAATTTAACTTTTTGAATAATTCAGGTAAGTTATATATGTTTAAAAATGCAATTGAGTATCGTACAAATTAATTTTTTCCTAGTTCAACTGTTTCAAGTTGTTTCAATTTCATTTCTCAATTAAACACTCCAATTATTCAAAAAATTTACTTCATTTCAATAATTGAAAATCATCACATAACATAAAACTTAAGAGTTTGATTCCAGTTTCACTTTAAACCAATTTCGAAATAAATATACATACATATATATATATATATATATATTTTGTGAATCAAATCATATTCAAGAAATTCAAATCAAATTCCTTTTCCAAAACAAAAGTGTAGCAAAGCTGCTACGTGGTCTCTCCACTTTGAGACTCAAAAATGAATGTCGATGATGCTGCAGTCATTACTGAAATTATTTTCCAACGACCAAAGAGGAGAGTACTGACTTACTTATTTTAAAATTCTTTGAAAACAATTTCCATTTGAAAATACTTTCAAATAATATATATATTTTTCAAACTTGAAAACCAAATTTAGAAAAGTACCGGAAATTTAAACCCTCAGATCCTTAATTTAAATTCATTGTATTTTCAAATCAAATTTATAACATATAACAAAATCAATGGTTCATTGTATTTTCAATCAAATTTATAACATAAAATGAAATCAATATTTAGTTAAAACACATATTAAAATAAATATCTTCATATTATACATTTTCAAATAGATATTTATTTAACACATATATAAATCAACTATATATATATATATATCATTATATTTAAAATCAATACTTACAAATCTATATTTAATAAATCCATAGTTTACCAAATTATACAATTAAAATCAAAGTATCGTAATCTAACATAGTTTACATAACATAGTTTACCGAATATAACAATTTAAATATATACACGGTTCAAAATATTAACATTCATATAACATAACATATATTATAATAATCAATATATACATATTATATTTTTAAATCAATGCTTATATATATACTTATTAAAAATGCAAAATACTTATATATGTTATATTCAAAATCTATATTGCCAATATATGTACATATATACACTGTCGTACAAATAAATTTTATTACACAAAATTCAAATTTAAATATGGAACCAATAGAAACAACCCTGAATAAACCATTTCTTCCTTCCTAATAAAAGAGGAGGGATGAGCTTAACATATTTTATAATACCTTTAAACATATTGAATAACAATACTTTAACATATATAAAATTGTAACATAAAATATATAGACAAAGAGATTATAATATATATACGGCTTATATATATTATAAAATAATAATAATTTCTTTTATAAAACAAAGAGCTGCATGTGAGGTAGCAGCTACGGCCGGGCAAGGAAAAGATGGAGGACCAGGCTGCTCTGGTGGAGGCAAGGCTGTTAGAGGGTGGCAGGTTGATGGTAGGGTGTGGTAGCGGTTCAAGGGGAAGTTTACTGCCGGAGAAGGGAAGCGGTGCTGGAGGAGAGAATTTGCAGGCGCAAGGGTGGTTGTAGAGGTGACTGGGACCATTGTCGATGCGGTTGAGGCATGGAGGACGGATACGTGGGCGTGTGGCTGAGCAAGCAAGGTGTGGACGAGGGAGACAGAGCTCGGGTGAAGGACAGTAGGTCCGGTGATGGGAGGGTGCGGTGAAGCTCAGATATGAGGGGCTGAAGCTCTGTTGTGGTTGGAGAAAGCAAGGGGTGAAGGGGTGTTGTTGGAGTGGCTGCCGATTGATGGGTTTGGTCGGCCAGTCGGACGGGCTTGGTGAAGTGTGACGAGGCTAGAGGAAAGGGAAACGTGAGCATGTAGGAGAAGTGGCGGAGGATGGTAATATGCGACTTTGAAATGAATGGGTGAGCAAAAGCATGGGTTCAGGCTAATTAAATACGAGCAGTGGAGGAGCAACTCAAACCATATATAACTTTGTTTAAAATTTTGGATTATATAAATTTCTTTCAGAACATAGGAGAGAAGGAGAATGAACAATTAGAATATACCAGCTATATATATCATACTTTCCTTTTTTGGAAGAAAACGAGAGAGAGAGAGAGGAATCTGAAATAATATGAACGAAATAGTAAAGGGAAAATGAAACAACCCAAGTAGAGTGAAAAGGCACTTGAGAAATATATATCAAAACAAGGAAAATAGCAACGGTCACATGCTTTGATTCAGGTAAAATAATTAGAGCAATTGATTGTTGCTTGGATTCCACGACTGAAATTTGAAAAGGCAAGGGAAACAAAAAGGCACAAATATGGTACCGATACGACAAACTATTTTGTCATTTCCGTCGCATACCGGACCTCAAAATACACAAATGAATATACAGCGGAGATCAGAACAACGAGACGAACAAAATGGTACACATATATCAGCGATACGACCATCCTATCAAAAGTCGATATTAGCTGCAAAATGCTGCTAAAACTCCGAAGGTAAGATTACGGAGCTAGAGCAGTCCAAATTTGGCGAACCAAAATATGACGTCTCGCTCAGAAAATGATTTACATTTTTATTATATAAAAATATTCAGATTTCGAAACATTTTATTTTCATCTAATTATCTGATTTTAAATTGAAACTGAAAATTACACAATAGAATTAACTTTCATATTTTCCAATGAAAATTTACCATTTTCTATGTCTAAAAAGATGTATTTCAAATGGGCATTTCACCAGAAGGACAAACTTTGTAGTCCAATTAGTTTCTAGGACACACATTCAAAGAAATTACTTTCAAGGCCAAAATCAGCAGAATAATTACTTTCAAGGACATAGTCACCAGTCCAATTACTTTCAGGGACATAATTTCATAGGTTTTTAGGCCCTAGAAACTAATTATTTTATGTTTTGTCATTAAAAGTAATTATTTTAGTTGTGTGTCCTAGAAACTAGTTCCACTTGCTAAAGAGGCCCTTGTGACTAATTTCCACTATTTCAAATATCAAATTTTCATTGCAAAATTTTATAGTTTTAAATTTCACAAAAATTCAATTAATTACATTATTAAATCATTAAAATTTACGGGTCGTTACACTCTCCCCCACTCAAAACTTTTCGTCCCCGAAAAGGAACGAGATAGGAGAATAGAAACAACCAGAAGAAAAGATAGATTAAAAATACATACCAAATACAATAATAAATTCAAATCCCTATAAATATCATTAGCTTTTCAAGTTGATTTATGTTGAATTAATTTGTTTCAATCCATTTTATTTAATCAATAATATACATTTATATTCACATTTTGTTGAATTTCAATTCAAGCTATTTTCATTCAATTTGATTTGTTTCAATTTATTAATTTGTTACAAAATTTCTTTCAAAACAAAATTTATTTGATTTCACTCATTTATTTAATCTATTTATCTTCAGTTAAGTTGATTCCACTAAAAATTCAATTCCAACTATTCTTTAGTCCATATCTATTTACTTAAATAGTATTTTTCTTTTATTATTTAATTTATTTCACTCACATTTCTTATAACACCAATTAAATGTATAAAATTTTATTATAACAATCACAAATTTTTTTCCTTAACAAAATTCATTTTTGGACATCTTATTGCTTGCATTTTATATTGTAAATTATTCAATTACATATTCACATTTCAATTTAACTTTTTGAATAATTCAGGTAAGTTATATATGTTTAAAAATGCAATTGAGTATCATACAAATTAATTTTTTTCCTAGTTCAACTGTTTCAAGTTGTTTCAATTTCATTTCTCAGTCAAACACTCCAATTATTCAAAAAAAATTACTTAATTTTAATAATTGAAAATCATCACATAACATAAAACTTAAGAGTTTGATTCCCGGTTTCACTTTAAACCAATTTTGAAATAAATATACATATATATTTTGTGAATCAAATCATATTCAAGAAATTCAAATCAAATTCCTTTTTCAAAACAAAAGTGTAGCAAAGCTTCTACGTGGTCTCTCCACTTTGAGACTCGAAAATGAATGTTGATGATGCTGCAGTCATCTCCGAAATTATTTTCCAACGACCAAAGAGGAGAGTATTGACTTATTTCTTTTAAAATTCTTTGAAAATAATTTCCATTCGAAAATACTTTTAAATAATATATATATTTTTCAAACTTGAAAACCAAATTTAGAAAAATACCGGAAATTTAAACCCTCAAATCCTTAATTTAAATTCATTGTATTTTCAAATCAAATTTATAAACTATGTTTACAAAAAATCCATCTTCTTATAACATACAACAAAATAAATGGTTCAAGGAACGTTAACAAAACAATAAATGATAATATAGTGTTATCATTTCTAACAACCAATTCATTTCACTATTTCATTTCAGAAAACTATACTATTATATATATATAATATAATCATATACAAAATTATTTCATTTATCAATTTCGAAAACAATATTGTGTCAATTTGCTCTGTTCAAGTGTTTTGGATTTCCTATCGATAGCGTTGGCCACACGAATCGATCGAAACCCCAAAATTCAAACTTAACAACTCAAACAACACAATATAAACATTTTTATATCAATTACAAATACACTCCGTCACAAGATGGTTCAAGAATGGATAGAGATTCAAATATAGAGGGATCCTAATCAAAGAGAATTCTAACTAAAAGATAGACTCGAAAGGAAGATAAGAAAATGAAGTTATAAAAGTGGAAAGTAGGATAGACTTATATAAATCACGTGCGACCTTAACTGGGTCAACCGAGACTTAGAGAAGGCGAGAATATCATCAACGAGAACCAGAACAACAAGTCAAGCTCCAGGGATAAGATCGATGCGGAATTCAATTTCTCGTTGAGGAGGTGGAGAAGTGACTTCACCCAATATCAGGACAATCTTTGATTATCGGATTGGAGTCAAGATTACAAGGAAACTACCCTGATCATCTACTAGAGATGGTTCGGGCTTTGTAAGAAATAATAGCATCTAAACCGAGGACGTAGAAATCTCTGGTGGATCGGCGCTTGTTGTAAAGGAGTTTCACCCATTTTCAAATCATATTTTGGTTGGCTGGACCGCCGATGGAACTTGACACGCACAAGGACGAAATTGCTCATTGAGGTGGCAAGATGTTTTCAAATTTATTATAGAGATCAACTGAAGTGGAGATATAGGATGCTCCAGAATCGAGAAGAACAAGAACAGGAAGAGACCGGAATGGATTTCAAAACAAGGGGAAAGTTCCAAAATTCAAAGGAAATCCGAGTCAAAGAGAAAGAGACTCAAGCTCGAACGAAGGTGATTCTGTAATTAAATTTACTCTATATGCTAAGTTTTTCCTAAACCAGAGCTTTGATACCACTTGTAATGACCTCATATTTTCTAACCGTTCAAATCGACAATCATCCACTCATGTCAGACTTGAATTGCTCAAAACAACATATTGTTAATTTATATTTGGCAAAACTTAACATAAACAGTAAATAAATCAATCGTAGAATCACAGACACGGAATATTACAACAATAAGCAGTGCAAATAGATAAATAGTAGTTCATGAAGCTACTACAAACATCAAAGTCTGAAACAAAATACAACAGAATCTTAAATACAAATGAATCTCTAGTACATAAGCAACTGAAAAGTTTGAACATAAATGACTGGAATAAACTGAAATAACTGAATGCTAGATAGATATAGATGGATCTCCAAGCGGAGCTCCAATCTCCGAAGGTGAGTCGCGAATGCTGTGACACTCAGTCTGACCCGAGCATAAAGAAAAACACAAAACACTCGATTCAGGATTAACATTCTTATATCATTAAATTTAACTCAAGTGAAATTTCTACTGAAATACAAATAACTTAAAGGATGTTTGGGATTTCCATCCTCTAAGGATCCATGGAAGTATCTACTATGCAGTAATATACGTTATTATAATATGTCTATAGAAAAGTAAACTATTAAAATAGCATTAAGGCATTACCCATATCCCCCTTAACACATTTTATATATCCCGTAGTCTATACAACGCCGTACGCTCCACCAAACCGGTGGTTTACCCAGAGGACACCACATAGGTACGGTACAAAACAAACTCGTAGGAGGCGCGATAGGGCATGTAACAAGGCACGTGAGGCAATGCTAGGGTAGATATACCGTTTGCGGATCTGGACTGGTGGTAACACATAACAGCTACTACCGCCCACCTCAAGACACACTCTCAAAATCAATGGTGCACCCACATCAAATCACAAAGTAATATAATGGTATCGAAGAAATGTGTTCGATAGGTGGAATGACCTCACTTGGCCCGGCATGGCTCCTATTTTAGTCACATCAAGCTGACTCACGGGAGTCAGGGCTACGTTAATACCTCATACAGAATCGTCGCCAAACCATCCTACTTCGTTCTGGAATCTCCACCACGTGCACAGTTGTTAAAGTGGTTTTCGGTATTGGCAGAGAGTATGACAATATCCGATCTCGGTCTCTTTAACAACCAAACGCTTATTTCAAACCGTGGTCATTTCATTTCCAATAGTTCATACTTCATATCAAAATATCATATTCATTTCAAAACCATATCAACTCGATATCATTATTCACTTTAAATAATATACATTTCCAAAATCGTAACACTTTAAAAATTATAACACGTTCGAAATCATAAAACTTTTGGAATCATAACACTTTTGGAATCATAACCCTTCCAACTTAAACAGTTTAGATATTGAAAATAGTATATATATTAAAATAGTTATAAATCAAAATAGTTTATATATTAAAATAATTTATATATTTAAATAGTTGTAAACTGAAATAGTTTATATTTATTTAAAGAGATTACATTGAAATAATTTCCAAATTGTTTCATCCAATTCCACGAATCGATTCAAATCAACTTAAATTCCAAAATTCAATTTAAATCAATCCCAGTTCAACCCTTTCAATTTAAAAGGTTAAAGATTCAATTCAAATTTTAAATAAACCATTTCAATTTTTATAGATTCCAAATCCAGGTTTGAACTATCACTTCAATTCTAATAAGATTCAAAGTTTAAATATTCAAACATTTCAATATAAGTTTCATTTATATTTCAACATTTAACTTTAATTTTATTCAAATTGGAAAATATTCACTTAATCATTTTAATAACAACTAAATAAAATCTCAATTCATAAATTTTAAATCAATATTAAATATTCAGTCTCAATTTTATTTAAAATTTAAAATATTCATTAAATCACTTTTTATCAAATCAAGTTATCAATCATATCTTTCAAAATCTCAAAATCAATAAGTTTAAATCAATTCTTACTTAAATTCAATTATTAACCAATTTAAATTCCAAGCCAACATAAATTTACCTTCCCAACCTTTATTATTAAAGTTATAAAACATCTATTTTTAAAATACTAATATAAATTTAAATAGATACCTAAACATGTTATAAACCAATTAATTTAAAATTTATTAAATCTTATTTTATATATTTTAAAAAAAAATATAAGAAAAATCTTAAAAATTATATTTTCAAAACTATCTTATAAATTTAAAATTTCCAAAACATATAATTTTAAATATCTAAATTTTACACATATATTAAAATAAATTCTTTATATTATAATTTAAAAATCAATATTTAATAAAATCCATATATTTCCTTTCAAACTTTGGCAATCATTTTTCAAAATAAACCAACGGTGTCTGTATATAATTTTCTATCCTATGGTCAAGTGATACAGATATTTATCATTTCAATCCACAATAATTTAATATTTACAGGTGTATATCATTTCTACCCGCAATCCCAAAAATTAAATTCAATGAAAATCGCTTGGGTTTATCATTTCAACCCATAACGATTTTCCCTTAATCTATAAAATCGTTCGGGTATGTATCATGTCAACCTATAGGGAATTCTAAACTAATAGGGAACTTGCAGAGTGTGGACAAATATGATAATAACATAACATATCAATAACGGGTATATATCATCGGTAACAAATTTAAATATAATATATACAACAGGTTATGGTGTCATAGGTCACAAGTAAACAATGGCAGATAATGGTATATCATATTTAACAATTCAAATTTAATAGCATATTCCAATTGTCATTTCATGTGAATTAAATTTACTAAATATAAGAATGTTAATCGTGAGTGATTGCTCACCTTCCGAGGCTAGAGAACAACGATGGTAAAGATGGTGACCAGACACGCACACGGATACAAACACAAGCAAATCAGAAAGCTGCTGCGACCCATTTAGAACAACGGCGAGACAAAGGCAAAGCATGATGAACTGGATTTAACGAAGATAAATTTTATAAGTAAACTTATATATATCCAAACTATATATATATTAAAATCAGTATTTAGTTAAAACACATATTAAAATAAATATCTTCATATTATACATTTTCAAATAGATATTTATTAAACACATATATAAATCAACTATATATATATCATTATTTTTAAAATCAATACTTACAAATCTATATTTAATAAACCCATAGTTTACCAAATTCTACAATTAAAATCAAAATATCATAATCTAACATAGTTTACATAACATAGTTTACTGAACATAACAGTTTAAATATATACACGGTTCAAAATATTAACATTGATATAACATAACATATATTATACTAACATATATACATATTATATTTTTAAATCAATGCTTATATATATATATATACTTAATAAAAATACAAAATACTTATATATGTTATATTTAAAATCTATATTGCCAACATATGTACATATATACACTCCCGTACATATAAATGTTATTACACAAAAATCAATTTTAAATATGGAACCAATAGAAACAACCTTGAATAAACAATTTCTTCCTTCCTAATAAAAGAGGAGGGATGAGCTTAACATATTTTATAATACCTTTAAACATATTGAATAACAATACTTTAACATATATAAAATTGTAACATAAAATATATAGACAAAGAGATTATAATATATATATATATATGGCTTATATATGTTATAAAAAAATTCTTTTATAAAACAAAGGGCTGGACGTGAGGTAACAGCTATGGCTAGGCAAGGAAAAGGTGGAGGACCGGGCTGCTCTGGTGGAGGCAAGGCTGTTAGAGAGTGGCGGGTTGATGGTAGGGTGTGGTAGCGGTTCAAGTGGAAGTGTACTGTCGGAGAAGGGAAACGGTGCTAGAGGAGAGAAGTTGTAGGCGCACGGGTGGTTGTAGAGGTGACTGCGGCCATTATTGGATGCGGTTTAGGCATGGAGGATGGATACATAGGCGTGAGGCTGAGCAAGCATGGTGTGGCCAAGGGAGACAGAGCTCAGGTGAAGGACAGTAGGTCCGGTGATGGGAGGGTGCGGTGAAGCTCGGATCTGAGGGGCTGAAGCTCTGTTGTGGTCGGAGAAAGCAAGGGGTGAAGGGGTGTTGTTGGAGTGGCTACCGATTGATGGGGTTTGGTAGGCCAGTGGGACGGGCCTGGTGAAGTGTGATGAGGCCAGAGGAAAGGGAAACGTGAGCATGTAGGAGAAGTGGCGGAGGATGGTAATATGCGACTTTGAAATGAAGGGGTGAGCAAAATCATGGGTTCAGGCTAATTAAATACGAGCAGTGGAGGAGCAACTCAAACCATATATTACTTTGTTTAAAATCTTGGATTATATAAATTTCTTTCAAAACTTAGGAGAGAAGGAGAATGAACAGTTAGAATATATCAGCTATATATATATTATACTTTCCTTTTCTGAAAGAAAACAAGAGAGAGGAATATGAAATAATAGGAACGAAACAGAAAAGGGAAAATGAAACAACACAAGTAGAGTGAAAAGGCACTTGAGAAATATATATCAAAATAAGGAAATAGAAACAGTCACATGCTTTCATTCAAGTAAAATAATTAAAACAATTGATTGTTGCTTGGATTCCACGACTGAAATTTGAAAAGGCAAGGGAAACTAAAAGGCACAAATACTGTATCGATACGACAAACTGTTTTGTCGTTTCCGTTGCATACCGGACCTCAAAATACACAAATGAATATACTGCGGAGATCAGCACGACGAGACAAACAGAATGGTACACAGATATCAGCAATACGACCATCCTATCAAAAGTCAATATTCGCTGTAAAATGCTGCTAAAACTCTGAAGATAAGATAAACGGCGATAAAGCAGTTCAAATTTGGCGAACCGAAATACGACGTCTCACTCAGAAAATGATTTACATTTTTATTATATAAAAATATTCAGACTTCGAAAACATTTTATTTTCATCTAACTAACTGATTTTAAATTGAAATTGAAAATTACACAATAGAATTAACTTTTATATTTTCCAATGAAAATTTACCATTTGCTATGTCTAAAAAGACGTATTTTAAATATCAAATTTTCATTACAAAATTTTATAGTTTTAAATTTCACAAAAATTCAGGTAATTACGTTATTAAATCGTTAAAATTTATGGGTCGTTACACCAAAACCATACCTAAAAATAGGTCGTCTTTAAGAAAAGATTTGGACCAGATCGTCGAATTAAGTTAAATTTTTGTCATAATTTGACTTTAAACTTTCTATTCTTAACATTCATATTCAACCAATTTTAAATTTTGTTTTACTTATATTTAACAGATTTGTAAGTTCAAAAACTTTAACTTCTACGTTTTCAAACTTTTAAATCATAATATTCATATTCCATTTTTGTATTGACATTATAATTTCAAATCACAATCACTTTCATTCTTACTTTAGTTAAGATATATTTCATTTAGCATCACAAATTCAGGTTTCGTTTCGCTTAGCCAAAATGTTTAACCATTTTAGATTTGGTTTTAAGTTCTATTTCTCTTAAATTTCAAGTTATACAACTCTTACGTCTTTAGTTCAGTTTCTTTACAACTTAATTTAAAATTTCATTTTCACATTTTATTTAAAAATCTTGTTCTTTTATACATCTTTATACAAGTTTACTAAACTACACTTAATTTATAAACATTCCTTACAATTCTAATCATTTATTTTCCTATTTAATTTACAACAGTTTACAAGATATGATTTATAATTTAGTTTACTTCTTAAGTTCACATTCAGCCACTTAAAAGAATTCCTCTCTTAATCATTAACGAAGTGTGTATCCTTTTATTATAACACTTAATTTACACTTAGATTATAATTTTTACACGACTTTGTTCAAGTTTAATTATTTTGAAAGTTACAAATTTTTATTTAAAGACATTCTTTGTAATTTTGCTTTCTCATAAATCCAATTGACTTTCATTCAATTATTAAAATTGATTTTATTTAACTTTACCTTTCAAAATTCATTATTCATTCAATTGGTTAAAATTCACTTCATTTTTATATTTAAGTTCATTTCGTTTCAAATCAAATTTATTTCATTTAACTCATTATGTTAATTATTTTATTAACACTTCTTAAGTTCGATTTTTAATTCATTAAGCTACTAAACAACATTCCAACTATATCTGATTTATAATTTTTCTTTATTAGTTTGTTCAATTAATTCATTTTATTAACTTATTTCATTAATTCAATTCATTTAACCCTACTTAAGTTAAAATCTATCTCATTGTTCAATCATTAATTCCATTTCAGTTAAAATTGAATTTCACTTTTATAACTCAAGTTCTTTATTCATTCACTCAAATATTGTCTCTCTTTACTTTAAAAATTATCCAATAAACATTTCATTAATATTTACTTTTAATTTCAATTGGAATTATTTCATTTAACTTTGTCACCTAAGGTCATTTGTCATGTACTTAAATAATATTCTTCTTTTAGTATTCAGTTTATTTATAAATCAATTCATAAATATTAACATGTTATACACTTAAATCTATATTTATAAACATTTCCTCAATGACAATAAATGATAATACTCGAACATTATCACCTCAGACAAACTACACATCAAAATTAACGATATAAATTTTCAAAAATAATACTTTTATTTATATAATATAATCCTAATTAACAAAATAAACAACACAATATAAAACAATTTTTATAACACCAACAAATATGCTCTCTCATAGGATGATTCAAGAATGGATTTTAGAACAAAGATAGAGATTCAAATTTTAAAGGAATCCTAATTAAAGAGAATTCTAGCTAAGAAGATAGGCTCGAAAGGAACGATGATTATGTAATTAATTCTACACAATCTAGGGTATTACTACCCTATCTCTATTGAGCTTTTACCCCATAGGCTAAGGTTTGCCGAAACCAAAGCTCTGATACCCCTTGTAACGAACCATATTTCGAACCATTCAAATAGACAATAAAACCGTACATGTCAGACTTGAATCATTCAAAGCAACAGATTGATATATAAATTTGGGGTAAATAAGAATTAATCACAGAATCACAGAATATTACACCATCACGCAGCGGAATAGATAAAGATAGTTGTTCATGAAGCTACTACATAAACATCAGAGTCTAAAGCAATAAAATGGAAATCCAAATACATAGAGGTTCGCTAATACATAAGCAAATGACAAAGTCTGAACAGAAATAACTGAAATGACTGAAATAGCTAAATGGATAGATAGATAGATCTCCAACCAGTCTCCAGCTCCAAAAGAAGAATCCCAAATGCTGTGATACTCAGGCTGACCTGAGCATAAAGCAAAAAAAACACTCGAGTTAGGATTAACATTCTTCTGTAAGTAAATCAACTCAAGTGAAATGTTCAAGTGAAATGCAATAATAACTCAAAGGATGCTTGGGATTCCCATCCTTTAAGGATCCGTTAAACTATCTACATATATAATAGTATACGGTACATAGATAGTGTCTATCATAAAGTAAAGTATTAAAGTAGCGTTAAAGCGTTATCCATATCCCCCTTAACACATTTTTGATAAATATCGTAGTCTATACAGTACTGTAAGCTCCACCTTAAACTGGTGGGATACTTAGGGAGCACTCCATAGGTACGATACAAACCATAGTTGTAGTGGGCTCGATCAGGATAAATATGACAAGGCATTCGAGGCAATGCCCCGGGTAGGATTCTACCGTTTTGCACTCCCAGACTGGTGGTAACGCATAGCAGATACTACCGCCCACCTCGAGACACACTCCCATAATCAAAGGTGCACACCAATCAAATCACAAAGTAGTAGATATGGTTTTGAAGAAGCATGCTCGATAAGGGGAGCGGCACCAGTTGGCTCGGTATAGCTCCTGTTTTAGTAATTTTAATTATGACCCGAAAGTCAAGGCTTTCCATCATCGTTCTCTTACTTCATTCCAGCAGCGTTCGCCAAACCATCCTACAACGTTCTGAATTTCTCAACCATGTACATAGTTGTTAAAGTGGTTTTCGGTATTGGTAGAGAGTATGACAATATCTGATCCCGGTTTCTTTAACAACCAAACGCTTATTTCACACCGTGGTCATTTTATAAAACATTTTCATAATTTAAATCCCAAGTTACAATTTAAATCAATAATTAAATATTTAACTTTAATTATATTTAATTTTGAAACAATTTACTTAACACTTTTAATCAAATCAAGTTATTATAATTTAAAATTTTATCCTTTGAAAATCTCATAAACAAATAAGTTTAAATCACACCTTATTTGAAACAAATCTTACCATTACAATTTAATCTTAATTATCTTTCCAAATCATTATTTATTAAATTTATTACAAAAATCTATTTTTTTATATTAATTTAAATTTTAAAACATATTTAATATTTTTTATTAAATTAAATTTTTATTAAATTAAATCTTATTTTATTAAATTCTATTAGGTTAAATTTTATTTTATTAAATTAAATTTTTACTTTGTTTAAGTTTATTAAATTAAATTTAAAATTACAATTCAAAATAATAATGTTATAGGTTAAAATTTTTATAATTTACCTTTTTGAGAATTATTATTAACTTATAAATTTAAAACTTCAAAACATATAAAAAAATTCAAAATTAAAGTTTATATATATATATATATATATTTAAAATAACTCTTTAAATTAAATTTAAAAATCAATTTTTATTAAATCAAACATATTTTAAATTTTCAAAAATTACTTTAAAAATCAACCAACGGTGTCTGTATATTGATTTTTATCCAAGGGTCAAGTGATTCGGGTATTTATCATTTCCACCCAAAATTATTAAATTTTCCAGGTATATATCATTTCAACCCGCATCCCAAGGCTACAAATTCATAATCTATATAATCGTTCGGGTGTGTATCATTTCAACTTATAGTGATTTTCCTAGCATCTAAGGAAACTTGCAATGTGATTGAAATAATAATAACATGACATATATAAAAAGGGAACTTGAAATGTGATTTAACAAATAAAATAACATAACAATAACCATACATGTTTCATAGCATATCATATAGCAACAAATTACAAATCTTGTAAATCAGCATATCATATATGTGTCGAACTAACATATTATCTATGTGTCAAATTATATGTCAAAGGGGAACATCATATCAATATATTAAAAAATTTACTAACAAGATTCCTAGTTAAAACTAACATTTCAATGACATTTCAATTGCCATCAATTAAGTTATCATAACCATGTTAGTCGTGAGTGATTTCTCACCTTTTGTAGCTACGAAGGTGATAACAGCACAAATAAATACAGAGTGGAGATCACAAGCTAAACAAATCCAAAGTAATAACAAGATCCAAAGCAACCCAAGAGCCAAACAAAGCAATGATACGAACAAGCTTGCAACAAATATTTTTCTTCTTTTATTCTTTTTTTTCCTTTTAAAAGAGAGGGCGAAGAGAAGAGGGAGCATAGGGTTCGGTCTATGCTTGCAAAGAGGTGCAGTGCTCGACCAAAGTGGATAGGTGGTGGTGGTCAACTTCAAATGATCGTCGATTTCACCCAAACCATACCTTAAAATAGGTCGTCTTTAAGAAAAGATTTAGACCAGAATATTAACGAATCTATAAAAGTGACTAACTAGAAAGTTGTTTCAAATTATTTTCTCTCCACCTTCAAAAAGATAATCACCCAAAAAGCTTATGTTTTGAGGAAGTTATGGTCAAAACAAACAGAGGCGTTTTCTGAGTTGAAAATGTTAGTACAAAAACACTTTGAAAAGATTTGAGTTTTTGGCATAGCAATAAAGGAATTTGAAGAACTGATATAAAAGAAAGTTGAAGCCACTGGAAAAATAAATGGTTTGAATTAAAATAATGACATTTTTCAACCAGAAATGAAGAAGTTCTGTTGTAATGAAATTGGGGAAAAAAGAGAGAGGAAGGAGAGGAGAGGAGAGGGAAAGGAGAGGAGAGAGGAGATTGAAATTTTAGTTTAGGAATTTAGGGATTAGGAATTTAGGCAAGGGGAGAGGAGAGAGGAAGGAGAAGAACACAGAGTATTTTTTTTTCAGAGAGAAAAAAATGAGGAAGTGAGAAAGATTGTACGTACTTTGTTTCATCAGAAGTTCCTGTAGGTGAATGGGTGAGGCCCTTTAGTTTCCAAGTGTCCATTAGTATCCCTAGGAAGCCTAATAGACATTAGGAAGCCTAATAGCCAAAGTGGAAAATCCAAGGGTCAATGTAAAGGGAATAACACTAGAATTACAATAGGAGATGCAATATATACATGTACAAGGGGATACACTGTACATTTATGCGAGTTTTCCATTGTAAATTGCATATATATAGTTCTAGAAGTCCGATTTTGACGAACGAAAAGTGGAATCTTTCTTAGAATTAAGTCTAGATTTTTTTCCAACGATAAAATTTAAATTTTAAAACTTTTAAATTTTCAACTAAAATTCAAAATTTGACTAAGTTTGACCAAAAGTTGACTTTTCACGAAATTTTCCATGTTTTCCCTCCTTTTGGCAAGGCCGTGACATGATGAACTTGACTAGAAACCCATGACAGTTCGTCTTGGAGATTGGTTATACGCAGGCTCACTATGGATATCGACGAATTTTGTCCGAGTCCGGATCGAGCTAAAATTGATATGACACGACGAGTAAATCCATGGAAGTCAGCACTCCAAATTTCAAGTCAATCTGAGTTCGTATGCTCAAGTTATGATCGATGCAAGATTGGACGAGAAATAGTCTCGGGTTCGAATCCATCAGGGAAAGCTATGTTCGACTCGATCGGTCAATGTCCACTTCGTATCGATCGACTCCACATCCATCAGGAAGCAACAGTTCGACTCGATCGACTTCGCATCCATCGACAAGCCATAGTTCGACTCGATCATCCAATGTCCACTTCGTATCCATCCGAAAACTCCTACTTCGTATCCATCGGCAACAAACACTTTCATCTGTTTCGCATCGCTCAATCTTAAAAGCTCTCTTCGTATCGATTGATCACGAATCGATATGAAATGAACGCCTTCCATCGATGCGAAGCAAAGCACGACAGTCGATACGAACCAAGGAGCTTTCATCGATACGAACTATGCAACTTTCATCGATACGAACTATGCAAACTTCATCGATGCGAACAAGCCAACGTCCATCGATTCGAACTAGACTATCTTCATCGATTCAAACTGGGTATGCTACAGATCGATGCGAAGGACGTGCACCACGTCAACCTGCTAGCGCATGCCGCCATCGATTCGAAATCATCGAGTCGAAATGATCGATACGAACGAAACAGCCTACCGAATATCACCATTTCGTATCGATCATATCTCCTAATCTACAAGTCCAAATAATATGAAATTTTCACAGAAGCTTACATACATGCTAAAGAATGTCCACACCAAATTTCGACTCCATTGGATGAAATCTTGATCGATACGAAATCCGTTCGTATCGATCACGGACCGAGCCGAAACTTAACGGGCTTGGGCGCGCGGGCCTAGTCACGTGCCAGGGGGAGTCTCCCGAGATATGAGCGAAATATCAGCCTCCTACACCTATAAATAGAGCCCCAGGGCATGCAGAAAAAGGGCTTCTTCTTCTTGGAATTCTCCAACGCCCAGACTCTGCCGGATCTAGTTCTAAACTCCATTGGTGCTACTACAAACGAATTTCACTGCTGTAATTCATTGTTACCTGTTGTAACTTGCCGCGATTAATTGTAATCATAAAAGAAACTTCAATAAAGCGAACAACTTCCTAGTGGACGTAGGCAATACGCCGAACCACTCTAAATCCTTGTGTTTTTGTGCGTTCTTATTACTTTCATTATCTGTTTTTGGAGTTTTTGTTAGATAATCCTCTTTTTCCATTTAATTTCTTCATTTTTTCTATTCAAAAACTTCCAAAGAGTGTTGTGCCCAATTTTGGTACAAACATTCCATTTGAATGTTGGTTACACACTTGAATCAGATTTGAATAATTACATTTTCAAAACTAACATTTTTTGTTTGAATATAAATGATTGTAAATTAAATATGAAACGGAAATAAATTTTAGATTCCTCAGCAACAAATTTAGTTTGCATTATTCATAAAAAAAATGTTAAATCATTCAACTTAAGTTTAATGGTATTCAACATTTACTATTACAATCACTTTGTACTGACTATTTCCGCTATTTAACATATGTAACTTTTGTTTGAATTCAAGTCTCCTATTCTTATAAAATTACACACAAAATAAACGTTTAGTTTTTTCCATAACTTTGTTTTGTTTCTATTACGATGTTTAAATCTAATTTAACACAAATGGATGATGCTCATATTGCATAAATTTACCATTAATTTCTCTTTATTTGAATTAAAAGGTTTCCAATAATTTCAATTGTAATAAGCTTAATATTAAATTTCAAAATGAATACAAATAATACAACCACTATTTTCTTTACATTTATATAGTCCAACATTTATTAGTTTATTTCATACAACAAATACACACATTAATTATCAAAAAAATGTTTCTTATCAACTTCTCTCATTAAATGTTTTCTTATTAGAGGCCAACTTATCATATACAATTTAATAAATAAATTTAGGTTTCTCTTATTAAATAGCATTCATTTCATTATTTATTCCCCTGACCTTTATTATTCAGTTGCTATTAATTATTACCTATAGATTAATATCATTGAATCACATTCCAATAATTGTTACCCACTCCTCATATCACAATTTGTCATTGAAGAATTCATTTTAACCTCATATCCAATGAGTATACATTAATTGATCATTAAATTTATTTCTACCCATCTTTATTCAGATATTTTATTTAATTTAATAAATTCTAACAGGTTAAAATACAGGTCGTTACAAAATACTTCCTGATACCGGGTTTGTAACGAACCGAAATTTCACTACTTTGATTTGGGAATATATCATTAAGTTTAAATCTTCAAATAATAGATATTATAATGAAAATAAAACCCTTTTAAATAATAACTAATGATGGTGAAATAGTTTTCAAACTTATTTTACAAAAATATACAACTCGATGAAAAACATAAAATGTGACCAGAATTTGTTTTTCGAATTTTCGACTTTTCATCGGCTAAAAGTTAAGCGAAAATGTTGTAAACTCTAATGAAGATATATTCACGTACATTTAAACATTTATATACAAGTTAGAATATATTTTGATATATATATATATATATAAAGTTAAATGATGTGACATTTTAAGAAAAGTATATATATATATAAAGTTGACTTTTGAAACATTAATGGACATAACTACTATTATCACTAAATGGAAGTTGAAGCATAATACAAGAAGGCGGGACAAGCTTGGTGAGGTGGCACAAGGTGGTGGAGGGTAAAGGACAATGGGTGTTTAGGTAATTTACTTTTTTTCTTACTTATAAATAGCCCTTTCCTCCTTCAATTTTTCCTCCTCTTATTTCTATCATATCTTCCTATTCTTTGATTAAAATGGAGAAATTATTTTATTTAAACCGTGTAAAATTTCAGTGGCTACAACTTTCATTTGTACCACTTCTTCAAATTTTGACCTTAGCTATGTTAAAAATGCATTTCGTTCAGACCTATTTTTGGACTCATATTTTCTAGTCCGAAAATACCTCTTCCTCACTCAATACTGATCCAAATTGAGTGATTCATTTTCCTAAATTATAGAGAAAAGAATTTCCAAAAAATTTTCTTTTGAACACTTTTCAAAATTCCGAGAGTAACATGTCTGAAAATCTAAGAGAATATGACTAATTTTTTGGTCCAGTTTTGTGAATTCAACCTTATCTGAAGTACCTCCACCACTCCAAGTCAACCCCACGCATCCTTGTTCTTGTCATGGCCTAGCCATGCATGCCCTAGCCTATTTCGAGATGCAAGGGTCCTAAGTCAAGTTTGCAAAGTTATTTCTAGTTTTCAAAAAGTTTTCTAAACTTTGGTGAGTAAACTTTTAGTTTATAAATTCAAAGTTTTAAACTTTTATATGTTGGTCAAAGTGTATTATAATTTGTTGGTTGAAATGTTGGTTTATGATGTGATTGTTTTATAAGTGTTGGTTGAGTGTGATTGTAAATTAGATATGAAATTGAAGTCTAAATATAGCGCTGTTTGGATAGTTGTTAACTTTGTTTATGTGATGTGATCTTGCTTAGGTTTGTGGATGTGGCATGTAAGATTATGCTGTGATCTTGAAGTTTTGGGTATATGCTAAGAAAAGTTAGCATCTTTAGCATTAAAATGGAATGCAATTCCGTATGTAAAACTATAGTCTTTTTTTGGAAATCAAATCGATTTTTTGTTTTCAAACTTTATTTTACATTTACAAGGCTTACTTTATGTTTTGGAAAAAGTAAGTAAACTTTCGAAGATGATAAGTTTCAAAGTAAAGTAAGAAAAACATTTCCAAGTTATAGGTGTCTATAGCGATAGTTGCTATAGATGTGGTTTTGCATAAAAATCTGATTTTTGCAAAATTTAGTTTCAACAATTAAAAGTGTTTTAAATTGTTTTTGAAACTTGACAACGATGTTTAAGGCAAGTTAATAAGAATTTATTAATTATTTATTAATTAATTAGTTTGATAATTGATAATTAATTAAGTATTAAACAAGGTTTATTATTTTTAATTAACTGAAGATTAGTTACTAATTAATTATCTTTCAAACGTAAAATTAATTAAGTATTAAGCGTAGAGCACCCGCATAGTGAATTCAATCACCAATTTAATGAAGGAACATTCCATCCATGCTTTTGATTGTTCCATGACTGAACAAGACATAGGAGATCACGGCAACAAATGTTGACTTGCAATCAAGGAATAGATAAAGGAATACTAATCAACCGGTGCTCCCAGAGGCTGGAGAACCTAACTAACATGCCAAGAACTAGAGTTGGTTAATATATCATGCTGCTAAGGTGGACTGTAAATTCCTCCAATTGACCAGCTTTTAAACTCCTGAATTGACAACTATGGTACGATGGCTAATATGACGACTGCCCTACAATGTCTACTCTGCCCACTCAAAACATAGTTGGTAACCACTGAACCATCTTCAAATGCCCGCATCTTAATCATACCGTGTCCATATGACCAGAAGCATGACATACAACCTTAAGAGGACTTCCTCACTATCTTATATGGTCCTCCTACCTCGGTGAAAATTAGAAATAATCACCAATCTATGAGCCCATCTTAACCAACTCACCATCCAATCGGCATCACCAAACCACTCGAACGTTGGGCAATCGTGCATACATCATTCACCAGTGTTACAAGACCCCTTGGCAATAAAATGGACCTGATCATAATGTCTATTGGAGAATCTTTCCAAGTCGAGACCTATTCGTTGAAACTAGCCTACATGCATAACTTCCCGTGAAAATTCAACATGTTAACTATGTCGGTGTATTATGGAAATACAACCCCCGACACTACCTTATGAAGTGGGAATGGCACGTGGATTTCTCCAAGGGTGATGAATGCCATCAAACGCAGATGTCTTCCCTCATTCTTCAGAGAAGACCGTCAATCACGGTTAGACATACCAGTTCTACTTCTCATATTGTTGAAGTGAATGAAGAAGCTGGCAACCAACGAATTTATCCAAAGCCCACAGCCAGTTGCTGCCAATACCCATAAATGAATTCATCACCAGCGCTTATTTCCAGACTTTGATAAGAGAACTGGTGGACCGCCACCGACGACTACACCAACATGTCTAGGCCAATTTTGAGTTGATGAATCAGATGAAGGATCAACATAGCAAGATAAGGAGGAGACCTGCTCCATACTCTAGATCGGAAAACTCCTCTTCCCTAGATGGCTACCGTGAACGCCAATGCCATAAGGCTGCTCCAGGAAGGATAGCTCCGACAATATGTGCAAGCCCCATAAAACGAAGGACCGAGAACATCCGACACCTATCGATCAAGGACTTTGATCAAATTGAACCATTTGCATTAGACTTCCAACTGAGAAGGGATGGACTGAAGTGCAATAGCGAGCATACGACGCTGCCTCACTTATCAATGAGATTTGATCTGATCTCTTTTGAATTATTTCTAATTCAATTTCATTTACGTTGCGAAATATGACCTACTTGAATTAAACTACTTGCAAATGATGCAGGTAACCGAGTACTTAAGATTGGGTGCAAAACAACCTCCACGGACTATGATCAAATCATTGAGGTATCATCATGACGAGCATGATTCAACCACTCATCGGCTACTATATGCCCCTGACCGGGAGCAAGGCATCAAAGCTGAAGAGACCGACAAGGTCAGGACTCTAGTAAAAAGTGGATGCAACCGACCATCCCCTCATCCGCCTATGCAATTTAATTAGAAGATTAAAGAAAGACTTGGAGTTATATGTCCAAAGAATGCACTCTCCATCTCGTGTTTGAAGCTCGCCAAAATACTTATGCTTCTTCTGATGCCCGATAAAATCAGAATCACACCAAGAGTGGACGTGATGTCACCATCCATGCATCCAATCCTACATTAGACACTTGGGATTATTTGAGAGAACACATGTTTAAAGGTCCAACCCTCAATTTAAAGTCATCAACAACTGACCGCCTACTCGCTAACCATCATGAGCTGTCATTTCAACTCTGTTCCTTAGCTTGATTAAAAGAATGCAAAGTATAAATTGGACGTGACTCGACTGGCTATTCTCCAATTCTTGCACCCGACTTAAGGGAAAATACACAACTCAAAGTGGATGTAGTTTGACCATCCTTTCCTAGCTCGAGCACAAAGCTTGCCAGAACACTAATCTTACTCCTTAGGCTTAGAAAAAGTGGAATCCAAACGAACATGGACGTGATCCAACCGTCCATAAACTAAATCTCATCCTTCGTTGGAGGGCATATAAGTGGAAGTTAATCGGGATCCCACCGGTCGCTCGCTAGGTGAAACCCGAGCTTGTGACAAGCCATCACACCAAAGTCAGAAAAGGATTGATACACGACAATCCTTCACCTAACTCCAGATTCCCAGAGTGCGAACTGGAGTGTAAATTTACAAATACGTCTTCGAAGAGGGTGGATCCGTCCACCTAACGTCTTCGTCCGTATCTGAACCAAGTTTGAGGATGGTGGACCCGTCCATCTAACCACCTCGCTTGTTAACTCGGGGTGGATGTGATCCGACCATCCACGATCTTGACACACCTTTCGCTCCCAGAGTGCGAGCGAAATCCAAAAACATGCAACAGATGTGACTGATCGTCTGTTTACCAAACTCCAGATTCCCAGAGTGCGAACTGGAGTATAAACATCAAACAAACTCCAGATTCCCAAATTGTGAACTGGAGTATAAACATCACCAAACTCTAGGTTCCCAAAGTGCGAACTGGAGTATAAACATCACCAAACTCCAAATTCCCAGAGTACGAACTGGAGTATAAACATCAAACAAACTTCAGATTCCCAGAGTGTGAACTGGAGTATAAACATCAGCAAACTCCAGGTTCCCAGAGTGCAAACTGGAGTATAAACATCAACAAACTCCAGATTCCTAGAGTGCGAACTGGAGTATAAACTTCAACAAACTCCAGATTCCCAAAGTGCGAACTGGAGTATAAACATCAACTAACTCCAGATTCCCAGAGTGCGAACTGGAGTATAAACTTCAACTAACTTGGGTCCCGAGAGCGCGGACTGGAGCATAAATACCAAATGGGTTTGACTGACAACCTATCAACCAACTCTAGTCCTCAAAGCATGGTTTGGAATACGAATACCAAAAGGGATGCGATTCGACTGTCCATCTATCGGCTCTGGTTCCTCAGCAAGTTATGTAGTACAAAAAGCGGATGTGGTTCGACCGTCTGCTTTCCAATCTTCCCCTGACATGGGGGCGCACTTAACACACAAAATTTGATGCGATTCGACCATCCACCACTAAGCGGGCGTGACACAACCGTCCACGCATCAACTCTTGTCCCCGGGACAGGACCCATAACATAATTTTATAGGGATGCACTCCAACCCTACAAGACAAAATTTCTTCCTTGATTCGACAGGGAGATGCAGATTCGCAAAATGGACCTAGTTGAACGTCCTATTTTAATTGGATGTTACTACCATCCAATCGCAAATGAACGTGGCAAGACTGTTCATCTCCTAACTCTCGCCTGTAATCCAACGGATTGTGCGTGCAACATGAACGGATGTGACCTAACCATCCGCCAATCAATTCCTTCCTACAATTCAGTGGGAGAAGCATCAAACTAAAGTTGTTGTAATTTGACCGACCACACTTCGACTTTTGCCCTTGACTAGGGGCTGAGGAATTGACCGAGGAAAATGTGGTCCGACCATGTTCTACAAAAAAATCTTATTCCCCAAAGTGTGGACAGGGGTATAAACATCAAATAGGTGTGATGAATGGCCCTTCAACTGACTCTGATCCCCAAAGTGTGGCTACAAGAATAGACAAACAAATGAATGTGATTCGACCATTCATTCACCAACTCTGACCTAAACTTGACATGAGGAGTACAAACTCACTACAGGTGCAATTAGACCATCCACGAACTAACTCTACTAACCCAAGACTGGGGGCATAAGTACAAATCACCGAAAGGGGAAAAAGGTGACTCGCTACATCTCCAGCTTAGCGTCCTTTACAACTTAAGGCAACGACTACAAGGAGACCCTAATGCTAACCAATCAGAATGATGCCCGAAGTCCTGGGCAACCCATTATATCGTACCACCGGATCGACGGGCAATATCGATCTGCACCTTTCATATCATACCATTGGATCGATAGGAAATGAGGTTCGAGCATTCTACATCGTGCCGTTGAATTGACGGTCAATATCGATCCTCTTCGACTACAAAACGATATGACCCGAACATCCATCGAATACCTTTAACCAACAGAGCATGGATAGAAGAATAAACCACGAATGAGTGTGACTTGACCATTCATCCTCCATCGCCTTCCTTTGATCCGTCAGGAAGAGCATGAGACCAAATGAGCATGACATGACTGCATTTGAGCTGATTTTATCCCTAGATCCGACGGGAGAACGTAAATCGAAATGGACATGATTGATCACCCAACTCCAAATGAATGCAACGTGACCATTCATTCATTGACTCTTACCATGATCCAACTAAAAGAGCAATTCAAAATAAGTGCAACCTAAACATCTACACAATGTTTCTTACCCTAGATTCGACAAGTGCAGCATCAATCCTACATTGGATCTGACTGGACGATTCACTCTTTAGTTTTTGCCCAAAGTATGGCGACATAAGCAGCGAAGTGAATGTCATTGACCGTCCAGAATCTAGCTTATGTCTGAATGTCAGCAAAGTAACAATGTATTCTGCTAAGAGGAAAGAACTAGAACATAATACAAGATAGGCACGACTCAGCCTTCCATCGGTTAACTCGATCCCATGGTTCAATGGGATAGAATACAAAATTGAAGCAGACATTATCTACCCTACCACTTATCGAGATATTCCCTGGACTTGGGGGCATAAGCAAGAAGATAGGATTAATATGATTCAACCATTCATTAATCAACTTTGATTCTTAAAGCTTGAACAACAATATAAACACAGCTAGGACGAGACTAGACCGTCCGCGTAATGCATCCGCCAACCCAAATTGGGGGAAAAAAGAGTAATTATCTAAGAGTTGACTACGACAATTTGAACCTATGACCCATTCTTGATATTCATAACAACTCTAGGATATGACTGAAAGGATGCCTAGAGATAGAATCATCGGATCAATACCCGAACTCATGGGCAACCGATCATCATTCCGACCCTTACAATGAGAAATGGATCGCGAGTACATTGAATGAAAAGCACATCATTCAGAACCACAAGTAAATTCAATCTCAAAGCTGGAGCCAGCTATGTAGCAGCATGTAGTACAAGGCTAAGTTCTACTAATCCTTTGATTCAACGTCCTTATAAGCCTAATCATTTACCATTGCAAATAAACACATGAGGCGCCTACAACCCATCACGAGTATTACAGATCAGATCACAACTCTGCACAATGATGAAGAAAGAGTCAACTGCTGCATTAAATGTCGACCCGAGGCATGTCTCGGTGAACAAAAACGATGCGACATGGATCCGGAGAGATCTGTTGTACTTAAAGAGGAGGCGAATCTGCTCAAAACCAGTGGGTTTATCCATGATGCCCTCCAACCAAAGTGAGTATCCAATCCTTTACGTATAAGAAAAACGAACAGAGAGTGGAGGACATACATCAACTGCTCAGATTTGCATGGGGTATGACAAAGCACAGCTTTCCACTTCCAATGATCAACCAACTGATGGACCTGACCATCTGACATGAATTACTCACATCCATGGATGCAAAATCCAGATATAATCAAATACTGAAGCATGTCCTAGACCAGGAATACAACTGTTTCATTATTGACCTGGGCCTATAGTGCTATGCTGAAATCCCTGGATTCGAACTTGAGAACGCTTATGCTACTTACCAAAGGATGATTAACAGATCATTCAAAAAACATATCGATCGGTTGATGAAAGTAGATGCGGTTAATATGCTCGTGAGATCACGACTATCAAACGACCATATCGATGACTTGACAGAGGTATTCAGCGCTCTCCAAAAAATGCAGGATGAAACTCGATCCTTTGAAATGCTCTTTCACCATTACATCAGAAAGATTCTTTGTTTTCATCATCAATTCTCATCGAATCAAGACTAATTTCAAGAAAATTCCGACAATTAGAGACACCCATGAACCGAGGACAACCAAGCAGGTACAGAGCCTAAGTCGAAAGATTGCCGTCCTAAGTTGATTTGACTCTAGGACCATCTACAAGTGAATTCTCTTCTTCAACCTGGCCGAGAGAGGGAAGAGAACTTTTGAATGAACTAACAACTGCCTTGACGCACTTCCAGCTCTTATAGATCGCTTAAAGAGATCTCCCATTTTACCCAAACCTTTGGATCGCGAAGATTTATACATCAATTGGGTCGTGTCAACACACGCTATAAGCGTCGCAATGCTATGTGAAGAGAAACGAATCCAAAGACCAGTATATGATGAAGGCTGGCAATTGACAAGCTCACCTCGTTAACGTCCATATCGACCAACCATTACGATAGGTCCAATAGAAACCTTAGATGTCTGAAAAGTTACTAAAATGGAGTATCAAGCTAAGCCAATTTGATATCACTTATCTCCCTCGGAGAGCTCTCCATGGTCAAACATTATCATACTTCATATCTGAATCCACCACATCAGACGACTATCTGAAGAACAGTGGAGAACCGTCCAATCGATGGAGAACGTACACCGATGGAACTTCCAATAATCGGCTTTCTAACATCGAAGTTGCGTTAATGACTCCTGAGGAACGAATGATCTGCTACGCCCTGAAACTCAACTTCCCTGCAATAAATAACGAAGCTAAGTATGAAGCTTTGGCGCTCAAACTTGCAAGAAAAATACGAGTGGAAACTTTACATGTCTTATGTGATTACTGATTAGTAGTATACCGAGTCAGGGAAGATTATTCAACTAGGGGGCAACATCTTGCTCCTTATCCTAGCTGGGTCAAAAGCTACTAGTCGAGTTCGACTATTACACCATTACACACATCCTCGAAGAACAAAATAAAAAAGCTAAGTCACTGGACAAGCTAGCCAGTTCTGGGGATGCGCGGCAAAAAGACTTTGTCCCGGTTGAAATTCTTATTATTCTAGGCATTGACATGTGAAGATCAACTAGATCTTGGAGACGGATCTAGAAAAAGAGTCATGGATGACTCCTATCAAAGATTATCCACAATCGGGGATTCTTATTGAATAAAGGAATAAGAAATGGCATATCCTCCGTGAAGCATCACTGCGTGATTATGTCTAGATCGTTCTACTCCATCGATACAAAGCATTACTTTTGTATCCATCGATCCAAGACCCAATATTACGTATCCATCAATACGAAGCATACATTCCAACATCTTAGATCGATCCAGGAGAGGATCGATACAAAGGAAGGACTTAAAACAACCATCGAACGTTGTTACAACTTGAATTTCACATCGATCCAGGAGAGGATCGTTACGAAACTCGATAGAAAAAAAACTTGACAACGACCCGTGAAAGTGCAAACATTGACGGGAGTCGTGTTAACATACGTACACGTATGACGAACTAATATTCAATTTTCAAAATTTACATGAATTGAATGCTCACCTGATGACAATTAAAACAGTGAACAACAAATCGCGAGCACTCGACACTCAGTTACAACAATGCACTACATAATCATTGGCAGTCAACAAATCAACATTTATATTACTGGAAATCAATCGAAGGTTGCATCTTTTGAAGAAAAGATATCAACTACTGAACGAATCAGATAGAACGTTTTCAGAATGAAGGATGCAGCATTTCAAAGCACGTCATGTTCACACAAGACGTACTTTGGGGGGCAAATGTTATCCCGCCTTTTGGCAAGGCCGTGACGCGATGAGCTTGACTAGAAACCCATGACAGTTCATCTTGGAGATCGGTTATACGCAAGCTCACTATGGATATCGATGAATTTTGTCCGAGTCCAGATCGGCAACAAACACTTTCATCTGTTTCGCATCGCTCAATCTTAAAAGCTCTCTTCGTATCGATCAATCATGAATCGATACGAAATGCACCTCCCATCGATGCGAAGAAAAGTACGACAGTCGATACGAACCAAGGAGCTTTCATCGATACGAACTATGCAACTTTCATCGATACGAACTATGCAACCATCATCGATGCGAACAAGCCAACGTCCATTGATTCGAACTAGACTGCCTTCATCGATTCAAACTGGGTATGCTATAGATCGATGCGAAGGACGCGCACCACATCAACCTGCTAGCGCATGCCGCCATCGATTTGAAATCATCGAGTCAAAATGATCGATACGAACGAAACAGCCTACCGAATATCACCATTTCGTATCGATCATATCTCCTAATCTACAAGTCCAAATGCTATGAAATTTTCACAGAAGCTTACGTACATGCTCAAGAATGTCCACGCAAAATTTCGACTCCATTGGATGAAATCTTGATCGATATGAAATCCGTTCGTATCGATCACGGACCGAGCCGAAACTTCACAGCCTTGGGCGCTCGGGCCTAGTCATGTGCCAGGGGGAGTCTCTCGAGATCTGAGCGAAATATCAGCCTCCTACACATATAAATAGAGCCCCAGGGCATGTAGAAAAAGGGCTTCTTCTTCTTGGAATTCTCCAACGCCCAGACTCTGCCGGATCCAGTTCTAAACTCCATTGCTGCTGCTACAAACGAATTTCACTGCTGTAATTCATTGTTAACTGTTGTAAATTGCTGCGATTAATTGTAATCATAAATGAAACTTCAATAAAGCGAACAACTTCATAGTGGACGTAGGCAATACGCTGAACCACTCTAAATCCTTGTGTTTTGGTGCGTTCTTATTACTTTCATTATCTGTTTTTGGAGTTTTTGTTAGATAATCCTATTTTCCCATTTAATTTCTTCATTTTATCTCTTCAAAAACTTCCAACCAGTGTTGTGCCCAATTTTGGTACAAACATTCCATTTGAATGTTGGTTACACACTTGAATCAGACTCGAATAATTACATTTTTAAAACTAACATTTTTCGTTTGAATATAAGTGATTGTAAATTAAATATGAAACTGAAATAAATTTTAGATTCCTCAACAACAAATTTAGTTTGCATTATTCATAAAAAATGTTAAATCATTCAACTTAAGTTTAATGGTATTAAACGTTTACTATTACAATCACTTTGTACTGACTATTTCCGCTATTTAACATATGTAACTTTTGTTTGAATTCAAATCTCCTATTCTTATAAAATTACACACAAAAAAAAAGTTTATTTTTTTCCATAACTTTGTTTTGTTTCTATTAAGATGTTTAAATCTAATTTAACACAAATGGATGATGCTCATATTGCATAAATTTACCATTAATTTATCTTTATTTTAATTAAAAGGTTTCCAATAATTTCAATTGTAATAAGCTCAATATTAAATTTCAAAATGAATACAAATAATACAACCACTATTTTCTTTACATTTATATATTCCAACATTTATTAGTTTATTTCATACAACAAATACACACATTAATTATCAAATAAATGTTTCTTATCAACTTCTCTAATTAAATGTTTTCTTATTAGAGGCAGACCCGGCCCAATGAATGTAGTGCCCTAGCCCAAAAAGCAAATCTATTGCAGAAAATTTTTATACAAAAAAATGTTGCCCTTATATGTTTTGAACTCAACACACTTCAGTATAAACTACACACATTACCACTGAGCTAAATCACCCAACAATACAATTTTGTAACTAATAGTTTATATTTAAAAAAATTTGCAACTCAAATTTTAAATAAATTTGCCCTGGCCCAGTGGGTTGCCCCAGCCCACGGGCTTGGTGGGCTGCCCTCTGGGCCGACCCAGATTAGAAGCCAACTTATCATATATAATTTAATAAATAAATTTAGGTTTCTCTTATTAAATAACATTCATTTTATTATTTATTCCCTTGACCTTTATTATTCAATTGCTGTTAATTATTACCTATAGATTAATATCATTGAATCACATTCCAATAATTGTTACCCACTCCTCATATCACAATTTGTCATTGAAGAATTCATTTTAACTTCATATACAATGAGTATACATTAATTGATCATTAAATTTATTTCTACCCATCTTTATTCAGAAATTTTATTTAATTTAATAAATTCTGACAGGTTAAAATACAGGTCGTTACAAAATACTTCCTGATACCGGGTTTGTAACGACCCGAAATTTCACTACTTTGATTTGCGAATATATCATTAAGTTTAAATCTTCAAATAATAGATATTATAATGAAAATAAAACCCTTTTAAATAATAACTAATGATGGTGAAATATTTTCATACTTATTTTACAAAAATATACAGCTCGATGAAAAACAGAAAATGTGACCAGAATTCGTTTTTCGAATTTTCGACTTTTCATCGGCTAAAAGTTAGCGAAAATGTTGTAAACTCTAATGAAGATATATTCATGTACATTTACACATTTATATACAAGTTATAATATATTTTGATATATATATATATAAAGTTAAATGATGTGACATTTTAAGAAAAGTATATATATATAAAGTTGACTTTTGAAACATTAATGGACATAAGTACTATTATCACTAAATGGATGTTGGAGCATAATACAAGAATGCGGGACAAGCTTAGTGAGGTGGCACAAGGTGGTGGAGGGTAAAGGACAATGGGTGTTTAGGTAATTTACTTTTTTTCTTACTTATAAATAGCCCTTTCCTCCTTCAATTTTTCCTCCTCTTCTTTCTATCATATCTTCCTATTATTTGATGAAAATGGAGAAATTATTTTATTTAAACCATGTAAAATTTCAGTGGCTACAACTTTCATTTGTACCACTTCTTCAAATTTTGACCTTAGCTATGTTAAAAATGCATTTCGTTCAGACCTATTTTTGGACTCATATTTTCTAGTCCGAAAATACCTCTTCCTCACTCAATACTGATCCAAATTGAGTGATTCTTTTTTCTAAATTATAGAGAAAAGAATTTCCAAAAACTTTTCTTTTGAACACTTTTCAAAATTCCGAGAGTAACATGTCCAAAAATCTAAGAGAATATGACTAATTTTTTGGTCCAGTTTTGTGAATTCAACCTTATCTGAAGTACCTCCACCACTCCAAGTCAACCCCACGCATCCTTGTTCTTGTCATGGCCTAGCCATGCATGCTATAGCCTATTTCGAGATGCAAGGGTCCTAAGTCAAGTTTGCAAAGTTATTTCAAGTTTTCAAAAAGTTTTCTAAACTTTGGTGAGTAAACTTTTAGTTTATAAATTCAAAGTTTTAAACTTTTATATGTTGGTCAAAGTGTGTTATAATTTGTTGGTTGAAATGTTGGTTTATGATGTGATTGTTTTATAAGTGTTGGTTGAGTGTGATTGTAAATTAGATATGAAATTGAAGTCTAAATATAGCGTTGTTTGGAAAGTTGTTAACTTTGTTTATGTGAAGTGATCTTGCTTAGGTTTGTGGATGTGGCATGTAAGATTATGTTGTGATCTTGAAGTTTTGGGTATATGCTAAGAAAAGTTATCATCTTTAGCGTTAAAATGGAATGGAATTCTGTATGTAAAACTATAGTCTTTTTTTTGGAAATCAAATCGTTTTTAAGTTTTCAAACTTTATTTTACATTTACAAGGCTTACTTTATGTTTTGGAAAAAGTAAGTAAACTTCTGAAGATGATAAGTTTCGAAGTAAAGTAAGAAAAACATTTCCAAGTTACAGGTATCTATAGCGATAGTTGCTATAGATGTGGTTTTGCATAAAAATCTGATTTTTGCAAAATTTAGTTTCTACAATTAAAAGTGTTTTAAACTGTTTTAGAAACTTGACAACGATGTTTAAGGAAAGTTAATAAGAATTTATTAATTATTTATTAATTAATTAGTTTGATAATTGATAAATAATTAAGTATTATACAAGGTTTATTATTTTTAATTAACTGAAGATTAGTTACTAATTAATTATCTTTCAAAAGTAAAATTAATTTTACTAAGAAGGATTAATTTTTAATTAATTTTGAGTTAAGTATATAATTTATTTTAATTAATTATTAATTAAATATAGGATTAATTACTTATTAATTATTAAGATAATGTTTAATTATTTTTAATTATAAATTAATTAACATTTTAGTTTATAATAAATTATTTAATTAATTCCAGTTCGAACGCAGCGGAAGCGTGGTGGGCCCATAACCCATAGGTCCCAGGTGCGAAACTTGGCTCTGATACCAAATGTGACGAATGGGAATTTTCGACCCTCGAAAATCGACACTAATACATCCTCGGTATTCACATGTAGCAAATTCAATTGTTGGATACCCGATCGTTAGGGGTAAAAAGAAATAAAAATATAAGATAGAACAAATAGAATCTCACATCGCATTCAAACAACTTATAATTTGACATATGGAAGATTACATATAATAAGTCCAAGTGATCTATCAGAGTTATGGCATGTACTAACCCAACAAGGACAATTATAATGGTCTATCTTTACAAGTGCTGGTAGATACATAATATTGGTACAGCGGAATATGATAACTTCTTCAGAAGACCCAAAATGCTCCATGCTCCATTCCGAAATGCTCCAAGCTTTCCTAACTACTTGGTTGCCCGGGCAAAATTAGGGCACCCAACGTTTAAGGGAAAAGAAAATTAAACTCTTTATCAGTCATGGGACTGGTGTGAGAAACTCAGAATACAGATGTTTTGAAAACAAAAGGTATCTCATAAGACCACGCCGCATATAAACATGGAACGGGGTTTTACCTTACGATAACCAAAACATTTGTTACATAAAATCATTTGATATTATTTTTAATGATATTCTTTGAAAACACTTTTTCAATTAAATATATTCCAAATAGCCGAAATTGTTACATTGGTTAAATTTGACGGCCTAATAGTTTTGCAATAAAGTCCAAAGGCACTTATTGGAGAATGGATTTCCATACAATGGCAAGGTGAGAGACTACCTTCCATACAATATACCTCTAGAGGGATATACATAGGGTCCAGATACTGAACGCTTATACCAACGTAGAACCAGCCTACCCCTTCGCTGGATAGAACCGAATATGACATCACCCCGGTCGTTACCGACCTTTAATGGGATCCCGAAGCATACACCAAATACTCGACATATACAGAGTAATCTAGAAAGGTGATGACCATCTCCTAATGGGTGCGACCCACATAGCTCTGTCGCATCTACCCTGCTTTAGCCATTTTTGGTTGATGAGGCCTAAGGTAACGTTTTACCTTTTACATAGCACATTCCACTTTGAATGCCACACTACCATTCCATGATCACACAACTGATTTCTACAAACGTATAACTCCTGAGCTCGTATGTCTTAGGAAAGGGTGTTAAGCTAAGAGAAGTGGCCTTCTCCACCACCAAACAGATTATACGTTCATAGACATCAATCAATGTAATTAGAAATGCAATGTCAGACATTCGTCCATACAAGTTGTCCAGGAACAGGACAAACCGAAGGCACTCTCCTACCATATCCTGTCGGGAGTTAACCCTAGGATTAGTAGCGAGAAGTCCTTGCATCGAAGATCAAAAATGAAGAACTACTGTCATATAATATGATATGGGAAATTCCCCCGAGGGTTAGTGACAAGCAGTCCTACATTCCATCTTTAAAATCATATACATATCTTCACTTCGTATTCATAAATTAGTTCAAAGTGGTCTTCGGACAGGAACTACCCAAATCTGACCCCTGTTCCTTCGAAGCAATCATCGATAAAAAGATGTTAACTGAATAGAGAATCATTCTTTAATTGATTGAGTTCTTTTTATCAAAATCTCTTTTGGAGATATATATTTCCCAAACATCCTTTTTCGATACATACAGAATCGTTGAACCTCTCTTATCAAATCCTTTGATTCCATAAAAACTTTTTATACTTAACTCGTTTCCGACATTTCGACCTTATCTATCTCTCGCCCAGGGAAGAGGCCAGGTGAGCCAGGGCACTGGTTGCTCCTAAACATCTCCTTAGTTTAAGCACCTCACATCCGGATGTCACGAATAGAAAATTCCATTCTACTCATCGGCTTTTAGAGCCAAGATTAAATCGCTTAATTTGTAATAGCTTTTCATTAAATCATTTATTTCAAAAGTTATAGAAACTACAGCAGAAAAGTGCTGCTAAAAGTGCTTAAAACAGCTTATTTAATTAAAACAACTATTTTTTTGTTTGAAAATTATTATTTTCCAATTCAAATCTCTTTCAAACCATTTTAATAGATTTATCAAATTTATTTCATATTTTTAATCATTTAAAAATATCATTTATAAAGAAATTCCTTCTTGGATTCCGAACTACAAAATTGTGATGTTTTTAGAAAATTGTTTTCGAAATATTTCAAAATCTACTTAATGAAATCTTGATTTTCTTTCTTCATTTGAAAACTATGGATATAATAGTCTGGAAAATTCTTATCCCGAAAGATTCCGAGCTATGTTCAACTCTCTACACTTGTTTGAATACTACGGCGCGAAATCGCGTACTACCGTTACACGATGCGCTTATTTTTGACTAAATTTTCTATTTCTTTTCAAACTTCACCAAAACACTTTTAAATGTTTATAAAACATTTTCAATACATTTTAAACCATTTTTAAGAGGTTTAACAATTCCAAACACACCATTTCATTAATTCAAGGTAAGTGATTTCCTTTGTGTTTATGGTGTATATTCGTGACTTGCATATATATTCAACATTCATATGAAAACAACCAAACTTGATGATCAAATCATATTAAACATCCATTTCAAACATCATATCATCATCCAACATATAGTAAAATAGTTTCAGGAGTTCTCACTTTGCTTGGTTATTCGAACGGAAAATCTGCTATAGCTCTACTACTCGATGTTTTTCGCACACGAATCTTTGAGTGCTTGGACTTGAAGTAGCTCGACTTGGACTGGGGGAGGGAATGTTGTTCATGTCCTTGAGTGGAGTGGGAGGAGGGCTTTGCCATGGGTAGAGGAAGAGAAATGGAGGAGTTCTGAGGTGGTTTGGATGGAGTTTTGTTGATATTTTCTTTGTTTTATTTTTTGGAATATTTTGGCATTATTATATTATGAAAAGAATCCGTTAAAGGAAGTAAGAAATAGCTTAGAAAATGAAGAAGAATGTGAAAAAAAGTGAGAAAGTGTGTATGTGTATTTATAGAAAAAATTTGAAATTAAAATAATATTTTGTGAAAAGACTAAAATACCCTTTTCTTAAATTTTAAGCAAATAACTTTTTCAATACTTAACATCATGTTTCAAATCACCACTTTATGTCACTTTCACTTAAGAGATAAGTAAAGAATATAATGATTTGTTTACTTTTTTGAAATGACATGTTTTGTCTTTTTAGTTTACTTTTGTTAATTACTTTCTAGAATTTTCTAAGTGTGTTTTCAAAAAGTAATCATGTTTAGTTAATTGCAAATCACTCTTTATATGTTAAAGTGTTTATAAGAATGTGTACATAAAGGTGCAATGATGTTGCGACAACTTTTAATCGAAAAACATTGATTTTCTACAAGATGTTTTACGGTCATATTTTGACGTTTTAGTTAAACTATTTATTTATGTAAACCAAATTTAAAAATAAATTTGTATAATGCTATTTCAAAATATAAACACTTATAAATAAATTAAAATAATTTATTTAACCATTGAAACTTACTTTTCTGAAATTAAGATTTCATCACTTTTGTTAATATAAGCAAATGTTACTATCTCTATGTTATTTCTATTTCCAAATCCTATCTATTATGGTTTAAATCCTAAAACCTTATATATTTTATATTTAAAATTGCTTTAAATGTTATATTTTGAGGTGGTCAAATTCTGGGTCGTTACAACTTCAATTTATTATTTAAGTTTTAATTAAAGATTATTGTATTAATTAATATTTAATCAATAATTAAGGTTTAAATTATTATTTCATAATTAATAAGGGATTAATTGGGGTTTTATTATTTATATAATAGTTAATTATTATTTAATTATTTATTAAAGGTTTAAATTATTTCATAATTTATAATTAAGTTAAGTTAAGAATTAATAAAGATTAATTTTGATTTAATAAAGGGTTTAGCTTGTAATTAATTATTTAAAAAAAAGAAGTTTTAAGTTTTAAATCCTTTGTTTTCCAAGAATCAAATTGTTTTAAGGTACTTCTTTTCAAAGATGGTTTGAACACAAGGAATTCAAATGTCGATACTAATAAGTAGAATAACAACTATGAATGAACTACAATGTGAGTGGTCATGTTTATGTGGACATCTATTAATAGAATAAATCTCTGTTCTGCTATAATGTAATTGATTGTTATGGACATATATGAGTAGAAAAAATCCTTATTCTACTATAGATTGATTGTTTGATTGTATTGACATATATGTTTAACACCCGAGCTTGTTTTATACATACAATATATATTTGTGTAAATTTAAATTTATTTGAAAAAAATATGTATACATATGTTTAAAATAGGTGAATTTCACTAGAAGGACAAACTTTGTAGTCCAATTAGTTTTTAGGACACACATTCAAAAAAATTACTTTCAAGGTCAAAATCAGCAGAATAATTACTTTCAAGGACAAAGTCAGCAGTCCAATTACTTTCAAGGACATAATTTCATAGGTTTTTAGGCCCTAAAAACTAATTATTTTACGTTTTGTCCTTGAAAATAATTATTTCAGTTGTGTGTCCTAGAAACTAATTTCACTTGCTAAAGAGGCCCTTGTGGCTAATTTTCACTTTAAAATATTATACGCGTAGAAGAATTTTTTTAATTTTATAATGCATGAATAACTAAATAAATAATATATGTTTATGTGTGTGTATGTGTGTGTGTGTGTATACTACTTTAAAATAATAATTTAAATATTCATATATAAATATATTTACTTATGGCAAAGACATATATAAAAACAAATTTTCTTCTTCTTTATATATATATATAATTCAAAATAATCTAATATTCGAAAATTATTAAAATTGTTAACATTTTTAATTTATTTATGGTTGAAATAATTTATAGATTATTATTGTATATTTGATTGGAAACATAACAACATAACTAGATCTATTGGTTATCAACTCATTTATTGCTAGTTGTTCCTCTTTGAGTCACAATTCCTTCTCCTTGAACTTGGTGTGCAAATCCTAGCTTTAGGGCTTCAACAATTTTGTAATAGGGTCCAGGGTTATAGGGTTTTGTGTATTTGAATGGGAGAAGATGGGGATATTTATAACCACTTGAAAATATCTCTGTCATATTTCTTTCCCTTTTTGGATTAAGATCTAATCTTAAGCCATATACAACATCAAAACTATCTCTCCCTTTATTGTATAGCTAGCCACACCTCTTTAGGGACTTTTATAATGTTGGGATTAATTAATAAAACATATGATAATTAATTAGTTAAGCCCATATATTTAATTAAACCAATATATAACAATTATATATTATTTTAATTAACTTTAAGGTCTTAAATAAATAAAAAAATGCGATAAAAATTCAATACATCATTTTATTTATCTTATACTATAATGCAAAACCTTTGGTCAACCGGTCATAGTGAAGCCTTTTTCGAACTTCCTAAAATACCCTTACAAAACAACCTTTTAAAACTTAACATCACTAAAATTTTAATGGTGCGTCTGTCTTTTTTCGTTTTCACCCCTTCCATGTTCTAACCTATAAACCCATGTCTCCCACAACTTCTCACACAACTTCTCACATTCATTCTTTATATTCTTCGTTCTTTCTACCTCGGATAAACTAAAATCTGAAAAATATTAGAAAAATTACAAAATAATTTTTCGTATTGGCTAGGGAAATTGAAGCTTCACCTCCTCATTCTCGAGAAGTCGCTTACCAGATCTTAAACTCGGTATTTTTAGTAAACTGAATTCTTACCAGTTTATACTCTTCTTAATTTGATTTCGACTTTTGATGTTTTCTGTACTAAATTTGTTTAAATGATTACAAAAAATACGATGCTTCTAAACCCTAAACGAACTATGAAAGAGATGGATTATCTACGTCTAATAAGGTGTTTTGTTGTGATTTTTAGTTTTCATATCTTCATTTTGTTGTATATTAACTAAAGGTTTGATTTTTTTTTTAGACCTGTATTAGTATACCATATCAATTAGGCGTGAAGCTTTATTGAATTCATATTTGGACGACAGAGCCGAAGGTTGCGTTCATCCCCTCAAACCCATTCAAAAATACTATGAAATTTTTTGCTTCTCTGTCTTTTGCTAAAAATTGAATTTGGAAAATATTGTGACTAATTTTATTTGTTTGTATTTTCATTTTGTGATTTAGATGAAACTAATGTGGAAGAGAAGAAAAAGGTGGTTCAAATCACACATCATTTATGGATGGATCTTTGCTGTTACATTCTTTCCAAGGTAGTCAGTACTGCATTGCTTTACGAAATCACTTATGTGTATCTTTTGCTATGAAACATTTGTAATTACAAAAGTACCCTTTGCTACTCACGTAACTCTTGATTTCCTGCGTGCATTAAAAGCGAATAGCTTTGGACTCAAAAGTGACAGTGGTGATGGTTTATACAGATAAAAGCTATTCTTACTTTCAAGAACAAGTAAAACCTAATATCAACCCATCTACATCTATCTACATCTCTATCTAGCTTGAAGTAAATTAACATAGTTTTCCTTCTGCTCTTTTTATGTTTTCTTCTACTTTTATCTACGTCGATTTCTCTATCTTCTTCTTCGTATAATTTTCAATGATTTATAGAGACATTTCTTTGTATTCAATTATTATTTTTCTTTAATAAAAATATAGTTTCAATGTTGATTTTATGGTAGTCGGTGCAAAGCGAGTTCATAATGAGGCACAGATTAAAGTTGGTGGAAATAGACCAGTTTGAATTCAGTCTTATCATTGATGTATATTCTATTAGTGAGTGTAACAATAATGTATATTCTATTAGTGAGTGTAACAATAATGTAACAGTAGGTGTTGACAAATTTGTAACTTCCTTAAAATAAAGTGTTAAGAAAATATGCCCCCTATTAAGAAAGAATGAACCCAGGACTGTGTGGTTTCCAATTTTGGGCTTTGGGTTGTATGTCCAACATCTGTATAAATAAGAAAAACATACATGAATCTAATATCCTTCATATTTAGGATTTAAAATGCCCATTGTGTTACAATGTCTTTTCACATATACTTTATGTGACAGAGTAGAATTTGATCTGTTACCTAAGCCAACGATGGAGAACATGTTGACTCTTGATCATCTTTCACAAACATTGATAAAGAATAGTCTGAACTGCAATAAGAATAATACTATCATATCGTTATTTTTTGAAGTTTGCATTTGGTAATGAACTGAGTACACTGGTTATGTCTTTATCTTATCTATCAAAGTATATATTTGTACTGAAATGCTTGGTACATGATGCAAAATCATAAGTTGTTGTAAGGGAAATGTTTAATTTAGTCCAATGTTTTATATGTATGATTTTTCAAACTTATAATGCTTGATTTATATGGTTTCTCTGTGATTATGCAAAACACTGAGCACTTGGTTGATGTGTACGTTTTTTCAGATATATGAAATTAGTTCTCTGCGTTTCTTTTAATGACAATACTTGCCAGTTTTGTCCCATGATTATTAAAATATTCCGTAAATACACATTTTTTATCCTGGATTCAAAAGAAAGGATACAACCACTATTTTTGTTCCCATAATCTTTATTTCAAATTTCATTTATGTATTCATCTTGATTTCCAGTTTATTACTTGGCTCAACTGCATATTACTAAAATTAGATTAGCTGAAGTTCTTGGATATTTGTTTGCTTTTGACCTACTGACATTTGATTCATGCTTGCACTAAACCTGCTTTGTATGCCTTACCATTGTTCTGTTACTGCATTAATTTATGCGTAGCGTTCATCAATATAAAAGGACACTTGAATTGAATTAAAGGTAGAAACGTATGAAGTATTCAATTTTTATCATTAAATTTTTAAATGCTTATTCATGTTTATAAAAAACTCGAAAGAATTAATCATCTTAAACCGATATTTTTAAAATTGCATAATAGCACAGACATATACTTGATCATGCAAGAAAGAAAATTTATATCAGCGACCGTTTTCTTCCAACTTTTACAAGGTTATTCTATTTTCTACCTAATGACTTAGTATGCTGCAGATATGCATGTTCAAATACATATTTAGTAACATATATATGCTATCCCTGTTTAAGGAAAAAATAAAATAAAAGTGAAATTAGAATGCACAATTCCTTTAAAGTATGATATGATCATTCTTTTGATTTTAATTTCAAGCCTTTTTAGGTTTGTATAATTGCATTTTTGAACATGGATGGAACCCTTTGAAGTACAAACATCAATTATGTTTTGGAGTGCCATTGTAGTGAGTTGTAGTGTGTAATATACATACATCTATTATGTCTGTTTTATTTCCTTTTTTTCCAAAGGTCCAATCTCTGTCTAATATGTATTGTTCAGTTATGTTAAGTGGCCTGATTACCCATTATCCTCTGTTCAGGCACATAAAACATCGATTTAGCTGTTGGGATATGACAAGGGATGGAATGCATCATTCCCCTTGAAACATGGGTTACAGTGATTAATATAATCCTTTATGTTCAGTGTTGATAATTGTAGCTTACAATATCATAATTACAAAATATTTAGTATTTCTACAATGAGGTTTTGTTAAATTATCCTATACCACATATTGAAACATTTTTATATGAGTAGCCTTTTGTTTGATAGCTTTTACACCTCTTGCAGAAGCTCTAAGCTTTAAGCTACGAAAATGTATTAAGCGCGCATAATGTATTGAGCTTCAACAAATTTGTACTATCCTTGCATTACATTTTCGTTCAATTGAATGCATCAATTATTACATTTCAGAAGAAAAAAAATTTAACTTCTACTGTGAAATAGTTTATGTACATCATAAAAATTTTATTTATGCATTCTTCAATGAATATTAATCTGCATACAATTTTTTTTAATAAAGAACATTGAATTTGACCACCGTCCTTGAAATAGGTACATACCGTAAAGGCTAATTGAACCATCCTTTACTTTAGTAAACGGTATCTTTCCCTCTGTTGTTAAACTATCGTTATACATATGACGCATCCAATGTTGTGTACTAGGGGTGAGTCCTAATACAAATAAGTTACGTATTTCTGAAATGGTTAACCTTGCAGTAGCATATCGACAACAAGACAACTTGCATTCATATTACATGTTAGATGTACAAAAGGAATTTGAAGTGCAATGTCAACATGAAGTGGAATATTGAGCTTACATGAGTGAAATGGAACATGGAGTTGCCCATCAACCAATAGCAGGAAATGAGTTGAAGGAGTGATCAGTGAAGTCACTTATGAGCTTGGATTTGGGGTGTATGCCTCATATTTGGTACTGGCATGAGATGACGGAACTATGCTATGTTTCTGTCACATTTTTTTTATTAACTGTGTATTTCAGCAATAGGTTATTTTAACTTCAGTGCATTTGTATTATTTAAGTGGATATGTACTGTAATGTTGAAATAAACCATTCATATAATTATTGGAATGCGCTATGAAAAAAATGTCAATGTATATACTGTATGTAAATGTGTTACATTATGTTGTATGATAGTTTATCACTTTCATTACCCTGTTTTACTATTTTCAAAAATAACTTAGTCTCATTTTCTTTTTGGTTAATAATTGATTTTTGTCAATGTATATACGTAAATACATGCAACATTATATATACTTCAAATCATGCTGTAAGATCCAAAAAAATCTTATAAACTGTGTTTTTAACAAAGACAAACTACGTCACTTCCTTCTTTGCACACGTCCAACGGACCTGCCACCATACTTGTTTTTATTAATTTCTAACATTTATAAATCAATTTAAAGTAGGAGAACTCGAAAATTAGCTAACAACTCGGTTGTGTTAATTCCCTAGTGTGAACTCGACCTTTAGTTAATCTCTACAAGAAAACATGATGTTTACTTGCTTAACTTTACTAATGCCGTATTGACAACATGAGAAGGGGTGTCGGTGGTGTATCGGTAAGTCATAGGGAATATAATACCTACACATTATTACCGACGCCATGCCGGTGCCAACATATGGTGTCGGTGGAGGGGGGCATCAGTTGATGTTATCCCTTTCTATAACCCCCGACCGACGTCTTCCTTTCACATTGCAATCAAAATAAAAAATAAAAAACCCAATTCGTCATCACCTCCTTGGACTTCGAACGCCACCGCCTCAACCTCAGTTCTCATAAGCCTGAGGCGCCATAAGCCCCAGTCCCTACAAGCCATCGATTTGCCCATGCCATCGCTCGACTTTAAATCCCTAGTTGTCGGCAAAGCTCACCACCTCCAATCGATACTGACTTCGACCATCTCCTCCTCCCTCGACTTTGAAGCACGCCTTCTCTAATCACTGACGAATACCAAGTCACACGACTACATGTTTGAGATTTCACATGTACAGCTTTTGACAAATTTGGTGAGGAAAGTCATTTCCTTTTCAATTCCTATATCAACATATATGCATGTCTATATTTACATATTAATAAAATCATTACAAGTTATATACATACATATGTATATACACAAATGTTTTAAGGGATATAATTATAAATTTTACATCATTTTTCTTGTCAAAATTGTTGGATGATAGCTTACATCGTTGAGTTGGAGTATATGCTTGATTTGACTGCCTGTTTGGATGATAAAAGTCAACGAATTAACTTTCGTTGGATGGATTGGTTCAATATTTGAATAAATTATTTGGAAAAAAATGTAATTGAATTAATTGGTTCGAATTTGGATACATATACATACATATATGAAATTCAACCTTATTTTCGATTAAGTCTACTGGGAATGGTATTTCCATTTACAATGATATTTTTAACAATTTACATATATTATACTATGAATTTGATGTTAAATAGATGGGTCGAAAATAGAAATTTATACAAGTTAGCTATTTAAAATCTATTTCCATTGTATACAAAAGTATATTATACTTTTATTTTAATTACATAAATTAATTTAAAAATAAATATATTTTGATAGGTAGAGTTGAAATTTATGTTTTTACTTTAGTTTTATATTAAGTAAGAATATGTTTCTTTTATAGTAAATGTTTTAGATAAAACAAGTATCGATATTCATCTGATACGTAATTGTCATTACATTTGTAATGAGAAGTAGGGTGGCCAACCATTTAAAAAGCTGCAGAAATCCCTAGGTTATATAGCTTTGAAATTATTTGTGAATTTCATTGTTTTATAATGAAATTAATAACGCTATTGAATGTGATAATAAAATTAACAATATTATTTAAATTAAGAACAGAATGAACGATGTTACTTTGATTATTCATAAAAGTAGTAATGTTGTTCAAATAAAGAAAAAAATTAATACTTTCATTTATATTAATAATAAAATTAATAGTGTTATGTAATGCTATAATAAAATTAATAATGTTATTTAATTTAAATTAATAATATTATTATGCGAAAGATGAATGGATGTTATTGACATTATGTGCTTTTAAGTTTTTGGAAGTATGTAATTATATTTAACCAAAACAAAAATAGTTCATGGGGTTTAATGACCAAGTAAACGATGGTTATAACTAGAATTCTTACGCCATATATTCAAACTCTTCACCTTAAGCCTAGCACTTCTAGCATTGTTGAACAAATACACTCTTAGAACTAAAAAGTTAATTAAGTTATAATTAATACATGAATTTTGGATAAACTAATTAATACATGAACTGTAGTTTATATGCAATAGTAAGAACTTGATTAAGTTTTCAGTTTTGTTGTTTACCTCTAAAATAACTAATACATTTTTTAACTGTATATTGTAAGTTTAAATTTCTTACTAGTTTTAGATGAATGGATGTACATAATATATTCTAGGCAATTGTAGTACTAGTGATGCATGTACTTTATTTTCATATTGAAAGTATTTAATTTGAGAAAAGAAATTGATATTTACTTAGCTTATACATGATTTAGCCTTGAAGGTGTTACACTTAAAGGTATAGATATTGCAAATTGATATTTGCTTAGATTATGCACATTGAATTAATAATATTATCGTGTGAATGATAATGCAAATTTTGTTAACATGTAGGAATGATTCCGTTACACTTGAAGGTGCTACACTTGAAGGTTTTGATGGTTCTTCACTATACAATACAATGATAGTTTTTTCTGATGATGGACGTTGCTCATTTTTTTTGCAGATTCTACCAATTTTCGATCATATCCATCTAATGATAGTATGAATACGATCAAAATATTGATAGAACCTAAAAAAGGAGTGACCTCCATCATAAGAAAAAACTATCATTATATTGGACAGTGAAAAACCAAGATGGTCTAAAGTCATAGCGGTGGTGATTGAACATGCGTAGTAGTGTTGTTATATATACTGATGGTTGACTTGAGAAGTGCTAAGGGATGCTGTTAACACTAGAGTCATTGACCATCAATGATGGTTTTTTTCGCTACCAATGTTAGTAGTATTACCACCAGCACTTCTCCATTTACAATCACCAGTTGTAACAACACTACCACACAAGTCTCTAGTGACCGCCTCGGTTGCACGACATGGCGGCATGGTAGAATTAATAGAGTAGGTGCCAAGGCTTGTGTAGTATTGTCGTTGTAACTGATGGTGGTTAGTTGGGATAATGCTGGAGGGGATGCTGTTAACACTGGATTCGTTGACTGTCAATGATGGAGGTTGCTGTCATAGTGGTAACATTAACACCACCAGCACCACCACAACCACCACTACTAGTTATAACAGCACTAACACGCAAGTCTTCTAGCGCCTTATTCTATCAATATTACCATGATATAATGCTATGCCACCAGTGTGGGTGTTTGAGTTTCTTGCAAATGGGAGCTTGAGGAGTGAGTGGGATATAATTTCGAATGGTGATACTATGCAAGAGATGACTTGCAACACTAAAGGAAAGGAACGTAAGCCCTACTACGACAATATTCCGAGGGTACGTAAAATATAGCATAAGTAATGATACTACTTGGATATTTGGTTTGTATTATGAAGGTATTGCTGGGAGCTTTGGTTTGTATTGTGATATTATTATATAGATATTATGATGTCGGATAATATTTATGACATTACTATGTTAGGTAATATGTTTCGGTATATGAATTTGGTTATATGTGATAGTATGATATATGAATTGGTGATATCAATATGTTATGTGGAGGTGAATATATTGTATATATTTGAATGTGTGATTGAATCTAGAAATGCAAGATAAATGTTGCAAGGCGTCGGTAGGGCATCTGAATGTCCTTGGAAAATTTGATTTTAACAATTTAATTGGGCATCGCAATAACATCGAAGAATCGACAAAATGGTGTATGAAAATCTAAGTTACATAATTTTAATAGTAGTCGGCCAGGTGTTGCAATGGCATCGGAAATTTTGCGTCAGAAATTCATCGATAAAGGCGTTTGTAAGGCATGAACAACCACCTACGCAATGTATCTTCTAGGCATCGGAATACATTTTCTAACCTATTTTTTACTAACGTCTATTAGCACGCCAACCGGTGTCGGTAGGGCTTTTGCCGACGCCCCGCCAACCCCATTTTGGGATAGGTAAATTTGTCTTATTTTTATAATGAATATTTAAACAATTTAAACACTAAAGCTTATAGCCTTGTATAGACTTTGCTAACATACAATATTAGGCACACGTTCAGTTGCTTATATATCATTTAGGTGAAACCTAATTTCTAATCTTTATCAAGCTACATCTTTGTAATGATATTTTTCACATTTTCTTTTTATCGTCATTATGTCACTAAGATATCTCGATTTTTACCAATGGTCAAAATATTCAATTATATCCGTAGTTAATTGCATAAACCAATTTAAAGTCCATGGTTCAATTCGATAATATTTATCTATTAATCATATTACTCTGGTCAGATATTTTGACTTTAAGTTGACTACCACAATTTTGATGATACTAACCTTCTACAACAAATGAGACAAATCCTCTCTTGATTGGTATTCCAATTCAAGTAGTTTAATATGTACCTAACTATGGTCATAACTTGATCACCATAATCAAAGTACAACCTAGCTACTTAAGAACGGTACTATCAAGTCTAATGGCTACTGCATGTCATTACAAGATATCTTCTATTTTTACATAGTTTTATTAACTTATAGCAGGCTCTCATTGAGTCGTTCTGCAATTGTTACAAAGAACCACAAGTACGTAATCCCTTGGTGTTCCCAATGATCATGAGTAATTCATGAGTAATTCACCATCCGTCATATGGATGGCATTATGTACATCAGTCTTAGATTAGGAGCAATTTAAGGATGAGTAATTACTAAACACGATTCAATACTTATGATTGCGAACCGCTCGCAACTATAACCGACTAACTAATTTTCCTATGAATTTTATACTTTTATGTAAAACATTAATTATGTCTAATATAACAATATATAGAATATAAAAGTAAATAAAAATCACACTTCATTTCGAACAAGATTCTCTTTAAAAGTTAATTGATATAATTAAATTACATAATTGCTCCCACATGTCGTTGCATGAGTTAAGTTATATAATCAAGATTGTAACACCTTGGTTTGTAGGAAAAGCACATGAAGAAAATGAAGTTTCATTGCAGGTTATATTCACAGGTTCAATGAAGTTTAATTGTAGGTTATATTCATAGGTTGCCTATTTGATATGCTTCCGTTGTACTGTTGTAGTATTGTTTTGTAAATTGGATAGGCTGTTGATGTAATTATGAATATAAGCATCAATAGATATGGCATTTATGACATTACCCTTTATATAACATACATTTTCTAATATTGTATTGATATGTTCTGCTATGAGGTTATCCATATGTCTAGATTTTTAGTTTTACTATCTTCAATGTTTGAAATTAACGTTCAAATGTTAATATTAGGCACTGATACTAGTAGGCCGTCACACGAATGGGCTATAATTTTACGACTATGTAAGTACATGTTTACCCTCATGTTTGCTCAATAATGTAACCAATTTTTTCTTCCTAATCTATATAAATTCAAATCATCATTAAAAGATGATATAAGACTTAAGTGTGCTCAACAAGCATATATATGTTAATAAATATAAATTATAAAGAGAAACTATATTTATTGAATTATAATTTTAATATTAAGCGATTTACATGGACAGTAATTTATCATGAATATTTGAAATACTTGCTGGCATTAAATGTCATGACATTACAAAATGTCACAACAATACGTGCATGCATCCCTTATATTTGTTGGGTTTTATTCGTTTTTAAAAAGTGAAAATAAGGGACACATCCCTAAAATCAAACTTAATACACAAAACATCCTCCTCATAAAAGAGATATAAATTACATCCCTATTTTCAAATACTATAATTTTCTTCCCTACAATACCGCTACTCTCCATTGCAGCAATGTTGATTCTTCATATATGGATGTTATTCTCACATCCATAATTAAAATTTGCACCCAATTAATTATCAATTTTTAAAACGCAATAACTTCTTGTAGAAACGACGGATTAACAAACTGTTTTCACCATTAAATCACAAATTTTATTATCTTTCTAACAAGTGGCATTGTGAAGATGTAAAAACAAAAGCAAGACAAGCTATTTGCGAATACCATATAATTGCAAACATGTTTGCAATTATATGCAATAGTTGCAGACAGTTCTGAAACTATATGCAATAATTGCAAACATGTCTGCAATTATATGTAATAGTTGCAACTGTATGCAATAATTGCAGATATTTCTGCAATTATTGCATATAGTTGTAGAAATTTCTACAACTATACCATATAATTGCGGAAATGTCTCCAATTATATGCAATTGTTGTAGATTTGAAGAAAAATCGAAGATGTTCAAAATTTGCAGAATTGTCTACATATATATGGAATAATTGCACCTTTACTGCAAATATGATTTTTTTAGTATCAACAATGGATCTCATTTTAAAGATCATAATTTTTTTGAGTTTTTGGTGAAAACGGTATGCTGATCTGTTGTTTCTACAGAAAGTTATATGCGTTTGAAATGTTAAAAACGCAAAGGTATTTGGGTCTTTGTGCACGCGTGAATTTGAAAATAAGGACCGAAAACTTAATAAAAAAACGGAGGGATATTTTGTGTATTTTCAAACCTTACTAGGGATGTATGCCAAATGCTCCATTTTAAAAATGTTTTAACTATGGTTATGACATTTATAAATTTAAATTAATTTCAAAGCGAATTTGAATTTCTGAATTATAATCTTAATAATTAAACTTATTTTTGAAACGTCTTTAAATTTTCTTAATTATAACATCTATAATTTAATTTCAAATTTAAACAATTTTAATTTTAATTTATGATATTCAAACTACATCAATATTGAGTAAATCCAAGGTGCAAAATTTTTGAGCCTTGCATCTACGGTGCATATCGCTAAATTTAGACTATCAAGTTAGGAAAGTACATGCAAGGTAAAAGGTGGTTTTCTCTTTGTACGATTGTTCCTTAATTTGACCGACCTTCAACCTTAGACACACTTACCTTAAATTCCAATCTAATGGAACATTCAAGTTTATTACCCAATTGTTTATTGATTATTCACAATAGCACATAACGGCTCTAATACAGTCACAGGACTAAGTGCTCCACGGTGTGGGTGCTTAGATGTAACTATACTAATAAAAATTTAAAAATATTTTTTTCATATATTATTTTATTATTTAATCTCATATATTGGATAACTACCACATCATACAATTATCATATAAAATAAGCAACATAATTTAGCATACAAGGTAAACAATTACAGTAAGATAACCAAATAAAATGAATAATATATAAGCATATTCAACCAAGCAAATAATTATAAGAAAACACAAGCAGAGGAAACCAATATAACCAAACACATCATAAAAATAAAACAATCATAGTCAAATAAAGCAAGTTAATTTTCTTAACAAAAATAATCACTTGACAAGCATAAGAACTGTAACTCCCCATAAAATAAACAGTAGTTAATTAAAGAGAATTAATAAATAATTATTAATGCTCAAAAATGAAATTTGACCAAATGTCGGAATTTGGCCATAAAACTTGCACCATTGTGTATGTGACGATTTTCTAAGTAACTTTTATACATAAAGTTGCGATCAGAGTTTAAACAAATAAGTTATCGATGTTTGAAGATTTTAGATCGAAAATAATAAGAAAAGAACACAAAAATAAGTAAATAAGTAAATAAATCAAAGGGTAATGGCGTGATTAAGCACCGGTCCCCATCGGTCGATAGCAAGCAACGATTGGTCGACCGCTAGTGGTTGATTGCTCATAGCCACCAGTCGACTGGTTATAGCTAGTGTAATAACAAGCCCCGAAATAGGCTTAAATTCCGCTGCCGAAAAGGACCATCGCAACTTAGACCCACTCCAAAGCTGGTCGTTGGTTGGTTAAAGTAATAATAATAAAGAGCTATAACTATTCTTTCAAAATTCACAGTGGAAGGAACAAAGTATAATAGCAAATTGTACACATTTATTTCAAAATTAATTCAAATGTCATAATACAGAACAAAACATATTCTTCACAATAATTGTACATCATTTGTTCAAAAGTATCTTTTCATGGGTACAATAAAAAGCATCATAAATAAATAACAATAACTGCCACAAGCTTTGCTTATGCCATCTTCAAGCATCATCATTGTCATCACTCCTTCCTTAACCTGTGTTGTAATGAGGAGGGAGTCGGTATAACAAGTGCTTAGTGAATAAAAACCTCGAGTCTTATTGTTTTAGTACTTGGGCAATATATGTCAAAATAGGAATACCTCTACGTGTTCTAAAACTATTTAATACTTTATATAAGGAAAGGAGGCGATCCCTCAAACAACCACTTAATACCTTTCAGTCCGAAAGCAGGTTACCCAACCTTATAACCCATAACCAACGTCATAAATGTCTAACAATGCGAGAGACAGTGCCCAAGCCACTTAATACCTTTTATTGAAAAATAGGAAGACTCTGACCATTTAAGACCTCAACTGAGGTAGACCCCTATCATTTAATACCTATTCCCAAGGCCGACTCCACATAGACATCCTTCTAGCTAACATTGCATAGAAATCTCTTTAGACACTTAGTACTTCCTATTGATGTGGACCTTTCCGAGACATCCTTAACCGTGCCTAAACCCAATCCTGACCATTTAATACTTCATTTTGGGAGAAATCCCAGCCCTCAAACAACCACTTAATACCTTCCAAAACCATAAAGCAGGTCCTTTGTCTTATGACACGTACACATGGCGAAGTCTTACATTAGCCCGACTATTCGTAGGTACTGGTAGCCAGATCAACTGGGCAGATTTACCCTACATAATTGGGACTGACATCGCGTCATCGCTATTACTTATTATATGTGATGTCTCACATCAGTCCTAAAGTTGCACTGTTGGTGGCCAGATTAGCTGGGCAAACTTCCGTGTGTCTTTTTACTAACCTCGCACCACTTACGACTTAGTCACATTTTACAACACTCTTATTATATTAACACACACCTCACCATGTACATTAATTAGGCCATATAAGAATTTCACCTTATTTTGCCTTAACGAATCACCTTTCTAAGGGGGATTTAATGATAATTATTACCTAATTAATTACACAGTTATACGTTATAATTGTACGCTATTTTCGGTAATACAATATAAATACAGGAAAATAGGCACAAGTACAAACTTAGAAAAAATTTTGGCTGAAGGGCAACAAGTTTATTTTTTTGACTGAAGGACAATGCTAGCTATAACTAGCATTTTGTATAGTGTAAAACTGAATATAATGCTAGTTATAACTAGCATTTTGTATAGTGTAAAAGTTGAATATAATGCTAAATATAACTAGCATTTGTCCTTCAGCCTAAAAATAAAACTTCATGTCCTTCGGTCTAAATTATTTTCAAAGTTTGTCCTTTTCCCTAATTCTATCATATAAAAAAATACGCAGCTGCCATTTTCTATGCATGAGGAGATTTCACACTAACTAATGCTTAAATGTCAATTCCTTATTAATAACAATAATACAAGTCCATTTTTCAAATTATCAATGGTGCCAAACTTCCAATATCCATAACAAGGGATTTCAATATCCTTAATAAAGGATTCAACAAATATCCAAAACTGTAATAAATAGACTTGTACATAGTAAAAATCTCAACTTAATTTATCACAATAAAGTAGGGAATAATCTCAAAAATAAAAATTCTGGTTTCCAATCTCTATTCAACCCCACTTTATAAAGAATTTAAAAAATGGGGTTTCTCTTTTATCTTCATATGGAATAAATGGTGTAAACTACAAATAACTTTATACTTTTACACCCATCTCTTAATTGAAACTTCAGAATCCAATTAGAATTCAAAGAGGAGTGGAATAAAAATTGAAATCGCCAAAAACTACAAAAACAACATATCCCAACAATTTAGTGTAAATAGTTGAGAATTCCAACAAGAATTGAAATTTCAAATTATAGGAGTTTTGGGGTTTATTTTTTTATTTTCGTAAACCCAAAACCATAAGGCATATTAAAATCCATGATATACTAAACAATTACTCAAATAAAAGTACTATGGTTTCCACTCACGGATTATCCTTAGCCTTTCTTTTATGAATTTGCAACGCCAAAGCACTCTTTTCAAGATCTCTTCTTTTGATATATACAAAGCAAGGGATTGGTATATATATAATTAGATTCAGAGAGGTTAGAAGAGAGGAGAATATATTAAAAGAATAATTAGAAACAAAATAGAATCCTTACTCAAATTCCTAATTAAATTTCTGAATCTAACTGAAGAGAGAAAATGGCAGGGTTTCGCTGAATTTCGAAATGTTTTTGTGAATAAAAGTGGAGAAGGTATGGTCCTATTTATAGGGGTTGAAACGTACCAGAACCATAGGATGAATATATGTTAAAAATGGATAAATCTAGAACTTTTATTGACATCCCTAGCATCCAACAACAGGGGCTGTCTACCGCCCTATATGCACCGATCGACCGCTGTGGTCGACCGGTTGGGGTTGGCGGTCGACTCCTCCTCCTATTTTGGGAACGTATTAATTTTTGTACTGTTTGTTTTATTTAATTCCTTTATTATTCTTTCAGCATTAATTGTTAACATTAACGATTCCTTAACCCCCAAGTCTAATCTTAGTTAATTCTTAAATTTTAATTTATTATTTGAATTTGAATTTGTACTAAATTATTTTAAACTTGAAAATTTCAAATGTCTATAACTTCTACGTTTGAACTCCATTTTCAGCATATTATATGTGAAAACAGATCAGAATTTTGCCATGAACATAACGGTGCAACTTTTATGGCAAAATTAAAACTTTTACAAAAAATCCATTTTTACCCCCACTTAATTTAATTTACTTATTTAATTCTTACTGATTTTTCGGTGTGTTACATTATCCCCCTCAAAAGGAATTTCATGCCCAAAATCTTTCCAAGAGACAAACAACGTAACACGTAATAACATCCATATTATACAACCATGTTATCTACACATCTATCTACTCAACCAATGTGTAATGTGATTATGTAATGCAGACATACTAAAATGAGCTCAAACCTAGCGTGAGTGTGTAATCATGCCATGCAAGTATGTATGCAAATACCGTAAACGTACATAAAAATTTCTACATGAGTGTAAAGTGATTGTGAAAAAGTGTAGCAACCATCTCCTACCATCCAACCTAGCAACCAAGATGCAATCAAAACTGTAATTGTGGATAGAAAATTTACCTGTGAAAAGCTCTGGATGAGAGGTCTTCATCTTCTCTTTAGTTTCCCATATGCTTTCTGTCAAGTTATCTCCCCATTGCACACAGACCAATCTAATTTCTTTGTTGCGGAGCCTCTTAGTTCCGTGCTACATAACGCGTGAGGTGGCACGAGATGCTATTGGCTTCATCTCTATATACCCGAACTGATTAGGCTCTACTACAATGGCGTTGTCATGAAGGAATTTCCTAAGGCGAGAAACATGAAAAACATCATGGAATCTTGCCAATCGGTCCAGAAGCTCCACACGGTAAACAAGCCTTTCTATCCTTTCCAATACTCGAAATGGCCCAATAAATTTAGGCATCAATTTTTCCAACTTGCCAAACCTAACAACTTTTCTAAGAGGGGAGACTTTGATAAATACCATATCTCCAACCTCGATTTCTAGCTCTTTCCCTCTTTTATCTACATAAGACTTTTGGCAATCTTGCACTGCCTTCATTCGTTGCCTAATTAATTCTACTTTTTCATGGTATCACATATCAAATCGGGTTCGAGAATATTTTTATCAGTGGTTTCTCACAACAACTTGGCGATTTGCATGGCCTTCCATAAAGTGCTTCAAAAGGGGCCATACAAATCGTCGCTTGATAACTATTGTTATATGTGAACTCAACCAATGGTAGGTGCTGCTCCCAATGCCCTCTGAATTCCAAGATGCAAGCTCTCAGCAACTCCTCTATAATCCTATTTACCCTTTCCATCTCACCATCTGTCTGTTGATGGTAAGCCATGTTGAGATTTAATGAAGTTCCTAAAGCTTCTTACAAACTCCTCCAAAACTTGCTAGTGAATAAGGGGTCCTCATTGCTAACAATACTCGTTGGAATGCCATGTAATTGGACTATCTCCTTGATATAATTTCTGTGCAAGAGACATGGTAGTCCTACTGTTCCTAACAAGAATAAAATGGGCACTCTTAGTGAGTCTATCTACAACAACCCAAATGGCTTCATTTCCCCTTCTAACTCCTAGGCAATCCATACACGAAGTCCATCAAAATGTGTTCCCATTTCCAAGTCAAAATCACTAAAGGTAACTGTAACCCTCCGGGTTTCCCTTGCTTGGTATTTTTCTTCTGACATGTCAAGCATTTAGCAACAAACTCAGCTACTCTTCTCTTCATTCTAATCAAAAGAAAATCCTCTTTATATCCTTATACATTTTATCTCCTCCGGGGTGAATAGTCATCTTAGAGTAGTGATATTTGATAAGTACTTACTCTAATATGCCACTAATAATTAGGACATAAAGGCGTCCATCTGTTCTCAACAATCCCTTCTCATCGACAGAATATCTACTAGCAGGTGGAAAATATTCTCCTCTTCTCAACTTCTCCAAAATCTCCACTAACTTCTCATCCTTTATCCACTCAAGCCCAATACGGTCCATTAATGTGGGTCTAACTTCCATTACAGGTAAAAAGCCTTGGATGGGTTCTGTTGGTGGTTGGAAGTTAAAATTTGTGTGATACTCCAACTGCCTCCATTCATATATAACACTTAGGGTACGTGCCTTCGACTAAGGGCGTCGACGATTACGTTTTCTTTTCCGGAGGTATATTGTATAACAAAATCAAACGACGTTATGTATTGCATCCATTTATGCTACCAAAGATTTAAATATTTATGGGAAAATAAGTATTTGAGTGATTTATGGTCAGTGAACAACTCAAACCTTTCTCCCAAAAAATAGTGCCTCCATATCTTCAAGGCAAAGACAATAGCGGTCGACTCTAAGTCGTGAATCAGATATCTTTTCTCATGATCCTTCAATTACTTGCTAGTATAAGCAACTACCTTCCTTTCTTGCATTAGGACTGCTCCTAATCTATGTGCTACAAGCATCTGTGAAACCCATGAATGGTTTGGTCCCATTGGGAATGGTGAGCACATGTGCACTTGTCAATAACTCTTTAAGCTTTTCAAATGCCTTTGTGCATCCATAGTCCTAAGAAAAAACTAGGTTCTTCTTAGTCAAGTAAGTTAAGGGTGCTACTATTGTTCCAAAGTTCTTTATGAACCTCCTATAGTATCTTTCCAACCTTAGAAAACTTCTAACTTATGATGCATTCTTAGGAGCCCTCCATCTTTGAACAGCCTCCACTTTGGCAAGGTCCACCGCCAGTCCTTGCTCAGAATCAATATGTCCAAGGAATATAATCTCTTTCTTCGAAAAGTGACACTTAGCAAATTTGGCCTTAAGCTAGTGCCTTCTTAAAGTTCCTATTACCTCTCTTAGATGATCCTCATCCTCCTTTTCCCTTTTAGAGAATACCAAGATATCATCCACGAATACAACGATGAATTTATTGAGTTGCTCCCTAAACACCCTACTCATCAAATCTACAATGTATGCGGGGGCATTCGTCGACTGATTAGGGATTACTTCCCATTCATAGAGCCTATCTGGTGTGTGGAATGCGGTCTTTGACTTACTTTCTTCTGCAACTTTAAACTGACGAATTCTGTTGCCAAATCTAGTTGGGAAAAGACTTTGGCTCCCACAAGTTGGTCGAACAAGTCATCTATCCTCGGTAGAGGATACCTACACTTTCTTGTTAACTTGTTCAACTCCCTATAATCAATGCAAAGTCTTAACAAGATGTCTGCCTTGGTGGCAAAGTTAACAAGGGCACCCTACTCCGAGATACTTCGATCATTGAATCCTTTCTGCAATAGCTCAGAGATCTACTTGTCTAACTCCCTTCTTTCATTGGGGGCCATGCGTCTAAAGGGCATAGTGATTGTTTTGCATCCTTTTCCAAATCGATTCTAAACTTGATCTCCCTATGAGGTGAGAGACCCAAGACTTCCACAAAGACATCAGGAAATTCACAGACTATGAGTATGGATGATAGCTCACTAAATGGTAGGCTTAACGATTATAAATAGCTTGAGTCAACTGAGCCTTGGGGTGCACAAGGAACTTTTGGTCATGGCCTCTACAACTTTTTAATCATTAGACCCTTCTATCGCAGTCAAGAATCGCTTCATAGTATGCAAACCAATACATACCCAAAACAACTCCATACCCCTCAAAATTTAGAACGTACGCATTACATGAAATCCACATCGCATATGTACACAACTAGGTCTTTGCAAAGTAAGGTGAGATATATTGACCCACCAATTGGGTTGGAGACCACTATTTGGCTAGTGATAGTTTGGGCTTGAAGGTTTAAGAAGTTAACTACATTCCTAGCTATAGAGGAATGTGATGCTCTAGAGTCAAATAAAGTACAAATAATAACCCAAACAATAATAGTTTTACCTTCTATAGATGCCTTCCCCTGATCTCTAGGCGATCTACTCAAAGTAAGGGCATCCTCGATAGCATAAACATGTCCACTTGACCCATCCTTTGCCAACTTAGGACATTGGTTCTTAAGGCGCCCATCTTCATGGAAATTATAACACTTCCCTTTAAAAGCTTCTTTCATCAGACTCAGCCTATAATCTTTAGCCTCATGACCTATTTTCTGGCATCTCTTGCATGCATTACCATACTTTTTTAATTTTCCTTTTGACTTCTTGTTTGCCCAAATGCCTCCCATTTTGGACCCTTCTTGTTTTTGGGCAAGCCTACCCTTCTCCTCCTCCTTTTCTTCTACATTTGCCGATTGCAACAAAACCATCTCAACCAATGTTTCATATGTAATGCCTGCAGTAACTTGGGTCAACAACATTTCTCTCAGTGGGGAGTTTAGGCCTTTCGCGAACTTCATGGCCGTTTTCTTCGGCGTATTTATCAAGCTCATCCTGAACTAAGCTAACTCCATAAACTTACTAATGTACTACCTTAAGGTGGAGTCTCCTTGCCTAAGCCTTATGAATTTCTCCAGTTGTAAACTCAATTCTACTCTCGACATAAACTTTAACTCAAATTTGTCTTTGAATTCATCCCAAGTGAAAACCCTATTAGCATTTTCTTTAGTTACTAAGTTCCACTAATCTAAAGCTTCCCCTTTAAGGTGTGAAGCTGCTATCCTTCTCTTTAGCCGATTCTCCCATCCTAGTTTTCAGAGTATTCTGTTGTAGTCATTAATCCATGCTTTGGCTTCTATCCTTTGGTTCCAAAGTAGGTTTTTCCTCGCATATTAGAAAATCCTTACATATCATAGAGAGGTCAACAGGATGGGGTGTTGCATAGGCATACGAGGTGGCGGGTGCCACCGGTGTAGCTGGAAGGATTGGGACTTGCTCAGCCTATCTAAGGTACTGTTTAAACCATTCGGGTATCCCACAAACGGCGGATCTTCCTCGGGCAGGGATTCCAGTTCATGAAGAAGATTGATTATCAACCATATCAACTATTTTTAGTTTGAATTTTTAGTGATGTTTTCCTAAGATAGTATAGTATGATGAAAGAAAAAGAGTAGCCTAGTGTATGTGCGTATGTTCAAAGAAAATAGGGGCATAAATATATATAATAAGACTTTTTGAAAAACTTCTCAAAATAACAAGTATGCCTCTCATACGTATAATTTCCCCATTGACCGGGTAAATAAGCTCTGATACCAAATGTAACTATCACCCTAAATGGTGGTGGCTACAAATGGTAACCACAACAACACATCCAACCTCTCGACTCCTAGGCCAGATAGCCTACCAACCCATCCTGGGAGATACAGGGGTAAGAGACAAAGCTGCACCACTCTTCACAATGCGAAAACCCCTTATCATGCTTCAACCAACTCTCTTACCAAATGTAACAATCCACCCCTAAATAGGGCTAAATTCCAACCCAGAAAAAGCCCATCGAAACTTAGACCCATTCCAAAGCTGGCTGACAATACAGATTTATGACTATTCTTTCAAAACTCACAGAGGAAGGAACAAATTATAATAGCAAATTGTACCAATTTATTTAAAAATAAATTCAAATGTTATAATACAGAGCAAAACATAGTCTTCACAATAACCGTTACATCATTTATTCAAAAGTATCTTTTCATGGTAACAATAAAAAGCATCATAAATAAATAACAATAACTTCCACAAGCTTTGTTCACACCATCTTCAAGCATCATCATCGTCATCACTCCTTCCCTAACCTGTGTAGTAATGAGGAGGGAGTCTGAACAACAAGAGTTTGGTAAATAATGACCTCAAGCCGAATTATTTCAGTACTTGGGCAGTATATGTCAAAACAGGAATATGACTACATATTGTAAAACCATTTAATACTTCATATAAGGAAAGGAGGTGATCCCTTAAATAACCACTTACTACCTTCCATTCCAGAAGTAGGTTTCCCAATCCCACAACCCATAACCAACGTCACAAATATCTTACAATACAAGAGATAGATCCCAAGCCACTTAATACCTTTTGATGGATAATAGGCAGACTATGACCATTTAAGACCTCAGTTGAGGTAGATCCCCATCATTTAATACCTATTCCTAAGGCGGACTCCATATAGACATCTTTCTAGCTAACATTATGTGGAAACCTCTTCGGATACTTAATACTTCCTGTTAGAACCTCGAATTTAGATGCTTTGATTGTAACAACTATATAAGTAATTGTATCGTTTAGATCTAACTAAACTTGGAGGAGAAGATATTGTTTTTTACTCGAGAAATATTCTAACAATTTGAAGACTAGATTCTGAATTGAAGCTTCAGCAAAGTATTAAGTTTAAAGTCTGAGTTTAGTAGTAAATATATGTTAAAATCTCTCCGTAGTGGTATATATATGCACTCAAAATAAAAATATTGGCAAATCAAAGAAGATACATGAAAAAGCTGCATTCAGCCGGCTGAATGACCCTTGTTAGCCGATTGAATGTTGTGCATGTTCAAAAAATAATATGAACATTCAGCTGGCTGACATGGAATATTTAGACGGCTAAATTATACCATTTTTGCACTATTTCTTTGCTGTTTTGATTTCCAATCGATTCAGTTGGCTGAAACATTTAGTTCAAAAGGCTGAATCTTCATAACAGCTAGTTTTTCAAGAGACATTTCACTTTAATGAACATAAACAACTCTTGATTCAAGAGTTGCTTCCATATCTTTTCATAGCTATCTTTCATGAACGAATATAACTCTTAAATCTCTATAAATAGCCATGAATTTCATTGTTTTATCAGTCAATTCTTATTCTTATTTCTAATCTATCTTGATTTTTGAACACTAAGCATTCAACCCTTAAAAACTTCATTATGATCACTTGTTCATTCACGAATACTTCATTGGCGATCTAATAAATTTCATGTCTTCACGAATTACACGATATATCACAAAGGAGAAGATTATAGGAAGGGTATACTCAAAAGACTTATCCATGCTATTAAAAGAGCATATTCGGTAAGATAATTTTCTGTATTATTGAAGTCATGTTCGGTTGCTCAGGTGGTTGAAGTCCTATTTTGTTGCTTAGGCGGTTGAAGTCCAGTTCGGTAGCTCAGGCGGTGTAATACCTATTCCTTCGAGTTAAGTGAGGGTTGATAGTTAAATTCCAGAAGGAGTCCGGGACTTAACGTAGAACGGGAAGTTCGAACCAGTATAAAAACCTCTGGTGTCATTTACTTCATTACTTTACTTTTACATTTACATTTGGCATAAGTATATAGTTTATTTGATATTCTAAACTGCACGATCCTTAGTCACTTTCACTTCCTATCGAAGCAAACCTTTCCAAGATATCCTCAACCATGCCTAAACCCAACCTCGACCATTTAATATTTCATTTGGGGAGAAAGGCAGGATGTTAAACAACCACTTAATACCTTTCAAAACCACGAAGCAGGTCCTTCGTCTTATCACTTATACCTACAGTGACGTCTCATATTAGCCCGATTATTCGTATGTATTGGTAGCCAGATCAAAGATTTACCTCACAGAATTGGGACTAACCTCGCGTCGTCATAGTTACTTATCATAGGTGATGCTCACATCAGCCCCAAAGTCATATTGCTAGTAGCCAAATTAGTTGGGTAGACTTCCTTGTGTCTTTTGCTAACCTCGCACAACTTATAACTTAGTCATATTTTACAACACTCTTAATATGTTATCGCACACCTCACTGTGTCCATTAATTAGGCTTTATAAGTATTCCCTCTTATTTTGCCTTAATAAATCATTACCTTCCTATGGGGGATTTAATGCCAATTATTACCTAATTAACTATACAATTATATGACATAATCATACACTATTTACGGTAATTAATATATAAATAAATACGCACCTACTATTTTCTATGTGTGTAGTGATTTCGCCCTGACTAGCGCTTAAATGTCAAGTCCTTTTTAATAACAATAATACAAGTCTTTTTTCCAAATTATCTGTCAAATTTCTAATATCCATAACATGGGATTTTAATATCCTTAACAAAGGATTCAAAATTCATATCCAAAAACTATAATAAACACACTTGTATATAGTTAAAATCAACTCAACCTATCATATCAAATAAGGGAATAATCCCATAATATAAATTGCAATTCTAGTTTCCAATCTCAATTCAATCCCTCATTACAAAGATTTAAATAATGGGATTTCTCTTTAATCTTCATATGGAATAAATGGTGTAAACTACGAATAAAGTCATGCTTTTACACGCTATCTCTTAATTAAAATATCATAACCAAAGTAGAATTCAAAGATGAGTGGAATAGATATTGAAATCACTAAAAACTGCAATAACTACATATTGCAACAATTTAATGTAAACAGTTGAGAATTCCAATAAGAATTGACATTTCGAATTATAGGAGTTTTGGGGATTTTATTTTGTTTTATTTTCGTAAACCCAAAACCCCTAAGGCATATTCAAATCCATAATATACTAAACAATTACACGAATAAAAATACTAAGGTTTCCACTCTCGGATTACCCTTAGCCTTTCTTTTATGGATTTGCAATGCCAAAGCACTCTTTTCTAGATCTCTACTTGTGATATATACATGGAAAGGGATTGGTATATATATGATTTTGTTAGATTCAAAGAGGTTGGAAGAGAAGAGAATATATTATAAGAATAATTGGAAACAAAATAGAATCCTTACTTGAATTCCAAATTGAATTTATGAATCTAATTGATGAGAGAAAATGGCAGAGTTTCGCTAAACTTCCAAATATTTTTGTGAATAAAACTGGAGAGGGTAGGGTTCTATTTATAGGGGTTGAAACGTATCAGAACCGTAGGATGAAAATAGGTTAAAAACTGATAAATACGGAATGTCCTTCGATTAGACAATCCTAGCCGCCATCAATAGGGGCGGTCGACTGCCCTATATGCACCAGACTGATTGGGGTCCGCGGTCGACCCTTCCGCCTATTTTGGGAACGTATTAATTTTTATACCGTTTGATTTATTTAATTCCTTTATTTTTCTTTTAACTTTAATTGTTAACATTAACGATTACATAAACCACCATCTAGTTCAAGTTAATTTTCAGATTTCAAATTTAATTATTTATTTGAATTTGAATTAAATTATTTTCAACCTGAAAACTTCGAATGCCCATAACTTCTTCGTTTGAGCTCCGTATTTAGCATATTATATATGGAAATAGATCAGAATTTCACCACGTACGCAATGTTACAACTTTTGTAGCCAAATTCCAACATTTAAAATTTTCTATTGTTACCCGTACTTAATTTAATTTACTTATTTAATATCTTACTGATTTTACGGGGTGTTAAAGCTTGGGCCGACGCATTGAACCTTCGCCAAACCATCCAAATTTAATAATTTGTAATCTAACAAATAGAACTGGTTCGAGTGCCTATAAATAAAGGCATAGCCCCTCACTTTTCTTCCCATATTTCCTAAACAAGTCAAAAAATAAAAATAAAAGAGAATAAGAGAAGGAGTGAATCAATTCTACGAAAAAGGTAAACTCTATAATTATAAATCTAAATATCCACTTAACTCAAATCTCATCTCATATCTATAATTCTAATGGATATGTGTGTGTGTGTGTGTGTATATATATCTTTTTATAGATATTGTTGAAAAAAAGTAGTCAATTATGGGAATGAATTCAGATTTGGAGATTTGGAGAGCTGGAAAGGTGAGTGGGAAATTGAATTATTTATATATAACATTGAAATTTATATCGTTGAATTTTATTTGATTATTACATATATGCAAGATCTATTGAATTATAGGCTTAAAATGAATATATTTAATTGAAATCTCGCCTACATATTCTGTAAGTTATGTAACTGTAATGGAATGTCATATACACTCTAATTTTGAAATTTTGGAAATTAGTCCCTCAAATTTTAAAGTATGATATTGATACCATTATATTAATTTGGTTGTGAATTGTTTATTAATCATTTAGAATGCCAAATGTGACTTTGAATGTAAATTTTTACGTTTTAATTTATTGGGAGCGTTGTAGGTACAATTTAGTTGTATCTATTTTCATGTAATTTCCCATAGGCTGTCTAACTTCACAACTATATATAGAAAATGTATTGTTTGGAATAATAAGGAATATACCAAAATGAAAAGGATGTGTAAAGTACGGATGTTTTCACCATATTTTGCACTATCTATTTCTATAGTAATAAAAAGAGATAATTCATTGTAATTTCAAACGAAACAAAAGTCTCACTTTTAGGCAGTTTATGGAAAGTTATAACGGTAATAATTTCCTGGGAAGGGTAGCTCTAATATAATAAAATGTGGAAACAAATGTTCTTTGTAGAATGTACATATAAGTCTATATTCTGAAATTCCTAAACGTAGGAATTAATGTATATACAATAGCTAAATTATAAAGCGCAATATATAAATATACAATGATACTTGTATTAGTTACAATTAGGATGACTAAATATTAATAGTGTTGTAAATCATAGGATTAGGAGGTTGCAATGAAAAAGAGCTAGTAACTCCAACATTTATGAATAATTATTGCAATATTAATGGGCAATAAATACCCAGTTAACATGAAGTTACGAATCAAATAGGCACATAAATATGTTTAGGGGGACTAATTGCATAATTAAACGTGACATTTATGGAGCAAATAGAATAGGCATAATAAGTTAGAGTTGAAATGAAAAATTAAATGTCATTAGTGATTATCGAATTTGAATAACAATAACCGATTATCAAGGATAATTAATTGGAGATAAAGATATTAATGACATTTAAGTGACATAAAAAGGAAATGAAGAATATAGGAAATAAGCGTATAAGATAAAAATAAGTTCACAATAAATAAATAAATGAGTACTAATAAATAATCTTAGGATATAATATAATAATAATTCCCATAGTGGAAATTATACAGCCTTTTAAGATATTCAAAAGCCCATGCCACATGATTTAGACATATATAAGGCCCTTTAATAAAGGAACTAGCATACTCTTTCGAACTTATATAAGGACTTTTAAAAAAGTAACTCGCACACACTTTTGAACTTATATAAGGCCTTTTAAGCCCTTATTCACACTGGACCCAATTTGCCTTGCATATTTGATTAACAAAGAAATTTATTAACATTTTGGTGCTAGAAGGAGAGCTTGAACCTCCGATTTCCTGCGTATCACTATAGATACAGAGGACTTTAGGGACTTTCGATTTCTTGCATATCCCTACAGAAGACTTTAATGACTTTTCATTTCCTACATATCCCTTTAGAGGACTTTGACTTACCATATCCAGCATATTCCTATTAAGGACTTTCAATATCATCCATAAAACTATTAGTTCGCGCAATGACTATCTCTGAACAAGGATCCTCTGAGCCTTACTTTCCCAAGTCAACTTATCAAGTAAACAATAGTCTTCAATTCCATGAGGAACAAGTGTTAAGAGAATTGGCACTAATGACTGTAGCTGAAAACTGACAAGTAATTCATTATAACCAGGATAAATAGAGTATAAATCCGTTCCATATTTGATCTACCTTGATTTTTGCTTATTATCTGGCTTTAAGAAAAGAAAACAATAAAAGGAATGATCTATTTTTAGAAATGAGAAAACCTATACAGCTCCAAGCTAAAGGAACCGTTAGACCGAAAATTGGTATAACACCCATGATGCCAAGTACAATGAGCCAAAACTCGATTTGTGCACCATCGATGACATAACTAAGCATGGTTTAGTTGGTGTTGATCAAATAGTGCCAAGGAATCAAGAATGAGCTTAGAATTCAAGGTCAAGTGCAAGATGATATCATGAAGAAATGGCTCTATGATGTCCAAGGACTTTTGGAATAAGATATTCGAAAGCCCATGCCACATGATCAAAGGAGAGAAAGAATAAGTCAAGAGTATGTGTAGTAGCCCATCAAGCATGTTAACGGACTAAATAGGTAATCCTCATAGTTCATGGTCCAATGTTCATATGTAGTTGGCAAGACATTAATTATGCATATAAATACTAGTCTAGACCAAAACTCATGTATAACTATATGAAATAAAATCATGACAAGCTTTGGGTACAAAGAGCTTTATTATATACATATCCATTTCCAATAGGCATAATTAAGGTAGTAGCCATGTCCAAGTCCTTGTTCATATAATTCAACAATGATTACAATCAAATCAAGTTTTGCCCTAATTCAATTTAGGGTTACAATTGTTTAATTTTGAGAGAAAGAAAAGAAATGATCGCCCTATCCTTCGTGCCCCTATGTCCATACTTATAGAGGATGAGAGGTGAGGCATGATAGCCACGTGACCATGCGGCATGCTTGACCTCCAACATCAACCATTTGGATGGCGCATGGCTTTATATTTCATCTAGATGATTTCTCACATCAACGTTCATCTCTATGGTGCTCAGCATTATGCTTTGTTTTGATACTTAGCGGCATCCCTTTGTATATTGTTGATTTATGGCATCATTAAGGCGTGGCATTGATAATAGGCTGCATTGATAGTAGATGATATGGATATTAGGCGACATTGATAGTAGATGGTGTTGAAGTGATGTGGTATTGAAGAGATGCAGCATTGAAGAGATGCAGAACTGAAGAGATGCAGCATTGAAGTGATGCGACATTGAAGAGATGCGGCATTGAAGGGATGCGACATTATGCCTTATGTTGATGGAGCATGATGTTGACAATATGCGACATCCGCTTTTATTGATGTTTTACGGTATCCACCTTCTTTGTCATTGAAGCGCGACATTGATAAGTTTGACACCTTCGACATCAATCCCCGCCCTGATAAAGTGTAGATCTGGTCACACATAACATCACTTGTTGGTGACATGTGATATCAATAATAAGTGGCATTGATCAAGTGCGACATGGATGTCATGCGGTATCATTATGCCATAGGCTTTTGATATCTTTACACTTGCTTGTCTTCGATATTAATTTTATACTGGTGAGGTGAGGCATTCCGTGCCGCATTGATGATGTACGACATGTTTTATGTTAACAACCTTATTTTCGACATGCTTAATTTCGACATGCTTAATCTCTATATTCTCTCATATCTTCATTTTATTCCCTTTGGAAAATATGTGGATACCATTTGCTCCTCTCATTTTATCAAAGAAGCTTTTTACACTATAATGTGAAACCAAGAATTTTCTCACTTTTCAAATCTTTGCAAGGTTTTCTTTATAACCCTGTTTTTCTACAGAACACAACACAAGCCATGATTTTCATTACTGGCTTTTAAATTTGATTTTTGGAAAATCTTTCAAGATTTCGACAAGATTATAAAGGATCTTCAATTTAAAATCCAGTGTTACTTTTTTGGAAGTTGTGGATTTTCTTGAAGAGACTAAAAATTTATTTGGCAGCAAATTCACACAAATAGAATCTCATATGATCAGGATTAGAAAACTATCTGGAAATAATGATTTCATGAATATAAAATTAAGAATTATAAATTCTTGAATAGAAAACTAGAAAACAATCTAGAAATATTATAGGAGGGAGGACCAGAAACTCTTTTAGCAATATCATGGATAAAAGACTAGAAATTCGTCTGATTAAAAGACCATAAAATTCATCTGGCAATAATAATTTCTGAACAGAACACCAAAAAATCATCTAAATAGAAGATTGCTTTATCATAGCTTTGAAGCACATTAGCTTATATTTGATAGATCTTATTCTAGAAGATTGCTTAATTTTTGTTTTGGTGCCCAAACGGCTCAACTTTGACAGATCTTCCTTTAGAAGATTGTTTCTGCTTTGGAGCGTTAATGGCTCATTTTCGACAGATCTTCCTTTAGATGATTGTTTTTGCTTTGGAACACTTATGGCTCAAGTTTGAAAGATCTTCTCAAGAAGAATGTTTTTTCTTTGGAGCACTAATGGCTCATTTTCGACAAATCTCTCTCTAGAAGATTGTTTTTGCTTTGGACTGCTAATGGCTCAACTTTGACAAATCTTCCACTTAAAGATTGTGTTTTCTTTAGAGTGCTGATGGCTCATTTTTGTCAAATCTTCCTTTAAATTTTTTTTTTCTTTGGAGCGCTAATGGCTCAATTTTGATAGATCTTCCTCTAGAAGATTGTTTTTGCTTTGGAGCGCTAATGACTCAACTTTGATAGACCTTCCTCTAAAAGATTGTTTTTGATCCATTCTTTTGGATAGAGTACGATTGACTCGATTTATTTTTTCCGGTGCATTTGGTTAGCTATCATAAGTAGAACCAGAGACTTACCTAACCTCCCTCCAGGAGATGCTTCAGTCGGGCCTTAAAAGCATTTTTGAAGGTTGGTTTGGTGCTTTTCCCATGCCATTTACAAGCGGGAACAAAGGCTTACTCCATCCTCCCTCTAGGAGGTGCTTCAATCAGGCCTTATAGGCAGTATTAAAGGCTGGTCGGTGCTTTGGCTAAGCCATTTTCAAGCGGGACCAGAGGCTTACTCTGTCCTCCTTTTAGGAGGTGCTTTAACGAGGCCCTTGCGGTGGGATCAAAGGATTTATTTGCCTCTTATTTCCTTCTAGGTAATGGTTTAGTTTTTCCCTTTTTAGGAGATTCTTACCCCTTTCCATGGTTAATCCAGTAGGTATACTTGTTCCAACTTCTATATTCATTTGTTGTTAAGAAATACGATCTTAAATGATCGGTTTCCCATATTCTTACTATTACGTTGCCATCAGGTCGACATAATTGAAAAGTCCCTAGTGGGATTACTTTGTGAATGATAAGGGGTCCTTCCAATTAGGCTCGAGCAGTCCATCCGCTGGATTCTTAGTATTTGCCATAACCTTTCGAAGTATTAAATCTCCTTTTTGAAATGATCTTTCTCTCACTTTGGAGTTGTAATATCTTGATATCCTTTTACGATATTCAACAGTCCATATGGCTACTTCGTCCCATAATTCATTGATCAAGTATATAGATTCTCTTTTTAATTCCTCAGTTGGATTAAATGCATATACACTACTTCGATGGGCGGGTACTTCTACCTCGATTAGAAGCATGGCTTCACATCAATATATTAAAGAAAATGGGGTATATCCCGTCCCATTTTTGGCAAATGTTCTATATGCCTATAGCACAAGAGGTAGTTCTTCTACTCAACTTCCTTTTTCTTTGTCCAACTGTTTCTTTAGGATGGCCTTTATAGTTTAATTAGCAGCATTATCGACTCCATTAGCCTGGGGTTGTTCTATAATTGAAAAGCTCTTGATAATCCCATTTCTATTATAGAATTGGGTAAACTCCTTACTTTCAAATTGAGTCCCATTGTCGGATATTATCTTATGTGGAATTTAAAATCTGGTGACAATATTCTTGATTATGAATTTGAGCACTTTTCCTGATGTAATATTTGGTACCGGTTCTGCTTCTACCCATTTGATAAAATAATCCGTGGCTACTACTACATATTTAGCTCCTTATTTGGATATAGGTAGTGGTCCGATTAAATCAATTCCCCACATATCGAAAGACCATAGACTTGAAATCGATGTCAATTCACTTGGTGGCAAATGTGGGACCTTAGAGAACTCTTGGCATTTCTAACATTTCTTCACATAATCTATAGCATAATTAGTCATTTGATGCTAATAGAAGCCCTATCTCACAACCTTTTTGGCTAGCTTTATGCCATTAGAACTGTCTCCACAAAATCCCTCCTGGGCTTCTTTCAATACTTTTGCTTCTTTTTCGGGACTTACACATCTTAAGTAAGGGTGTGAATACCCTTTCTTATAAAGTATTCTGCCTGCCATAATAAAGGTAGGGGCTTGATGTTTTATTCTTCTTGCTTCCTTTTTATTCGTTGGCAACTTCTCTTTTGTTAAATATTCCATGTTAGGTGTCATCTAATTATTTTCATATTGATTGGTATCTTCTGCACGGGAGGATTTCTCCTGAAGGATTTCAATTCCATTCCTTTTCTTTGTGTGTTAAACCTTGAGATCTGGTCAATACCAAGGATTCATTTTTTGGTTCGGGGTATTTTTCCTCTATACTAGATTTTGATTGGTAGTCTATTCGCACAAATCGGGTTTTCGGTGCTCCTCATGAGCTAGCCAACTTAGCCAAAAAATCAGCTTAGGAGTTTTTCCCTCCTTGTACTTGGTGTATTGAGAAATCCTCAAACTGGATCAACATTTTCAATACCTTTTTGACATATAAGACCAACTTGGCATCTTTATCTAATATGTTTGTTTCAACTAATTTACCATTAGTTTGGAATCACTGAAAATCTCAAGCCTAGGTATTTTTTCAGCTATATGGCCAAGGTAATTCCCGCCAACATCGACTTGTATTTTACTATATTATTAATGGCTGGAAATCCCAATTTCATTGTGTAATGCAAACGATGTCCATTGAGGGTAATTCTCACGTACCCTCCGCTAGCTCCTTATTCATTTGAAGCCTCATCAATAAACGATTGCAACTTACATTTAAGATCTTTTTCTTTCTCTGGTTGCTCTTTGATGAATCCCGTACATTCATTAACAAAATCAGCTAGGGCTAGTCTTTTAATCCCCTCTCATGGTAGAAATTCAACATCATACTAACTAAGTTCCACCCCCATTTTACTAATCTTCCCAAGGCTTTGGGTTTATGAAAGACTTGCTTGAGTGGAAAGTTGGTTAAAACCTTAATTAGATGTGCTTGAAAGTGAGCTCTCAATTTTTGTGTTGTGAGCATCAAATAGTACATCAGTATTTCTATGACTGGATATTCGTTTTTTGCATCTTTGAGTCTTCTGCTTGTATAGTTTATTGGAAGTTGGGTTCCCGTTTATTCTCTTATTAAAAAAGAGCTAATTGCGTATTATGAAACTGTCATATAAAGAAAAAGGTTTTCCCCTTCTATAGGACTGTATATAAATGGTGGTTTCTCAAGGTGATCTTTAAGTTCTTTAAAGGCTTTCTGGCAATCTTCTCCCCATTCGAAGTTTTTCTTCTTCCTAATCACATCAAAAATAAAATGCACTTGTTGGCGGCCTTGGAAATGAACCTATTCGATGCTGCCACTCTTCATTTAAGTTCATTACATCTTTTCTTCTCTTAGGTTCCACTATGTATTTAATGGCTTGAATTTGGTCAGGGTTGGCTTCTATTCCACTAGTACTAACAATATATCCCAAGAATTTTCCAAATTGGATTATGAAAGAACATTTCAATGGGTTGAGCTTCGTCTTATATTTTCGTAGTACACCAAACATCCCTTCTAGATCACTTAGATAGTCGTTTTCTTCTTGATAACCAACATATCATCTACCTATACTTCCATGTTTCGGCCGATTTATTCTCCGAACATCCAATTCACCAATCTTTGGTAGGTGGCTCCTGCATTCTTTAATTCGAATGGCATTACTTTATAACAAAATATTCCCCAATCTGTTAAGAAACTTATGTTTTCTTCATTCGGCTTGAAAATCGGAATTTGATTATACCCGGGAGTATGGATCCATGAAAGATAGAAGTTTGTGTCCACTGGTTGCGTCGATTAATTGGTCTATTCTGGGAAGGGGATAGCAATGTTTTGGACATGCCTTGTTTAAATTAGTACAATCAATGCATGTCCTCCATTTTATGTTAGGCTTTCTAACTAATACCGATTGACCAAACATTTTGGATAAAGCACTTCTTTGATGAATCCATTTTCGAGTAACCATTTGACCTCCTCTTTCAAAGCGTTAGCTTTAAATTTGTCGGATTATCTATTCTTTGCCAAATGGGTGTAATACTCTGATCTATGTTTAAGGAGTCATACATGAGATTGGATCTATTCCAACCATATCAGAATGAGTCCAAGCAAACACGTCTTTGCTGGACTAGGAAAATTGGACTAACTCCCATTTGAGTTTGAGCTCTTTCCTAACCTTCACTGTCTTTGTTGGGTCAATTGGATCTAAACATTTCTCTTTAAGATCCTTAGTGGGCTTTATCCTCTCCTGGTTATCTCCACAATCTAACTCGATGATGATTTCTCCACACTTTACTTTTTCTTTTATCAAAAAAATTTCCTTTCTCTTTCATTTTCTTTCAAAAAAGTTAGATCTTCTTAATGCAGATTTAGTCTTCTTGATGGGCTCCGTCGTTGCCTTGGGTGATTGGTCTAAAGTCCTTCATCCAAGGGCTTTTTGATTCGAATTACGATCGATTCATTTTTCTCCGAATCATAGCAAGAAAGATTATCTCATTTGTATTGATCAAGAGTGGCAACATACAATTCTCGAGGGCTAAATTGATGTCCTCTCATAGTTCCCCATCCGCTCTTGGTCAAGAACTTCACCATCGGATATTTTGGTTAGCCAAAAGCATCAACCTTATCCAAGGTGGGCTTCCTTGAGAAGGCATAATAGCAAGAGGGTTGGTACATAATGACAAATAGAGTTTTGAATGTCCTAGAATGTGGTGGAATTCCCATTTGTACCAGAAGCTTTATCCGTCCCATGGGAGTTGATCCTTTATTGTTGAACCCAAAAATTGGCACAAAACATGGCTCTATCTTTTCTTCTAGAATTCCCATCCGATCAAAGGAATGCTTGAAAATATATTTCACTCCGCTTCCAGTATCAATGAGTAGTATGGCCAACACAGTAAGCTCGATCTGTGCACTGATCATAAGCGGGTCGTTATGCAGATGATGAACCGCTCTCAGCTCCTGTGGGATTACAATCAGATTGTGCATCTGATTCGAAACCTGGGATTCTTAAGAGTGGCTTTTTTTAATAAAGAAAACCCTATCTCTTGCCTCTCTAATATATTGGTTTTTGTCTCTCTTGCTGTTTCCAGCCAAATGCGGGCCTCCATGAATCACACCAATTTGGTTGATGGGTGGAATAAAATCTGGTTGTGTATCATTCTCTATAAAGTTCATAGTATTTCACGAGAACCCTTGGTTGCCTTCATTAATACATGCAATTTTTGCATTATATTTGATAAATTCTTTCAAGTGTTTTGAATGGATCTTGCTTTGAATTATACACGCCAACATGCGACATTCATTTGTCGTATGCTCGTTCTCCTTATGATAAGCACAGTATTCTCCACCTTTTCCCATTTCAGGGTAGTTGTTAGCTTCGTAGGGAATCAAAAAGTCATCGCTTTCCTTTGTTGTAGCAAAGATGTAGGATATTGGCATATTCAAATCAACATAATTGGACTTCAGGACCTTCTCCCATCTCGGTTTCTTATTGTTGTAATTAAAGCCATAATTTCTTGTTTTTTTCCTTAGCTGGGACTTCTTCCTAGCATGAAACATTTCGTCCTTACGGATGAACTTATCAGCTTGAAAATGGAAGTCTTGGAGATCTCTGCATCCATAAAGATAAAAGCTCTCACCAAAAAGGTGACTCTATAGCCCTGAGGGTACTGTCATCAATTTGTCTTTATTGACCATATACTCCCTTTTAGCGCCTCCACATTGAATCTCTTAAGATAGTCACCCAACAACTTTCTCGATCTTTGTTTGACGTTAGCCAATACACTGAAGTCAATCGTAGGATCCTTACAGATACAAAACCGTGCTGAGAATTCATAAGGGAATTGCTCCCAAGAACATACGGTCTTCTCCTGATAGTGTCTATACCAATTAGCTGGTGATCATCCAGATTAGTAGTTCCATTGTATCTCAAGGATCGAATTTTAATATGAGATGGAATCTTTATGGACATGATTCTATTTGTAAATGGGGCTTCCCAAGAGTTATTGTTGACCCTAGCATCGAGGATCCTCTTCCTAATAAGGTTAAGCATATCCTTCGCCATCTTTTCAGCCACGTGCCTCAAATAAGTTTCATCATTGTGATAATTGCTCCTATTAAGTTCGTACTCCTTGGAGCTTAATATTCTAGACTGCTCATGGGACCTTTCCTCTAATCTTCCTTGATGATTTTCCTTAGCCTTATTGTTAGTTAATGATTTGGAGGAGAATTCTATTGCTCCAGCCTCTTGGTCTCCTTTCATCTTTTATGGAGTCATAGTAATTTTGTTTTTACCACTAAGCAAGGAAGCATTTAGTTTTCTTCTAGGAGATTCAACTTCTTCTCCTTCAATGGGTCTGGTTAGCCTAGAAGATTTCTGTGCAAGGACCATTTCCAGCAATTGTTGAATTATTGCAATTTACTATGTCAAGTCTACGATTTTAGCTTCACTACCGGTCGCTTTGTTGGCTCTGATTGTTGTCCTATTTCCATATTTCTTGGATTAAAGTTGGGGTTTGCATTGTCTTTCGATGTCACTCTTTGTATTATCTCCTCATTTGGAGCATTAACTCGCTTTGGTCTCACCATATACTTGAAACAAAAAGAACTTTATGTGATTAGTTTAAAGAGAGAGTTATAAGAAGGCAAAGGTTCGAGCCCTCCTTTTAGCGCCAAAATGATAGACCAATAATTGGTATAACACCCATGATGCCAAGTATGGTGAGTAAAAACTCAATTTGTGCACCATCAATGACACAACTAAGCATTACTTAGTTGGTGTTGATCGAATAGTGTTAGGGAATCAAGAATGGGCTTAACATTCAAGGTCAAGTGCAAGATGATATCATTAATAAATGGTTCCATGATGCCCAAGGACATTTGGAATAAGATATTCGAAAGCCCATGCTACATGATCAAAGGAGAGAAAGAATAAGTTAAGAGTATGTGTAGTAGCCCATTAAGCATGTTAATGGACTAGATATGCAATCCTCATAGTTCATGGTCCAATGTTCATATGTAGTTGCCAAGATATTGACTATGCTTATAAATAGTAGTCTAGACCAAATCTTATGTGATTATATATAAATAAAATCATGACAAGCTTTAGGTCCAAAGAGCTTTATTATATGCATATCCATGTTTAATAATGTCCAAAAGGCACAATCAAGGTAGTAGGCATGTCCAAGTCCTTGTATATAGAATTCCACAATGATTACAATCAAATCAAGTTTTGCCCTAATTCAATTTTGGGTTACAATTGTTTAATTTTAAGAGAGGAAAAAGAAATGATATCCCCTTCCTTCGTGCCTCTAGGTCCATATTTATATGGCTGAGAGGAGTGGCATGGTCGTCACGTGTCCATGCAGCATGCTTGACCTCCGGCATTAACCATTTTGATGGCGCATGGTGCCATGTTTCATTTTGATGATTTTCGACATCAAGGTTCATCTTTATGGTGCCAAGCATTATGCTTTGTTTTGATACTTAGTGGCATCCCTTTGTATATTGGTGAACTGTGACATTATTAAAGAGTGGCATTGATAATAGGTGGAATTGATAGTAGGCGGCATTGATAATAGGCGGTATGGATAGTAGGTAGCATTGATAATAGGTGGCATTGATGTGAAGCGGCATTGAAGTGACGAGGAATTGAAGAGACGCGGCATTGAAGAGATGAAGGCATTGAAGGGATAAGGCATTGTGCCTTGTGTTGATGGAGCATGATGCTGACAATATGTGACTTCCGCTTTTATTTATGTTTTACGGTGTCCGCCTTCTTTGTCATTGAAGTGCAACTTTGATAACTTTGACACCTTTCATTAATCCCCGCATTGATAAAGTATAGATCTGGTTACACATAACATCAATTGTTGGTGACATGCGATATCAATAACAAGCGGCATTGATTAAGTGAGACATGGATATCATGCGGTATCATTATGACCATAGGCTTTTGATATCTTTCCACTTACTAGTCTTCGACGTTGATTTTTATACTGGTGAGGTACGGCAATCCACACCGCTTTGATGATGTGCGACATGCTTTATGTCGACAACCTTATTGTCGACATACTTAATTTTGACATGCTTGATATTTATGTTCTCTCATATCCTCATTTTATTCCCTTCGGAAAATATGTGGATAACAAGAATTATCTTTAAAATTGAAATAACAAAGGATTTCAATAAGTTTGCTCAAAAGTGGAAGGGAGTAATCGATCGCTCTCCCACTTTAATCAAAACTCAAGAATTTTTGAAGAGAAACCTGCCGTTAGAACTGAAGAGTCTACCCAATGTTACAAGAAAGCCAAATATGGACCAAAGACACAATTCCCTAGGAATTTCCGATCTGCAAGAGCCCATTCCCTTACCACCTCCTATGAAAACATCTGTTTTCTAACCAAAGAGAGGTTGGACTATTGGTCTTTAAAGAAGAAGGGACAAGGAAATGAAAGAAATCTCGAGGGATCTTATTACCAATATCGCCAAACGAATGGACACAAAAGTAATCATTGCTGAGTCCTTAAAGGGATGATTGAGAATTTCTTGGGAAAAGAAGAACTCCATAATTTGTTAACAAGATTTGAGCAAAAGATCGAATGTAACTGCAGCGATAATGTGCTAAATAGAGGAAAAAACTTTATAAAAAGGACTTATAAAATAAAGGAAAAGCCTTTATTCCCGCTACAAGGGCATAGTCAAAGAACCTCCTAGAGGGAGGTCATAGTAAGCTTCTAGTCTCGCCTATAAGGCCTGGCTAGATCATTATAAGTCTTCGGTCCTGCTACATGGCTTGGAGACATGCCTCCTAGAGAGGGGATGGAGTAAGTCCTTGGTCCAACCAAAGATGGCTTGGCCAAAGCACCGACCAGCCTTCGATTTCTCCTATAAGGCATGACCGGAGCGCTTCCTAGAGGGTGGATGGGTAAGAATTTGGTTCTATCTAAGACGATTAACCAAACGCACCGACCAGCCTAAATCAGTACCTATAAAGTAATAAAGGGCTCATTTAAAGCCTAAATCATTACCTATAAGGTAATAAGGGGCGAAAGAGATTCGAAGCCTAAATCGTTACCTATAAGATAATAAGGGGCGAAAGAGATTCCAAGCCTAAATCATTACCTACAAGGTAAGGTTTAGTTTAAAGCCGAAATCATTACCTATAAGGTAATAAGGGGCGAAAGAGATTCCAAGCCTAAATCATTACCTACAAGGTAAGAAGGGGCGAGAGAGATCAATCGAGCAAGTATAATTTTGTACTAAGAATGGATCAGTAATTTTTTGAGTGGAAATGTAATTAGACACAACAAATCTGGCTGTAAGCTAAAATTAAAGCAGCCTTCAAAGGAAAAGAACTATCTATTACCCTAAGCCAAGGGTCTCGTTGTCAAATATGGACATCTGAGAAAGTTTGAATCTCTTTGTCAAAAATACTATGTCGAATAATATGAATCTCCATTATTGATTGAATTTCCAGTCTCCTATTAGTTGAAATGTGAAGCTTATCAAACATATTCCTGGTCTTCTGATCAATTGAACTTACGGCCTTCTTATCGAGTGGATATCTGGTTTTCTATTAAAATGACAAGTAACTTTCCATGCTTATAAATCTCATTTGACAAAGAAAAGTCATCAAATAACCATCCAAGTAACCCAGGCAGAGGGAAGGAAATTTAAGTAATGACGCGCCATTGATGAAATCATTCAACCAAGAAAGATGAGGAGACAAACTAACCTGATTCGTTCTGAAATTCTACTGAATTAATAATTATTCCAAAAAGATAAAATTTGAAACAAAGTTCTTAAAGTTTTAGAGATCAATAATAAAAAAAATTCAAAAATTTCTTTAGCATTATACAAAATAAAATGAGAGAAAGAAGTAATTTTTCAAAATTATGGAAATCATAATTATTTACTTTATGTTTTTTCATAAGAAAAGGGAAAGTCTCATCAAGGAAGGTTGCAAACAAGTACTATAACACCTGATAAGCAACTCTCAAATCAAAGCCTGTTTAAAAGCATTCTTCGGAGGAGCAAAAAGCAAACAAATCTATCAAATACCATAAATTATATGGAATATAAATTACCAATCTCAAACAAGCTCAATGAATCCAAATGCGAGATTAGAACAAAAAGGGAAATACAAGGTTTATTTAAAATATTAACTATTTAGGTACAAAGTTATTTACAAAATTTACATACAAAAATTACAAATATCAAGAAAAACCATCTAATCTTCCTTAGGACAAGGTTGAGGGAGTGGATAATGTTGGTATACTTTTTCTTCCCTTTCCCTTCAACCTCGAGAAGACATGGATGATTTTCACTTGAGGCAAGGGCATCCCTAAGAGGAAAAGGAGGGCCTCTAATATTCTTAAGATGGTCAGAACACCTGTATAAAAAGAAGTGTTGATAACGTCTATATCCTGCCTCTGTTGCTTTTCCTAAAATCTGATTCATTTTTGGAAATAAAAAAGAATAATCGATCTTTAAGCCAAAAGCAACTATTATTTCAAGAAAATAATCTTTGAGGGAGTCCAGTCGGGAATTTTTAGGTGAAATCACCGTGGTCATTTTCAGTTGAGACTCGAGGCCTTGCACTTTTTCTTCAAAGCTTCAATGGCCAAAGAAGGTTTGGCGATATGATAGATCGCCACGTCTAGTAGTTTTTTAAGTTTCTACTTCTTCTTTCGGATGATGTTCATATCATCAACAGAGTCAATTTGAATCTTTAGTGCCTGATCGAGCATCTTATTGGACCCAATAAGAGCCTTAATCTTTTGCTCAAAAGCGAATTTCTCACGTTACAGCTCCTCAACCTAACTTTGATCCTTGTTGAGATGTTTAGAAACTTGTTCATCCCACTTTCTTTTCAGAAACAGGGTGCATTCATATTTATACTCCCAACACCTCTTTGAAATTTCTCCATCATCTAAACCCGGTGGCGGGCTTTTCAAAGAGGAAAATTTCTTTCTACACCCCGAGGATTAAGACCTAGTTGTTGTAACAACCCGAATTCCAGTGGGTCCGTATTTTTTGCATATATGCTAAAATCCAAGCCCACTAAAGCCCGAGTTGGTTATCTGGTATCCTGCAAATAGGCAAAGACAAATATATTAGAACTCAAATAAATATCTCACAGCACAACTGACTAAAATATAATAGTAAGTAAATACTCACCAAGATAATAACACTTTCTAAACAAGTGTCTCAAAGCTGGAAAGTCTCTGCCATTTACCTAACCTGTGGGTTGTTATGAGGAGGGGGTCAGAACTAAAGTACCGGTGAATGTACAAATTATACACTTCTAAGCTTAATTATACACATACCGTTTTATTTCCATTTTCTGTTATATTAGGTTTACAAGGTTATAATACTCACGCCTCTATTCGTGAATCTTACCCATCTACCCCCTAGTAGAATAAAACCTAATATCTAATATATATAGCTATATGCCCAATGACCGTATCGGTCCTAGGTATTACCCATAGTACCTTCCGTATCCTTCTCGAAAAGAACTCCATCGTCTTGCTCCTAGAGCGTTCTATGACTACATCTATAAAGGATAGCTTCGTAAGGCCTGCAATATAGATGTTCCTTCGTCTACTATGAAAACGTAAAACTACGTCCTCACTATCCTATACTAATGCTCGAACATCCACAATGTACCACCCAGTGCTTACCTTAAGGACCATATGTAATCGTTCTGTCTACTCCCTTAATCCCGCCAACAAGGTCTACCTTCTACGGAACTCAATGGGGGATTTTCTATATCTGTAAAGGACAACTTCGTTAGGCCTACAATATAGATATTCTACTTGGACTGTCTCTTTCCTCATCGTGGCTATGGCCCCACTTAGCAACCCCTCAAATAATCGAAAGACCTCTAAAGAGATAAGTGGCTATGCACTACCGCAAACAATCTAAACATCCAATTGGCGGCGCCCCTCATCTCATTGTGGCTATGGGTTTCTTATTGCAAAGTAATTCATATGGTGTTTTATTAGTTAATGGTCTAATTAAAATCCTATTTAATATATAACAAGCTGTAGCGACTGCTTTAGCCCAAAAGTTTTTAGGTAAGTTACTATCAGAAAGTATTATTCTAGCACACTCTTGAATCGTTCTATTCTTACGTTCTACCACTCCATTTTGTTGTGGAGTTCTTGGAAAAGAGAAATTATGAGTGATTCCTTTTTTATTACAGATATTCTCAAAATTTTTATTTTCAAATTCTCCACCGTGATCACTACAAATAGTTTTTATTTTTTAAGAAAATTGATTTTGAATTCTTTTAGCAAAATTCTTAAATAATTCAAAAGCATCACATTTAAATTTAAGAAAAATTATCAAAGTATATCTAGAATAATCATCTACAATTACAAAAACATATTTATTATGATTAATTGATTGAACTTGAGATGGACCAATTAAATCTAAATGAAGTAATTCTAGAGGTTTAGAAGTAGAAATCATATCCTTTAATTTAAATGAACTTTTCTTAAGTTTTCCTAATTGGCAAGCATCACATATATTATCTACTTTAAAGTTTAACTTGGGAAGACCTCTAACTAAGTCATGTTTTGATAACCTAGATAACATTTTGAAATTTAAATGACCAAATCTTTTATGCCAAATCCAAGGGTCACTTGTATTAGCCAAAAGACATAAATTATCATTTGAAACTTTCATACTAAGGATGTAAATGTTTTTCTTCCTAATTCCTTCAAAGATAATATTTGACTTATCATCTTCGATGTGACACTTATCTTTTCCAAATTTAATTTTAAATCCTTTATCACATAGTTGACTTATACTAAGCAGATTATGTTTTAAATTCCTAACTAGCAAAATATCATAAATAAGAGGAGTTTTAGAATTACCGACATTGCCGATGCCAATCACATATCCTTTTGAGTTGTCTCCAAAGTTGACCAATCCACTATCTTGATATATAATGTTATTGAGTATCTCGAGATATCCAGTCAAATGCCTTGAACAGCCACTATCAAGTATCCATTTATCTTTCTCAATTTGCACAGTTTGTCCATTGGTTGTTGATTCTTCAAAAGCCATGTAACATGTCTGTTCATGCATAACAAACCATTTCGGTAGATAACTTAATTTTTCATAAAAACTATATGCAGACTTATGATACTTTGATGAAATACATAGATTCAAACTAGTATTAACAAAATTTTCTAAAAATGCCATTTTCAACTTTTCAAGTTTTAGATTATGAAAACTATGAAAACCTATGCTCTAATACCAGTTGAAAGGGAGTGAGGATTAAGGATCTTAAGGCTAATTTAACACTAGAGGGGGGTGAATAGTGTTTAATGGATTCTATGACTTATATGGACTAAATTAAAAATATGACACAAACAAATGTAGAACTTAATCACGGAACAATCACAAAATCAAACACAGATGCAGAAAGTAAATAAAAAGCAATAAAAGGAAAGAACACACCGGATTTTATACTAGTTCGGAGTTACCCTACATCTAGTCTTGTACCAAGGCTGAACACCTCATACAGATTTTTATTATACCAAAGTCGATATTACAATCCTCAGTTTCTAAAGGCCTTGAGGTACCCTCCTGTCTCACGATTCCAGGGCAAACTCTCTTGATTTACGGGCCACAAGATTACCCAATTGATTTCCATGCACAACCACACCTTATAGAGAGACTCGATAAACTATTGATTACAAATTGATCCTATAACTCTGAATAGCACTTTGATCTTCGAGAGAGGGTAGAGAACCAAACAAGAATGAGATTCTAATTTGATTCACTTGAGAATTCGGCAGAATTTTGGCACGATCTTAAAATATGAAATTTTTAGAATATGGATTTGTGGAGAAGAAGGAGTGAAGAAAATATGAAAATAGTTAGTTAAAAATTCGTTTGTGAAGGCTATTTATAGACCAGTAATGTCCATAACCATTCGTGAAGAGATTTAAACGAATAGACACTTCTTTTGAAAATTGAAACTTTTGAATTTAACGGCCACCATGTCGACATGGGGTATCCCATGATGTCGACATCCCTAAGTTAAAAATAATGTAAAATTTGTTTTGGAAATGGTATTGAACGGAAAACAAGATGAAATGGTTCTGGAGTAAAATAAACTAATTTTCCTATGTTTTAAAATAAAGAAGAGTAGAAAAATATATTTTTAGAATGTATATATAAATTTGATTTTAAATCTCAAGTATATATATTATATAAAAGAAAATTTAAAAATCAGAAGATAGTTTTAAAAACAAACGAAATTTAAAACAAGATTTTATTTAAAAACAAAGACAAAGAATATTTTAAGGCTAAAACATTTTGAAAAGTAGTTTTGAAAAACCATTTTGAAGTAGTTTTGCAAACTTCTTCCTGTAGAATATCTCATCACATAAGGACTCGAGAACTTGTACAAAACCAGGATGTTCGTGGGTTTGTAAGCCACTTGTCATACGTTTGTAAGCTACTTGTCGTGGGTTTGTAAGCCACTAAGAAGATAGAAATGGGTTCCATCCCAAATGAAATATGGAATGAAGATTTCCATGCTATTATGAAGTTTTAACAATAAACTACACACATATCTTGAAACCTTGATCTTGATACTTATGAGTCTTCAAACTTGATTTCTTCATCCTTGATGTTTATACTGTATAGTCTTCAATAATCAGTACCTGCCTTATATATATCCTGCATAATAACATTCATATATATCTAGACAATAGTGTTAGTATATAAGTTACAAAGGTTGTTGTCATCAAAACCACTATCTCCAGTTCCTAACAATCTCCCCCTTTTGATGACGACCTTATAAAATATACTTACCACTTCGATCATACCATAACTCCCCCTTACAGCAACAACTCCCCCTTACTCCAAGCCTACTATTTTATATAACGTCTCCCCCTTTGTCATCAACAAAACAATAACCTATAAACCTTGAACTTAATAGAAAATGAGATAAACAAACATATGATATAAGAATAATAACTATGTATGAGTGAAATATAACATCCTAAGTTAAATGGAATTCAAGATTTTATATATCAAAGATTGTATTTTTAGAAGAACATTAATTAAGATAACACTTTATATACAAATTAACAAACCAATATATAATCAAGAAAGAGAAAAACAAAAATGAAAAACACTTAACGAGGAACCTTAACTATTGGTGATTTATGGACCGAACAATTTGGATAATGGAGACAAAAGTTTCCACGTTGTTCGACCAAGTTCCCATTGGCATCAAAAAGGACCTCTCCAACGCAAATCACGCCATCGTCTTTGTCCATATGAACATCCTGATTCGGCAGAGGATGTTCTTCTTCTTGATCCTCTTGTGGTTCTTCCATAGGCTCTTCTTCTTCAGAATCCATGGCTTGTGACGATTCTTCGATGACAATGGGACTGGCATGGTTATCCATAAGGAATTTTTGTAAATTTCTAAGAATTCTGCCTTGCCTATCATGTTCTCTAGCCATTTGCAGTTGACTCACTTGAATTACCATCATCATTTGAAGCAAATCTTTCATCTTCTCCTGTAATTTGATGACTTGTACGTGTGTGGAACGTTGAAAAGGGCCAGAATGAGGAGAAGTGGGTGAAGAAGGTTCATTATTAGAAGAGGAAGCCATTAATTTACTGTTTTAGAAGTTTATTACAGAGAATAGAATAGAGGAAAGGAGTAAAAGTTGAAATATATAACCAAATAACTAATTTTAGAGGGAAATTTAAATTTGAAAATCTTGGCCTTTATGTCGACATAGGGGGATAGGTCATGTCGACATGCCCAGTTCAATTTTTGAGAAATTTTTATTAATATTAATTATTAACTATACTTGTATTATTTATAATTTATATTTCAGTTAATGAACATATACCTACTTCTCTTCTAAATTTAGTAAAGTTTTGTTCATTTAATGGTTTGGTTAATACATCAGCAATTTATTTTTTGTATTAATATATTCAAGAGTTATGACTTCTTTACTTATATTATCTCTAAGAAAATGATGTCTAATATCAATAAGTTTTGTTCTAGCATGATGAGTTGGATTTTTAGATAAGTTTATTGCACTAGTATTATCATAATAAATTGGTGATTTAGTTACAGTTAATCCAAAATCTTTTAATGTTTGTTGCATATATATAACTTGAGAACAAGCCAAAGCAGCAGATATATATTCTGCTTCAGTTGTTGACAAGGATACAGTGTTTTACTTCTTACTAAACCAGGAAACCAGACAATGTCCTAGAAAGTGACAAGTTCCACTTGTACTTTTTTGGTATGATTTACAACCAGCGTAATCAGCATCACAATATGAAATTAAATCAAATTCATCATTTTTAGAGTAAAATAAACCATAATCTAAAGTATGTTTTACATATCTTAAAATTCTTTTAACAGCTTTTAAGTGAGTTTCTTTAGGTTGAGATGTTATCTTGCACAGAGACAGACACTATGCATGATGTCAGGACGACTTGTTGTTATATAAAGCAGCGAACCAATCATTCCCCTATTTAATTTTTGATCAACACTTTTGATTTTTCTTCTTTACTTAAAGCTACATTAGTTGTCATTGGAGTTGGTTTCCCACTAGAAGTAGTCAATCCAAATTTATTAATTAAACCATTAGCATATTTTTCTTGACTAATGAACATTCCTTTATCTAATTGTTTGATTTGAAGTCCTAAGAAGAAGCTTAGTTCTCCCATATGACTCATTTCAAATTCTTTAGTCATTATATCTGAAAATTCTTTATTCATTATGTTATTAGTTGACCCAAATATTATATCATCTACATATATTTGTACTAATTGAATATCATTTTTGTTTCTTTTAATAAAAAGGGCTGTATCTATTTTACCAATTTCAAGACCAGATTGTAGTAAATAAGATCTTAGTCTTTCATACCACGCTCTAGGAGCTTGTTTCGGAACATATAAAGCTTTCTGTAATTTATATACATGATTTGGGAATTTATTATTTTCAAAAAGTGGAGGTTGTTCAACTTAAACATCTTCTTTTACAAAACCATTTAGAAAAGCACTTTTAACATCTTTTTGATATAACTTGAAATTATTGTAATTTGCGAAAGCAAGTAGAATCCTGATAGCTTCTAGTCTTGCTACGGGTGCAAAGGTTTCGTCATAATCAATTCCTTCTTCTTGACAATAACCTTGCGCGACTAAACGAGCTTTATTTCACTTGACCTCACCAAGTTCATTCATTTTATTTTTATAAACCTATCTTGTTCCAATTATACTTTTATCCTCAGGTCTCGGAACAAGTTCCCAAACATCATTTCTGGTGAACTGATTCGATTCTTCTTGCATAGCAAGAATCCATGAATCATCAGATGATGCTTCCTTTGGATTTTTAGGTTCAATGGTTGTAACGACCCGGTATTTTGGACCATTCAAATCGACAATAATCCACACATGTCAGACTTGAATAATGCAAAATAACAGATTGTAATAAAATTTGGAGCAAATAAAATCATTCACAGAATCACAGACACAGAAATATCAGAATAACTCGCAGCGGAAATTAAAAATAACCATAGTGGTTCATGAAGCCACTAAAATACATAGTCTCAAATCAAATACAAAATACATAGTCTGAAACCCAATACAGTTCTGAAACAAGTACAATAGAAATCCCAAATACACAAGTCTCTAAAACAAAAGCTGAAATAAGCCAACTGAAACCGAAATAGGAAGATAACTAGATAAGCAGAATCTCCAGCGATTCCGAGCTCCAGAAAAGTGAATCCAAAGCTGTGAATACTCAGGCTGACCCGAGCGTAAAATAAAACATAAACACTCGAGTCAGGATATACATACTTATACAATGTAAACCAACGCAAATGAACTGTAGTAAAGGTACAAGTAACTTAGAAGATGCTTGGGGCCACCCATCCTCTAAGGATCCGTTAAAATATCTACTATGTAGTAATATTCGCTATTATAATAGTGTCTAAATAAGTAAAGTATAATCATATCGGGAAATAGCGTTAAGGGGATGGAGAACCTTAACGCGGTCGGATCTTAAAATCATAATCGTAGTAAAGCTCGATATGGTAGGTGACACGGCACAACTAGGCAATGCCAGGGTAGATATACCAATTACACATCCGGACTAGTGGTGACGCATAGCAGCCACTACCTCCCACCTCGAACAACACTCCCAAATCAAGGGTGTCCACCAAATCAATCACAAGTAATAGAATGGTATCGAAGAAGTGTGTCCGATAAGAGGTGCTACCTCATTGGTCCGTCAATCGCTCCTGTTTTAGCCACCTTATGCCAACTCACGGGAGTTGGGTCCACGTAACATACCTTAAGAACGTCGCCACCATCCTACTTCATTCTGGAATCTCCACCGCGTACACGGTTTTCAATGTGGTTTTCGGTATCGACAGAGAGTATGTCCATATCCGATCCCGGTCTCTTTGCCAACCAATCGTTATTATAACCCGTGGTTATAGATTTAAAACAATTCATCAAATATACTTCGAATTAAACCATTTAAAACAAAGTCATTATTCCTTCAAATCAAATCTTAAATTCCCAAAGTTTTAGACTTTTCGGAGTTCATTTATTCACTTAAAACAATAGCATTAAAATTCTCAGCTTTCACAACATTTAAAAGAGTGTTGCGGTAAGTTATAATTGAAAACAATTTATTTAGAAAAACAGCATTTATAAACTGCTATAACAGTTCAATTTTAAACAAATCATATTTCAACTTACTGCAACTCTTAACAAGTGCTACAGTAGCCCTTTTATTAGTTCAGGTTCAAATTTTAGTTTCTGCCACAACAGCACTTACCAAGTGCTATCATAGCCATAGTTCATTTTAGTCTTTTGGTTCGTATATATAACCGCAGTACTTAACAAGTGCTGCAGATTTCACTTAGTTTAGAATTGGTTCATTTAATCTAAACCATTTAAATTTATAAAATCATAAATTTTCACATTTAAAAAGGTTCATTTAAATCCTTTAACTGATTTATTAAAAAGGGAAATTTTATAAAATTAAAACCAAAACTTACAAATTCGCTTATTAAATTCAAGGGTGTAAATCCCATTTCATTTAAACAATTCATTTCAATATTTAAACTCAAACTCCATTTTTCACCATTTTAAAACTAAATTTTTATTTCAATTTAATTAATCTAAGTTTCCAACTTTCCTTTTTATCTAATTTCCGAATTTAAGTTACAATTTAAAATCAATATTTTATTTTATATTTTTTTCCTTTTTCTTTCCATTTATCACATAGAAAAATCGTTTCTATTCTAAATAAATCATTTTAAAATTCCATTTAAATCAATTTAATATTATTACAATTAATAAAATATTTAAAGGTATCCAGAAAATATAGAAAAATAACCACGGGTCTGTATAATATTTTCTAGCCTAAGTCAAGTGATACGGATACTATATCATTTCAATCCGTAATTTACAAAGAAAAATCCGGGTTTTATCATTTCAAACCCGCAATCCCAAGTAAATAAAATTTCATTGAAAATCGTTCAGGCCTATCATTTCAGCCCATAACGACCTTCCCTTATTCTAAAGTCCGTTCGGGTATGTATCATTTCAACCCATAGTGATTCTATTCTACAGGGAACTTGCAGTGTGATTTAACAGAAATAGAATAACAGTAAATAGGAACAAAATATAACAGATGATACGATATGCAGTTTTAACAATTAACATCAACTATAAATAAATCACAGGTAATTAACATCATGTATTTATTTATTTATTTATTTCTACACATTCAGTTGCGGTCGTTTCACAATCATATAAGTATGAATATTCGTGTGAGATTTACTCACCTCTATGGAGCTGGAGATTCAGAAAGAAAGAAGTACGCTATCAGTCGAAAGCCCGCGGAAAGCACGATTTGTTGTTAGCGGATTCGCCGACTAGATTCAAATCTAAAGTCAAAAGAATAAAGCGACTAAATAGACAATCAAAAAAAATGCACGAATAACGAATTTTCCAATTGAAGCAAACGAACGAAAAAAAATGTAAATCAAGTTGAAAAATAGAAGGAAATGGCTCGACCACTTTTATTGTTCATTCTATATTCTTTTTCAAAAGCAGGGCTCAGCCGAAAATAAAATTAACAACTTTAAAACAAAACACTTTAGTTCTCATTCCCCTTTTTTTTTTCAAAGCCAGAGGCAAAATAAAACTAAGGTACCAAAATACAAAGGACGAAACATTTGTTTGTTCAATTTTTTCTGTTCAAAACAAAAATCAGTGGAAAGATCAATAGACTAAGCTATCAAACATGGTGACAAGGCAACCATCTCATTTCTTTTCTTTATTCAAATACAAGTCAGAGGCAAAGAAAACCAAAGGCCAAAGCAAACTCTTCTCTGATTCAACTACCAGGTCAGAGGAAATATAGATTATAACCAAAAAGGCAAAGGCTCAACCACCTAAAGGCGTCGGGTTCAGGTCAGGAGGTTTCGGCATGGGTTGGTCAGTCTGGTGTCGGAGGCAGTCTTGGCCTGGGTTTGGTGACTGGTGGGGTTCGGTGGTGACGTGGTGGAGGGCTGGAAGGCTGGCTTGGCAGGTGCTCGGTCTTGTATGGTTTTGGTGGTGACAGGGCTGGGGTAGGAGGCTCAGTCTGGTGGTGGTAGCTGGGATTCGAACTGGGTTGGGCTGCCTTGGTGATCAGTTGGGGTGGAGGTTGGTCTCGTGGTGGGTGCTGGTGGGTGGTGAGGGTCTGGGGTTGTCGTGGTGGTGGTCTGGCGCGGGTCAGTGGACTGGGTAGGCGTGGGGTGGTTCGTTCGTGGGGTTCTCTGGCAGGGCGTGGGGTTTCTGGCGGCGTGGTGGTGGACTGGGGTAGGCGTGGGTCAGTGGAGTGGTTTCTGGCGGAGCACGGGATGGGGTTGGGGACGTGGTGGCGGATGGATGGTCTGGGGTGGCGTACGGTGGCTGAGTAGGCGTGGTTGGGGATGGAGCAAAACAGCCAACAGCCAACGAAAATACAAAATTAAAAAAAAAGAGAAGAATGGAATAAAACAGCAAGCAGCCTACCTGAGATGCTCACGAATTTTAGAACGAAAGTTGCAGAGAAGCTTTTGTGAAAATGGAGATTTTTGAACGAAACAAAATGAACAGCTGTATATTGCTTTTTGTAGAAAGAAGGCAACGAAAAGTTTTTGAACCGTAGGCAATTTAGGCAGTAAATAAAGTTGAACGGTAGGCAATATATTAGGCAATCAATTTTATTCAATAGGTGGAACGTTTGGAATATGAAAAATATAACAAACACTAAAGATTTGAACGGTAAAGAAATGGAATAAAATTTCTAGAAAAATGATGAGGCACGAAATTAAATTTTGAAAAGCAAAGTACGGTTGAAGCAACCATTGCTAACGCAAGAAATAAAATGGACAGACGAAAGCAGCGAACGTAAAGTGTAACGCCCGAAGTAACGTATAACCGTTATTTGTTTCTAAAAAAAATATAACGTTTCTTTAAATAAATAACGTATCTTTTAAACCAAAAATTTAAATAGCTATTACCAAAATAAATAAAATTTGATTTTTTAAATATAAGATAAAACAGATGTAAATATACGGAATGAAATGTAGAGTTTTAAATTTCTTGTTTCACACTAATTTTTTTACACTTTAATTTAAATCAATATTTCAAAATGTTTTATATTTTTAATTAAAATTTCGTTTAAAATATCGGGCTGTTACACTCTCCCCCACTCAAAGCTTTTCGTCCTCGAAAAGGAACGAAGAAGGAAAACAAAGAAAGATAAGACAGAATAGTAAAAGTACCTGAAATAAACAATTCCGGATTCGAAGCACGAATGCTCTCCTCCGTCTCCCAGGTGCAATCCCGTTCATTAGTGCTCCACTGCACTTTGACCAGGTTGACAGATTTTCTTCTTAGCTGCTTCGTACCTCGATCGACGATACGAAGTGGCTTCCTCTCAACAGTCAGATTTGGCTCGATATCCAAACTATCAAGGCCAGAAGGCTGAATAATAAGAGATGGATCATGTAGATAGCGACGAAGATGAGATACATGAAAGACATTGTGTATTCTAGAAAATTTCTCGGGTAAATCCAGACGATAAGCAAGAGAGCCAATTCTTTCCAAAATGCGGAAAGGACCTACAAATCTAGGAGAAAGCTTTCCTCTACGACCAAAACGAATAACATTCCTTAAGGGAGAGACCTTAAGGAAAACCAAATCACCAACAGCAAACTCTAAACTCCATCTTCGACAATCAGCGTACTTCTTCTGTCTATCTTGAGCAATCCTCATCTTCCTCTTAATCTCCTCAACTCTCTCTGAAGCTTCCAAAACCAACTCAGGACCAAGAACCAAACGATTACCGGATTCAATCCAACAAGAAGGAGATCTGCAAGGTCGTCCGTAAAGAGCAGAAAATGGAGATGTCTCAATACTGGCCTGATAACTATTGTTATAAGTGAATTCGACAAGATGGAGATGATCTTCCCAAGATCCTCCATAATCAAGCACACAAGCACGAAGAAGATCTTCTAAAATCTGATTCACCCTTTCCGTTTGACCGTCGGTCTGTGGATGGTAAGCAGTGCTCAGATTTAGATGAGTACCCAAAGAATCCTGAAAGGCTTTCCAAAACCTACTAGTAAAGATAGGATCACGATCACAAACGATACTGAGAGGAACACCATGGAGACGAACAATCTCCCTCATGTAAATCTCAGACAAACTAGAAGCTGTACGGGTAGACTTGACCGGAATGAAATGAGCTGATTTGGTCAATCTATCCACAATAACCCAGATACTCTCGTTACCCTTCCTAGTCCTCGGTAATCCATCAATGAAATCCATAGAAACTTGTTCCCACTTCCAATTGGGAATCTCAAGAGGCTGCAATAAACCAGGGGTCTTCTGATGATCTGCCTTGACTTGCTGACAAGTCGCACATCTATTCACAAAAATGGAAACATCTCGCTTCATACCTTTCCACCAATATAACTTCTTCATATCCTGATACATCTTGGTCACGCCTGGATGAATAGAAAGTCTGGACTGATGATTCTCCCGAAGTAACTCCTGTCTCAATCCATCAACATTCGGGACACAAATCCTATTATTGATCCTCAATACACCTTTATCGTCAATCTGAGCTCCATTACCATCAAGACTACAACTTCCAACTCCGCTTCGAACACTCTCCTTAATCAATCTAAGCATCTGATCTTCATCCTGTCTAGCCATAATACGATCCACAAGAGGTGAAGAAATAACAATCTGACACAACAAAGCTTTCTTCCTACTCAAAGCATCTGCCACAACATTAGCCTTTCCCGGAGTATAGTTGATGTCGTGGTCATAAGAAGCAAGGAACTCTAACCACCTAACTTGTCTCTGATTCAAATCCTTCTGAGAGAAAATATACATCAAAGACTGATGATCTGTGAAAAGCTCGAACTTGGTACCCAACAGATGATGTCTCCAAAGCTTCAAAGCGAAAACAACAGCAAGCAACTCAAGATCATGGGTAGCATAATTTACTTCATGGGTCTTCAACTGTCTACTAGCATAAGCAATCACTCTACCATCCTGCATCAGAACAGCTCCCAAACCTTCTCGACAAGCATCAGTGTATACCGTTAATCTCTCATTTCCATTTGGAACGGTAAGAACAGGTGCGGAAGTAATCTTGTCTTTTAACTCATTGAAAGCGGCCTTACACTCGTTACTCCAAATAAACTTAGCATTCTTCTGAGTTAAAGCAGTGAGAGGTGCAGCAATCCGAGCAAAATTCTCAATGAATCTCCGGTAATAACCGGCAAGGCCCAGAAAACTACGGATATCAGTAGGAGTCTTAGGAGTTTCCCAATCCTGCACAGAATAGGGAAAAAGAAGGAAAATAGAAAAGATAGAGTAAATTGAAATGAAACAATGAAAGAGAAGGAAAGAAAGACTTACATTGATCGCAGCGATCTTGATTGGATCAACTGAAACTCCATTACTAGAAACAATATGCCCGAGAAATCGGACTTCATCCTTCCAGAAATGGCATTTGGAAAATTTAGCTTTTAACTGATGATTGCGAAGAGTCTCAAGAACAGATTTTAAATGTGACTCATGTTCTTCTTCAGACTTAGAGAAAATGAGGATATCATCCACAAAGACTAGAACAAATTTATTAAGCACATCGCGGAAAACACGATTCATCAAGTCAACAAAGAAAGCAGGAGCATTAGTCAAACCAAAAGGCATGACTAACCATTCGAAGAATCCATTCTCAGTACGGAAAGCGATCTTGGGAATACTTTCCTTGGCAACTCTGAGTATGTGAAAACCCGTGGCATATCGTTGATGCGAGGCATTGGATATCTATTTTTCATAGTGAGCTTGTTCAACTCCCTATAATCAACACACATCCGAAGAGAACAATCGGACTTGGTGACGAAAACCACCGTAGCTCCCCATTCAGAATAGCTAGGTCTAATCAGACCCTTGGAAGATAGGTCCTCGATTTGTTCCCTTAACTCAACCTTCTCGCGGGGTGCCATTCTTCTAGGAGGAAGAACTACAGGTCGAGCTCCAGGAATAAGATCAATGCGGAAATCGATTTCCCGCTTAGGAGGTAAAGCAGTAACTTCACCAAATACATCGGGATAGAGGTTGACTACCCGAGTTGACTGAAGATCATCAGTAGAAGCATCAAGAGAAAAGATAAAGCTACCAGCATAATCATGAGGCATACGACCCTGAATAACCAAAGAGTTACCCCGATCATCCTTAAGAGAAACAATTCGGGATTTACAAGAGATATGAGCATCGTGCCCGTCAAGCCAATCACTTCCAAGCAACAAATCAAAAGCATCGAAACCTAGGACATAGAAATCTCCAGAAAATTTATGACTAGAATAGAAGAGTCTCACTTGCTTACAAATCTTATCATGATTTGCGGGACCACCAATAGGATTTGAAACACATAGAGGAACAGAAGTATACTCAGGAGAAAGGAGAGTTTCAAACTTATTACACAAAACATCAGAAATAAAGCTATGCGAAGCCCCAGTATCAAATAAAACACGAACAGGATGATGAAATAAAGTAAAGGTGCCCTGAAGAGTACCTTGATCATCGCTAGGAGCAGGAGTAGGTGCAGCAGGTGATGAAGCAGATGTGACAGCAAATACACCAGATGGCTTTCCTTTCTGATATAAAGGACAGTCCTTCCTAAAATGACCCGGCTGAAGACAAACAAGACAAAGATCATTCCTGGAAACCTGAGGTGGAGGAATAGCAGCACTGGACGGATTAGGGCAACTATTGGCATAGTGTCCCTTCTGGTCACATTTGAAGCAAGTAATGGAGGAAAGATCAATAGGGTGCCTCTGGGAAGGAGCAGATGCTGAAGATCCTAAGCCCGGATGTTTGAGCCAATTCTTCTTTTGCTGGTGGAAGTTGGGCTTTCTGTTCTTGGAATTAGCAGAGGAGGACTGAGAGACATGAGCACCAGAAGCAGCATGACCCTTGGAAGTAGGGTTCTCATAGCGAATAGTCATATCCATGAGCTCAGTAAAAGTGCCATGAACATGCGAAATAAGACGGTCGTAGAACTCTGGGCGAGCTCCAGAAATGAACTTCTCATTCTTCTTTAGCTGAGTGTCGATAAGACCAGGACCAAATTTGGAAAGTTCATTGAACTTTCGCTCATACTCTGAGAAGGACATGGTACCCTGCTTGAGGTCCATGAATTCACGGTAAAGCTGAGATTTCCCGGCTTCGAGCATCCATTTTGCCACAAAAGCCTCCCTGGAAAGAAGATACAGAAATTGAGCTTAAGATAAATTCAAAAGAAAAAGGAAATGGGGAAATTCAAGTTAACACAAAGGATACCTGAACTGCTCCCACGAAAGATCACCTTCCTTAGTGTGAGTCGTAACAGACTCCCACCAATCTAAGGCCGACTCTTGCAGCTGCCATGCTGCTAACTGACGCTTCTGGGAATCAGTGATCTCTAGACCAGTAAAAATTCTTTCTAAACTTCGTAGCCATTGCTGGGCTTCGATGATACTCTCTGAACCGGTGAACCTAGTGCCACCGAGCTGAGAGAATTCCTTGCAAAGAACAGTAAACCTAACGGGTGCAACAGGTGGAGGAACTGGGGCAATACCACGACCCCTACCTCTAGAATTTCCACGATTCATCCTGGAAATATCAAGAATAAATTTAGGACAAGGTACAGAGAAGACAAAGATAAATTAAGATAAGACACGTTAAGATCACTTGGATGAATATCCTAATAACAAACTTTCTAACTAGGTAGATACGGAAAGAAGGAAGTTTAGAAAAAAAAATTCTTCTTAAAACAAGAAAACTTTATATCAAAATAACCTTTGAAAAATCATTTGAGAAATCATTTTAAAAATCATTTTATACTTTGAAAATACGTTCACTCACAAAGAAGGATTCTGAGTTTGATTTCACTCATTCTAGGGTATTCCTACCCTATCTCTAATGAGTTTTTGCTTCATAGGCTAAGGTTTGCCTAAAACCAAAGCTCCGATACCAAATGTAACGACCCGGTATTTTGGACCATTCAAATCGACAATAATCCACACATGTCAGACTTGAATAATGCAAAATAACAGATTGTAATAAAATTTGGAGCAAATAAAATCATTCACAGAATCATAGACACAGAAATATCAGAATAACTCGCAGCGGAAATTAAAAATAACCATAGTGGTTCATGAAGCCACTAAAATACATAGTCTCAAATCAAATACAAAATACATAGTCTGAAACCCAATACAGTTCTGAATCAAGTACAATAGTAATCCCAAATACACAAGTCTCTAAAACAAAAGCTGAAATAAGCCAACTGAAACCGAAATAGGAAGATAACTAGATAAGCAGAATCTCCAGCGATTCCAAGCTCCAGAAAAGTGAATCCAAAGCTGTGAATACTCAGGCTGACCCGAGCGTAAAATAAAACATAAACACTCGAGTCAGGATATACATACTTATACAATGTAAACCAACTCAAATGAACTGTAGTAAAGGTACAAGTAACTTAGAAGATGCTTGGGGCCGCCCATCCTCTAAGGATCCGTTAAAATATCTACTATGTAGTAATATTCGCTATTATAATAGTGTCTAAATAAGTAAAGTATAATCATATCGGGAAATAGCGTTAAGGGGATGGAGAACCTTAACGCGGTCGGATCTTAAAATCATAATCGTAGTAAAGCTCGATATGGTAGGTGACACGGCACAACTAGGCAATGCTAGGGTAGATATACCAATTACACATCCGGACTAGTGGTGACGCATAGCAGCCACTACCTCCCACCTCGAACAACACTCCCAAATCAAGGGTGGCCACCAAATCAATCACAAGTAATAGAATGGTATCGAAGAAGTGTGTCCGATAAGAGGTGCTACCTCATTGGTCCGTCAATCGCTCCTGTTTTAGCCACCTTATGCCAACTCACGGGAGTTGGGTCCACGTAACATACCTTAAGAACGTCGCCACCATCCTACTTCATTCTGGAATCTCCACCGCGTACACGGTTGTCAAAGTGGTTTTCGGTATCGACAGAGAGTATGTCCATATCCGATCCCGGTCTCTTTGCCAACCAATCGTTATTATAACCCGTGGTTATAGATTTAAAACAATTCATCAAATATACTTCGAATTAAACCATTTAAAACAAAGTCATTATTCCTTCAAATCAAATCTTAAATTCCCAAAGTTTTAGACTTTTCGGAGTTCATTTATTCACTTAAAACAATAGCATTAAAATTCTCAGCTTTCACAACATTTAAAAGAGTGTTGCGGTAAGTTATAATTGAAAACAATTTATTTAGAAAAACAGCATTTATAAACTGCTATAACAGTTCAATTTTAAACAAATCATATTTCAGCTTACTGCAACTCTTAACAAGTGCTACAGTAGCCCTTTTATTAGTTCAGGTTCAAATTTTAGTTTCTGCCACAACAGCACTTACCAAGTGCTATCATAGCCATAGTTCATTTTAGTCTTTTGGTTCGTATATATAACCGCAGTACTTAACAAGTGCTGCAGATTTCACTTAGTTTAGAATTGGTTCATTTAATCTATACCATTTAAATTTATAAAATCATAAATTTTCACATTTAAAAAGGTTCATTTAAATCCTTTAACTGATTTATTAAAAAGGGAAATTTTATAAAATTAAAACCAAAACTTACAAATTCGCTTATTAAATTCAAGGGTGTAAATCCCATTTCATTTAAACAATTCATTTCAATATTTAAACTCAAACTCCATTTTTCACCATTTTAAAACTAAATTTTTATTTCAATTTAATTAATCTAAGTTTCCAACTTTCCTTTTTATCTAATTTCCGAATTTAAGTTACAATTTAAAATCAATATTTTATTTTATATTTTTTTTCTTTTTCTTTCCATTTATCACATAGAAAAATCGTTTCTATTCTAAATAAATCATTTTAAAATTCCATTTAAATCAATTTAATAATATTACAATTAATAAAATATTTAAAGGTATCCAGAAAATATAGAAAAATAACCACGGGTCTGTATAATATTTTCTAGCCTAAGTCAAGTGATACGGATACTATATCATTTCAATCCGTAATTTACAAAGAAAAATCCGGGTTTTATCATTTCAAACCCGCAATCCCAAGTAAATAAAATTTCATTGAAAATCGTTCAAGCCTATCATTTCAGCCCATAACGACCTTCCCTTATTCTAAAGTCCGTACGGGTATGTATCATTTCAACCCATAGTGATTCTATTCTACAGGGAACTTGCAGTGTGATTTAACAGAAATAGAATAATAGTAAATAGGAACAAAATATAACAGATGATACGATATGCAGTTTTTAACATCAACTATAAATAAATGACAGGTAATTAACATCATGTATTTATTTATTTATTTCTACACATTCAGTTGCGGTCGTTTCACAATCATATAAGTATGAATATTCGTGTGAGATTTACTCACCTCTATGGAGCTGGAGATTCAGAAAGAAAGAAGTACGCTATCAGTCGAAAGCCTGCGGAAAGCACGATTTGTTGTTAGCGGATTCGCCGATTAGATTCAAATCTAAAGTCAAAAGAATAAAGCGACTAAATAGACAATCAAAAAAATGCACGAATAACGAATTTTCCAATTGAAGCAAACGAACGAAAAAAAATGTAAATCAAGTTGAAAAATAGAAGGAAATGGCTCGACCACTTTTATTGTTCATTCCATATTCTTTTTCAAAAGCAGGGCTCAGCCGAAAATAAAATTAACAACTTCAAAACAAAACACTTTAGTTCTCATTCCCCTTTTTTTTTCAAAGCCAGAGGCAAAATAAAACTAAGGTACCAAAATACAAAGGACGAAACATTTGTTTGTTCAATTTTTTCTGTTCAAAACAAAAATCAGTGGAAAGATCAATAGACTAAGCTATCAAACATGGTGACAAGGCAACCATCTCATTTCTTTTCTTTATTCAAATATAAGTCAGAGGCAAACAAAACCAAAGGCCAAAGCAAACTCTTCTCTGATTCAACTACCAGGTCAGAGGAAATATAGATTATAACCAAAAAGGCAAAGGCTCAACCACCTAAAGGCGTCGGGTTCAGGTCAGGAGGTTTCGGCATGGGTTGGTCAGTCTGGTGTCGGAGGCAGTCTCGGCCTAGGTCTGATGACTGGTGGGGTTCGGTGGTGATGTGGTGGAGGGCTGGAAGGCTGGCTTGGCAGGTGCTCGGTCTTGTATGGTTTTGGTGGTGACAGGGCTGGGGTAGGAGGCTCGGTCTGGTGGTGGTAGCTGGGATTCGAACTGGGTTGGGCTGCCTTGGTGATCGGTTGGGGTGGAGGTTGGTCTCGTGGTGGGTGCTGGTGGGTGGTGAGGGTCTGGGGTTGCCGTGGTGGTGGTCTGGCGCGGGTCAGTGGACTGGGTAGGCGTGGGGTGGTTCGTTCGTGGGGTTCTCTGGCAGGGCGTGGGGTTTCTGGCGGCGTGGAGGTGGACTGGGGTAGGCGTGGGTCAGTGGAGTGGTTTCTGGCGGAGCACGGGATGGGGTTGGGGACGTGGTGGCGGATGGATGGTCTGGGGTGGCGTACAGTGGCTGAGTAGGTGTGGTTGGGGATGGAGCAAAACAGCCAACAACCAACGAAAATACAAAATAAAAAAAAAGAGAAGAATGGAATAAAACAGCAAGCAGCCTACCTGAGATGCTCACGAATTTTAGAACGAAAGTTGCAGAGAAGCTTTTGTGAAAATGGAGATTTTTGAACGAAACAAAATGAACAACTGTATATTGCTTTTTGTAGAAAGAAGGCAACGAAAAGTTTTTGAACTGTAGGCAATTTAGGAAGTAAATAAAGTTGAACGGTAGGCAATATATTATGCAATCAATTTTATTCAATAGGTGGAACGTTTGGAATATGAAAAATATAACAAACACTAAAGATTGGAACGGTAAAGAAATGGAATAAAATTTCCAGAAAAATGATGAGGCACGAAATTAAATTCTCAAAAGCAAAGTACGGTTGAAGCAACCATTGCTAACGCAAGAAATCAAATGGATAGACGAAAGCAGTGAACGTAAAGTGTAACGCCCGAAGTAACGTATAACCGTTATTTGTTTCTAAAAAAAATATAACGTTTCTTTAAATAAATAACGTATCTTTTAAACCAAAAATTTAAATAGCTATTACCAAAATAAATAAAATTTGATTTTTTAAATATAAGATAAAACGGATGTAAATATACGGAATGAAATGTAGAGTTTTAAATTTCTTGTTTCACACTAATTTTTTTACACTTTAATTTAAATCAATATTTCAAAATGTTTTATATTTTTAATTAAAATTTCGTTTAAAATATCTGGCTGTTACAATGGTTGATATAAAAGCTACATTACTCATACTATTTAGTTGATTTCTTGTTTTAACTATAGATTCAATATTTCCTAGTATATTTTTTACAGGATGATCTTTTAATAGTCTAATTCTTTTATTAGGTTGAATGATTTCACAATTAGTTTCATTAGGTTCATTATTTAAATTTACAAAATCTTCTTCATCTTCTATTTGCACAGTATCTTTAAAATTTTCATCAAAAGATACATGCATTGTTTCTTCAACAGTGTTAGTTCTTAAATTATAAACTCTAAATGCTTTACTTCTATTAGAATATCTGCTAAAGATACCTTTGTCGGATTTAGGTTCAAATTTATCTAAATTATCTTTTGCATTAAGAATAAAACACTTACTACCAAAAACTTAAAATAAGCTACTATGGGTTTCTTATAGTAAAGTAATTCATATGGTGTTTTATTACTGGTCCAATTAAAATCCTATTTAATATATAGCAAGCTGTAGCGACTGCTTCAGCCCAAATGATTTTAGGTAAGTTACTATCAGAAAGTATTGTTCTAGCACACTCTTGAATCGTTCTATTCTTACGTTCTACCACTCTGTTTTGTTGTGGAGTTCTTGGAAAAGAGAAATTATGAGGGATTCCTTTTTTATTACAGAAATTCTCAAAACTTTCATTTTCAAATTCTCCACCATGATCACTACGAATAGTTTTTATTTTTAAAGAAAATTGATTTTGAATTCTTTTAGCAAAAATTCTTAAATAATTCAAAAGCATCACTTTTAAGTTTAAGAAAAATTGTCCAAGTATATCTAGAATAATCATCTACAATTACAAAAACATATTTATTGTGATTAATTGATTGAACTTGAGATGGACCAAATAAATCTAAATGAAGTAATTCTAGAGGTTTAGAAGTAGAAATCATATCTTTTAATTTAAATGAACTTTTCTTAAGTTTTCCTAATTGGCAAGCATCACATATATTATCTACTTTAAAGTTTAACTTGGGAAGACCTCTAACTAATTCTAGTTTTGATAACCTAGATAACAGTTTGAAATTTAAATGACCAAATCTTTTATGCCAAATCCAAGGGTCACTTGTATTAGCCAAAAGACATAAGTTATCATTTGAAACTTTCATACTAAGGATGTAAATGTTTTTCTTCCTAATTCCTTCAAAGATAATATTTGACTTATTATCTTCGATGTGACACTTATCTTTTCCAAATTTAATTTTAAATCCTTTATCACATAGTTGACTTATACTAAGCAGATTATGTTTTAAATTCCTAACTAGCAAAATATCATAAATAAGAGGAGTTTTAGAATTACCGACATTGTCGATGCCAATCACATATCCTTTTGAGTTGTCAACAAAGTTGACCAATCCACTATCTTGATATATAATGTTATTGAGTATCTCGAGATTTCCAGTCATATGCCTTGAACAGCCACTATCAAGTATCCATTTATCTTTCTCAATTTGCACAGTTTGTCCATTGGTTGTTGATTCTTCAAAAGCCATGTAACTTGTCTGTTCTTGCATAACAAACCAATTCGGTAGATAACTTTATTTTTCATAAAAACTATATGCAGACTTATGATACTTTGATGAAATGCATAGATTCAAACTAGTATTAACAAAATTTTCTAAAAAATCCATTTTCAACTTTTCAAGTTTCAGATTATGAAAACTATGAAAACCTATGCTCTGATACCAATTGAAAGGGAGTGCGGATTAAGGATCTTAAGGCTAATTTAACACTAGAGGGGGGGTGAATAGTGTTTAATGGATTCTACGACTTATATGGACTAAATTAAAATTATGACACAAAAAAATGCAGAACTTAACCATAGAACAATCACAAAATCAAACACAGATGCAGAAAGTAAATAAAAATTAGTAAAAGGAAAGAACACACAGGATTTTATACTGGTTCGGAGTTACCCTACATCCAGTCCAGTACCAAGGCAGAACACCTCATACAGATTTTTATTATACCAAAATCGAAATTACAATCATCAGTTTCTAAAGGCCTTGAGGTACCCTCCTGTCTCACGAGTCCGGGGCAAACTCTCTTGATTTACGGGCCACAAGATTACCCAATTGATTTCCAAACACAACCACACCTTATAGAGAGACTCGATATACTTTTGATTACAAATTGATCCTATAACTCTGAATAGCACTTTGATCTTCGAGAGAGGGTGAGAACCAAACAAGAATGAGATTCTAATTTGATTCACTTGAGAATTCGGCAGAATTTCGGCACGATCTTAAAATATGAAATTTTTAGAATATGGATTTGTGGAGGAGTGAAGAAAATATGAAAATAGTTAGTTAAAAAATTCGTTTGTGAAGGTTATTTTTTGACCAGTAACGGTCATAACCATTCGTGAAGAGATTTAAACGAATAGACACTTCTTTTGAAAATTGAAACTTTTGAATTTAACGGCCACCATGTCGACATGGGGTATCCCATGATGTCGATGTCCCTAAGTTAAAAATAATGTAAAATTTGTTTTGGAAATGGCATTGAATGGAAAACAAGATGAAATGATTCTGGAGTAAAATAAACTAATTTTCCTATGTTTTAAAATAAAGAAGAGTTTAAAAATATATTTTTAGAATGTATATATAAATTTGATTTTAAATCTCAAGTATATATATATTATAAAAGAATATTTAAAAATTAGAAGATAGTTTTAAAAACAAACGAAGTTTAAAACAAGAGTTTATTTAAAAACAAAGACAAAGAATATTTTAAGGCTAAAACATTTTGAAAAGTAGTTTTGAAAAACCATTTTGAAAAACCATTTTGAAGTAGTTTTGCAAGCTTCTTCCGGCAGAATATCTCATCACATCAGGACTCGAGAACTTGTACAAAACCAGGATGTTCGTGGGTTTGTAAGCCACTTGTCGTAGGTTTGTAAGCTACTTGTCGTGGGTTTGTAAGCCACTAAGAAGATAGAAATGGGTTCCATCCCAAATGAATTATGGAATGAAGATTTCCATGCTATTATGAAGTTTTAACAATAAACTAGACACATATCTTGAAATCTTGATCTTGATACTCATGAGTCTTCAAACTTGATTTCTTCATCCTTGATCTTTATACTGTACAGTCTTCAATAATCAGTACCTGCCTTATATATCCTGCATAATAACATTCATATATATCTAGACAATAGTGTTAGTATATAAGTTATAATAAAATAAGTTACAAAGGTTGTTGTCATCAAAACCACTATCTCCATTTCCTAACACATCATACTAATCATCACCGATTTACTACAATAGGAACTAAATGCTTACATAGGAGTACAATCTCATAATTAAAAGAGAAAACAAGTCCTACTACAAAGTGATACTAGATAGGTAAATATAGAAGTTAAACACGACTATCTTCTAGGGCTAGGAGGTTTTAGGACCATGTCCACTCTAACACAGAAAGGTCCTACTTTAGAAATCCAAGTAACTCATATGCTCCTTTTGCCGCCTATTACACATTACTAACTTACGCTGTGATACTTACGATGAATAAGATCTATTCATATCTTCCATTCCATACTCAAAATGGAATAACCAAGTCTCATTTACTACAACGAATAAGGATTTCAATCTATGCAATCTCTATCTAAAAAGGCAACTAAGCTTGAGGAAATTTTCTCTTTACCTTTACCTTTCATTTTTCCCCAACTAAGGTCTACCTATCCACACCACGTGTGTCTTACTATCTTACTAATATCACTTCACTATTCTTCTATAGTCTGCACACATGAAGCAACATTCCTAGGTTCTCACTAGCGTCTTATACACTTTACAGGAACTTTTATTATTACTACTAAAAGTAATCACTACTATATTCGACATAGCCTTGCACTTTTCCCGTCACACTTAGAAAATGATTCCTATCTACTCCATATTTAAAAGTTTGGTTTGTTATTTATCATTTCATTTAAAAAATTAAAGCTTCTAAATTTTTGAAACATCAAATCCCAAAATTCTTGTCATTAAAAGTGTTACTTTGAAGTTTCTATTAAATTCAAAGGTACTTGGTTACTTAACATTTTATCTTTCTAGACTTGCATCTTTACAGCTCTATGAATTTAAATTATTCCCCAAGAGGCGAAAACTTACAAATTCTAAGTTCAAAACTTATTCCTCTTTTCCTTTTAAAGACCTTTACAGCTTTCCAAAATAAAAATTGGATTTTTAAATTCAACTGTTTACTAAGTTTTTATCCTCCAAAATCTTATTTACTTTTTCACTAAACCGTTTTTCTTTAAAACATGCCTTGCTTATCCTTAAAACATTTTTTTTACTTCCAAAAATGTCCTCACATGTTTTCAAAACATTTTCTTTTCATAGATTTTCAAATTTACAAAAACTGGAGTAGATAAGAACAATTATTTTATCATAAACCCCTTAACTTTCCTACTCTTCCAATTACCTAACCTTGGAGGAGTTTCTAACTTACTACAAATGGGGACTTTCTACAAAGGCAAGCAACCAATGCGCATAATCAATGGAAAAAATATGAAATTTTCGTTGCTTAGCTTTCCTACTAACGCTCACTATAATATCCCTCCTAACTAACACTGTCTCTAATTATTACACTTCTTATTACACCTAATGGTTTTATATCTTAATATATTGGAACTACATTCTCTTATGAGAAACCATTAACGCTAAAACCTTATATGAATCCTTTAATAGAGGATTTCATGTTTATGTGAAATTACAAGGAACTTATTTTATATTTTATCGAAATAGGTTATACAAAATATGGTGCTTTTCATACCTTGTACATCTCTTTCACGTATTCCGTATAACTTGCACAAAACATCTTTATTTGTAATTTGGTTTCATAGAAAATTTTATCATTATTCATTTCATTCCAATAGATTAAAGTATGTTTAATCTATATTCGCTTACAATAGACATTTCCTATGAAATTTATTAATTTCCTAATATTTAACTTACATCTTTTTTTTCAGAAGAACTCGTTTTCAAGTCTGTTTTAATATTTTCATAACCAGAAAACATTTCCATATACTTATTTAAATAATAAGTGTACTTACAAACCACTTTATTTCTATACTTCGAAATTATCTTCAAAACACATTTTTATTTGGGTCAAAATAGATGTTGCGTAAAACACCGTTACTACAACCCAAAAATACTAGTATATGGATTCAATTAAAATAAATATTAATATATCTCATATGCTATGTAAAAACATTTCTTTTGGGAGTCACCTACTATAACAATAGTGTCATAGTTTATGCTTCCTTTATTTTTCACGAAAACATCTATTACAATAATAAGTGTTGTAACCAACGTTTTCGATACTTAACACACTTTAGGTTTTTATATTTAAAACCTTTGTTTACCTACAAAGAAACTAGCGAGCTATAAATGCTCTATAATTCTTCAAAAAGAATTTTACTTTAAACAAAATTTACATCATATAAAAACCAATTTAAATTTCATACCACTTTTTTTCCAAAACCCAATATTTACTTCCTCAAACATATTAACAGTTATATTTTTCAACTTTTCAATTCCAAAAGTTTCAGTTTATTAGGTTAGACATAAAGTGTATTTTCTTCTTACTACCCTAGGAATACCCTTCCTAAACCTTGGAAATCTCATTTCCTTACTAAAATCTCTTATTCCTTCCAAAATAAAAATACTCTCCCTACTATCCATAGGGAACTTTCCCACTTCCTATAACATATGGATACAAATCTTCTCTCAAAGCATAGCTTATTGTACACTATAAGTCGGAAATAACATAGGGCTCAAAATCCTTGTGTCATACCAAACCCAACTAGCTAACTATGCACAAATGTACCTTTAAAAACTTTCCATATGTTAAAATCTATAATTGGGGACTATTTGAATTTTAGTACATAATATATTTATATTTTATTCAAAAATACAAATACGTTCACTCATATTTCCTAATTTACTTAGGATCTACTAACCTAGGCTCTGATACCAAATGTAACAATCTGAATTCCAATGGGTCCAGATTTTTCGTAAAATTGCTAAAATCCAAGCCCACTGAAACTCGAGTTGGGTATCTAGTATCCTACAAATAGGCAAAGACAAATATATCAGAGCTCAAATAAATATCTCAAAGTGGAACTGACTAAAATATAATAGTAAGTAAATACTCACTAAGATAATAACACTTTCTAAACAAGTGTCTCAAAGCTGGAAAGTCTCTGCCACATACCTAACCTGTGGGATGTCATGAGGAGGCGGTCAGAACTAAAGTTCTGGTGAATGGACAAATTATACACTTTTAAGCTTAATTCTACATACAACATTTTATTTGCATTTTCCGTTATATTAGGTTTACAGAGTTATAATGCTCTTGCCTCTATGCGCGAATCGTACCCATCTACCCCCTACTAGATTAAAACCTAATATCTAATATATATGTAGCTATATGCCTAATGACCGTATTGGTCGTAGGTACTACCCATAGTACCTTCTGTATCCTTCTTTAAAAGGACTCCATCGTCTTGCTCCTAGAGCGTTATGTGACTACATCTGTAAAGGACAGCTTCATGAGGCCCATAATATAGATGTTCTATCGTCTACTATGAAAATGTAAAACTGCGTCCGCACTAGCCTATACTAATACTCGAACATCCACAATGTACCACCGAGTACGTACCTTGAGGACTATACGTAATCATTATGTCTACTCTCTGAATCCCGCCAACAAGGTCTACCTTTTACGGAACTCAGTTGGGGATTTTCTATATCTGTAAAGGACAGCTTCGTTAGGCCTACAATACAGATATTCTACTTGGTCCGTCTCTTTATTCATCATGGCTATGGCCCCACATAGCCACCCCTCAACTAATCGAAAGACCTCTAAAGAGCTAATTGGCTATGCCCTACCATAAACAATCTAAACATCCAATTGGCTGCGCCCCTCATCCAATGTCTCGATAGTGAAAGAATCATTGGCCTGTTGGTTTAACTCTAGTCTTTCCCGAACTCGCTCTTGATTGATGATGGCTTGATCTACGCATGCGACTATCCTTTTGGGTCCTGCCCACTAAAACCTACTTGCAAGTCAGAGTACGGTGTCATATGAATATCATACTCCATTTATCAACCATTTGACTGCCTACAAAGGTCCGCTTCGTTAGGCCTTCAATGCAAAAGTAGTCAAGGCATACTCTCTTGATGGAACACCTACAGACCTGCCTCTGGGGGTGCAGCTTCGTTAGGCCTACTCCAGAGGGCCATCCTAGAGTACCCTCATGTCCCGTTGAAGTCTCGTACTTCTTTCTGGCCCTAACTAACTAAGTTGGGCGTTCTCTTTCCATGCTAAAATCTGTGATGAACTGCTTCGTTAGGCTCTTCATCCTTTGGGCTGCTCCAAACGCATCTTAACATTTTATTAGACCCTACATCTAAACTTTTATTATGCGTTTAGTTCACTTTTCTTATTCTGTTGGCTACTTATTTACCCTAATCAGCATAAGCGTGTTCAGCCTCACCTAACTATTATGAGACCATCGGTTCCTGACTGAAAGGGAATGCTGCCAGTACGAGCCACTTCTATTATTTTTCTTATTAACTTAATCCAAGATCTAAGTTTTATAAAATAAGCCTCTTCTATTTCTTACTTTTAATTATAACCTATGTGTTACAATTATACTTGTAATAGTTACTTTTATATTCTTTTATAATCTACATGTTATAAATATAATTGCAGTTGTCTGTTTTCTATTCTAGTATGTCTTCTATTATTATGATTATAAATTCTTTTTAGTTCTCTTATATTATATGACAGTCTTAGCTTGGGACTACGTCCAATTGTCACAAATTACTTATCATAATAACTGCTTTACTTTTTATTCTACTATCTACATAGTAAATGCAGATCTAGTCACTTTTTTTATTTATTATCTCTAGTCTTGTCAAATAATTAACTTGATTACTACTACTTCTTTAATTTCTTTTAATGCTTCACGTTATTCTCATTTATTCTAGGAAGTAGTTCTATTCTATTTGGTTGGTTACAAAAACTACGCTAAAAACCTATTTCCATATTTTAATACTAGATACTAAATAATGCTATAAACAATAATCCGTAATTGCAAGATATTTCTTTTATTATTTCTTTAATTTCTGGGTAATGTAAAATGCACTAATGTCTCTATTTTGCACTAATTCCATTTTTCTTGTTTTTATTCTTGAAATTACGTTTATCGTTATTCTTACAACATTAAATTATGGAAATGTATTCCCTTTTCTAAACCAACCAACTATTCTATCACTGACTTCCAAATCAAGTTATTAGATTGTTCCATTATTTCTCCCGTTTTAGCATAATTTACTATAAATTTCTTATTTTTAGGCTTATAACTGTTAAGCGCAATATTATTCATATTTAATTGGATTCTTTCCTTTTCCATATAAATAGTAATTAAATTTATGTTCTCTTATAAAATGTACCATTTCAACATAACTAGTTAACAGAACTAGCTACAGAAATAAACGCTGAATTAAAATATTTAACGGTAATCTAACGATAATATATCATAAACGTAAAAGATATATAATTTAAATCCACTCACTTGTCGTCCTTAGCTTTGCTCCATGGTCTTCCTGGATCCCATTCTAAGGCATCTAATATTTTTGTTAATAAGATCTTCTCCCTAGAAATATTTTCTATTTATGGTTTAGCCTCAGGCAATGAACCCAATTGGGAGAAATTTGATTGTGAGAAAATAGCTAGGCCTAGGGTTATATTTATAGTGGAGTTAAGGGATCTCAGACTGTCAGATTTTTGGATTGAATCTAGTGTAACCACGTCACAGGCTTGTTGTGAATCGTTGAATCTAGAAAACAACGCTCGAGATTGCGCGAAAGTCAAATTATTAAACGTTAACTTTTAACCATTGCCTATTCATTCTAATTAATTTCCATCAATTGCAAATTTAATTCCCTTTATAACACATGTTTATTTTGAAATTCAAATGTTGCTAATTAATGTAAATTAATTTTCTTTAATTGTTGATTTAATTAACATTGCCTGCTAATGTTAATTAATTACCTCTAATTGCTGATGTCAATTAATTTCCTTTATGATGCACGTCTATTTTGAGATTCAAATGCGCGTTATTTCTGGAATTTATACGCTCATATATTTATAAAAAAAATATTTATGCACATTTACATGTATAATTATTTTTCGATACGGAACCTTGAACGTCAATAACTTTTTCATACGAAGTTCGTTCGAGGCATATTATATATGCAAATTAATGAAAAAATTGCCACGAACACAATGGTATAAGTTTCAACGCTATATTTTAACAATTCAAAAAATGCTCATTTTCACTGTTTATAATTATTTGATTATTTGATTATCTAAAAATGCGGGGTGTTACAGTTGTCCTTGTAGGGGTAGGAGTGGGATGGCAGGATTTTCCTTAAGAACTCCTTAAGTAAACTATCTTTTTCATCGCCAAAGAAATCAAAATACAAGCGAGGAAGTTGTGTGTAAGCTTCTTCAAGGTCCCTAAGAAAGCAGTAATTTGCTAGTCGAGAGGTTTTCAAGGTTATTGTTTTCTCCTTAAATCCTTTTTAGGTTGAAAATTTTACTTAAGCTTTCTTTTGAAATGGAAGTGCCCAATGATTCCTTAACCTATATATTTAAGGAAAAACAAAATAAGCTGCAAAGAAACAAGAACTTCAATACTTTTAAAGATCGTATGAATTACATAATACAATAACAAAATCATCGAGTTCATACAATATAGACCCTTTGTAAAATTCAGAGATAAAATTCTCTTTTTGAACATGACTTATTTTTTAGGAAGAGTGCGCAAGGAAAGTGGAATGGCCTCAACCCTAGGAAGGTTCTAGCATTCCCCGGAATGAGGATCGAACCTATGATCATTCAAATATCTATTATGCAAACACCTAAGTAAACCCCCACTCTCTTTCCCTAGAAAAGAAAATCAACAAAAAGATTCATAGAATAAACTTATAAAGGAACTCTACTAAAGTTTCTCTATCTTCAATAAGCATCCAAAAGAGCATAGTCAGCTCCAAATTCTATTTTATAACCCTTTCCCGATGAAGGCAGGATCTTCTCAACAGTTGAGCTGCCTGTTTTTCTTTAGAATCTTTCAATCGACTAGCATAATGAGAAGATGCATGTACTTGTCAGATAAATTATTATTCTTTTTAACCAGCTTCTCAATTTCTTTATTTAATTGCAGCACCTCCCTTTCACTTTTCTCATGAAAATCTCAAAATGATATTGGATTCTTAGTGGGGTTCGGTCATATAAACATTTGATTCTTCAACGATGGTAGTAAAAGTTTAGCCTTCTCCAAGATTGGACCTTGTATTCAGAAAAGAGCTTAATGCTTTAGATAAATCATTAGAATCACTCTTTCTTTTGTGACTCTCAACATCAATATTCTTGAGGGCATTTGGAATGGAGTCCTCGATGAGGGCCACTTTGGTAGAGGCGGTTAATGAAGAAGCACTAGCTTTGGCTTTCTTGGACTTGAAGCCGTGACAATAAGAGCTGAATCTAAATCAAAAGTAAAATCATAAGATAGTGATGTAGGAAACTTTGTTGAAAATAATAATAAGAGCTTACCAGAAGAGTCACGGTGAACGAGGGAAGAATAAGAAAAAGCATTTAGTTTACCGACAACCAGGGCTTGTCTCCCATAAGCATCTTTCTTTACCATGGGGGTCTCCTCGAGCACCTTGTGGTTCGCTTGGATCCAAGAGTACTTTCTAAGGTTGACTTAAGTTAATATTATGCGTTTGTCTCCTATAGTTTGGGATGCTAGACTCAAAGCACCAGTTATACTTGCAATGGAAGGGTTCGTCCCCTTAGAAGCAGATTCTAAAAACAAATGGTTATGATAAGGCAACAACATAATATAGTTAAAGCAATAAGGTAAAAGTGACAAGTCTTACCAGGGATAGAGAAAGTCCCTCTAATTCTAGGGATATCACTCTTAACATAAATGAACTGGTTCTCCCCGTCCTTACCTCTGTTGATTAAATTACTAATCGGAATCTTTTAAAGGAGAAGGCGATATACAGTACACACCGGCTAGTTCCCCACTTTGACAAAAGTTACTAAAGAGTGAAGGATGTCAGCATTGAGAGAAAGAATGTGTAGCTTCCCCAGCCAGGATTTCAAGATAACTTAGACAAGTATAGGATTTATGCAACAATTGTATCAAGGCAATACCCGGATGATCCAGAAATCAAACAAAGAAGTCGGAGAGAAAAAGATTGCCCGAATGCCAAATATGGATCTAAGTCAAAGCAAAGAAACCTTCTGGAGGATTATTTATCCTTTTAGATGGGGCCGCCACTCTAGTCTCTACATAAGTAATCCCAAATTGTTGAAGTATAGTGTTAACTTCATCGTGGGTGGTTATAAGAGATTGAACAAGCCTATAGTCGAATTTCTCTAAAGCGGGAGAAGATTTAGAACCCTTGCCGGCTTTCTAGCTAGCCATTTATATGCCACATGATATTACACAAGATCAAGGAAGTATCGTATATCTTATGAAGTTTGAAACATTTAAGAAAAATGAAATTCTAGGTCCCTAAATATAGATATAAGAATGGACAATTAGGCATTGAACCAACAAATAATTAATGAGTCCATAATTAGTTGAAAACCATTTAGCTAGTTATCGAGCTCACAGTGACATGATAAACCCATAAATAGTTATCAAATTTATGGTTACTTAGCAATTCATTGAGTAATTATTAAGCCCATTGCTGGATATCGAACCCGTAACTAGATGTCGAGATTGTAAATGGTTGGTAAATTCATAACTAATTGAAAATTCATTAATTATTTACCAAGTTCACAGTGGGACCTAAAGCTCGTAACTAGTCATTAGAACAACAACAAGATATCAAATTTACATCTTGTTATTATTGAGTTCATAATGGGATGTTGAACTTATGACTAGTTACCGAATCCATCATAAAGTATCGAGCACATAAATAGTCAATGAGTTTGAAATTATTTAAAAAGTGATTCAACTAGTTATTGAGTTTGTAGCGGAGTGACAAATATATAAAAACTAGTTGAATTTTTAACTAGTTGAATGCATTATCAAAGTTACTGAGCCCTTAGTAAGATGTCAAATTTTTACAAGATATTGAACTTGTAACTAAGTTACAACCACTCAAATAGTTATCGAACTTAGAGAAGGTTACCGACTCACTAAGAAGATATCGAGTTTTAACTAGATAGTAATTCTTCAATCAATTGTTAGATTCACAACTAGTTACCAAGTCTCCACTAGTTGTCGAATCACTAATTGATTGTCGAATCTATAACTAGTTAACCAAACCTTAATAGGATACCGGATCTCTAACTAGTTGTCAAATTTAAAGTGGTTGACACATTTGTGAACTGGTAGCTAATTAGCAAACCCCCAATAAGCTATTAAGTTTTTAGGTGGATATCATATTTTTAACAACTAGTTAAACTCCCAATTAAATGTTGATTTTCTAAATAAATGACAATCTTATAGTTATCAAAACCCTAATAAGTAACCCAATTTCCATAAGGATGCTGAATTTGTGATAATAATCAAAATCTATAGATTATCAAGGTTCTGTTAATCAATATAGTAATAAATTGTAAACTGCATCTAAATTTGAACATTAAAATGCTCGAAATTACAAGAGGTATATAGGACTAGTAGTCAATCGAACACTAGAAGGATCATAAAAATATCAATTACTAAAACCCTAATTTTGAAATTAAAAACCCCATTTATCTTTCGTATAAATTAATTGGAAATAGAAGTCGCACCTTGAAATGGAGCTTGAATGTTATGGAAATCAAAAGCTTTTAGTTGAAATAAGAAAAACTAAAATTGCAGTTTTGAGTTTAGCTTGTAGGTAAAGCTTGTAGAAGAAGGAGAAATAGGTATTTATAGGAAGAGAGAAATGACATGAGGCATTAATTTTAATTCAAATGAACGAATGAGATTAAAGCGGAATGCCAATAAGCAGCAATGTCAATATCAAAGCAACAATGTTAATACCAAGGCAACAATGTGAAAAGTCAAGATTATACTAGAGTATAATACTCTTCTTCTACACATAGGGGGTAAATGTTACTACAAATATTCATATCGAGCTTCTAAAGGAGAATGTATCAAGTTTGACAATAATAAGGGGTGTCGAGCCAGAAAAGTGCCAGGTCATCAAGCACTCAGCATTTAACAAAGGGTAACAAGCTTCAGACAAATGTCGAACGTCTAGAAGCAAAGGGCTGTTGAACTTCTATGATAAGAGGATGATGCATACTCAAGTAGTTAACGGATATAAAAGGTGTCAAACCTCTAAAGATGCCGACCTTTAAGCGTTTAATAAACATCAGAGTTGTCGAGCTTGAATAAAGAAAAGAGGAGGTGTTAAGCCTCAACAACCACAAAGGTTGTCGAGCATAAAAGGTAGAGGTGGTGTCGAATCTCAATGACTATAAGGAATGCCGAGCATATAACAAGCAAAAGGAATGTCGAACATCAACAATAAATCGAGATGTCAAGTTTACAAATGGAGGCACTAAATCAACAACACTTACTGATGCCAAGTTTCTATAATGCAAGGCCTATCGAACATAAAGAAAATTAGGTTGATAAGGATGAAGGGGGTGAAATCGACCCAATACGACAAGGAGTGTTGAAGAACTAGTAAGAAAAGTGGATATCGTTTTGCTAGAAGACGTCGAGTATTTAGTCTCGGGATGAGAATGCCAAGCTTTAAGGGATGATGTGCCTATGATACACCAACTATCATCTAGCTACTACCACAGTAACTGCTGTCGAGTACCTACCATAACATAAGCTATTGAATAGGTACTACAGGTAGATTGTATTGTCGAACTTATAAGGCAAGTGATGCCGAGTTTCACCACGAGGATGCCGAATCTAAAAGGAAGGCGGGGATGTCGAATATCAACAATTTGAATAGATAACATACATTGTATCGAGTGGACACATGGCAACCAACCCATCTGTTACTGCCTCTATAAATAGGCAACCCCTGCTACTTGGAAGGAATGGATAATTGTTTTCTCTTTCTCAAATTTTCAAGCTGTAAACCCTAAATCGAATTAGGGAATTTTAGAGTTGATTGTAATTTTTGAACTTTTGCACAATAGTACTTGAACAAATAATTTTCACAGCATACTTCTATTGAATGAGGATATTTGACTATTTGGACTCGCATATGACTTACTTTTGAACTTGTACTTGAATCATTGAAACATAATAACCCGACTTTGGACATTGACTTGGTACTGAACTTGCATACCCTTTTGGACTTATATAACGCCTTTTAAGCCCTTATTTATACCAGATTCAGTTTTCCTTGCATATTTGATTAACAAAGAAATTTGTTAACACTCCAAAATAAATATCCATTCATAAAATGCTTTTAAATAAATTATTTCATATTAATTGTCCTTAAAAAATCCTTATGTTAAAATATATTATTCCTCAAATTATATACTTTATTTTTACCCACGTAGAATTTTGTAGCAAATTACCTTAAATCCAAAAGCATATATTTCTCTTTAAAAAAGTACCTTTAAAATCAACAATATATAGTTGCATCTATTTTATAGAACTCTCCAAAAAAAATATTTCTCATCGAACACTCTCCAAATTTAGATAATAATCCTATTTTTTAGGATATGCACAATTAAACATCATGTGTTATTACTCAAGTTACAACCTGTAACGACCCCGGATTTTAATTAAATTTAAATTAATAAATTATTGAATTTTTGAATTAAAATTGTTAAATTAATGGATAAATGGATGCGAGTTTCCCCGAACTCGAATAAATTCTGTATAAATCACTTAAATTTAAAAATATTGTACATATATGTATATATGTGAATATATATGTATACAAGCATACATGAGTAAAATTGAGTATATATGTATATATTTGATTTGAATTTAAATTGTAAATAAATGGTTAAAAAATGAAGATATACAAGATAGATAAAGTATAAAATAAATTAAAACCACATATTAAAAATAGCATTTCATTCATATTATAAAGCGAAGAAACAAAAGTCAATATGTATTGGCTGAAGCAAACAAAGTCAGTTTGTACAAGAAAGAAGTGCATTCAAGTATATTGTAAAGCACTTAGACAAAGTATAAGATAGTGGCATACAACTAAGTAATATGATTAAAGAAAAGAAAAAGAATATATTCATGTACAAACTGAAAATATGAACATGTAAACCTAGAAGGAATATGAAACAAGTTGATAAGTAACTAGCAATTAATACAAGATTTTCAGCCACCAAGAAAACAGGCTAGTCAAAAAATAAACAAGAAAAATCTCTAATGCAATGTATAACTTGTAAATGCAAATATATATGCAAGTGTAAACAAATAATATATATAGTAAAAGTTGCAAAGGAAGATAAGTATGTACACATGAAGATAGAACAAGCCACCAGATTTTTCTATGCAATGTACAGGATAAAGATCAAGCAAATAAAATACACACTAGATGTACATAATAAAGTAAAGAAATTGTATGGTAAGCATGTAGATATGCTAGGCTGAAGGACATAAGGAAAGATAACTTCATATTTGTTTGTACAGACATAAGTACCATACGAATAGGGATGGAGGGGATATGTATGACACTTCTAATAAATGCTTGTACAAATAAATATCATATCAGCCCCCGTCTAAAGAAAATCTCTGATCAAATCTTGTACAAATGCAACTTAGCCTCTGCATACTCGTTTTCTTTATTATCAAGTTTCCTTTCCTTTTTCGTTCATTCAAACAAAGCAAAGCATTTTAGTTTTTAAAGAAAATCAAACCATTTTCAAAACAATAGAAAACAACAAACTCTATAATCTTCTCCTTCCACATATACAAACTCTTCTTTACATATACAACCTATCTTCTTATATTTTAGTTCGTTCAAAACAATGGCAAACACTCCCATTTATACAAACTTAAGAAATATTCACAACAAAAGTAAGATGATTTAAGGTGGATCAAGATAGCAGCTTTTAAACAAGGGATGCTCTATTCATTTCAAAATAGGTGAGTAACTTCATTTATAAAAACCTGAGTATTTGGTTGTTTAACCAAGTATGAAATAATTATGAAATGTGTTTATATATCTGAGTGTTTTGTAACTTTTGAAGATACTGTGGGTTTCCTGTTGTAGTTACGGTGTTAAGAAGTTAATCAAAACATACAAAACATCATTTTCCAATCATTTATAGACTTACATTTTTAATAAAATAGGTTGTTAAACATAAATTAAAGCTTTAAAATTTGTTTTAAACTTGTTGGGGGAGGTATCATCACTGGAAACTCTGTTCTATAGGCAATATGTCTTATTATGATAAAATTCGAACGTGATGAATTGTTGATTCGATTACATAATCGGAATCTACATTCGAAAATATGATTTTTAAAACAAAAGTGGAAGCTTTTCATTAAGCATGCTTCGAGCAGTTCAAAGATGAACCGAGATGGTATTTTTATCAATTTCCGATGATCGCGTAATTGTAAAATCTTAGGATTGATTCTGGAGGAAGATGGTGGTATGGGGATTCATGTAAAAATACAAATCTAATTTATAAATGATCATAGCATTGGGACGATAATGTTTTAGGGTTTTAAAAGCTAGTTTGCTAGTCTGTTTTTAAAGTGGAACTACATCATCGCCTTGGGACCGGAGGGGATCGGACCAGGGGAAAGGGGTCGTAGGTCATCGGAGCAGCTAGGGTTGTGGTCGCATGGCGTCTGGAGGTTTGTGGTGGTGGTGCGGGGTACTTTCTGGTGGTTAGTCAAAGCCGTGTTGGGTTATAGGAACGAAGAAAATTGGCTCGAATTCGCTCGATTCTGATTTAGGCGAATTTATGCGTATCGGGTTGTTCGAATGGATTTGGGTGATCGCCGATGATGCGTAGGGGGCTGCGACGTTGGCCGAAGTTGGCTGTGAAGGTCGTGCACATGTACGCGTGTCAGAACGTGTCAGTGGATTTGGTAGTGTGTGACTCGAAGGAATACTCGAGGAAGGGAAGTTGTGGCCCGGGTTTGATCTCGTGTAGCCGTGAGTGTTTTCCTGGTATAATAAGTTCTAACTTAAACTAAAACTAAGGTTGAAAAAGAAGTAGAAGAAGGAAGCACGGAGAAGAAAGGGAAGAGACTCGGGGAAAAGATGAGAAGAACCCGAGGGTGACTCGAGTACGAACCTGGGTTTACCGGGTTTTGTTAAAAAATTTAGTTAAATTTATTTGTTTAACAAAATTAATTACCTGAAGTTAATGACCTAATAAAAGTGATTAAGATAAATTAATTAATGAATTTAAGTTTGATTAATCAAGAAATAATTAAAGGATAACTGATTAGTTAAGATTAACTAAATTAAGGTAATTAGTTACTTAATCAAAAGTAATTAACTAATGATTTAAGTTAAGTAATCAAGTGATTAAGATTTATTTTTGATTAAGGATACTCATTTATTAATTAAGAATAATTAATTAAAATGATGATCAATTAGGAGGTTGATTTATTAATTAAAGATAATTAATTAAAGGATAATTAAACAATTAAGGTTAATTATTTAATGATTAAAGATTGATTCAATTTTTAATTGCGGTTGATTTATTTATAATTAAAGGTTAATTAATTTGTTATTAATGATTAATTAATAAATGACTAAATAATAATTAATCAAGATACTTTGTAATTGATTAATATTAATTAACCAGGATTAATAATTCATAAAAAATAAATCTGATTTAAATTAATCAGACAATTAACTGATCTTACTTATGAATGTTTGGATTCTATTGGATGACTTGATTGTTTGATATCCCTGATATATGATGCTTTGTGAGACATCCTGATTTATGTTGTGATTTGTAATTTACTTATCTGTGATATATATCTGTGATCTGTGAATGAACGATAAGCGTGATAGTTAATACCGCTTATCAACTATATTTCTGTATTCTGATCTGTGATGATTGTATGATGTTGCACTACTGTGTAAAACCCCTGGACTACACTTTTACACACACAAATATGGATTTCACGTGGAAATCGGTTAAGTCACAAATGATTTAAATTTGGTGTTTTTGAAATTGAAATTTTAATTTCAATTGATTTTGGAAATGAATTTTGGTTAAATATTAAAAGTTTAATTAAAGGAATTTCAAAGATAAAAGTTATTTTGAATAACTTAATCAAGTTTTGAAAATTTAAATAATTTGATTTAAATTTGAATTCAAGTTTGAAATTGAATCCTATGATTTGAAACTAGGGATTAAAGATGATATAAATGTGTTTATATGAATTTAGACCATTTTAAAAGTATAATTTTGGGAATTTGAATTTAACCCAAGGATTTCAACTCGTATGAATGAATCAGATTTTCTGAAATGAAAACTGTTTGTTTTAAAAGAATAAAAGCTTTCAGATAAGAAATGAAATTCCAGTTTAATTAAAAGAATTTCAAGATTGAATTTAAAAAAATGGTTTTCCAGTTATGAATGAATTCTTTTTGAAAGCTATGAATTAAATCTGTTTATTTTAATAGATTTAAAAATGATGATTTGTTTAAACCATTTGAAATGGAATTGTTTTGAAAACTATGAGTTAAATCTTTGATTTAAAGATTTAACGAGTTAATCAAATTGAAATGGGAATTAATTTGGGAAAATCTATGAATGAGTCTTTTGTTTAAAAGATTAAAGTGTGGAAATTGTTAAACTGTTGAAAGTTGTTAAAATGAATCTTTTTGTTTAAAGATATGAAAATGGTAATTTGTTTAACCATTTGAAAGAAAAGTTTTGGGTAATAAGTTGTGACTTAATTGAAATCCCAATATCCATATGTTTTTAAAGTATTGCGCTCATTATTCGGTTTAGCCGGGAGAGGACCTTTGTGTCATATAACCCATTCCGAATAATGATACGTCGTATATGGATTACATTTGAAGACCGGTGGTGAAGACCGGATATTTTCGAAAATGAAAGGACAACTCGTCGAATGTCTCTGCATCGACTGGTCCCCGATATAGAGATTTTAGCACCCTTTGTGATGGAAATTCCGGACGTGATTAGAAAATTATCCGGATTTGCAAGGGCTTCTTTGGAAGTACCTTCGGTTCCGTTCGAACCCGGAACAGACTTGTTTGGTTACATGTCTGACATTACACTTTGAGATATAAAGCAGATTTCTTTCAAATACATTTCTGTTGGTGGCGGAGAATTTATTCTCTTAGCTTAACACCCTTCTCTGAGACGTACAAGCTCAGAGGTTATGTAGTTGAAGGTTATCAGCGATATATTCCCAATTTGGTAATGTGACATATTGAGTGTTGTTGTGTGATGATCATCATTTGATCATTTGTGATATGATCATTTGTTTGATCATTTATGTTTGTGATCATTTCTTTGATCATCAGTTGACCCAAAGCATGGCTTTGTGACAAAGCGTAGCTTTGTGGACGAGACTTCGTCAGGGCCTCACAACCCAGAAATGGTCGAAACAGGAATGTTGCGGCAAGGTTATGAGGGTCGCGCCCTTTAGGGTATGTCATTTCCTTCTGGAAAGGGGTGGTATCATGGTATGGAGCCCAGATACTTGCTCATGTGGACACACTTTATTTATTATGTGTGATGTTGGTTACCGAGCGCTCGGATAAAGGTCCCAAAGGACCGGGAGGTGGCATATTCGTGAGTTACCTGTTATAGGGGTAACCCGGCCTTGTTGGTAGAGAGCAGTTTGTCTCTCGGGACGTCCAGCCAGAGGCGATCCCATTCGGCAGTAGGAAAGGAAGTTCCTTAGCCTGACCATTTGTTGGAAAATCCAAAGAAACAATACGAACCTTTACGATTGCAATTGTATAACCTGCTATGGAATGTGGCGGTAACCTACTATTGAACATAGTAGCAATAGTAGGCATAAGTGCGGAATGCCTATGCTGGCTAAGATTAATATTATACTTTCGAAATGATTTCCACTATGCACTAATAATAATAAAACAATGATTTTGCGTAGTAAGCATCTTTGACTATCATAAGGAGAAATCTCCTCTGATTCTGCGTTTGCATTGTGTGTGTGTGCGCGGGAGGCCTTAAGGTAGTTTCATTTTCCAAAAGCATTGCGAATATTTTTTCTACTTGCTTTATTGTTGTTGTTTTAAAGATAAACTGTTTTTATTGCTCACACCAGTCCCTTGAGTGACTCGGAGTTTATTGTTCCCTTCCTAAACTCTGGGTGCTCACCATTTTCCACACGGGCAGTCTAGAGTTGGGTTTCACAGATATATTCAGGTTTAGTAGATTATCTGGAGCTAGTCAGTCCTTGGACGACTGACCTTGCTTTACGCTAGCTATGGATTGGAGCATTCTATTGGAGATATTCTATCTACTGCTGGTGTTATCTTTTTTTTTCGCTGCTATTTCTTGTATCATATCTCTGATGTATATTGATATCTGTTGTATCATTCTGTTGTATCATATTGTATCAAATTTTCGTATCTGTCATTGTATCAATGTTATATATATTGATATATTCTTTTTCTTCCGCTGTGTTGTTATACTTACTGTGTTATAAGCTCCGGCGACTCGGATTTGAATGGTCGAATCTACGGCATTCGAATACGATGTAAAGTATGGATGTCGATTTTCGAGCGGTCAAAATCCGCTTTGTTACACAACCAACTCTAAATCCCTCCTATAAGTCTCATTCTATGCTACTCCATCTATATCCCATGCATAGGTCATCATAAGTAAACATCATCGTAGTGTAATATAATTGTGGTTACACATACATCATATATATGTATACATGCAAATACAAAAAAATACAACAATCACCAAATATGCTCTCTCATCCTACCTTTAAACCAGCCTAAGGTGTAAATTATGTTATTATAAATGAGTTAAACTGGCCCAAGTCTCAGGTAATCATTAAATCTAAACTTTGATACAAAATATGCTACCTTCATATCCTTATCGTCTAAAATTAGTGTCAAATGCCGTCAAAATACGCTCATGCACTAATTTCAAATGTCAAAAGCAGTGGGTCATCCAGTATATAATTGAAATTAGGGAAATCCTTACATTAGCATTAAACAATAATATATATACTATGACAACAAGAGAATAACATGCAAGGAGGTCCAATACAATAAGTAAGACATTTACATATGAAACATATAGATGTATCCCACAATCAGACCACTTTCCCTTCTTTTTCTTTCACCTGTATGCTTTAAGAGTACATGGGAATATACAAATAACAAAGGGGAAAAGGTGATCATCTAGTTTGGACTGTACCATAGTGCTATGCACCCCAGCTTAAGGGATCCAATGCTTATTATGTAAAGAAAGTCCGCATACATATCCTTTTAGGATTAAGTCCATCTAAAAATATTTCCAACTTTTCTCCTGCATTAAATACTTGTTGGCATGTAACAATACATAGAACTAGCAACCAGGGATTAACATAAGCAAAAAACAATCATTCTATCATTCCACCAAAACCAATCATTATAAATATTGGATAACAACAATAATTGCAATACATATCCACTGAAATGAGTATGTATCACAGCAATTTAATAGAGTTCAAATTCAACCCTAAAAATCAAATAAATCAGCAACTCTAAATATCATCATATGTGTACTAACCACCAATCATTCGTAACACAACATCAGTAGCATAAAGGCAAACATAAGATGAACAAATTTGTACTAACTAGTCCTCATTGGTAACACAACATCAAACTCATCAAATTTGTACCAACTACTCCACATTAGTAACATAAACATCTACAACATACTAAAAACCATAATGAACTGTACATTGTTCTTGTAGTAATAATGGTAAAACATTACATAACTCGTCTTAACGTGACCCCTTTTTAGCACAACATGCATATATGCTAATTTCAAATAATAATATAACGTACATGCCATAACAATTCAAAATGGTGCGCTCACATATATTATTTCCAGTTAATTATAAAATGGTCTTATTATTGTTTATTGTATGTTTATTTCTACTATCTCAAAACAATACTATTTCTCAAAACAATAATACACCTGAAAATTATTCATCATAAAAATATAACTTTAAATATCTCAGGACATAACTATTTTAATAAAAGTAGTAATTTTCATCCAATACTTCAAAAATAATAATATTATCACTTTACACCAAATAATAATATTTGTTTACTTAAATTTTCCTATTATCTTTCACAACCACTTAATTACTATTTAACTCAATAATAATAATACCCGACATTAAATCCCAAATATCACTTTATTATTATCTATCTAAAAAATAGTGATAATTTAGCCTAAAATACTACTGAAAAATACCTTTATACTATTATTATTGTCGAAATATCTCTTATTCCTACTACCTTAAATAATAACAATAATATCATTTCTCTATAACACCATAAAAGAAGTCATATTATTATCTACTTGCAAGTAATCATAGCATACTGAGAATCATATTGTTATTCATTAAACTCCACTTTACTTTATAAATAATAATTAATTCAAATTCACTATAAAATATATTTTCCTTTATTATTTATGAATTTTCCAAGAAACTCATAAATAATAACGTTATTCAAATTTACATATTAATTTCAATACAAATTTTAGTTACGATTATTTACAAATATCACCTCAAAATTTGTGAATAATATTGTTTACTCCAAAACTACACATTTTTACTTGTTCACCATTAATTAATTATTTTTCCAAATATGTGAATAATTACTATAAAATATACATTATCCAACAATGCACTAATTAAATAGATAAATAATCAAAGTAGAACAAATATCACATAAAAACATCGTGACATCCAGACGATTATTACAATGGGGTATAATATACCTTGATGTGTGCATATATACTGATAAAATGTCTATTTAATATTTTAAGATATAAATATATACGATCATTGAATCATGCCAAGGAATGTTCACAAACAGCTCAAAATAATAGAACCATATATCAAAATGTCCGGAATCTTTCCACAAATCCAATAAAACAAACCGCACCGGAAATTGAGATCGTATGCAAAAGTTAGTGATTAGAAGTTGTAGTTCTAATCCATAATTACTAAATTTATAGGGGTTAAAGTATAAAATGTACATACTTGCTACAGTATTGTCATATTTTGTTGTTCTTTAATAGCTGCCAACTTCTACATCGAACAGTCCTCACCTCGACCACCAATGTCGCTACTGATTATACCCACCTACACCCTCTCCACCAACCGTGCAATCCAGCACCAACATCATCGCTTATGCCCACCACCGCTATCATGGGAAGTCCATCTTTCATGGCCAATATTGACCGACTTTGGTGTCTTTGGCTACACAAACACCACTGTTGCACTCCTCTCCTTGAGATCTACAAAATTATGCCTTCAGCTTCGCCTATTGACGCTCCTATCAAAAACACCTAAATCGACCTAGGGATTCGCTAGTTTTTGACAGTGACTATGATTTTCTATTGCCTCATGCATCAGATCATAATATAAATTATTCCCATCTCCTTGCCTCGTCGAGACAAATAATTTGATATATAATTCGATAAGGTTTGGACACTTTGAATTTTGAAAATAGTTTGTAATTAGAGAAAACTGTCTTTCATTAAGATGTGATTAGAAAAGATTTTAGAACTAAAGAGAATAAGTTGATCTGGTAGCGGCTAGATTTAAGAAAAACTCATATTCGGGCTTTTGGGTCTAAAGTAGTTCAATCCCCAAAAATCCAATTTGGTCAATGTGTTCAAACCCCAATATATTATATATCAAAAATTGTTTTTTGAATATTCTAAACTCAACGGAAATATCAAAATTTTCAAAAAGACAAATATATTTAAAATTGTCTTTTACCATCAATTTAATTTAACAGTTGTTGATAATTAATTAATAATAAATTTGTGTGACATTACATTCCCCTTTAAAGGAATTGGGTCGCCGTAATTCAACAAAGATTAACTCTCAGCCCAATCTATAAAAACCATAACATATGCCCATCTACATAAACATTCAAAAAATATGGAGAAATATACCAATCACAAACTAACTACTTTCAATGTAGTATATACTACCTCATAAAACAACCGACTATGACATGATTAAAACCAACCATAAACAATAATGTAATTTCCTCCACACACACATACTATAGTAACACATACATTTACATACACATGCGATCAAAATTATAACGTGCAAAATATTATTCCAACAATAAAAAGTGAAACAATCTCGATAGTAGATCATCCCCATTCACAAGAACAAACCTTAACATATTATATATTAAAATTCATTTCTCCAATATCCTAGATGTAACAAAAATATAAAAATTTCAAAAAGACAACTTTGTTAAAAATCATACATTATTGTCAATTTAATTTAAACGACCATTGATAATTAACTAATAACAAATGTGTCAAATTTGTGGTTCGTCACACATTAATAATCTTCTATAGGTTGGTGTATCTTAGTTAACTAAATGATTTTTCATAATGATGTGTTGAAGTATTTCAACCTACGAGTACTGTGAACCCTATGTACGTGGAAACCTTAATTTAACTACGGTCGATCACATAATAAGGGTTCACACTATGCCCATAATTGTAAATGGGTTGAGGCATATGAACTGAAAAACTATTTAAGAGAGGATTTGTGTCCTCCGATACAAAAATTTAGTGTCACCATAATTGAAAGTCAACTCAAATCCAAAGTCTATGGCCAAAGCAATTCGCTTAGTCGATAACTGTTATCAAATCGAACCAATTGACTTTGAAATTTGAACTTAGCAATTAAATACAAACATTATTTGCGATTTTACCTTCGGTTAAGCTCAAGATGTCTAAGTGACATAGTAATGATGAAGAGACATTGCATGAAAAATATAGTTGCTAAAAGCTACCGCTTTAAAATAATGAAAAGTATGACTTCACCTAAATTATCTATAAGTGTCAAAACTCATGTCTTCCTATGGTACATAGCAATGTCCTGAAAGAATTGGCGGTATGCACTAGGGGAAATTATGTAATTTGTTACATATATCTAATTTTGTACTCAATCTTGTTTGTAGTATTACTATTCGTTTTCTTTTAAATACTTTGTTATATTGTGATATGAATAATTGTAACAACCCGTATTTTTACGTATCAGGAGATCGTAAAATATTTTTGTTTAATCATACGAGATCGTATAACTCTAAAACTTTCGAAAATGACTACCCTGGACATTTTACGTCTTTATAATTTTTATCAGACATTTCGGACCCATAGATTCTTGTAAGGCTAGTAAATTTTGATAGGTATCGAATTTGGGTTTGAAACCGCTTCTATTAGATCAGGCTAATGGTTTCTCTTTCCGTAGAGTGGTCATAATAGAAAAATAGACTTACTATATAGAAAATATAACCAGTTTAAATTCGGTTTGCTGTTGGACAGATTAGTGAGCAATTAAACTAAGTCCATACTTAGGTCCACTAATTATTTTGGAAATTGTGCCTAGTTGGGGAAGTTCGGATAGAACCAAATCAATTGCACATTCCCAAAATAATTCCTAACCTCCATTAGCCCTAATTTCATCAAAAAATCCTCTTTTCCATACTAATCCTAGCCAAATCCATCATTTGAAGGTAATTAGAAAAGGGAGCACAAATTCATCATTTTGGTGCTTTCATTTTGGATTAGTTGTAGTTCACATTAGACCTAGGCGTTTATAGTGTTAATTTGGGTATTAGGTGGGTAATTCTTAAACTCTCACTATTCTATGCTTATCTATATAGTTAAAATATATGTTTTTAACATGATTAATTTTATATTTATATGTTTTCTAACTTTAATTGCATCTTTAAAAATGATTATGGCCGAAATTAAAAATATTATATTCGATTTTAATTGGTTTTACGACCTCTTTTAGACCATATTGTCATATTAGTGGAAAGTTAGATCTGGACTAGAATTTGTATGTTAATCTTGCTTGAATTTCTTATATATGTTTAGTGAATACTTATGAATTATATGTATGCTTGGATGAATTATTTTGATGTGGTTTCCTATTGTTTTAACGTAGTTAGGAAAGAGATTGTCATATTGGGCAAAATGAAGGCAAAAGTAATCTAAATTGGGTGAAACTTAGAGGATGGGCCCTAGAGGAGGGGAAGAGCCCAGGATTCTGGTTGCATTCTCTTTTGAGTTTCTTTGGTGTTAGAACCACATTTCGATACTAAGAAGAAAGCTAGAAAGTTGGATACTTGCAGTTTTGATAGATAGAGGGCATGCTTTGGGACTTAGGGTACGTGACTTTGGGATAAACTTTGGATTGGTGCAAGGAGCCAAGGTTCGAAATTTATCTAAATGTAGATGTCGCAACCAACCTCTTTTTTTGGTATCGATCTCTATTCCAAGCAGTATAGTGGCTTGGGGGACTAAGGAGCTTGAAGCATAGAAATTGGGACTTCAAGGAGCTTAAAGGATGGAAGAGGTCCAGTGTAAACAATTAGCCAAAATTGGCTAAGTAATCAGGGTTGTACCAACTGGTCGGTACCGACCTGAATTCCTTTGGTCAATGAAGGCCAAACTTCTAGGGGATGTTGAACAGTCCCTATAGGTTGTTCTGATGGTGTTCGTTCATTTGACATTCGGTTGTATTGTTGTAGTGCGATGAAGATGGAAGTAAGGCTAGATGCTTTGAAGTGTTGACTTTAGAACTTTGGATTGTTAGTTCTATAACTAATGAGGATGTGTGGAAGTGTTTCGATGATAATGGCTCAAATACTAGAGATGTAGTGATGATCCAAAGGGCTTGTTCAATGAGAGGAGCTTGTGAGTACATTTATGACTGTTTTCCACTATGGATATGAGTAGAATGGAATTACGACCGTGTTCTATTATGAGGGCATGTTCGAAGGGATCGTAGACACTCAGAGGTTCCCTGTGTGCTCGTTTAGAGAGGGTGCGTAGGGATTCCCACCTACATTATGACCATGTCCAGATCTTGTGACTGTGGATTACGCTGAACCTTGTGACTATGGGTCTATTTCCTAGCCTTATGAAGTGGCAAGGATTGAGCACCATGAAACCGATATTGGATTCGGTCTCTAGCTTATGATCGTGCCATATAAATTGTGTTATATTTGAGCACATTAAGTGACAGTAAGGACTATTTAATGGACACTATGCTTGCCTGGTTGTTCCCCCCATCATAGCCCGTCACATTATATTGGTATTATGGATAGGGATACCTGGATGGCCACTATTTTACTTAGGATATTGTGCACAATTTTGATGGTTGTAGAGTAGCATACTATGATGTTACATGCTAACTCTTTTGTTGCAGGGATAGGCCATGTACAATTCTTATACCTTGTTCCTTACTATATCAACTTGTATAGTATATTAAGATTCATTTATCACTCATGCTAGACTATTGTCGACTTGAGGTTATAAGCTTTGCTTCTTATTATCTCATGTACTCTTAAATGAGTAGACTAGATAATAGGTCTAGCTGTATGTAGTGGCAGTGTAGAGGACAAAAAGGATAGAGCTTTCTCGTATTATATATAGATATACTATTTCTTATTCCACCATGCAAAACTATAGGGCCTAGGTGTTTGCTTTACTATTGAGATTGTTTTATTTGAATTTATTTCCATTTGTATAACCTCTATTACTATGTTGTATAACTCTAGGGATCTATGCTATGATATTTGGTTTGCTTAGTTATCACCGTCTGTCCTATTTTATATCTATGATAACTATTATATTTTATCCAATGCGCTGTGAGATATATGAAACTTGTTATCCAGCCTTGTGACTAAGCGGTATCTCGATGAATCAACCGGTCAGACATGTGTTTACCCAAGCAAAAATCCAGAATGATAACAACCAAAATCATATGTCAAACAAGATCAAGGGATGGAGTTCACAAGCTTGCTAAGGGCTTTCAAGAATGGCACACACACCATCCACTACACTTGCCAAATCCAAGGAGCCAAGATACAATTAAATTCTTAGATCAGTACTGATCCCTGGTGGTTGCCCAATCTCATCGTACGACACATGCTATATAGATTCCAAGCCATTATCAGATAGTGCATGTCATCTAAGAAGGATTCGCCTATTGCTTTTAACCTAAATGAATGGCAGATAAGTCAAGTGCTCTTATCCATCATCCAAACCATGGAATCCACTCGAGTTAATGCAATCAAGTACTGAAGACACGAGTCAACTATGAATTCCCATGGCCTAGAAAGTAGGGTTGTTACAGGCACTCCTTATAAAAAATTGTGCCCTCGCAATTTCTTATTTGGAGACGTCAAACAACTCATACTCCGACTTTCCTTCTATCCACGATTTCCTATCGAATTAACTACTCAATCCTCTATGTGGCTCTTCCTCTAGTTCTATTATCGCGTGTTATAATTTAAATAGATTCAATTCAATGACTTTCCATATCCGCATACGATAAATATTTTTTGAAAATTTTCAAATTGTCAGATTTTTCGGAAAATTTCGACAGAGTCTCCTTTATACATAGAGTGTTTCGAAAAATCAAAATATAATATAATTACATATTATACATCTCCGTAGTGGCATCCCAACATTGGGCATCCGAAAACACGAGGAAACAAGATAGTATCACAATATATTAATATATCGTAAAAACGTACCTTTTAATTTAGCAAGCTATTATACCTTTATGAGAGCAAAAGCTAACCAATGTCTTTGATTAATCCAAGCATGCTTTATAAACACCTATACTAAATCTTGACTTTAATTATTAGTCTCACGTAAAATATATATGAAGCATACATTCATTAAATGTAGAAAGAACATCTTTTATTTAAACCACTTTCTAGCAAAAATTTAAAGGCCAAACCGATAAAATTAAGTGATACTTTCAAAGAATGACTTATTACATAATTTGTTAGGTTTCCAAAACAACTTTCGGATTGCAAAAATATCAATTATAACTCAAGTTATAGGAGATTTTCCATCAATATATATAGCACTTTTTCAACATAATCGTAGACCCACTACTTTAATTCACATGTTTAGCCTTAAAAACATCAAAATTTTGCAAAACTCATAAAATAAAAGTTGTAGCTTATACTCTTTTCTTTTCAGAATAAGCAAAGTTATCAAAATTGGATAACCGTTTGAATATTATGGCCAAATAACACTGTGCAAGTGCTCATACACACACTCAAAAACATGCATTCAATTCTTCATGCTTCATCAACCGGGTGCTACTCATTTTAAAAAGTTACATTTTAGATATAATATTGAATGGCACTTGCAGAATGGTTAAAAAGAGATAATGGAAAAAAATTCCTAAGATCGTTCTATGGAAATTCTCTTTTCAACTTAATGGAAAAAATGAAGGCTATAAAGAAATTTTGAAAACTGGTAGAAAGAAAAAAAAATTTAACAATCTCCATGATAATTTAAGATAATTGAATAATCAAAATTTACATCAAACTGGTTTGTAACCTAAATAATGAGTAATTGATATTTAGTATAAGGAAGATTTGGTAAATTGGCAAACATCTTGCGCTATAAGAAAATTAGAATGTACAACAAAGAAAGTCCAAATGGCTAATACATGGTTCTAATACATGGTAATAAAGCAGCCAAGTTCTTATAGTCAAAATTTTCCAATCGATGATCAAAAATAAAAAAAATTCAACTGATGGACCAACAAGGAAACTGTTGATCTTATAATCAGAGAATCAATTTCTTTTATTCCAACTTATTTAACAACAACTCTTATTTCTAGGTACAACTTGTTTTTGGGTATGCATGCACCATACAATGAAGAGTAACCACATGCAGTAGAGACAGACCGCAAGACTTAGTTCTCATCTCAATAAAAAAAATTATCAATCATTTGTAAAATTAAAATTTACAAAACATTATTTTATTTTTATCTTTCAAAACATAAATTACATTCCAAAATAGAAATTATCCATTTACCAAAACATTTTTGTCGAAATGTCTCGTCTCAGTGTTTAAGAATCCCTATCGATGACGTCTGTCAGGTGCATCGACCAGTGTTTTTAAAGCATTTGGCAGACAAATTAACCGTATAACTTTTCTTGTCAATTTATTATTCAAATTGATATCTTTACCAAATCATGTGCTTATTTGAATAAAAATATTTATTTTCAAAATCCGTATTCACATCCAATTTACCTATCATCAATAATAATAAAAATTATCAGATCATCTATAAAATCAATCGGGCATCAATATAATAATACACACATTTCAAACAAACAAATGCCTTCAACGGAAAGCTATCTATCAATTTTCTGTTATGCAACTCTGATCACTATAGTCATATTCATAGCACACCGAGGTTTAATCACCATCATCATTACTGACACTACTCGTCGGGCTAACTACTCCTTACTTTACTACCTCACTCAATAAGTTTCACTTTATACAAAAACTAATACATACAGAAGAGGGAGAGATAAGGAATATATATTTATGTATAGTAGGAAAATAAGAAATACATCTCAAGTTCATTATCCCACTAATCATCATGTTGTATTGTTCTGAACCTGCTCTATTACCAAGTTGTAAACACCCCACCTACATACCCATACTATCCAAGGGTATTACAAGGTAATACTGTTAGATAATACGAAGAATGAGACTATATAGAGTACATATTCCCTTGGGCTAATACTAGTATGTATTTAAACATCGAATAAATAACTCACCTATACGTACACAATATCGGCATAAAGCAATAAACACTTGTGCCTTCAGGATAGAACAATACACAATATATAGAAATATCAGAGATCATACAGTTAATCACGGCGATACTATATAATATAAACTCTACATTGCCTATCTAAAATACATCTCAAGAATATACATCCAAGAAATACATGATATATAATAACATACAACTAAACTGGATAACTAGCGTTCATTATTTTCAATAAACACAAGATAGTCTCATCGTCCTTGTACCTAAAATGTCTCAAACTGACCTGGGTATTATATAAATAATAAACGGATCAGACTATATCTAATTCCACGGTCGAAAACATATGGAACTCTGTATATACAGGTTATAAATTTAACAATGTTATCTCAAAAAATTCCGACTATCATATAATGTAGAATACCAAAAAACCCAACATAAAGATTGTCATCATCGATATAAAATCATACCAATTCAGGATCATAGAATCAACATCAATTGGATGAATCATACATATCCATAAATCATCAACAAAATCCATAAATCATCAAATATGAGATATCATCAAGTATATCTCTCAAACTCAAATAATAAAAATACTATCATTAAAATAATATAAGGTAGGCTGTCTAATTGTAAAATATAGGGCACCGACCCATCAGTTAGATATAATAAAAGATACGAGAATCCACTATACTCTAGACATCCATCACACCATAGACAAAATATCATCTCCTCATAATTTATGGGTTACACCACTCAATAATCTCATAATACCTGGGTAATGCCACCTAGTCAATCACAATATGGCAACCCACCATCTCCAATCACACCTTTAAAGTGCTGCTAAGGATCGTAATATGGAATAGTAACTAAGTTATCTACTAATGCGGAATAAAATAAAAATAGTAAATGGTAAAGTAAATAACACATGGATTTTGATACTGGTTCGAACTCCCGTTCTACGTCTAGTCGGACTCCTTCTGGAATTTAACTATCAACCTCTCTTAACCCGAAGGAATAGGTATTACACCACTTGAGCAGCCGAACAGGACTTCTACCACCTAGACAACTGAATAGGACTTCTACCGCCTGAGCAATTGAACAAGACTTCTACAATATAGAGATTTTTCTGGACTGATTGTGCTCTTTAGATAGCACGGATAAGTCTTTAGAGTACACCCTTCCTATAATCTTCTCCTTTATGGTATATAGTGTAGTTCGTGAAGATTAGAAGTTAATTTAATCACAAATGAATTTGTGCTTGAATGTGCAAGTGATTAGAACGAGATTTGAAAGAAAATGGCAGAATCTTTTAGATAATTAGTATATGAGAATAGAATCAGAAATTAAGTTCTTAAAACAACTGAATTCAAGGCTATATATTGAGTTTAAGTGATGCAATTCTTCGTGAAGAGTTATGGTCAAAAGATATGGAAACAGCTCTTGAATCAAGGGTTGTTTCTGTTCGTTAAATGGAAGTGACCGTTCAGTAAAATAGCCGTTATGAATAATTAGTCAACTGAGGAAAAAATTTCAATCTACTGAACAATCAAAAATTTGAATTTTAAATTTTAATATTGAAAAGACACATAGTTCAGTCGATTGAACGGGGTGGTTCAGTCGACTGAACCTTCAAGTGCACTGTGGACATGCATAGGTATTCAGTCGACTGAAGCTCCTCATTCAATCGACTGAATGTAGAGTTTCTGCCACATTAATGTATTTGTGAAAACTATTTGTTAAGGTATTTTGCAAATAATGAAATCCTTTGTGTGTGTATGATTTAAAAATAATTTAGATACTTGTGTGCATGCATATACCACCAAGGGGAGATTTTATCAATGACTAACTACAAAAACAGACTATAGACAAACCATTAATAAATTTTGAAACTTCTTTCTGAATTCTTGGTCTTCAATCTATTGTGGAGTAGAATAGTATCTTCTCCTGCAAATATGGTTAGTTCACATAATATATACTTATATAGTTGTCAAGATCAAAACATCAAAATACAAGGTTCTAACATTCTCCCTTTTTTTATAATGACAACTATGTAGGTTTAACAGTTTTAAAATTGATTGTTACTCCCCCTGAATCAATGATCTACTTGCTAAATAAGTTCATGATATTGAATCGAGTTGATCTACTTGCTAAACAAGGTTCACAGATCAGGTTGATCCAAGTTCATGTTTGTGGACAATAGTTTGATGAGGAGACGGTAAATCCTGATATTATTAGCATTGAACCCAATCAAGCCATCAAGAACGCTAGCTTCGGTAGTTTCACGAATGGTATAAGCATTGAAATCGGAAAATTTGACGTAGGAACCATCAAAGATCCTTGAGCTCTTCATGTTATTGAATCGAGTAACAACAATGTCATTGTGAAGCTATGATCTTATTTGACTCTCTGATGGTCCGACGGAAGATTCTGTAGGTCTCTTTGACCTTTGGGTCATTGGATTTGAGGAATAAAATGAATTGAAGAAAAATAGGGGCTAGGGTTTTTTTGGGCTGAAGGAGGAAATGCTTTGGTAAAAAAGAAGATGTTAATAGGGTTGGTGAAAAGGTATGTTAGGAAATGTGTAGGAAACTTTAAAAAAAAATAAGAAAAACATGATTTAGTCAACTGAAATGGTAGGGATAGTCGACTGATGTGTAGGAAAATGTATCCTACAAGTTCACAGTGTAAAATTGACAATTTTAGTCAACTGAATTTATAAGGTCAGTTGACTTTTTGGATAAAAACATGTATGGATGAACATTCAGTCGACTGAAATATTTTGGTTGACTAATGTGCATGAAAGTTTATCCCATAACTATTTGCCTAAAAATTAAGCTTTTCAGTCGACTGAAATTGGGCGAGCAGTCGACTTAATCTGTAGTTTGAAAATAGTTCATATGAAGTTTCAGTCGACTCGAATCTGCTTCTACAGTCTACAGTTACCTACCTGGTATCATGACTATATCCACCGCATGTCATAAACACGCTGCTAGACTACGCTAGGCATTAACCATGACCTGAATCATGCCCCTAAGGTAACAGATTGTTGGCCATTGTGACTAATCGGGCTAGTGATATACCACCCTAAAGACTACTCCACCTTTCTCTAAATCCCATGTTGCACATAGAACAAAAAGTGTCACAGATCTTGGGCACGACTCCACGATCAGGCTGCTTGGGTGGATACTGGCAATCTGGTCTCCTAATCGTATCCTAGAGTACTCATGATAGATATCATACATATGGGTACACCTCCATAACTCTACGTTCATAAACATATATGGGTACACCCCGTAACTCTTAAGTCTATAAACTTGCTCTACTCCGAGCATATAAACTTGCTTTACCCGAGCATCACCTTACATAAGTATAAACTTAACATCCCAGTTCCTGTCACTTGAGTGACATCTACTTATAAAAAATAATCGAATACGCATCACAACGGCATCCAATACCACATCGTGATACTCAAATGTTTATTCAATGCTCATAAACTACACTCAATCTCTACAATATTCTATATAACGAGTCCAAAGAATAACCGAAGAAATATTACTGAATGCCACATCCCAAAAGGTATTATAACTCTGTTTATCCATATTTCTCATCACACGGAATAAAATATCACAAAATGAAACAATATGATGTGATCACCGTACCATATCAAATCACCAATCAATTCTACATCAACGGTGAATCATTCACAATATCGAAACCTGTATAGGAAAATGGGAAATAAAAAATTATAGAAATAATACATAAATCTTAATTTAATTCAGAAATGAAATAATAATAAAGAATAACAAAATCTTTCCCTAAAGAATTAAGTCAAATATTCAAATATATTTAAAGCATACCTTAATAATCCATAAGTAATCATATTATTAATGAACTACACTATAAAATATCTAAAATACCGATCAAAAATTATTTCACATCTTTTATTGTTTTATAATCTTTTAAAAATTAATTAAAACCAAATATAAAATTTTCTTTTCAATAAATCAATAAATTTAGATAAAACTTCTTAAATCAATTTTATATTCTGAAATTAATAATTTTTTTTAAATAGACTATATTTTGAATAATACTTTACCTTTATTTATATAATTCTGAAATAAAGATTTAAATACCAAAATTCATTTCCAAATTTGTACTTATATATTTTAAACATTCAAAAACACTTTTCAAATCAAAAATCCTTTATATAAGTCTGCAATTCAAAATCTTCACTTTATACTCAAATTAATTAGAAGTAAAACATTTTTCCTTTAGATTATACCATATTTGAAATCCTAATATTATAAAATTATTTTATTTATTCAAATATATCCAAAGCCTTATAATTATCTCATAAAAAGAATTCTATATTTTTCTATAGATTGGAAATTCTTCCAATAATATTTAAATAACCTTTATAATAAAAATCACTTAAAACAATATTATTATTTTCTTGATATACTTAAAAAGAGCAACGTATTAAAAATTTCTTTCAAACAATTCCATACTTATAATATATTATAATATTGATTTTAAAAAGAGTTTAACCAAAGAAAGTTATATTTTTGTATTTATAATTAAAAATATGTTTGTAATTATGAAAATAACTAAATTGAATAAAATTTAGTAAAACATTTACAAAATAATTTAAATAAAATTTCAAAACACTTTATTAAATTTTCATTACAAGAAAGTAAATAAATATCTAGATATATATATATATATATATATTATATAGGGTAAAATTACTCCAAAAATATATATCAACCAATCGACACTATGGATTTATCATATGACCCGAGTGGAGTTTCATCGAACTCCGGTTTTTTTATAAAATATACTAATCGATATACTAATAATACATATATAAATCAATTCGCAGTTAGACAGAATTCCGCGTGCAAATTGACACATCCAACCAATACAAACCATTAATTATCTCAATATCAATATACCCAACAATACAAACAACAACAATCATATACAATCAATCAAACCAATCAATTCAACTAAACAGGAATATATATATATATATATATCTATGTATGTATACAACAAGCAATGAATTATAGATATAGTTGTGAGTTAGAAACTCACCAAAATACCAAGCGAAGTCGTGCTATCTTTGCTTAGCTTCAGTAGCCAACACTCCATTCCACTGCTACTTCACAAAATCATAGTCGCTCTTTGCTTAAATGCTAATCATCTTCGCTGCCCCAATGCATGTCACAGCACTGTCCATCACCAGTCGTTCTTCAACATCATGTGTCCTGTAACGACCCACTATTTTGGACCTTTCAAATCGACAACAAATCCACACATGCCGGACTTGAATAATTCAAAACAATAGATTGTAAATAAAATTGGGCAAAACTCAGAATATGCAGTAAATAAATCACAGATCACAGACACAGAGTAACATAACAATGCAGCGGAAGCAAAGAAATAGTAGTTCATGAAGCTACTATATATATAATAATAGAGTTCAACAAGATACAACAGAAATCACGAATAAAAAGATGTCTCAATACAATAGTCAAATACAAGATCTGAATACATCACTGGAATCAACTAAATGACTGAAAGAAGAATCAATAGATGGATCCAACCGAAGCTCCAACTCCAAAGGTGAGTCTTGAATGCTATATCACTCAGTCTGACCGAAGCGTAAAGCAAAACACAAAACACTCGAGTCAGGACATACATACTTATACAATGTAAACCAACTCAAGTGAACTGTAAAAAATGGTACAAGTAACTTAAAGGATGCTTGGGATCGCCCATCCTTTAAGGATCCGTTAAACTATTTACTATGATGTAATATTCGCTATTATAATAATTTCCAATAGTAAAATAAACTTACTTTTAAATAGCGTTAAGGTTTTACATTTTCCACCATAACACATAATAGTCCCAGTAGTCTATCCAGTATCAGTGCACCCCCAGATCGGGAGCTACCCTTAATACTCCACAGGCTATGGCACAAATCCAAACTCGTAGTAAAGCTCGATATGGTAGGTGACACGGCACAACTAGGTAATGCCAGGGTAGATATACCAATTACGCATCCGGGCTGGTGGAAACACATAGCAGCCACTACCGCCCACCTCGGAAAACACTTCCAAATCAAAAATCGAAGGGTGGCCACCAAATAAATCACAAAGTAATAGAATAGTACCGAAGAAATGCGTCCGATCAGAGGTGCTACCTCATTGGCCCGTCAATCGCTCCTATTTTAGCCACCTTATGCCAACTCACGGGAGTTGGGTCCACGTATATACCTCAATAGGAATCGTCGCCACCATCCTACTTCATTCTGGAATCTCCATCGCATACACGGTTGTCAAAGTAGTTTTTGGTATCGACAGAGAGTATGCCCATATCCAATTCCAGTCTCTTTAACAACCCATCGTTATTATAACCCATGGATATTTATTTCTAAATAATTTATACTTTAAACCGAATATCATATCCATTTCAAAACTAGTTTATACTTCAAAACCAAAATATCATATTCAAAACAATTTTTAAATTAAATACTATTTCAATAAATTCATTTACAAAATCATAGAAATTTCCAAGTTATAACACCTTTGAAACCAAACACTTTGAAACCAAATACTTTGAAACCATAATACTTTGAAACCATATCAATTTTAAGATGTTATCATTCGGAAGTCATAATATTAAAAAAACATAACACCCTTAAAAATAATATTCATTACGAAAGTTATAACATTATTAAGTTCATTCGTTCAATTATACCAATTTCGAAAACATTGTATTAACTTATAAATTTCAAAATGGTTTATATTTCACCTCAAAACATATTCATTTAAACCATTTAAATTCGATGTCAAAATCTTCCAAAATATATTCATTTCAAAAGTTCATTGTAATTTCAGCCACAGCAGCACTTATAAAGTGTTACGGTAAATATATTAACATTTCAAAAACATTGTCAAATTCAAAACAACAGCACTTATAAAGTGCTACAATAGGTATTGGTATTTCAAAACAGTTTAGTTTCAGAAACAACAGCACTTATAAACTGTCCAAAATGTCCAATTAAAACTGTATTTCATTTTATCAGTTCAAAATACATTTTTTATTACACAAAACATGTCCGTTTCATAAAGTAAAATTCATAACAATTACTAGGTTAGATTTAAACTTCCATATTAAGTCAAATTCAATTATTAAGTTCTTTATCATCAATAAAGATCCTTAATTTCTATTTAAAACCAGCACATCTTTATAATTTCAATTAAAGCCACTTATAGACTTATAAAATATTAACTTATAGGAAACCAATATATCTTTATAATTTAAAATCATTAAATCAACATTAAGTTAAAATTTCATATATTAAAATTCAAAATACTTAATAAACTTTTAGGAAAATATTATATTAAAAGTTTATCCATGGGTCAGTATAATATTTTCTAACCTAGGATAAGTGATACGGATATGTATCATTTCAATCCGTAATTTTTAAAAAAAATCCGTGTTCTATCATTTCAAACCCGCAATCCCAAGTAAAACAAATATAATAAATATCACTCGAGCCTATCATTTCAGCTCATAATGATTTTTCCTTATTCTAATGTCCGTTCGGGTATGTATCATTTCAACCCATAGTGATAGGGAACTTGGAGTGTGACATATAGTAATTAAAATGAACATTATAACATATAATAACATATTAGGTAATGTAACAAGTATATAAACAACATTTAGCATCATATAATATATCACAGGCATGTATGAATAACATATCAATTTATACAGATTCACTTGTCATCATTTCACAATAATATAAGTACATATGTCTAGAGTGATAAAACTCACCTTTTAGAGTTAGAGATGACAAACTAGAGATACGCAACAAACTCCGGAAAGCACGACAAGGCATGACTAGATTTTTGAGTAGATGAATAGTCAAATCTTTTAAACAACACATACAAAATATGCATAAGTATACAATTCAACACAAGAAAATAAATCAAAGCAATGTATAAATACGAATCAAGATGAATAAAATGGCTTGACATATACAAGTAGGCTCGGCCACACTGCAACAAGGCTCGACCACCATCATGTTATGCTTGGCCATGATGGTTTAAAGCTAATAAACTCGGCTATGGTTACACACAAGCACGGCCATGGACAAGAATGTGAAGAGGTGCAAGTTACAAGGCAATAGAAAGGCAAGAGGTCAAAAGGCATGCACAATGGGTTCGGCCCTATGGCTAATGGGTTCGGCCACTGTGCTAATGGGTTCGGTCATAATACAAATCTAGTAAAGGCAATGACTCATGGCTAAGCAATGGGAAAATAAAGGAAGGCAGACATTAGAATATGAAGAGATAGGAGTTTATGAATACAACAGGTCAAGGCAAGATGAAAAGTCATGAGTTTCAAGTGCATTGGGTTCGGCCATGACTTCAAGTGGCTCGACCTCGACTAAGATTTGGTCAAGTCAGGTCATAAGGCACGGCAAGAGGTAGGGGATGGTCACGGCATGTGATGGAAGTGGTGGTGTGGGTGGTGGCCTAGGCAATAGGAAGAGGAAGGTAATGTATATATAGGGTTCGGCTATGGTTTTCAAGCATGGATGGTGATGGAATTTTGACATAGGGTTCACGACTATGGCATGGGGTGATGATGAGATGGTGGTGGCCGGTCATGGTGATGGTGGAGTGGAGATTGTGGTCGGCTAGAAGAGGTGGAGGCCGAGCATAGCATAGGAGAAAGAAAACAAGAGAGAAAAAGAAAATGAAAAGAAGGAGGAAGAAGCCATGCAAACTTGTATATAATTTTTGTTTTGTTAGAAGTGAAAAAAATGAGAAGGAGAAGTGGGAATGCAATGATATGTACGGATATGGAGTGAAACACACGGCTAAGAGAAAGGAAAAGGAAGAGGCACACATCACATTAAAAGAAAAGAAACTTATGTCCCTTGAATTTCCAAGCCCACTTGTCAAGCCCAAAACCAGCAAGTTCAAAACAACAAATAAAATAAACAAAGTCCAAAACTAAAATAAAATAAAAATAACAATGAAAATATAAACAATAAAAAGTACTGAAACTAATTTCTTGTAAAACGCTGAATTTATCAGCTTTTAAAAGAAAGTATAAAACAGAATTTATCAAAACGAAAAGCAGAACGAATGTTAGAAACAAATACTGTTTCAAAGAAAAAGATTAAATAAAATTCAAATTTTACATTTCACTGAAAACCAAAGTTTGACTAAAGTTGAACAAAATATAAAATTTTTAGAAAATCATTATTTTTATTATATTTGGAAAATAATTTCAAACAAATCCAAAATTACATTGGAAAATTCTAAAATTCAATTTAAATGATTTTAAAAATCAAAGTTTTAAATTAAAAATATTTACAAAATTATGGGTTGTTACACTCTCTCCGACTCCAAACTTTTCGTCCTCGAAAAGGAACGAGACAGGGAAAACAAGGAAAACAAGATAAAATGAGATAGGATTAAGATAAGATGAAAAGAAGATTGAACTTATACCCGATAACTGTTGTTACAGATGCATTCAACCAGATAGAGATGATCTTCCCAAGATCCCATAGTCAAGAATACAAGCATGATGAGGATCTTTCAGAATCTGATTCACTCTTTCCATTTGACCGTCGGTCTGTGGATGGTAAGCAGTGCTCAGATTCAGGTGAGTACCAAAGATTCTTGAAAAGTTTCCAAAACAGACTGGTATAAGCAATACCCTTCCATTTTCTAACAAGATAGGTAGAATTAAGGACAACCGAAATGATAGAGTTATGAAATGAAATCACAAAGAAAGATGAGAAGAAAGACATATATTGATTACAACGATCTTAACTATATTAACATAAATTCCATTACTAGAACTATATGTCCGAGAAATCGGACTTCATCCTTACAGAAATGGCATTTCAAAATTTTAGCCTTCAACTGATGATTCCTAAAAAGTCTCCAGAACAGAATTCGAATGTGAATCCTATTCTTTCCTTGACTTGGAGAAGACAAGGATATAATCAACAAAGACTAGAATGAACTTGATAAGCACATCACGAAAACACGATTCATCAATCAACAAAGAAAGCAGGGGCATTAGTCAAACCAAAAGGTATAACTAACCATTCATAGAAAAACCATTCTCAGTTCAGAAAGCAGTCTCGGGAATACTTTCCTCAGCAACACCGAGCTGGTGGAAATCAATGGCAAAATCAAGCTGAGAGAAAACAGTAGCTCCATGGGCTGACCAATTCGAAATTCGATTTCCCACTTAGAAGGTAGGAGAATGGAAACAACCAGAAAGAAAATAGATTGGAAAATAGAATAAGATAATGAATTTAAAACCATGAAAATTTCAACTTACATTAATAATTAATTTCATCCATTTGATTTCACTTAAGTTAAATAAATCTTAACTATTTTTTTTAATCTCATTATCTCATCATACAATTATCTTAAATTAACAATTTTCCAAAGTCATGAATTTGAAGATCATTTATTATACTCATAATTTATTCGCTAAATTTAATTCTTCTTTATTCCAAATTATTAATAAATTTATTCCACTTAATATATCTAATCATATTATTAAGTTTATGTACACTTTTTATAACTACTCCAATTTATTTATAAATTCCTTTAACACCATTTATATTGTAATTATTCAATTAACTTTTTATTCTGTTTACCTCTATAAATCTCTTTATAACTAAAATTTAAGTGTATAACATTTATTATAACCACTCAAATTTTATTTATAAAATCCTTTTATATTGTACATTATCCAATTACATTGTTAACTTCTAAATTATTAAGGTAAGTTATATTGAAATACAATAGAATATTATACAAATAAAAATTTACCAATTTAATTATTCAAGCTTAAATATTTATTCAAATTTTTGGCTTCATTTTATAATTGAAATCATCCCTTGAGATAAAATTTAAGAATTAAATTTCCGATTAACTTCAACTAAATTAGAGATAAATAAATATATATACATAATATATATCAAATAAACTTTGAAATCATATATCAATATATATTATGAATCAAGTCATATTTTAGAAATTTAAATCAATTAAATTTTCCAAAACAAAACTGTAGCAAAGCTACAGAATGGTCTCTTCACTTTGAAACTCGAAAATGAATGTCGATGATGTTGCAGTCATCACCGAAATTATTTTCCAGTGACAAAGAGAAGAGCACTGATTTCAAACTTTAAAAATTCCTTGGAAACAATTTCTATTTGAAAATACTTTAAATAATATATCCTTTTAAAACTTTAAAACCCAAAGTTTGAAATCTTCGAAAATTAAATTCTCAATTCTTGTTTTAAATTCATTTAAATTTCCAAATCAATTTATAACCATGTTTTATAGTTCAATTATTTATATATGAACAAAGCCAATGATTACAATATATATACAAAGTCAAATATTGTTTCTTAACATCCAATTTAATTAACTATCAAAATTCAGAAAATTATACTTATATATATAATATAATTATACAAAATTTAGTTCGTTTACTAAGTTTAAAAACAATATGGTGTCAGTTTGCTTTATTCAAGTGTTTTGGAGATCCTATCGATAGCGTTGATCAGACGAATCGATCGGAAACCCAAATCAACGTCAACAACTCAAACAACACAATGTGTATTACAACATTTAAATATTAGTTTACAAAAATACACTTCAATAATGATTTGAAGATAAGTGGAAACAAAAGACAATATGAGTAAATTACAGAATAAGGGAATGAATAAGCTTATATAAATCGTGGGCAACCTTAACCGGGTCAACCGTGACTTAAAGAATAAGATCGATGTGGTGTTCTAGGGTAAATCTACATCAGATCTCAAGAGATAGAATTCGGAATAACAAGAGATAGATAGCATCGTAAACCGAGAATGCAGAAATCTTCAGTGAATCAATGCTTCTTGTAAAGGAGTTCACCCCTTTACAATCATTCAAAGATCGGCGAGGCCACCAATTTTATAAAGATCATTCGAAGTGGAGTTATGGGATACTCCAGGATCAAAAGAAGACAAATAGGGAGAGACAAGAATGGATTTGGAACCGCAGGGAACGTTCCAAAATTCAAAAGAAATCGAGTCAAAAAGAAAGAGATTCAAGCTCGAACGAAAGTGATTCTATAAATAAATTTACCATATATGCTAAGCTTTTCCTAGAGCCAAAGCTCTGATACCAAATGTAACGACCCACTATTTTGGACCTTTCAAATCGACAACAAATCCACACATGCCGGACTTGAATAATTCAAAACAATAGATTGTAAATAAAATTTGGCAAAACTCAGAATATGCAGTAAATAAATCACAGATCACAAACACAGAGTAACATAACAATGCAGCGGAAGGAAAGAAATAGTAGTTCATGAAGCTACTATATATATAATAACAGAGTTCAACAAGATACAACAGAAATCACGAATAAAAAGATGTCTCTACACAATAGTCAAATACAAGATCTGAATACAACACTGGAATCAACCGAATGACTGAAAGAAGAATCAATAGATGGATCCAAGCGAAGCTCCAACTCCAATGGTGAGTCTTGAATGATGTATCACTAAAGTCTGACCGGAGCGTAAAGCAAAACACAAAACACTCGAGTCTGGACATACATACTTATACAATGTAAACCAACTCAAGTGAACTGTAAAAATAGGTACAAGTAACTTAAAGGATGCTTGGGATCGCCCATCCTTTAAGGATCCGTTAAACTATTTACTATGTAGTAATATTCGCTATTATAATAATGTCTAATAGTAAAATAAACTTACTTTTAAATAGCGTTAAGGCTTTACATTTTCCACCTTAACACACAATAGTCCCAGTAGTCTATCCAGTATCAGCATACCCCAGATCGGGAGCTATCCTCAATACTCCACAGACTACGGCACAAATCCAAACTCGTAGTAAAGCTCGATATGGTAGGTGACACGGCACAACTAGGCAATGCCAGGGTAGATATACCAATTACGCATCCGGGCTGGTGGAAACGCATAACAGCCACTACCGCCCACCTCGGGACAGACTCCCAAATCAAATATCGAAGGGTGGCCACCAAATAAATCACAAAGTAATGGAATAGTACCGAAGAAACACGTCCGATCAGAGGTGCTAGCTCATCGGCCCATCAATCGCTCCTGTTTTAGCTACCTTATGCTAACTCACGGGAGTTGGGTCCACGCATATACCTCAATAGGAATCGTCGCCACCGTCCTACTTTATTCTGGAATCCCCACCGCGTACACGGTTGTCAAAGTGGTTTTCAGTATCGACAGAGAGTATGCCTATATCCGATCCCAGTCTCTTTAACAACCCATCGTTATTATAACCCATGGATATTTATTTCTAAATAATTTATACTTTAAACCAAATATCATATCCATTTCAAAACTAGTTTATACTTCAAAACCAAAATATCATATTCAAAACAATTTTTAAATTAAATACTATTTCAATAAATTCATTTCCAAAATCATAGTACTTTCAAAGTTATAACACCTTTGAAACCAAACACTTTGAAACCATAATACTTTGAAATCATATCAATTTTAAGATGTTATCATTTGGAAGTCATAATATAAAAAAAACATAACACCCTTAAAAATAATATTCATTACCAAAGTTATAGCGTTATTAAGTTCATTCGTTCAATTATACCAATTTCGAAAACATTGTATTAACTTATAAATTTCTAAATGGTTTATATTTCACCTAAAAACATATTCATTTAAACCATTTAAATTCGATGTCAAAATCTTCCAAAATATATTCATTTCCAAAGTTCATTGTAATTTCAGCCACAACAGCACTTATAAAGTGTTACAGTAAATATATTAACATTTCAAAAACATTGTTAAATTCAAAACAGCAGCACTTATAAAGTGCTACAGTAGGTACTGGTATTTAAAAATAGTTTAGTTTCAGAAACAACAACACTTATAAACTACAGTAGTAAGTATTTTAGTATTTCAAACCCTAGTTTAATTTTAAAAACAGTAGCACTTATAAATTGCTGTAATATATTTGGTTATTTCAGAACTTAGTTAAATTTCAGAAATGATAGCACTTAACAAATGCCATCTTAAAACCACATCACTTTATAAATGCTACCAATAAAATTCCAGATTTTATTGTAACTTTTCAGAAACATTAAAACTTCAATTTTAGCCATTTTTAACTTATAATATCATATCCCATGCTTCAGAAAATATTCATTTGGATATCATTTAACTTATGATTTAATAAAATAAAATTTTATAAATAAATATATAATTTAAACCACAATTCATTTATTAAGTCAAAATACACTATTTTACCTAACTTTTATTTTTAACCACTAACCTAACACTTTATTTTAAAATACCCATTTCATAAATTAAACTAAATTTCTATTTATTTATTTAACTTAAATTTTCCATTTGAAGAGCCAAATTTCCAATTATCAAGTTCGGTCATAATTAAAGTTACATTTTCCATTTAAAATTATAACTATTTATTTTACAAAACATAACATTTCACAAAAGAATATTTTTCATAGTTAATAAACAATCAATTTTTCTTTTAGATATATTCATTTAGACATCAATTAATTATGATTTTCTAGTTAAATAAATTTTTATCACAAAATGTCCAATTAAAACTGTATTTCATTTTATTAGTTCAAAATGCATTTTTTATTACACAAAACATGTCTGTTTCATAAAGTAAAATTCATAACAATTACTAGGTTAGATTTAAACTTCCATATTAAGTCAAATTCAATTATTAAGTTATTTATCATCAATAAAGATCCTTAATTTCTATTTAAAACCAACACATCTTTATAATTTCAATTAAAGCCACTTATAGACCTATAAAATTTTAACTTATAGGAAACCAATATATCTTTATAATTTAAAATCATTAAATCAACTTGAAGTTAAAATTTCATATATTAAAATTCAAAATACTTAATAAACTTTTAGGAAAATATTATATTAAAAGTTTATCCATGGGTCAATATAATATTTTCTAACCTAGGATAAGTGATACGGATATGTATCATTTCAATTCGTAATTTAAAAAAAAAATCCGGGTTCTATCATTTCAAACCCGCAATCCCAAGTAAAACAAATACAATAAATATCACTCGAGCCTATCATTTCAGCTCATAAGGATTTTTCCTTATTCTAATGTTCGTTCGGGTATGTATCATTTCAACCCATAGTGATAGGGAACTTGTAGTGTGAGATACAGTAATTAAAATGAACAGTATAACATATAATAACATATCAGGTAATGTAACAAGTCTATAAACAGCATTTAACATCATATAATATATCACAGGCATGTATGAATAACATATCAATTTATACAAATTCACTTGTCATCATTTCACAATAATATAAGTACATATGTCTAGAGTGATAAAACTCACCTTTTAGAGTTAGAGATGACAAACAAGAGATACACAACAAACTCCGAAAAGCACGACAAGGCACGACTAGATTTTTGAGTAGATGCATAGTCAAGATCCAAATCTTGTAAACAACACATACAGAATATGCATAAGTATATAATTCAACACAAGAAAATAAATCAAAACAATGTATAAATATGAATCAAGATGAATAAAATGGCTTGACCTATACAAGTAGGCTCGGCCACACTGCAACAAGGCTCGACCACCATCATGTTATGCTCGACCATGATGGTCTAAAGCTAATAAACTCGGTTATGGTTAAACACAAGAACGACCATGGACAATAATGTGAAGAGGTGCAAGTTACAAGGCAATAGAAAGGCAAGAGGTCAAAAGGCATGCACTAATGGGTTCGGCCCTATGGCTAATGGGTTCGGCCACTTTGCTAATGGGTTTGGTCATAATAAAAACCTGGTGAAGGCAATGACTCACGACTAAGCAATGGGAAAAGAAAGGAAGGCAAGGTATTGGATTATGAAGAGATAGGAGTTTATGAATACAGAAGGTCAAGGCAAGATGAAAAGTCATGAGTTTCAAGTGCATTGGGTTCGGCCATGACTTCAAGTGGCTCGGCCTGGGCTGAGATCTAGTCAAGTCAGGTCATAAGGCATGGCAAGAGGTAGGGGATGGTCATGGCATGTAATGGAAGTGGTGGTGTGGGTGGTGGCCGAGGCAATAGGAAGAGGATGGTGATGTATACATAGGGTTCGGCTATGGTTTTCAAGCATGGATGGTGATGGAATTTTGACTTAGGGTTAACGGCTATGGCATGGAGTGATGATGAGATGGTGGTGGCCGGTCATGGTGATGGTTGAGTGGACATTGTGGTCGGCTAGAAGAGGTGGAGGCCGAGCATAGCATAGGAGAAAGAAAACAAGAGAGAAAAAGAAAATGAAAAGAAGGAGGAAGAAGCCATGAAAACTTGTATATAATTTTTGTTTTGTTAGAAATGAAAATAATGAGGAGAGATGGGAATGCAATGATATGTATAGCTATGGAATGAAACACATGGCTAAGAGAAAGGAAAAGGAAGAGGCACACATCACATTAAAAGAAAAGAAACTTATGTCTCTGGAATTCCAAGCCCACTTGTCAAGCTCAAAACCAGCAAGTTCAAAACAACAAATAAAATAAACAAAGTCCAAAACTAAAATAAAATAAAAATAACAATGAAAATATAAACAATAAAAAGTACTGAAACTAATTTCTTGTAAAACGCTGAATTTATCAGCTTTTAAAAGAAAGTATAAAACAGAATTTATCAAAACGAAAAGAAGAACGAATGTTAGAAACAAATACTATTTCAAAGAAAAAGATTAGAAATAAAATTCAAATTTAACATTTCACTGAAAATCAAAGTTTGACTAAGTTGAACAAAATATAAAATTTTCAGAAAATCATTATTTTTATTATATTTGGAAAATAAATTACAAACAAATCCAAAATTCCACATCGTGATACGCCTCCTACTCTCGACTGTGTATGCCAATCCATAATCCCATCGCTTACCTCAAGGTTGTGTGCAATCGATCGTCTCTTTTTTTATTTTATTTTTATTTTAAGTAAATGTGATTTGATGATTCCAGAATTAGGGCACATGTTGAATTTTGATTTGGGTGCATTCGGGCTTAGTCGCGAAACAAGGAGAAATTAAAGAAGCAGGTAGAAATAAAACGGACTTTAGGCCTTGATTTAATTCAATTTAGTTTAATTTACTTCTCTTTATGTTAAATGTTTTAATATGAAAATTATACGCTATAAGAATATTTCAAATTTATTAAAATGCCTTATTCAATTTAATATATTATTCAAAAAGAATTTGCTAACTCAATTCAATTTATAACAACAAACCCTTCTATTAAATATAACTTAATTAACAAAAATTTATTTCCCAAATATAAATTATCAAATATCAAATTCAAACAATTTTATTTAATTAAATTTAAGTATAATTATGATGTAGAAAGCAGTTTGTCACCGACTCCCCACTTATGAAAATTGCATCCTCGCAATTTCTTATTGGGAAACGTCAAACAACTCATATCCTGACTTTCTTCATATTCATAATTTTCTATCAAACTTAAGCGCCCAATCCTCTATGTGGCTCTTCCTCCAATTCTTTTATCGTATGCTACAATTTAAAAGGATTCAATTCAACGACGTTTTATTTTCACATACGATAAATATTATGTGAAAATTTTCCAAGTGTCGGATTTTTTAGAAAATTTCAAAAGAGTGTTCATTCTACGTAAACCATTCCAAAAAATTGAAATAAAAATGTAATTACATATTATACATCGTCGAAGATGCATCCCAACAAGGGGCATCCGAAAATATAAGGAAAAAATGTAATATCACAATATACTGATATAGCAAAAAAACGTACCGTTTAATTAGCAATTTAACAAGCTATTATACCTTTATGAGAGCAAAAGCTAACCAATGTCATTGATTAATCCAAGCATGTTTCATAAACACCTATACTAAATATCAATTTTAAATATTAGTCTCACATAAAATATATAAGAAGCATACATTTATTAAATGTAGAAATAACATCGCTTTTACATTTAAACCACCTTCTAACGAAAATTTAAGGGCCAAACCGATTAATTTAAGTGATGGTTTCAAAGAATAAATTATTACATAAATTGTAAGCTTTCCAAAACAACTTTCGAGTTGCAAAAATATCGATTATAATTTAGGTTACAGGAGATTTTTCATCAATATATATAGCATGTTTTTCAACGCAATCACCGACCTCACACTTTAATTCGCATTTTTAAACTTAAAAACATCAAAATTTTGCAAAACACTTAAAACAAAAGTTGTAACTTATGCTCTTAACATTTTGTAATGGGAAAAATTGTCAAAACCGGAAAAACCATTTGAAATTTATTAACAAATGAACACTGTGCAAGTACTCATACACACAAGCTCAAAAACTTGCATTCAATTCATTCATGATTCATCAATCAGGTGCTACTCATTTTAAAAAGCTACATTTTAGATATAGTGTTGCATGACACTTACAGAACAGTTATAAAGGGATAGTGGAATAAAATTTCCAAAGATCGTTCTATGGAAATTCTCTTTTCAACTTGATGAAAAAATGAAGGCAATAAAGAAAATTTTGAAAACTGGCGGAAAGAGAAAAAACTATTTTAAACAATCCCTATGATAATTTAAGACAATTAAACAATCAAAATAATATGCACGTAAAAGTGCATATTTTTACTTCCATATTTAATCTACTTTTATTTAAATAAATGAGCATATTAGGGTATTTTACATGTTTAAACCAAAATTTAAATTGTTTTCAAATCATCTTTTATTCATCTTCATTTGGGGGTAAAATGATAATTTTGAATATGATTTAATTTGAGAAAATTTACTCGCACATTTATATTTTTTATTTGTAGGAAATAAAGTGCAAATATGAAGAGATTTCATGGATGTATACATGCACATATGTTGAAGGCAAATGGAGAATGAAAATAAATGAATTCATGCAACTTGGAGGAGCCCACATACCCACTACCATATGGTCCATAATTAAAAGCACGTGCACATGTTAATGGAGACATAAAAGCATGTTAGTGGGGATTAATTATTTCCCTAATGATTGCTTGGAGGTTACACTTTCTCAAGGGCATTTAAGGTAGTCTTCTAAAATATGAATTAGGGTTTTAAGCGAGTATAAATACCCCTTATGTCTCATGTAACTATCTTGTTCCTTTCATGCAATATTATAGCCACAAAATCAAAGATAAATAAAATTTTCTTTCATGGCTTCTTAGCCTTGTTTGTACTTCATGCAATTTTTATTTATGCTTTCTTATTATCTTATGCTCTCTTTTAATTCATGCAATTAGTTTAGATTTATTTTATGCAAGTAGTTGGTCCCTTTTTCTTTTAATTAGAACTTCTCATTTTCATTTTTTTTATGTTGAAATCATTTTATGTTAACATGTTTTCAAATATGAGTAGCTAAACCCCTTCAATTTAGGGGTAATGAAGCTCTCATGAAACATATTAAATTAACATAACGATTTCATTGTGATCTATCATATGTGCTTAATGGAAAATATAATGATGGTGGTTTATGTTTCTTTTTTTATTGAATTTTGATAGCCTATGTTGACATCTCAAGTAGGCTATGCTTAACTCCATTTAAAACATAAACTATTTGATCATTTGCCTAAGTGATTTTGATAATGAAAGTCAAACTAGAATAAAAATTTGATGGTCTATGTTACTAACTAATAGTAAATAGATCATACTTAAAATAGATTTTATTTTTAATTTCATGTCATGAACATGAGAGTTAAGTGGGTGTGAATGCTGTGTTAGAGTTTGTTGGTTTAAATTGTGCTAATTAATAGCACAAATAAATCATAATTATAATAAGCACATCTATTATTTCTACTTAATATTTTAATGAGAGATTACAGGTGAATTTTGTTGTTGATTTATATGAATGATTGAAAGTGGATTTGCCTCGAAATTGCTCTTTAATGTCATAGTTTTATTCACTTTTGCTCTAACTTATTTCTACAATTTTCTAGTTTAAAACAAACTTCAAAACTTTGGCTTAATTTGATTGAGTATTATTAGAATTTAACTCATTCCTTCCGGATCAACCCTTACCCGCATACGTACTACAATTGTACGTCGTGCGCTTGTGATTTTTAATGATTATAATTTTTCGGCGATTTTCTAATCGATAGGAAAGTCACCGTCTAACAAGTTTTTGGCACCGTTGCCGGAGAATTGCAATTTGATATTAATTATACTCTTCAGATTATTTTTGTTTTATTTTATTTTTTGTTGACTTTCATTTTAAAAAAATTCCATATTGCATTTTATTTTTTGAATTTGTGTTTGTTTAGTGGTGAGGCTGGTTCATTTCATTACTGTTTGCATTGAATACTTCATTTCTTTCTGGTTCCATCTTCATCTCCTACTTCACATTTTAGTACATTGCACTTCATTTCAGATATCTAAAACAAAAAAAATAAAATTTTTGCATTGCAATTTTTTTTTTACAATCTCAATTCTCTGATTATATTCTCAACATAGACCAATTGTTTAAACCATTTCAAGTTTATGTTTACAATTTATAGAAGCTTTTCTATTTACATCTACGTAATAACTTCTGCCAACAACATCTTTCAACCTTTACCATTATTTTCCATCTACTGACATTCTCCATCAACAACCATCCACTTCCTACTACAAGCACAAATAACCCTACATAGACCAAAACAACCTCCCAACCTCACTGTTTGAACTGCCCCATTTATGTCCCACTCATCCACCACAGCAACAATTACATCACCCGAAATCGAAGCCATAACTTCACTACACTGCCCAGTTCCAAAACTCCACAGCAACCTCCCCTCCTCCTTGTTCCATTCCTGCCATCACCTCATCACCAACATCCACCCCTATGCAATACAACTTCTACCAGAAATGCCATCAATATCCATGCTTCCATTCACTACATCTCAAGACAAACCACAACCACATAAAACATATTCCACCAACATTTCATTCGAATCATCATCTACATGCACTGCCACTTCCTTCAACCTTCGACAACCAGTAACCATCCCGAACTCCTCATTCAAATGCTTGCCACAAATACTTCACAAACTCCAACCCACTTGAACAACCAGAACCTCACCTACCCCAGCATCACCAACTCCTCTACAGTACTTACCAACAACTCTTCACGCTCATTACCACCCACCACTTCAGTAAAGACAACAACCTACTGCCTCACCAGATCCAGCAAACACCATCCACTGCATACACACTGGTGCAATTCAACCTGATTCAAACACCACTTCCACAACTCAATACAATCACCAAACACACTAACCTCCTATGCCGTTACCCACAATTCACCACCATCATCACTGCAATACGTCCTCTGTCCAACAACATAGCAAGTGCACCTACTTCATCCACTTCTACCTCACCAATCTTCCGCAACAGCTCCTCCTTGCTACACTCAAATATCCCTACCAAATACTCAAACTGCCTACCATCTACAACCTATCACAATCATTCAAAGTTCCCGAGCACAAACTTCCCCATCACCTTCATTCACAAACTGACATCACTCAATTACCATCCCAAACTGCTCCACCCGCAGCATTGACAATCTACTTTCCTTCATTTCCATTCACTGCCTTCAATTCTGCACCAACCTTCAACAACTTTTATCCTTTAACAAGTTCAGCATCCTTTGCCAAATTCATCACCAACTATTGCCACTGTCATAACAGCCTCACCACTAACCACTTTACCTTCTACCTCACTGCACCAGCAATCCACTGCATCTTCATCAATTACATAACCACTGCATTTTCGTACATCATACGCCTTCAACCTCATCACCACCAAAGAAAAATCCAATTCCACCAACCTTAAACCCGAAGCCAAATCTGAACGCCACTGCATACTACGTTCACTACACCTCCCCACCGAATCGCAACACGCACTTCACCCAAATTTGCATCTCCTTATTGCTCGACCACCAAAAGAAACTAAACCTACGGGACCAAAATTATACCTTCAATCCAAAAATTCCAACCAATTGCCTCTTGATTCTGCGTTGAATTCGAAGTCTATTCTTTCTCGAGTTGCTTCGATTGATTCAAACCGCCAAAGTTGAATTAATTTTTTTTTGAATTAATAAAAGAAAATTTATTAACTGGGGTTGAGTTTGGTGTGGTTTAAGTTTGCTTAAACTTTCATCTTCCATTAAAAAAATTGCTTTCATTTATTTTTGCCCTTACCGATTATGTGATGGTGGAATCAAACTTTCTTTAATTCCATTTGCCCTTATCGATTACGTTGAAAAGTGGTTGTATAGCTTATCATCAAACTCAATCAAAACTTGGGAAGAATTCTTTAAATTTTTCTTAAAAAAGTTCTACCCCTTGGAAAAAACAACTAAAATCCGAAACGAAATTGTCAGTTTTCATCAATTCAGGAGTGAACCTTTCAGAAAATATTTTGAAAGATTTAAAGAGCTTTAGATAAAATGTCCACACCATAATTTCGAAAAATGGACCCTTTACCAAATCTTATACGATGGACTTGAAAATAGTTCATGAATCATGCTTGAATCGATGTGTCAAGGCAATTTTCTTGCTGAACATCATGACGATGCTTGGCAATTCCTTGAAAACTTGGTTGGAAAATCGTCCCAATGGGAACGCTCTAATGAAAAATCCATTTACTCATGATCGAGCGCACGCTCGATAAGATCATCTTTGACTTTGGAAGCTAAAATCGATGTAATTACCAACAAGATCGACGACGTTTTCTCATCCAGCCAAATGAACCAAGCTTCCCAACCCATGTGTTATAAATACAAAAATCCGAATCATATAGTCGATCAATGCCCTAATTCGATCGAATAACTCAATGCTTTCAATAAGGTTAAGAATGACCTGTTTTCTCCAACGTACAATCTTAGTTGGAGAAATCATCCGAACTTTGCATGGAACCAAAATAATTCCATGTAACGACCTGCCATTTCAAACCATTCAAATCGACAATCATCCACACATGTCAGACTTGAATTGCTCAAAACAACAGATTGTTAATTTATATTTAGCAAAACTTAGCATATACGGTAAATAAATTAATCACAGAATCACAGACACAGTGTAATATAATAATAAGTAGCGGAAATAGATAAATAGTAGTTCATGAAGCTACTACAGAACATCAGAGTCTGAAACAAAATACAACATAAATCCCAATTACACAGAAGTCTCAATACAAAAGCAAATGACAAGTCTGAACATAAACAACTGTGAATAACTGCAATAATAGAAAAGCTGAATAGATAAAAATAGATCTTGAAGCAAAGCTCCAAGCTCCAAAGGTGAGTCTCAAATGCTGTGACACTCAGGCTGACCCGAGCATAAAGCAAAACACAAAACACTCGAGTCAGGATTAATTGTAACGACCCGCCTTTTTGGACAGTTTAAATCGACAAATCAAACACACATGCCGATTCTAAACCATTAAAAAGGGCAGATGGTTAATGGGTTAAATAAGAAAAGAAAGGAAAAGAAAGAACAAAAACAAACTCAGAATCTCGCAGCGGAAGGAACAAGATATAATAATAAAATAACAGTTCATGAAGCTGTTAAATAAATAAATTTGATTATTATTATACATCATAAATCAGAGTTACATACATATCAGAGATAATACAATAATGCAGCGGAAAAATAATATGGTAGTAGAATACAAATGATGTAATACCAAACTCCGTCTTCGTCCTCCAGAATAGATCTTCAACCTTATCTGAAATGCTCAGGCTGACCCGAGCGTAATGAAAAGGCAAGACACTCGAGTCAGGACTAAAATATCTCATGTAAGTCAAATCGAATAAGAAAATATGAGTGTGACGGCGTCAGAGATGTTTACGGGTTTTGACATCTCCTATCCAGTGTCAACGTGAGTGCAATAACTTAAGAGATGTTACGGGATTTTCCATCTCTCAAGGATCCGTTAAACTATCTACTATGTAGTACAATACGCTATTATAATATGTCTACATTAAAGTAAAAGTATTAAAATAGCGTTAAGCCATGGCCCATTCCACCCTTAACACAGTTTATATTCCCAAGAGCATATACAAGACCGTAGTTTCCCCAAAACCGGAAGTCACCAGAGGGCAATCCATATACTAAAGGTACAAATCAAAATCGTAGTGGTCGCGCATAAATGGAATACAAGTATGACAAGGCACATGAGGCAATACCCAAGGTAGTGATACTACCGTTCGCCTGATCCGGACTGGTGAGAACGCAACGCCGCAGCGCCCGCAACACCGTGAGACAACACTCCCAAAATCAAGGGTGCGCACCAATCAATCACAAAGTAAAAGAATAGTTTACGAAGAAGTGTGTCCACTTGAGGTAGCTAATCCTCCATTGGCCCGGCACAGCTCCTGTTTTAGTCATTTCCAATTTGACACAAGTGTCAAGGCTATCCATTGTCGTTCTCTTTCTCCAGTCAACACGTACATCATTCCAACCACTTCATTCTGGATCATCACTCCGCGTATAGTTATTAAAGTGGTTTTCGGTTTAGATAGAGAGTATATCCGTAACCGATTCCGGTCTCTTTAATAACTTCGAAATTATTTCACCGATTGGTCGTTTATTTATTTCAAAACCAAATCAATTACAATCTCAATTAAAATTTATAAATCAACATTTCATTTGTCTTTCTAAATCAATTTCCACAATTTACGTTTCAAAACTTCCAAATCAAAATTTCAAAATCTTATAATTCAATTTCAATTTCAATTTAAACAATTCAAATATTGATTCAAGTTCGTATATAAGTTTCATTCCGAAATCATTTAAATTAATTTAATTCAACATTCAAATCAATTTAAATTCATTTATCGATTTCATTTAATATCCGTTAAGGTACTTTATCATTCAAAACAATTTCTATTAAATTTCAAATCCATTACACTACCTTTTTAAGTTCAACTTCATTAAATCAAAACTTACAATTTTGAATTAAATTAAATTCGTCAAATCAATTCTTCCAATTACAAGTCTTACATTAATTCCAAAAATATCACATTTTCATTTCTTGTTAAAAAAATTCAATTTCACTTATTTACTTTCTTAAATAATTTTCCAAAACTTAATTAATAAAGAAACTCAATTTCAATTATTTATGAAGTAAAAATTCACTTATTCAAAAGTTCAAAATTTTCTTATTAAAGAATTTCAATTCAATTTAATCATTAAATAATTTAACCTTATTTAATTATTAAATAATTCAATAGTTTCAATTTAGTCCAATTCACAAATTTCTTTGAATTTCAATTAAATTCCAAATTAATTAAATCTCAATTTTAAATAAATTTTCAATTCCAAACTCAAACTTGAAATATCATTTCATAAAAATTTTCTTAGAAATATTCAGAGTTCGATTAAAAGTCCAATCTTTTAAAACAAATCAACTTTCGAAAATTTACGCTGTATTTCAAAAATTTTCTTAAAAATCTAAACTTTGAATAATTAAACAATTTCATTTACCAAGTTTAAATTCCAACATCTTGAGCTTCAATTCAAAATAATTCAATTTCCATAAATTCGATTTTATTCTTAAAATCAATTCATTTAAATAATTTCAAAACAACTTTTAAAATCGTTTAATTTAACCAACCCGGTGTCCGTATAAAATTTTCTAACCTATGGCCAAGTGGATAATTATTTCTAATTATTTCAAATTTAATTTCAAGGATGGACATATATCATTTCAATCCAAATAGATGTCATAGGTATATCATTTCAACCTATTTCTTAATTTATTCGAAATGATTCGGTTTACAGTTTATATGCAATAAACAATATACATGATGATAGCATGATATATCAAAATAAATAAACAACCAATATCGACCAATAGCATCCATCACAACCAATCAACCATAAAGCCAATAACATTCACAACAACTTCATAATTATCAATATCAGGAAATTTGATCGCAATTAAAATTTAACTTTAAATTTGACTGTCAATTTAATTTTCAACGGTGAATTCAAATGACAATCTATATGACAATTAAATTTTTATCAAACAACGACAAATAAATCCATATCACTTCATAATTTCAAATTTAACTACCATAAAGATATTCAGTACGTTGTGAGCGTTATAAAACACTCACCTTTTGAATTTAAATTGAATTTAAATTCAATTTAAACCCAAAAATTTGACAGTCTCTAAATCCATCCAAACCAGCGTCAAAGTGTCCGGAATTTCGATACGATCCTAACAAAAGAAACCTCGCCCAAATCCGAGTCCGTATGCAAAAGTTATGAAAATTTGAAGATTGGAAAATTCTGGTGCTGAGTCGACTTCGAGTTCCCGCCTCAAATACCCGATGCCTGCTTGGAGTTTTTTGCAAAATCGACCGGATGACCCGAGTAGTTTTCTTCCCGACTCGAAGTAGCTCCAGGGTGTTTCCTCCTGAAACCCGAAGCGCGTAAATCTCGAAATTTTTTTTTTGATTTTGGAATTTGGGAATTAGGTTTTGTCTGCCATTGGAATGAGAAGCTAAGAAGAAGATGAATTGTACATACAGACAAATGAAGATTAGGGAGGCTAGGGTTTATAACTGTGTTTATATAGGTATGTTAGAGATAGAGTAGATAGACTGGATAGATGAACGTGCAGAACAAACTATGGCCCGAAAAGCCCGTTCTGACTCCGGAACGGAATTGGGTAAACCCATATATCAAAATAGGTGTTTTAAAATATTTTAAACGCAATGGAAAAGGTTTCAAGTCCAAATTCCATCGTATGAAGAAGTTATGCTAAAATCAAAATTTCAAATTGATTTTAATTGATTATAATTGCATTTATTTCAAGGCGTTTCGAGTCCGTACGATCAAACGACAAGTCCGATTGCTACGAAAATTGAAACCTTACAATAATTCACTGTTACGGATCCGATGAAACTAGTTTCGTCGAAATCCGAGACAGTTGTAAAAATGGCTATTTTTACTGTTTAATTTCAATATAAAATTCCCAATTTTAAATTATTAACTTTTAAATCAAATTTCAATTGTTCACAAATTTTATTTTTAATTTCACAGTAATTAACAATCTTTTACAATGCAGTTTTCCATTATAAATCCAGTATAAAAGATTACATTAGATTCAGCGTTCAATTATATTGTAATTCAAATTCAAGTTATTTAATTCCAATTGAATTCTTTTATTTCGATTTACACTTTCATTATTGCATCAACCATTTACTTATACATTATTATCAATAGTTTATAATTCATTTACTTTCATTTTCGTCAGCTATCATCTTATTTAAATTCACAGTAATATTAAATTACATTCATTTACGTTGATTTCCATATTATAACTTCAATATTAAATGTACATTTTATTTATTTCGTTGTTTACAATCAAATTCAATTCAATTCAATTTCTTGTTACATTCAAATTTTAAATCTTTACTTACGTTCAATTACCAGTTAACATCTTTATCAAATTACAGTTTCGGTTATTATTTGATTTCAATCAACTGTAATATTAAGTTACATTTATTTATATTAGTTTCAATAACATAAACTTCCACTATTAAATCTACCGTTTTATTTATTCTTTGTTTACAATCATAACCAATTTGGTTTACAATCAAACTCAATTCATTACTTACATTCAATACAGGTTAACATCCATATTTAATTTACAAATAAGTTATTTCAGAATTCAGTTTTGCATTTTAACTTGTAATTCACATTTAACAACACAAAATTTTATTTTCTTCGGATTTTTATCCAAATTTTTTATTTTAATTCGTATTTTTAAAGTGTTAAAAATACAGGTCGTTACATTCTCCCCCACTTAAAACTTTTCGTCCTCGAAAAGGAACGGAGAAGGGGAAACCATCATTTAGATATAATTCATTCAAAATATTCGACTTATTTGCAAAATTTAGTTATAGGATTTTTTTTAAAATCTCAAAATTTTCTAACTCCCGGATTTTTGAAAAATTTCGGCAGGACCTCCTTTGCGCGGCTAGGACCGAAAAATTTCACAGTGGTAATAATTGCATGATACACATCTCATTACAAGAATGAGGCATCCCAAAACATGGGGAACACAATAATATACCACAACATAAACTGTAATCCGAGAACATACCTTTTATTTAGCGTTTATTAGCATTTTAACTTACATTTTGCATTAAGCGCAGAAGCGAGCTCCACAAGCGAAGCGCAACCTCTTTGCTACCTACTAAAATGCTCAATAACCAAGTTAGAACCATGCATATAAAGATAGATCGATATACTTATCATAAACAACACACATATAACATGTTTAGCTTCAAACTGAAATTCCAATTCCAGGACAGCAAACGAATCTTAGTTTTTGGTCACCTAAACGATAAAATTTGACAATGGAATCTAAACAAAAGTTGTTGCATTCATTTTAGACTTTCCGGAATGTCCAAAATCATTGAATTCGGACCTTCTGTTCAAAAGTTACGACCGTTTTACTAAATAGGAAAGCCTCAGCCTGGCAATGAATTGCGCAGGTCAGCGACATTTGGTCACGTTTTCGACCCTCTAAATGACAGCAAAACAGAAAACACTTAATGTAAAAGTTTTAACTTTAGTTCTTAGCTTTCCAGAAAGTGCAAGATCATCAAAATCCAATATACCAGTAAAAAGTTATGGCAAAAATACTAAGAGTATATGCTACTGATTTTGCTTCCCTTTTACACAGGCCAGCGAGAAGATTCAAATTTTTAACTAAGTAAATGAAGGAATTTCTCAAGACAGTCTAAACAAAAGTCGTGCTACAGTTTCTACGCTTTCCGAAAAAGTCTAATATCGTTGAATTTCGTCCATCCATTTAAAAGTTATGCTTATTTCCGTTTCAGCATATATTGGACAATTTTGGATTTTTTTTTCCAAAATTTTGCTTTTATTATTTCAAACTTCAAATTTCTAAAGATCAATCACAAACCCAAAGTCGTTTATTTTCTTATTTATCCATGAAATAAGTTTACATTCGATTTGTTTCCGATTTATTCAAGTTTGTTTCATTCATAATTTAAATTCAAGTCAATTTGCTTCAATTTAATTTGAATTCAATTATATTTAATTCCACTTTGCTTCAAATTTGAATTTAATTATTAAAAAAAATTATTCCGTTTATTCAATTCCATTAACACTAATGAATTCTATTTAATCAATTATCATCCATCTAACAACCAATGCATATCAAACATTAACATCCATCCAAATCTATAATAAATCAATTATACATTTCCAAGTCAAAATTTTAATTTCATACACTTCCAAGTTTATTGACATTTAATTTTATTCAAATTTAATTAGTTTCCATTTACTAATTCTATATTTAATTAATTTTAAATTTAATTCATTTTAAAACTTAAATTTCCTTTATATTTACAACTATCAATAGATTTTCACATTTTATTATACACTCTCACACTGGTATATTATTCCTCTACTTATCCTTATTAGCATTTTAAACTTTTTAAGTATTTGGTAAGTTTTTGTTATGCAAATAGAATGTAGTTAAACAACATACAACCTCTTTTCATTCAAAGTTGAATTTTCAATTAATTAATTCTTAAGTCATTACTTAAATTTCACTATAATTTAATTTCACATTTACATTCACATATAATATTTCCATTTTAAATTAACATAATGGTGAATCACCATTATGTTAATTTAAATTCCAATTATTTACTAACAATTTTATTTATATTTGCAAACCATTAATTAAATGCATATTTCATTTTTCAAACCTATACTTGTATATTATCCAATTAACAATTCATATAACATTTTTGAACTTCTTAAATGATTTGGTAAGTTATATCTATGCTATAGAATGAAATTTAATACCATGCGAGTTTTACAGTTTCAATTTTATTTTAAATTCATAATTTCCTAATTCTAAGGATTTCTACTTCAATTGATATTTCACTTAGCTCTTAGGTTCATTTCTTATTTCGCAATTCAGAAGTTCCGTAATGATTCAAGTATTAATTCATTTCAACCATTAAAGAAAAAAATCATTAATTATTAAAGAACTCAAGAATTCCAATCCCGGTTTCATTTCAAATCAAGTTTTGAAATAATATATACTTATATAATTTATATATCAAATCATACTATAGAGAATACAAAATAAAATTCAATTTTTTTTAATCAAAACAGGGTTTAGAAAAACTATTAAGTGATCTCCCCCACTTGGACTCTCGAAAATAAACGTCGATGATGCGTGCACTCATCACCGAAATCATTCTCTAGTGTCAAGAGGGGAGTATAACACTTACTTCATTTGAAAATCCTTTGAAAACAATTTCTCATCGAATATACTATCATATAATACTTATATTATACATTTCGAATTTTTGTTAATAAATTTTCAAAACACCGGAATTTAAATTCTCCATCTTAATTTAAATTCATTTTTATTTTATTTTATTTACCATTTATATTCATTGTCAATCATATTTACAAGTTTCATTTCTTAAAATCGTCCAATAGTCAATAGTTAGAAATATTGACTAATCAACATTAAACGATGATAATCTAATATTATCATCTCCTAACAACCAATACAATCAAAATTTATAAATTTTCAAGATAGTTCTTTTATATAAAAATATAGTCCAAAACAATATTATGTCAATCTGTCCTATTCGAGTGTTTAGAAATTCATATCGATGCCTTGGCGTCCCAAGTACCAACCAGAATTCATAAATACTCAACGGAACAATTTAACACAATATAAAATCATTTTTATATCAAAATTACAAATACGCTCTCTCATATACACTCGAACTCATTCATAAGGTTTAACCCTATTTCAATGAGTTATTCCCCACTAGAGCCAAGGTAATCTAAACCAAAGCTCTGATACCAACTGTAACGGGACGCGCCAGTGGGGTAACGCCCACCGTAGCATACAGCTGTACCTGTGTTCTGCCTTTACAGCCAGCCTCTCTGTAACGACCCGTAAATTTCAACCGTTTTAATAACGTAATTAGTTGAAATTTTGTGAAATTTTAAACGATAAAATTTTGTAATAAAAATTTAATATTTGGAATACGTCTAGTTAAACATAGCAACAGGTAAATTTTCGTCCGAAAATATGAAAGTTTATTTCGCACGTAAATTCACTTCAATTTAATCAGTTAAAAAGCGTTGTAAACAAAACGTTTCCAAAACCAAAATATTTTTACATAGAAAAATTCTAAACCATCTTCTGAGCAAGATTTCAGTTTGTCGTTTTTCCAAATTCGGACATCTTCGGCTCCGTCGTTCTTATTTTCTGCAAAATAGCAGTATTCTGGTACCGATATCGATTTTTATCGGATGATCGTACCACTGATTTCTATATACCGTTTTGATCGTCTCGTCGTGTCGATCTCTACGGTATATTCAATTGTCAAATTCAGAGTTCCGTTGCACGTTGCACTTTGCGTAACGCCTTCCATATCGGTTCCGTAATTGGACTTTCTAGCTTCCCATCTTTTCATATTCCACCGTTAAATCTGAACATCAATTGGTTTTTGAATTTCCAAAATGATAGCTGTTCGCATTTATATCTTCAAAATTCCCGTGCTTATCTTTTGCTTTTAGCTGGTTCCAACGTTTCATTCTCTGGACCAGTGCTCAATTCATTGAGAAACAAGCTTCATAATTAAAGGACAGCTTGCATTTTCGTGACTCATTTTGCAAACGTCTATTCTGCTTCTTCCTTCCCTTCACCCCAATGCAGCACTTCTCACCTTCAAAGATCACCACCTCCTTTCCTCTTGAAACTCGTCCACCACCATGCCACGTGTCCACCTCTACAACAGCTGACATCACCACTCCCTCCGAGCTCCAACCCAACAGCCCCACCACTGACCACCGGACCCCATGGCCAGCAGCCCTCCTCGACAACCGACTCCACATCACAAGCCCCTGCTCACCTCCGCGCACAAACCCCTACGCCACACCACTGTCGAACCCACTCTCCCCTACTCCTCCGCCTACACCCCTCCATGGCAACCACCACATGAGCAGCCCGCCTGCAACCAATCCCACCCTAAAGCAGCGACCGACCCCACCTCCCTTCAAATTGCCGAGCCTAATATCCACCCATCTCCCGGCTCACCATCTCGAGCCTCCATTCATACTCCCCACCATTGTATAATGCGACCAACCCCAAACATCCATCAGCTTCGCCCATCCTCCCACTGCCACCGTTCACCTTGCTCACGTCACCTCTCATGCACTTTTCCGCCTTCCTCCATCCAGCCGACAGCCATCATTCCATGCGTGCAACTACAGACGGTTCTCCTTCCTCCTTCTCCTATTTTTTTCTTGTACTCGAACCTACCTTGCCGTGCTATTCTTTCCAGACTTGCATGTGATTCAAGGTATTTTATCTATATATTTGGTAAAGTTAGGATAGCCTATATAAAGTTATATACTGGGTTTGTTATAAATTGTTTTATATATGTTGAGATATGGAATAGTTTTATAATAGTTTGTTATACAAATATACTTTTGAGTCTCGTATGTATTTTATAGTATACAATATATTAGTTTATAGGCTCAGATTTATGCATTAGTAGATAGATATATAATGGTTTAAGGGTACAAGTTATAATACGTATGTTTGTATATTTAAGTTTATACAAGTTTATGTGGTTTGCATAAATTATTGGGTATGTTATATTATATATAAAAGTTTTGGTCTGCATATTTGCTTTGATGTATAAATATGTTTAATGTTCATATTGGGTTTTATATAGTTGTTGGATCTAAAACATAATATATGTATTTGTGGTATATATGTATTTACAGATACTTCAGTTATATATATGTAAAATCTTATTTGGTCTAATATTGTATTGTGTACAAAGGCCGGTCTGCATATTTTACTAAGCATATATTGGTACTCATTCAATCCGCAAGTTTTAATATTTGTACTTGGGTATGGGTTTGCATATCACCATGGTCTGATTATTGGCACAAGTATATAGTAATTTACTAATGTACATTTTATATAATAACTTGGTATATGAAATATATGGTTTAATAATCATAGATTTTAAGATATTATACGAATATATTAAGTACATACATATAACAGTTCTGTTACATTTGTAGTAGATATATTATATGTTTTAATATAGAAGTTTATTGTTGTACGAAAGTGTTATATTTTGTATATTATCTATACAGTTTTATATATATATAAACTATGAATGGGTTTGGATTTTGTATGTATACCAAAGTTTCGCAATTTTTAAGTTTGAGTATATATGTTTTCAAAAGTTTTGTTTCAAAAAAAAAAAAAAAAAAATATATATATATATGAGTTCGATTTAATAATGATTTGAAAGTTGTATTATCCTAATGTTTGTCTTGAATTGAAATATAGAAATAAATAACTAATATAATAATGTACATATATTCAGTTTATATCAAAATGATTCTTGTTGACTCTGATCATCGACCGCCATTTTATTAGCTTTCCGTCTGTCGTGCTCGGCTCTTCATCAAATTCGTACCCATCTCACTGTGCTTGGACTCGTAATCCAATTTCAGTGTCCGTATCAGTGCGCGTATCCGTGTCATCTTCTGTTCTATCTAGCCTCGAAAGGTGAGCACTCACTCACGATTAACGTTCTTTTATTTATTAGATTTGATTTCAATTGAAACGACAATTGAAATATGCAACTGTTAGTTAATTACACTGTTATATATGCTATTACTTGTATCAGTTCACCTGTGACATCTGACACCATTATCTGTTAATTATTTATGCGATGATAATACAGTTTGGCTGATAATTGATTGATTGTTGATGTTTATATTGGACGTTAAATTGTTAATGTTAAAATGATAAATAGTATGAAATTGAACTTGATATAGGATAATTAAATGTTAAATTTGATTAACTGACATTTGTATAATATAACCCCTTTAACTGTTGAATTTATTGACACATAGGATTTGTTTAATTACATTTCGAACCACTGAATGTATGTTGTTAAATTGATGATGTATGAAATTGTAAATAAATGACAAGTGAAACCGTAACGTAATAATCTTTAATCTACATGAAATGATAGTGTAGATTCTAGAAATAATTATATTAATTCGTATAAATAACAATGCGAATTAATACGGTTATTTCGGGATTATTTGAATTGATTATTGGATTGATATTGATTGTTGTTATTGTTTGTTTATTTACTTTGACACCATCCCAGTTATCACACTGCAAGTTCCCTTTGCTATGTTTTGATTTTGAATTGAATTGGAATCGGGTTGAAATGATAAATACCCAAATTTAACTTTGACTTAGGATAGAAAATTAAATAAAAAATCCGATTGGTCAATAATTTGATTTGAAATTAAACGAAGATTTTATTTGAATAAAGAATATGGTTTTGAAATGAAGTTGAAATTTGAATTTTTAATGAAAGGAAAATGTTAATATTTAATAACCTGAAACAAAATATTAACGATGTAATTGATGAAAGAATATTGTTTAATTTGAGAAATGAAAGAAATGATTTAATAATTAAGTTTGAAATTATAATTAAGTTTGAAATTATTAACTTTGAAATTATTTAATAATTAAGTTTGAATTATTTAATACTTAAATAAGATTGAATTATTTAATGATTAAATTGAATTGAATTATATAATAAGAGAAATTGAACTTTAGAATAAGTGAAATTTTACTTCGTAAATAATTGAAATTGAGTTTTCTTTATTTATTAAGTTTTGGAAAATTATTTAAGAAAGTAAATAGTGAAATTGAATTTCTTTAACAAGAAATGAAAATGTGATATTTCGGAATTAATGTAAGGCTTGAAATGTAAATAATTTGAGTTGATGAATTTAATTTAATTCAAATTTGTAAGTTTGATATAATGAAGTTGAATTTAAATAATGGATTTAATGAATTGGAAATTTAATAGAAATTGTTTTGAATGATAAAGTAACTTAACGAATATTGAATGAAATCGATAAATGAGTTTAAATTGATTTGAATGTTAAATAGAATTTATTTAAATGATTTCGGAATGGAACTTATACACGAACTTGAATCAATATTTGAATTGTTTTAAATAGAGATTGAAATTGAATTATAAGGTTTTGAAATGATAATTTGGAAGTTTTGAAACGTAAATTATTGGAAATTGGTTTTGAAAGACAAATGAAATGTTGATTTACGAATTCTATTTGAAATTGAAATTGATTTGGTTTTTGAAATATATAAACGACCAATCGGTGTAATAATTACGAAAGTTATTAAAGAGACCGGGATCGGTAATGGATATACTCTCTATCTGAACCGAAACCACTTTAATAACTATACGCGGAGTGTTGATCCAGAATGAAGTGGATGGTTTGGTGAACGCGTTGATTGAAGAAAGAGAACGATATTGGATGACCCCTGACATGACTAAAACAGGAGCCGCGCCGGGCCATTGAGGTTCGCCACCTCTAGCGGACACACTTCTTCGTTACCATATCTATTACTTTTGTGATTCGATTTGGGTGCACCCCTCGATTATGGGAGTGTTGTTTCGCGGTGTTGGGGTAGTAGCTGCTATGCCCAACATCAGTCCGGATCACGCAACTACTAGTATCCTAGTTGGTATCGCCTCATGTACCTTGTCATACTGATTATCCTATTCGAGACCACTACGATTTTGATTTGTACCTTTAGTATATGGATTGCCCTCTGGTGACTTCCGGTTTTGGGGAAACTACGGTCTTGTATATGCTTTTGGGAATAAACAGGTTAAGAGGTGTATGGGCCCTGCTTAACCCTACTTTGATATCTTTATATTACTGATAGACATTATCTACTTAGCGTACATTACTACCTAGTAGATAGTTTAACGGATCCTTAAAGGATGGTTATTCCAAACATCCTTTGAGTTACTTGTATTTCAATTGCTATTTCACTTGAGTTGGATTTATTAATATAAGAATGTTAATCCTGACTCGAGTGTTTTGTGTTTTGCTTTACGCTCGGGTCAGACTGAGTAGTTCAGCTTTCGAGACTCACCTTTGGAGTTGGAGCTTTGCTTGAAGATCCAGCCATCTATTCTGCTTTCCGCATTCGATGATTCCAGTGATGTATTCTGATTTGTATCTTGTATCGTGTTACTCTTCCGTTGTATCTGGTTTAACTCTGATGTATCGTATTACTCTTCTGTTGTAAACTCTGATGTATTTTATATATTCATATAGTAGCTTCATGAACTACTATCTCTTTTATTTCCGCTGCATTTATTACTCTGTGTCTGTGATCTGTGATTATTTATTTACTGTATATGTTCAGTTTTGCCAAATTTAAATTAACAATGCGGTATTTTGAGCAATTCAACTCCGGCATGAGTGTCTACCTATACACTTATAATGGACGCGAATGGTCCAAAATGGCTGGTCGTTACAGTTGGTATCAGAGCTTTGGTAGCTCTAGGCAAAACTTAGCATATAGGGTAAATGTATTTACAGAATCACTCTCATTCGAGTTTCAATCTCTTCCTTTGAATTTTGGAACGTTCCCCTCGGTTCCGAAATTCATTCGTATCCTTCACTATTCGTCTTCTTTCAATTCTGGAGCACCCATAACTCCATTTTGAATGATATCTATAATAGATCGGCGGTCTCGCCAATCTTCGAAAGATTCGTAAAGGATTAAACTCCTTTTAATGAGCATTGATTTACCGGAGATTTCTGTATCCTCGGTTTACGATGCTATCTATTACCTGCTATATCTGAATTTCATCTCTTGAGATCGAGTGTCGATTTACCTCAGAATTCTACACCGATCTTATTTTTGAAGTCACGGTCGACCCGGTTAAGGTTTCCCGCGATTTATATAAACTTATCCATCGCTTTATTTTGTTATTTAATTATCTCGTCTTTGTTTCAAACCTATCTTCGAATCGAAATTCTCTCCGATTTGAGTCTATCAAAAATTTGAACCTCTATCCTTGCTTTGAAATCCATTATTGTATCGTTAAGTGAGATAGTGTATTTGTAAAATAAATTTTAAATGTTTTTATATTGTGTTGTTTGAGTTGTTGATGTTGATTTGGGTTTTCGATCGATTCGTCTGATCAACGCTATCGATAGGATTTCCAAAACACTTGAACAGAGCAAACTGACACAATATTATTTTCAAATTTGGTAAATGATATAAATTTGTTGATTATATTGTAAAAGTATAAGTAAAATTTTCTGGAATTTAGTGGGTTAATTAAATTGGTTGTTTGAAATGATAATATTTGATTATCATTTATTGTTCTAAATGAATTTATAAATATGGTTTATAAATTGATTTGGAATTTGAAATAAATTTAATTCAGAAATTTGAGAATTTAGTTTCCAGTGATTTCGAACTTTGTTTTTTTTAATTTTAAAGTATATATTATTGGAAGTATTTCGAATAGAAATCATTTTCAGAGAATTTAAAAAAAAAAATGTTGAAACCAGCGCTCTTCTCTTTGTCGCTGGAAAATAATTTCGGTGATGGCGGCCGCATCATCGACATTCATTTTCGAGTTTCGAAGTGGAGATACTATTCTGTAGCTTTGCTACGGTTTTGTTTGAAAATAATATTTTGATTTGAAATTTTCAGTATATTTTGATTTACATATATATAGGTATCTTATTTTAAAATTTAATTTGATTTGATATAAATATATTATATATATCTCTAAATTGTTTAAAGTTAATCGGAAATCTAATTCTTGAATTTTGTTAAAGGATGATTTTAATTATAAAAAAAAAAAAAAAAACCAAAATTGGAATAAATATTTAAACTTGAATGATTGAATTGGAAAAAATTTATTTGTATATTGTTCAACTGCATTTTAATACAACTTACCTAAATCATACAGAAGTTGAATATGTAATTGGACAATATATAAGATAAATTGAATTTATAAATAAAATTTGAGTGTATATAATAAATGTTATACACTAAATTTTGATTATAAAGATGTTAATGGAGTTAGATAGGATAATAAGTAAACTCAGTTAAAAATGAAATAAATTTGTTTTGAAGGAATTAATACATTTGTTTTGGGGAATTAATAAATTGAAATTAGATCAACTTATGGAAATGCTTTGAATTTTAAATCAATTAGTGAATATAAATTAATTTAAATCGAAACTTTTATGTTTTAAATTAATTTATATGGGTTAAATATATGTGAGTAGATATCTTAAATAGAAAATTTAACAGTAATTTGGAATAAAGAAGAATTTTAAATTGTGAAGATAAAAATATGATTATAATGAAAGACTATTCAAATTTATGGTTTTAGAAATTATGAATTTAAGATAATTGGATAATAAGATAATGAATTTAGAAATAGTTGAGATTGATTTCACTTAAGTAAAATCAAATGGATTAAGTCAAATTATTGAATATCAATTAATTTAAATTTGAATTTATATGGTTTAAATTAATTGTTATTTTTGTATTCCAAATCTGTTTTCTTTCTGGTTGTTTCTATTCTCCTACCTCGTTCCTTTTCGGGGACGAAAAGTTTTGAGTGGGGGAGAATGTAACGACCCGTAAATTTCAACCGTTTTAATAACGTAATTAGTTGAAATTTTGTGAAATTTTAAACGATAAAATTTTGAAATAAAAATTTAATATTTGGAATACGTCTAGTTAAACATAGCAACAGGTAAATTTTCGTCCGAAAATATGAAAGTTTATTTCGCACGTAAATTCACTTCAATTTAATCAGTTAAAAAGCGTTGTAAACAAAACGTTTCCAAAACCAAAATATTTTTACATAGAAAAATTCTAAACCATCTTCTGAGCAAGATTTCAGTTTGTCGTTTTTCCAAATTCGGACATCTTCGGCTCCGTCGTTCTTATTTTCTGCAAAATAGCAGTATTCTGGTACCGATATCGATTTTTATCGGATGATCGTACCACTGATTTCTATATACCGTTTTGATCGTCTCGTCGTGTCGATCTCTACGGTATATTCAATTGTCAAATTCAGAGTTCCGTTGCACGTTGCACTTTGCGTAACGCCTTCCATATCGGTTCCGTAATTGGACTTTCTAGCTTCCCATCTTTTCATATTCCACCGTTAAATCTGAACATCAATTGGCTTTTGAATTTCCAAAATGATAGCTGTTCGCATTTATATCTTCAAAATTCCCGTGCTTATCTTTTGCTTTTAGCTGGTTCCAACGTTTCATTCTCTGGACCAGTGCTCAATTCATTGAGAAACAAGCTTCATAATTAAAGGACAGCTTGCATTTTCGTGACTCATTTTGCAAACGTCTATTCTGCTTCTTCCTTCCCTTCACCCCAATGCAGCACTTCTCACCTTCAAAGATCACCACCTCCTTTCCTCTTGAAACTCGTCCACCACCATGCCACGTGTCCACCTCTACAACAGCTGACATCACCACTCCCTCCGAGCTCCAACCCAACAGCCCCACCACTGACCACCGGACCCCATGGCCAGCAGCCCTCCTCGACAACCGACTCCACATCACAAGCCCCTGCTCACCTCCGCGCACAAACCCCTACGCCACACCACTGTCGAACCCACTCTCCCCTACTCCTCCGCCTACACCCCTCCATGGCAACCACCACATGAGCAGCCCGCCTGCAACCAATCCCACCCTAAAGCAGCGACCGACCCCACCTCCCTTCAAATTGCCGAGCCTAATATCCACCCATCTCCCGGCTCACCATCTCGAGCCTCCATTCATACTCCCCACCATTGTATAATGCGACCAACCCCAAACATCCATCAGCTTCGCCCATCCTCCCACTGCCACCGTTCACCTTGCTCACGTCACCTCTCATGCACTTTTCCGCCTTCCTCCATCCAGCCGACAGCCATCATTCCATGCGTGCAACTACAGACGGTTCTCCTTCCTCCTTCTCCTATTTTTTTCTTGTACTCGAACCTACCTTGCCGTGCTATTCTTTCCAGACTTGCATGTGATTCAAGGTATTTTATCTATATATTTGGTAAAGTTAGGATAGCCTATATAAAGTTATATACTGGGTTTGTTATAAATTGTTTTATATATGTTGAGATATGGAATAGTTTTATAATAGTTTGTTATACAAATATACTTTTGAGTCTCGTATGTATTTTATAGTATACAATATATTAGTTTATAGGCTCAGATTTATGCATTAGTAGATAGATATATAATGGTTTAAGGGTACAAGTTATAATACGTATGTTTGTATATTTAAGTTTATACAAGTTTATGTGGTTTGCATAAATTATTGGGTATGTTATATTATATATAAAAGTTTTGGTCTGCATATTTGCTTTGATGTATAAATATGTTTAATGTTCATATTGGGTTTTATATAGTTGTTGGATCTAAAACATAATATATGTATTTGTGGTATATATGTATTTACAGATACTTCAGTTATATATATGTAAAATCTTATTTGGTCTAATATTGTATTGTGTACAAAGGCCGGTCTGCATATTTTACTAAGCATATATTGGTACTCATTCAATCCGCAAGTTTTAATATTTGTACTTGGGTATGGGTTTGCATATCACCATGGTCTGATTATTGGCACAAGTATATAGTAATTTACTAATGTACATTTTATATAATAACTTGGTATATGAAATATATGGTTTAATAATCATAGATTTTAAGATATTATACGAATATATTAAGTACATACATATAACAGTTCTGTTACATTTGTAGTAGATATATTATATGTTTTAATATAGAAGTTTATTGTTGTACGAAAGTGTTATATTTTGTATATTATCTATACAGTTTTATATATATATAAACTATGAATGGGTTTGGATTTTGTATGTATACCAAAGTTTCGCAATTTTTAAGTTTGAGTATATATGTTTTCAAAAGTTTTGTTTCAAAAAAAAAAAAAAAAAAAAAAATATATATATATATATGAGTTCGATTTAATAATGATTTGAAAGTTGTATTATCCTAATGTTTGTCTTGAATTGAAATATAGAAATAAATAACTAATATAATAATGTACATATATTCAGTTTATATCAAAATGATTCTTGTTGACTCTGATCATCGACCGCCATTTTATTAGCTTTCCGTCTGTCGTGCTCGGCTCTTCATCAAATTCGTACCCATCTCACTGTGCTTGGACTCGTAATCCAATTTCAGTGTCCGTATCAGTGCGCGTATCCGTGTCATCTTCTGTTCTATCTAGCCTCGAAAGGTGAGCACTCACTCACGATTAACGTTCTTTTATTTATTAGATTTGATTTCAATTGAAACGACAATTGAAATATGCAACTGTTAGTTAATTACACTGTTATATATGCTATTACTTGTATCAGTTCACCTGTGACATCTGACACCATTATCTGTTAATTATTTATGCGATGATAATACAGTTTGGCTGATAATTGATTGATTGTTGATGTTTATATTGGACGTTAAATTGTTAATGTTAAAATGATAAATAGTATGAAATTGAACTTGATATAGGATAATTAAATGTTAAATTTGATTAACTGACATTTGTATAATATAACCCCTTTAACTGTTGAATTTATTGACACATAGGATTTGTTTAATTACATTTCGAACCACTGAATGTATGTTGTTAAATTGATGATGTATGAAATTGTAAATAAATGACAAGTGAAACCGTAACGTAATAATCTTTAATCTACATGAAATGATAGTGTAGATTCTAGAAATAATTATATTAATTCGTATAAATAACAATGCGAATTAATACGGTTATTTCGGGATTATTTGAATTGATTATTGGATTGATATTGATTGTTGTTATTGTTTGTTTATTTACTTTGACACCATCCCAGTTATCACACTGCAAGTTCCCTTTGCTATGTTTTGATTTTGAATTGAATTGGAATCGGGTTGAAATGATAAATACCCAAATTTAACTTTGACTTAGGATAGAAAATTAAATAAAAATCCGATTGGTCAATAATTTGATTTGAAATTAAACGAAGATTTTATTTGAATAAAGAATATGGTTTTGAAATGAAGTTGAAATTTGAATTTTTAATGAAAGGAAAATGTTAATATTTAATAACCTGAAACAAAATATTAACGATGTAATTGATGAAAGAATATTGTTTAATTTGAGAAATGAAAGAAATGATTTAATAATTAAGTTTGAAATTATAATTAAGTTTGAAATTATTAACTTTGAAATTATTTAATAATTAAGTTTGAATTATTTAATACTTAAATAAGATTGAATTATTTAATGATTAAATTGAATTGAATTATATAATAAGAGAAATTGAACTTTAGAATAAGTGAAATTTTACTTCGTAAATAATTGAAATTGAGTTTTCTTTATTTATTAAGTTTTGGAAAATTATTTAAGAAAGTAAATAGTGAAATTGAATTTCTTTAACAAGAAATGAAAATGTGATATTTCGGAATTAATGTAAGGCTTGAAATGTAAATAATTTGAGTTGATGAATTTAATTTAATTCAAATTTGTAAGTTTGATATAATGAAGTTGAATTTAAATAATGGATTTAATGAATTGGAAATTTAATAGAAATTGTTTTGAATGATAAAGTAACTTAACGAATATTGAATGAAATCGATAAATGAGTTTAAATTGATTTGAATGTTAAATAGAATTTATTTAAATGATTTCGGAATGGAACTTATACACGAACTTGAATCAATATTTGAATTGTTTTAAATAGAGATTGAAATTGAATTATAAGGTTTTGAAATGATAATTTGGAAGTTTTGAAACGTAAATTATTGGAAATTGGTTTTGAAAGACAAATGAAATGTTGATTTACGAATTCTATTTGAAATTGAAATTGATTTGGTTTTTGAAATATATAAACGACCAATCGGTGTAATAATTACGAAAGTTATTAAAGAGACCGGGATCGGTAATGGATATACTCTCTATCTGAACCGAAACCACTTTAATAACTATACGCGGAGTGTTGATCCAGAATGAAGTGGATGGTTTGGTGAACGCGTTGATTGAAGAAAGAGAACGATATTGGATGACCCCTGACATGACTAAAACAGGAGCCGCGCCGGGCCATTGAGGTTCGCCACCTCTAGCGGACACACTTCTTCGTTACCATATCTATTACTTTTGTGATTCGATTTGGGTGCACCCCTCGATTATGGGAGTGTTGTTTCGCGGTGTTGGGGTAGTAGCTGCTATGCCCAACATCAGTCCGGATCACGCAACTACTAGTATCCTAGTTGGTATCGCCTCATGTACCTTGTCATACTGATTATCCTATTCGAGACCACTACGATTTTGATTTGTACCTTTAGTATATGGATTGCCCTCTGGTGACTTCCGGTTTTGGGGAAACTACGGTCTTGTATATGCTTTTGGGAATAAACAGGTTAAGAGGTGTATGGGCCCTGCTTAACCCTACTTTGATATCTTTATATTACTGATAGACATTATCTACTTAGCGTACATTACTACCTAGTAGATAGTTTAACGGATCCTTAAAGGATGGTTATTCCAAACATCCTTTGAGTTACTTGTATTTCAATTGCTATTTCACTTGAGTTGGATTTATTAATATAAGAATGTTAATCCTGACTCGAGTGTTTTGTGTTTTGCTTTACGCTCGGGTCAGACTGAGTAGTTCAGCTTTCGAGACTCACCTTTGGAGTTGGAGCTTTGCTTGAAGATCCAGCCATCTATTCTGCTTTCAGCATTCGATGATTCCAGTGATGTATTCTGATTTGTATCTTGTATCGTGTTACTCTTCCGTTGTATCTGGTTTAACTCTGATGTATCGTATTACTCTTCTGTTGTAAACTCTGATGTATTTTATATATTCATATAGTAGCTTCATGAACTACTATCTCTTTTATTTCCGCTGCATTTATTACTCTGTGTCTGTGATCTGTGATTATTTATTTACTGTATATGTTCAGTTTTGCCAAATTTAAATTAACAACGCGGTATTTTGAGCAATTCAACTCCGGCATGAGTGTCTACCTATACACTTATAATGGACGCGAATGGTCCAAAATGGCTGGTCGTTACACTCTCGACTGAACCAACCCCGCAGGGACATGTAGGAGTAAGAGTCATCCGCTCGCTACCAAACCAAATGCGAGAACCCCCTATCATGCTGCACCCTCCAAGTGCATAGGCAGACACACATGCCGATTCTAAACCATTAAAAAGGGCGGATGGTTAATGGGTTAAATAAGAAAAGAAAGGAAAAGAAAGAACAAAAACAAACTCAGAATCTCGCAGCGGATGGAACAAGATATAATAATAAAATAACAGTTCATGAAGCTGTTAAATAAATAAATTTGATTATTATTATACATCATAAATTAGAGTTACATACATATCAGAGATAATACAATAATGCAGCGGAAAAATAATATGGTAGTAGAATACAAATGATGTAATACCAAACTTCGTCTTCGTCCTCCAGAATAGATCTTCAACCTTATCTGAAATGCTCAGGCTGACCCGAGCGTAATGAAAAGGCAAAACACTCGAGTCAGGACTAAAATATCTCATGTAAGTCAAATCGAATAAGAAAATATGAGTGTGACGGCGTCAGAGATGTTTACGGGTTTTGACATCTCCTATCCAGTGTCAACGTGAGTGCAATAACTTAAGAGATGTTACGGGATTTTCCATCTCTCAAGGATCCGTTAAACTATCTACTATGTAGTACAATACGCTATTATAATATGTCTACATTAAAGTAAAAGTATTAAAATAGCGTTAAGCCATGGCCCATTCCACCCTTAACAGAGTTTATATTCCCAAGAGCATATACAAGACCGTAGTTTCCCCAAAACCGGAAGTCACCAGAGGGCAATCCATATACTAAAGGTACAAATCAAAATCGTAGTGGTCGCGCATAAATGGAATACAAGTATGACAAGGCACATGAGGCAATACCCAAGGTAGTGATACTACCGTTCGCCTGATCCGGACTGGTGAGAACGCAACGCCGCAGCGCCCGCAACACCGTGAGACAACACTCCCAAAATCAAGGGTGCGCACCAATCAATCACAAAGTAAAAGAATAGTTTACGAAGAAGTGTGTCCACTTGAGGTAGCTAATCCTCCATTGGCCCGGCACAGCTCCTGTTTTAGTCATTTCCAATTTGACACAAGTGTCAAGGCTATCCATTATCGTTCTCTTTCTTCAGTCAACACGTACATCATTCCAACCACTTCATTCTGGATCATCACTCCGCGTATAGTTATTAAAGTGGTTTTCGGTTTAGATAGAGAGTATATCCGTAACCGATTCCGGTCTCTTTAATAACTTCGAAATTATTTCACCGATTGGTCGTTTATTTATTTCAAAACCAAATCAATTACAATCTCAATTAAAATTTATAAATCAACATTTCATTTGTCTTTCTAAATCAATTTCCACAATTTACGTTTCAAAACTTCCAAATCAAAATTTCAAAATCTTATAATTCAATTTCAATTTCAATTTAAACAATTCAAATATTGATTCAAGTTCGTATATAAGTTTCATTCCGAAATCATTTAAATTAATTTAATTCAACATTCAAATCAATTTAAATTCATTTATCGATTTCATTTAATATCCGTTAAGGTACTTTATCATTCAAAACAATTTCTATTAAATTTCAAATTCATTACACTACCTTTTTAAGTTCAACTTCATTAAATCAAAACTTACAATTTTGAATTAAATTAAATTCGTCAAATCAATTCTTCCAATTACAAGTCTTACATTAATTCCAAAAATATCACATTTTCATTTCTTGTTAAAAAAATTCAATTTCACTTATTTACTTTCTTAAATAATTTTCCAAAACTTAATTAATAAAGAAACTCAATTTCAATTATTTATGAAGTAAAAATTCACTTATTCAAAAGTTCAAAATTTTCTTATTAAAGAATTTCAATTCAATTTAATCATTAAATAATTTAACCTTATTTAATTATTAAATAATTCAATAGTTTCAATTTAGTCCAATTCACAAATTTCTTTGAATTTCAATTAAATTCCAAATTAATTAAATCTCAATTTTAAATAAATTTTCAATTCCAAACTCAAACTTGAAATATCATTTCATAAAAATTTTCTTAGAAATATTCAGAGTTCGATTAAAAGTCCAATCTTTTAAAACAAATCAACTTTCGAAAATTTACGCTATATTTCAAAAAATTTCTTAAAAATCTAAACTTCGAATAATTAAACAATTTCATTTACCAAGTTTAAATTCCAACATCTTGAGCTTCAATTCAAAATAATTCAATTTCCATAAATTCGATTTTATTCTTAAAATCAATTCATTTAAATAATTTCAAAACAACTTTTAAAATCATTTAATTTAACCAACCCGGTGTCCGTATAAAATTTTCTAACCTATGGCCAAGTGGATAATTATTTCAAATTTAATTTCAAGGATGGACATATATCATTTCAATCCAAATAGATGTCATAGGTATATCATTTCAACCTATTTCTTAATTTATTCGAAATGATTCGGTTTACAGTTTATATGCAATAAACAATATACATGATGATAGCATGATATATCAAAATAAATAAACAACCAATATCGACCAATAGCATCCATCACAACCAATCAACCATAAAGCCAATAACATTCACAACAACTTCATAATTATCAATATCAGGAAATTTGATCGCAATTAAAATTTAACTTTAAATTTGACTGTCAATTTAATTTTCAACGGTGAATTCAAATGACAATCTATATGACAATTAAATTTTTATCAAACAACGACAAATAAATCCATATCACTTCATAATTTCAAATTTAACTACCATAAAGATATTCAGTACGTTGTGAGCGTTATAAAACACTCACCTTTTGAATTTAAATTGAATTTAAATTCAATTTAAACCCAAAAATTTGACAGTCTCCAAATCCATCCAAACCAGCGTCAAAGTGTCCGGAATTTCGATACGATCCTAACAAAAGAAACCTCGCCCAAATCCGAGTCCGTATGCAAAAGTTATGAAAATTTGAAGATTGGAAAATTCTGGTACTGAGTCGACTTCGAGTTCCCGCCTCAAATACCCGATGCCTGCTTGGAGTTTTTTGCAAAATCGACCGGATGACCCGAGTAGTTTTCTTCCCGACTCGAAGTAGCTCCAGGGTGTTTCCTCCTGAAACCCGAAGCGCGTAAATCTCGAATTTTTTTTTTTTTGATTTTGGAATTTGGGAATTAGGTTTTGTCTGCCATTGGAATGAGAAGCTAAGAAGAAGATGAATTGTACATACAGACAAATGAAGATTAGGGAGGCTAGGGTTTATAACTGTGTTTATATAGGTATGTTAGAGATAGAGTAGATAGACTGGATAGATGAACGTGCAGAACAAACTATGGCCCGAAAAGCCCGTTCTGACTCCGGAACGGAATTGGGTAAACCCATATATCAAAATAGGTGTTTTAAAATATTTTAAACGCAATGGAAAAGGTTTCAAGTCCAAATTCCATCGTATGAAGAAGTTATGCTAAAATCAAAATTTCAAATTGATTTTAATTGATTATAATTGCATTTATTTCAAGGCGTTTCGAGTCCGTACGATCAAATGACAAGTCCGATTGCTACGAAAATTGAAACCTTACAATAATTCACTGTTACGGATCCGATGAAACTAGTTTCGTCGAAATCCGAGACAGTTGTAAAAATGGCTATTTTTACTGTTTAATTTCAATATAAAATTCCCAATTTTAAATTATTAACTTTTAAATCAAATTTCAATTGTTCACAAATTTTATTTTTAATTTCACAGTAATTAACAATCTTTTACAATGCAGTTTTCCATTATAAATCCAGTATAAAAGATTACATTAGATTCAGCGTTCAATTATATTGTAATTCAAATTCAAGTTATTTAATTCCAATTGAATTCTTTTATTTCGATTTACACTTTCATTATTGCATCAACCATTTACTTATACATTATTATCAATAGTTTATAATTCATTTACTTTCATTTTCTTCAGCTATCATCTTATTTAAATTCACAGTAATATTAAATTACATTCATTTACGTTGATTTCCATATTATAACTTCAATATTAAATGTACATTTTATTTATTTCGTTGTTTACAATCAAATTCAATTCAATTCAATTTCTTGTTACATTCAAATTTTAAATCTTTACTTACGTTCAATTACCAGTTAACATCTTTATCAAATTACAGTTTCGGTTATTATTTGATTTCAATCAACTGTAATATTAAGTTACATTTATTTATATTAGTTTCAATAACATAAACTTCCACTATTAAATCTACCGTTTTATTTATTCTTTGTTTACAATCATAACCAATTTGGTTTACAATCAAACTCAATTCATTACTTACATTCAATACAGGTTAACATCCATATTTAATTTACAATTAAGTTATTTCAGAATTCAGTTTTGCATTTTAACTTGTAATTCACATTTAACAACACAAAATTTTATTTTCTTCGGATTTTTATCCAAATTTTTTATTTTAATTCGTATTTTTAAAGTGTTAAAAATACAGGTCGTTACATTAACATTCTTATGCAAGTAAATCAACTCAAGTGAAATGTCTAGGTGAAATGCAAATAACTTAAAGGATGTTGGGATTCCATCCTTTAAGGATCTATTAAACTATCTACATACATAGTACAATACACTACATAGATAATGTCTATAGTAAAGTAAAATATCAAAATAGAGTTATGGTGTTACCCATATCCCCCTTAACACAATTTATATAAATGTCATAGTCTATATAGTACCGTAATTCCTCCATAAACTGGAGGGCTATCAGAGGGCACTCCATAGTGCATGACACAAACCAAACTCGTAATGGGCACGATAAGGCATATAACAAGGCACACGAGGCAATGTCCAGGGTAGGATACTACCGTTCTGCACTCCCGGACTGGTGGTAACGCATAGCAGCTACTACCGCCCACCTCAAGACACACTCCCAATCAAAAGTGTGCACACCAAAATCAAATCACAAAAGTAATAGATATGGTTTCGAAGAAATGTGCCCGATAGGGGGAGCAACCCCACTTGGCCCGGTATAGCTCCTATTTTAGCCATATCAAGCTGACTCGAGGGAGTCAGGGCTACATTCATTCCTCATATTGACGTTGCCAAACCATCCTACTTCGTTCTGGATTCTCCACCACGTGCACGGTTGTTAAAGTGGTTTTCGGTATTGGCAGAGAGTATGACAATATCTGATCCCAGTCTCTTTAACAACCAAACGCTTATTTCACACTGTGGTCATTTTCGTTTCAAACAGTACATGCTTCATATCAAAATATCATATTCGTTTCAAAATCATATCACTTTCGAAATCATATCAACTTTCAAAATCATATCACTTTCAAAATTATATTCACTTTCAAAATCATTATTCACTTTCAAAATCATTATTCACTTTCAATTATATTCATTTCCAAAATCATAACCAAAAAATAGGTTAAGTCATCATATCAAAAGTATTCACATTTAAATCCATTAAATCTAAATCATAACAGTTCCAACTTAAACAATTTGAATATTGGAAGTAGTTTATATATTGGAATAGTTGTACATTAAAAATAGTTTATATTAAAAAATAGGTTATGGACTAAAATAGCTTATCTATTAAAAATAGTTTATATATTAAACGAGTATATATCAAAAACAGTTTCAAATTAGAATTTTTCTTCCAATTTCACAAATCAATTCAAATCAACTTTAGTTCCAAAATTCAATTCAAATCAATCTCAGTTCAACAATTTCAATTTAAAAGGTTAAAGGTTCAATTCAAATTCTCATTAAAACCATTTTAATCTATATCGATTTCAAATCCATGTTTGAACTAAAAATTTAAACCACTTCCAATACGATAGGTTTAAAAGTTTAAATATTCAAACAATTTACAATGACTCAATTTGATAAATTTCATTTATATTTCAAAATTCAAAGTTAATTATATTTAAATTTGAAAATATTCACTTAATCATTTTACTAACATATAAATAAAATCTCAAATTACAAATTTAATTCAATATCAAATAATCAATTTAAATTTTATTTAAATTTGAAAATATTTGTTTAATCACCTTTAATAAAAAAAATCAAGTTATCAAGTTATAAAATCATACCTTCAAACCCTCAAAACAATAAATTTCAAATCAATTTTTTCTAAATACAATTCTTAAACATATAAAATTTTAAATCAATTTCAACTTATCTTTGCATAAACTTTAAATAAATATATTAAACATATTATATATTAGTTAAATTAACTTTTTATTTATTTATATTAAATTTTATAAAATTAAACCTTGCTATTAAAACTATTTTATTTTATATTAAATCCTTATTTTATATATTTAATTATATTAAAATTATAAGTAAAATCTTAAAATTTACATTTTCAAACTTATCTTATAATTTAAAATTTCCAAATATATGATTTAAAAATCTAAATTTTACACATATTAAAATAAAAATAAAAATTTTATATTATTTTTAAAAATCAAAAAACATATACTTTCCCTTTCAAAATTTTGAAAATTATTTTAAAATAGAGCAACGGTGTCCGTGTATAATTTTCTACCCTATGGTCAAGTGATACGAAAATTTATCATTTCGATCCGCAATAATTTAATATTTACGGGCATATATCACTTCAACCCGCAACCCCAAAATTTAAATTCAATAAAATCGCTTGGGTTTATCATTACAACCCATAACGATTTTCCCTAATCTATAAGATCGTTTAGGTATGTATCATTTCAACCCATAGTGATTTCCTATCTAACATGGAACTTGCAAAGTGATTGAAAACAGAAAATTTACAGCATACCATATAAGCACTACACCATACCAGCCGTTTCGTCACCCCCGAAGGCGGAAAATTTGCAACGGCTCTAAGCCGTTGCTATTAAGCAACGGTTAAAGTCCGTTGCAAAACCTTATAATATGGCTCATAACCGTTCTAAATTTTAGAACGGCTCTTACCCGAACTACATTTTAGTATAGCCTTCCATACCCCTCGTTCCAACTAGCTACACCCGTTTTTTCATTATCCACTTCGATCAAAAAAGGAAAAAAGCGATAATTTTGTTAGCTCGAATTCGCCATCTCGAATTTCCGCAGACTCAAATTTCCGCCGACTTGAATCCCCGCCGACTCGAATTCGCCAGCTCGAATTTCTGCCGACTCCAGATATCCAGATCCAGATCCAGATTTCGTCCATCATCACATGTAATATCAGATCTGAAGAAATAGTAATTCCAGAAAAAGTCTTGATTTTCAATTCAGGTAATCGTGAATTTTATGTTATTTTAGAAATAGTAATTATTATTTTTGTGGCGCTTCTTTGCTGAAATAAATCTTAGATTTAGTCTAATTTATCTACAATCCCACTGTCATAGCTGACATATTGAAAATAGTTGACATAGTCCTTGCATTTAATTTAGTGGCATCTAAAAATATCATAACATCTTCTTTGTACAACAAATGAGTAATAATTGGCTATACGGAAGAAAATGGCTGTAAATGATGTGAGAGACAAGCATCCTCCATTAATAAAGAAAAATATTCCATACCACATATAATAAGTAGGCAGATAATGGGTCACCTTGACGCAATCCTCTGTTTGATGGTATAAAGCCCTGAGGTATACCATCAATTAAAATCAAAAGAGTTGAGGTACCAATACATTCACAAATTAGCTGCACTAATGAAGTTGGAAAGCCCACAGTATTAAGCAAATAGCACACAAACTCCATATTAACTATGTAATATACTTTCTACAAATCAATTTTTGAGCATATCTTGGGTTTTTCTTTTTTCCTGAAATCACGAACCAGTAATATGTTCTCTCCTATATTTCTTTGTAGCACAAAGGCTGATTGGTTTTTAGCAATAAATAGAGGAGAAAATGCTTTATCTTGCCACAAATAATTTTAGAGATTATTTTAATGCAACATGATATAGGTCTATGATCCAAAATATTTTGGGGTTTATTTTTTTTAGGATCAAAGTAATGAACTTATGGTTCAGTCCCTTTGCCAGTTCAGCAAAGAGCATTCTGGATATCCTCCCAATGTAGTTTGAAAAACTTAGAGAAGATACTGTCTGGACCAGGGCCCTTTGAGTCTCCATAGAAAAGACAACATCATTAATCTCTAATAAAGTTACTGCTCCAGATAAGATCTTTATTCCCTCATCATTTATAACATTTCTGGGGTGGATAGGAGGAAAAAATTTCATGTCTCTCTATTAAACATGTGAGAGTAATATGTTATTACTTGCTCAGTAATTAATTGATGATCATATATATTGACCTTTAACATCAACTAAGGCTTGTATTCTTGGTTTATGTTTTCTTATGGACATCTTGGCATAAAAAAATTAGAATTTGTGTCTCCAGATTGAAGCCAAGATATTTTACTTTACTGCTTTAAAAATTCATGTTGATTTCTCACTACATCCTTTAACTGAAATTGAATATGTGAAAGTTGATTATATAGACCTTCCTCTTCTTGATTTAAATCTTGTTGATGAAAGCATAAATTATAATCTATTTCCAACTGTTGCACTAGATTATTTTGCCACGAGTTTCGTTGCATGTTGTGATCAAGTTATTCTTGATATGTTGAAGTCATGAAATCATTTTTTGCATATCAGTAGCCCAGGTTTTAGCTTTATGTCCTTTTTGTATACAGTCTACATACCCATCTATTTGTCACCAAGTGTTAACATAATTAAAAGGCCTTCCTTTTACCTATTATTAATTATCAATCAGTTTCAACATCAGTGCAGTGTGATCACTAAAATGATCAGGCAATGCAACAGTAATTAATTTAGGGAAAGTGGATAATAATTTATAGTTTGCAAGGACTTTATCTATACTAGTGTAGTTGAAAGTCTTGCAGCTACTCTGATAAAATTAGCTTGCTACTATTTTTCTTTCAATGTGTTTTTTTAATAATAATTTTCACTAAAACAATGTTCAAATGTACCAAAAACCTTATAAATTTTTTGTTTTATATATTGTAATCTTTTATAGTATTTCTACTTTTCATTATTCTGAAACATTTACTTTATGAATTTGCTCATAAAATGACATACCCGACTAATTAAAGCAGATTAGACATCAGGCACCTAACATACGCTTACAGACATGCCAGGTGAAATGCACATAAGTGGTATAGCCCATTGCTTGGTGCACATAACTAGGGATAAAAACAATAACATAACATACAAGTGTTGGGAGCGAATAATCAACTATAACTGACTTTGTGCAATGATTTAATATCGAAATGTCCTTAATCATTATAAATGAATTTTAACATCATTAATAGGCCATAATCAAAATTATCATCTAAAATAATAGTAGAAAATATATTCAGCTGACTCAATATCCTTAAACAATGACTCATGTTCTGTAAGAGGTATAATTATTCTTTAAGTTGCTCGTACTTTCAAGTTTATAAAATGTTATATATATTTTAGTTGGCAGATCAATATATCTTCAAGTATAGATAAAGAGTGGATGAAAGAAGCCGATCAAAGAACCCCACGATATATGGAAGGAGTGTAGAAGTTTATTGATTTTGTTGTAGAAAATGATGGCAATAAGGAAATCTATTCTTGTCCTTGCACACAGTGCAAAAATTTGAAAATGAAAATTAAATTAGATGAAATTCATTTTCATCTGCTTAGATGGGGAATTGTCCAATCATATACTGTTTGGCATTTTCATGGGGAAGAGTCAGCAATGAACCAAAAATAACCTGTTAGTCAAGCCAAAAGTACCGATGACTCTGAAATTCCTAGGATGGAAGATCTGGTCAATGATGTTGATAGATTTCATCAATTTCAACCTACAAGTTTGTTGCCAGATAATATTGGGGGCGCCTACGGTTGATGTTGATTGGCAGGCCAATCAAAGCAAGAAGTATAAATCACTTTTTGATAATGCAAAAGAGCCATTGTATCCTTCATGTCCAAAAGGGATAACAAAATTGTATTACGTCGTCAAGCTGAATAACTTGAAAACCCAGTATGGCTTTTCCGACAATGGTGTGACTACACTCCTAGAATTCATAAAGGAATTACATCTTGAAGGTAACACACTACCAACAAAGTATCACGACATGAAGAAGATGATTAAGCAAGTTGGTATGGATTACAAAACTTATGATGCGTGCATTAATGACTGCATTTTGTATTTGAAGGATGATGCAAGTAGAGTTTTTTGTCCAGTTTGCAAACAACCAAGATATAAAACAACATTCAACGAAGAGAAAAGAGCTGCCAAAGTACCTCAAAAGACGTTGAGACATTTCCCTCTAATTCCTAGGCTGAGGAGGTTGTATACTATACCATGGATAGCAGATGCTATGACTTGGCATGGTCGTGCCAAGTCTAATTTAGACGTAATGCGTCACCCATGTGATGCTTCTCAATGGCGAGCTGCAGATTCTTTTGAAAAAATATTTGTTGTTGAATCACGAAATGTCACGCTTGGATTAGCAACGGATGGTTTCAATCCGCATGCATCTCTAGGTAACCGTTATAGTTGTTGGCCAGTAGTTATAGTACCGTATAATCTTCCTCCATCCATGTGCATGAAAAGAGAGTTTTCAATGTTGTCATTGTTGATTTCTGGACCAAAACAACCAGGAAAGGATATTGATGTTTATTTGCAACCGTTGATAGACGAGTTACAACTGTTATGGGAAGGAGTCGCTGCGTTACTCATTTAATAATTCTGAGTTTACAACGAGAGCTAGGTTGTTGTGGGCAATTCATGATCATCCTGCACTAGGGACTTTATCGGGATTCATAACTCATGGCTATTTTGCATGTCCTACATGTGGGGAAGACACTTGTTCTTACTATCTTCGTGCAAGTAAGAAGATGTGTTACATGGGACATCGAAGATTTCTTCCTTTCAAACATAAGTTTCAAGACGAAAAAACAAACTTTGATAACAAACAAGAATATCGTCGTCCTCCACGGCCATTGACTGGTTATCAAGTTGAAGAGAAGGTAGCTAATATCAAGATGAAAGTTGGTAAAGACAAACTAGAAATCGGTCGAAAACAAAAAAAGAAAACCGATGAAGACGAAGTTGAGAATGTTCCTACATGGTATAGGAGGTCCATCCTCTTTGATTTTCCATATTGGAAAGCAAATTTGGTCCGACATAATATTGATGTTATGCATACAGAGAAGAATGTCACTGAGCATCTCATTAGCACAATTATGGGTCATAAAGACAAGTCAAAAGACGGCATCAATGCACATAAGGATTTGAAAAACATGGGTATAAAACAAAAATTGTGGGTGAGTGAAGATCTTGAAAGAAATAAAGTAATCATACCAGATGCAACTTTCACCTTGAGAAAAGACGAAAGACTACGATTTTGCACCATTTTGAAAAGCCTAAAAGTGCCTAGCAAATTCTCTTCCAACTTCAATAACAATGTGAACATCAGTCCTCCTGAACTAACAAATATGAAGTCTCATGATTACCACGTCATAATGCAGCAATTACTTCCGGTATTGCTTCAGCATTCTTATCCACAACATAAGGATCCACGTAATGTTGTACATCGTATAAGTCTATTTTTTAACATTTTATGCTCGAAGGTGATCAACAGAGAACATCTTTTAAAAGCAAAGACTAGTTTGGTAGAAGCAATTTGTATGTTTGAAAAATAATTTCCACCTGTATTTTTTGACATCAGCATCCACCTTATGGTTCATTTAGCCGATGAAGCATTGATCTGCGGTCCAGTTAGATATAGGTGGATGTATCCTTTTGAACAGTAATTTACTAATCTTAGTTTTATTCATCATCATTCGATTTAAATAGGTACTAGTTATTTGTAATCGATTTACATTCATAGGTTGATGAAAACATATAAATGATACGTCCGCAACAAAAGATATATTGAAGGATGTATTGCAGAAGGATATATCATACAGGAAGCTAGTCTTTACTGCATGGAGTATATGCCAAAAGGAGGCGATGGCACACATAAACATACTCGTGAGGATTTCTTTGACGAGGATGATGAGTTTGCTGGTGAGATGCCTCTAGATAATGGTAAAGACATAACCTTAACCTCGGTGCAGTTTGAACAAGTTCATAGATGGGTCCTCAATAAGTATGATGGATTGGATGAATGGGAGAAGTAAGTTCACAAATAACTCCTGAATCTCCACCATTGTAAGTACATAAATGTTTTGAAATGTATTTTTTGCAGGAGGTATAACATCTATGTGAAAAGTACTAAATATCAATCTCGAAATGGTGTTTCATCTGTGGAAGATTGTCAAAGTTTTACTCTATGGTTACGTGGCGAGGTATATATTAAAACTTATTTAATATTTCACGCGTACTTAAAGGTATCATACACCTTATTAATCATACTTTTCACATATTTTATTTTTTTAGTTGGTGAAAACAAACGATGTTGATTCAACTCTTTGGCGCCTTGTGAATGGGCCGAAGTTCAAGGCGCGCAGTTATATGAATTACCAAGTAAATGGGTTTACATTCTCCCCGAAAAATTACGAAGAGTGGATGGTAACACAAGACAACAGTGTATGTATGAGAGCAATCACAAAATTTAGAGCCAGTGGGAAAGATAAAAATTATAAAGAAGCTGAAACAATGTATTATGTTGTTATTCAGGAGATAATTGAGTTGGATTATATAGACTTCAAACAAACGGTTTTTTATTTTGATTGGGTAAAGGTCAAAGACAGGGTCAATGGTTGCAAGATTCATCCTGTTTCAAACTTGATTACAGTTAATTTAGGGAAATCGGAGACCAAAGATAGGATGAACGATGAGCCATTTATTCTTGCGTCAGTAGCGAGTCAAGTGTTATACTCAAAAGATTTTAAAAATAATGGATGGTTTGTGGTTTTACACACACCTAAGCGGTTGACTACAATCGTGGATGATCTTGAGTTTCCTACCGTCTATCAATCAGCCTTTGAAGATAACAAAAAATTAGAAGATCTTACCAAATGCATATGTTAATATAAGATGTATTTCTTAATTGAATTGAGTTGAATTTCAAATGTGGCTGAATTTAGAATTTTTTTATTATGAATTTAGAATTTTTCATGTATCACTATTTAGTTATTATTCTAAATTTTAGAAATTTGTTTGCTTACGTATGATGATGGAAAAAGATCGGTTGCGTTTGAATTAATGTGTAAATCCAAATATTAGTGCTATTTGAAGACTAAAACAACACTGAACATTTCATACATTTTTTGTTCTAATTTTATATTGCATAAGTAATATGTGGCCTCTGTGGTAGGTGGATAATGGCTGCACTGAACATTTATTGCCATCATTGTAGAAAGATGACTAGAATGTCCTTATTGCATACTTTCTTGGTGTGGTTAGTCATAGTTATTCATTCCCTTTATTTGTTGTATATATCTTTTGTTTTATTCAAATATTTTAGTGTTACAAAAATTTATTTGAGGTGGAAATATTAAAAAAATTATTTTGTAATTGTTTCACTTGTTCATTAGTAACTTACATTTCTAAATTTATTCTGACGTCATATCTTTAAGTGATAATTTATGCCGCATCCTACTCGACTTTGAGAGGCATCTAACAACCTAGTATGTTAGAAAATATTATTTGCATAACATATGCTGTGAACTATTATGCTGTGAACTCATATATGTTTCTTTCTGAATACTTGCAGCAACAATGTTAGAAGCGCAGAAACGTCGATCCATTCAGTCGCTCATTCGTCATCTTCACAACCCAAGAAAGTTGAGACAAATGCATATGGTTTTCCAGTTTCTGATAATGCTGGGAAAATAGGCAGTAGACTTGGTAAATTGGTACGAATTCATGTGCCGATATCATATGAAAGTTGGGATAAAGTACCCAACAAATGTAAAGATGACGTTTGGGCTAAATTGCGGGTAAGCCATTCTCTCTTTTTTCCAATAATTCTTTACTGCAAACTGATATTTTACTATGCTAAACAATCAAGTTATAAAAATAAACATACCTTCATGTACCTCCATACTTGTCTAATAAGCCTACATTTTCTGTTTTTGCTTCAAGTACCTTCATATACTTAATAGTTTTTTTACCGATCCAAAAGAGTTATATATATAGAATGTCTGTATAATTTATAGTTTGTACTTGAGCCCTTCGACATCGCACAAGTATAACGTTTTATATATATAGAATTTTGCTTGTGCAATATGATATTGCGCGGATATAAAAGTTGAAATGAAAATGAGACATATTTTTATAGCAAGTTTTGAACGAGTCCTAAAATTGAATTAGGTTTTTTTCTTGGTTCAATAAATAAAATTTGTTCTTTGGTTGGACTTGTTAAGTTATAAATGCAACCACCTACAAATTCAATTGCTAGATTACATCTGCAATTATAAAATTTATAGTATCTATTAGCATGGTTATATGTAACGATACGATTTTTCGATGCTCGAAAGTCAACATTAATACGTCCACTGTATCAAATGCCGTGCAGCCGAATGCCGGAAAACCGAACCATTAGGGTTAAAAGAAGAGGTAGAAGAAGATAGAAGAAAAGAAAGAACAGAAAAACAGAAACATAAACAATATCAGAATCTCACATTCGCAGCGGAACAATATATAATAGATAATCACTAGTCTTTTAAACAAAGAACTATACCAGTTTATACATTACATCACATCAGAGTCAATATATAACTCAATACAACATTGGACCGTTATATAAACTGGTCCTCATACAGAATACATAGCGGAATAAAATAAACAAGTACGGTAGTACGCTTCGCCATCCAGCTTGCTTCCAAAGCTCCAGAATATCCAGAATATCCTGATAACATAAATCTAGGCTGCCCGTGTGGAAAATTATGGGCACCCAGAGTTTAGAAGGGAAACAATAAACTCCGAGTCAGTCATGGTGACTGGTGTGAGATCGCAAAACAGTTATTTTCACAAAGAAAATGAAATTAATTCGCAATGCTTTTGGAAAATGAAACTACCATAAGACTCCCGCCACACACACACAATGCAAACGCAGAATTGGAGGAGATTTCTTCTTATGATAGTCAAAGATGCTTACTACGCAAATCATTGGATATTATTTTTAATGTCTAGTGTAGGAAAACATTTCGAAAGTATAATATTAATCTTAGCCAGCATATGTACCATTATACTATGCCTACTATAGCTGCTATGTTAAATAGCAGGTTCTACAACTAAAATCGTACAAGTTTCGTATTGGGAAATGGATTTCCAACAAATGGTCAGGCTAAGGAACTTCCTTTCCTACTGCCGAATGGGATCGCCTCTGGCTGGACGTCCCGAGAGACAAACTGCTCTCTGCCAACAAAGCCGGGTTACCCCTATAACTAGGCAACTCACGAATATGTCATCCCCCAGTCCTTTGGGACCTTTATCCGAGCGCTCGGTAACCAACATCACACATAATAAATAAAGTGTGTCCATATGAGTAATTATCTGGGCTCCATACCATGATACCACCCCTTTCCAGAAGGAAATGACATACCCTAAAGGGCGCGACCCTCATAACCTTGCCACAACATTCCTGTTTCGACCATTTCCGGGTTGTGAGGCCCTGACGAAGTCTCGTCCACAAAGCTACGCTTTTTCACAAAGCCACGCTTTAATCACAAATGATCAATAAATGATCATCATCACAGCAATACTCAGCATGCCACATTACCAAATTGGGAATATATCGCTGATAACATTCAACTACATAACCTCTGAGTTCGTACGTCTCAGAGAAGGGTGTTAAGCTAAGAGAATAAATTCTCCGCCACCAACAGAAATGTATTTGAAAGAAATCAGCTCTATATCTCAAAATGTAATGTCAGACACGTAACCATACAATTCTGTTCTGGGTTCGAACAGAACCGAAGGCACTTCCAAAGAAGCCCTTGCAATCCGGATATTCACAATCCCGATAAAACTTCCCATCACAAAGGAAATCGCTATACCGTAGCTAACGGTGCAGAGACAATCAATAGGTCATCCTATCGTTTTCACAAACACCCGGTCTTCACCACCGGTCTTCAATACGATCCATATCGTCGTATCATTATTCGGAATGGGTTATCTGACACAAAGGTCCTTTCCCGGCTAAACCGAATAATAAGCGTTTGTTTTAAAAACAAATTCAAATGCCATTTCAAAGGCAAATATTGATAGTCGGTGATTTAACTATCAACAACATTCACAACAATCGACCAATTTAAATAATTTTCCCAAATTATTTAATTTCAAAATATCTTCACGAGATATATATTTTTCCACACTTCATATTTGAAAACCAATTTCAAATCACTTTTCACCTTTCAACTTTTGAAAATAAATTTCAAATCAATTTCCTTACACGGAATATATTTCCAAATATATCTTTTAAAAACCCACTTAGAACTTTTAATTTATATTTTAAAAGCTACTTTGGAATATACTCGGTTTTTCAAGAAAAATACACTTCCATTTCAAAATGGTCAATTTAAACCAATTAAATAAATCCTTATCGATTTATTTTAAATTTACGTTCCAAATCCGTAAATTTACTTTCACACTTTAAAAATAAATCAGCGTTTACTTTTAAAACAAATTTCCCTTTTATTTCATAAATTCCATTTTGAATTTACATTTCCAAATATTTCCTTTTAACCCCAAAATCAAATTCAAAATTAATTTCTCATTTAATTTCAATATCGAATTAATTACAAATTGATTTCTAAGTTTTATTTCAATAGAATAAAACATTTCAATTTATTTCTAAGTTTATCTTTAAATAACAAGCCATTTGCAAATCGACTTCCAAATTCATTTTTCAAACATTAAATCAATTTCAAATAAATTTTCCAATGATTTATTTTCCATTACCAAATTAATTACAAATTTGATTTCTAAATTTATTTCAACTCCAAATAAATTTCCAAATCGATTTCTCAAAGGTTCATTTTCCAATACCAAATTAATTACAAATTTATTTCTAAAAGTTTATCACTTTTAAATGAATTTCCTTTGTTCTTTCCAAATTATTCAAATTTCCATTTTTAAATGAATTCTTCAACTTTAAAACAATATTATTCAAAACTCATTTTTTTCCATATTTTGGAATTTATTCGGTAAGATTTCGAAAATCAAATTTTAATACTTTAAAATTCCTTCTTTCAATAAATTCAATTCTGAAAAATAAATTCACTTAAAATTTTCTGCTTTAATTCCAAAAATCCAATTTATATTCATTTCTGGTATCCAACGATACCAAAAATACATTCGGCTAAATTTTAGCCTTCAACAATTTCAATTATCAATAAATCATCCACAGATTATCAATAAATCACGTCATTCACATATGAAATAATATTCAAAAAAATTTGAGGAATCCAGTTGGATCCCTCCAACCTGTTTTCCTGCATCCACTAATGTTAGCACAATACCTATTCCACTTCGAGGTGGAATATCGCGGTATATGGGATTTATAAAAATATCATCCGCTATTATACGGCGCAATAGGGTCTCATCCGCTATATAATGCGGGAAATCACAACTGCAATATATACATATGCCAATATATATATATATATATTGCTATATATAGATATATCCTACAATATCTAATATCACATCCAAACAGACGATCAAATCAATAACTGTAAAATCAACTTCACATTCGAGTGAGAAGATCTCACCTTTATTTCCGTTCGCCATCCACTTAAATCCTGATTTGGTTTTCTCGGTTTTGACCTTGTACAAAATTATGGTTTTATTAATAATTGTTTCCTTAGAATCGAACAAATCAATTAACTAAATTAACTAGCTATTTAAATTTAACCAATAAATTTTAAGATCAAGTAAATAAAAATATGTGTTTATTTCCCATTTTCAAACTGCTTAAAAAAATCTATATAGGTTTCAAAACTTAATCTTTATATAAATTCTTATATTCAAATCTTTTATATATATACTGTTTCACAGTTTATTTACATATACATCTAAATACACATGTATATTCGTATTATATTATCATTATTCTCCTCTCTGATATCTATATACATTTAGATAAAAAACTGCAAATCAATACCTCAATCACGGCCACTCCTACTGCAACTCACGAACAAGCCAACGACACCCCTTAGAAAGCTTCGACCATCACCACGCTGGCCACCAGCTCGAACGCCAGAACCACCCGAGTCATAAGCGACCCCTACTCCATTGCTCGAGTACAACAGAGCATCGCGACCTTCCAGAATTCACACAATCGCGCGCGCCACATTCTATTGCAAAGTCGACTGACCAGATACGAGTTCTCTTTGATGACGACATCGAATCGCCAGGCCACTCGACACCCTTGCGAAAACTCGAACACGCGCCACCCTCTGAAAATTATCGCGAATGATAATCGCGGTTGCAGTCGCCATTAATCGCCGAGAGCCTCAACTCAACCCTAACTCGCGAACTCAATTTGAATTTGATTTAAGTCAAACGAATGATTCGTTTTAATCTTAGTTCGACCATTAAAGGAAGGCAGGCTCGAGATTTTTCTGAGATTGTTTATCTCCTCTTTTTTTTCGTTTGAGTTCGGCCTATTGATTAATTTAGAGCAGACGCGTGTTATTTGGAAGGACACGTGCTAACTAGGTGATTAAGAGACAACTTATGTAAGAAGAAATTTGACCAGTCAAAATATAAATATTATATTTAAATTCAAATTTAAATCGACTTCAATTCGAAGCTTAAAATTTTTACATCCTATCGAGGCGTGCTGCTAGGCGTTTATAATGTTAAACCCCTATTCCAAAAGCACTGGAAAAGGTTTCGAATCCAAATTCGAACGTATGAAGAAAATAGCTTTTTGGATCTAGTTATAATATTAAATTTTCGATATAAATTTCAGCGCGTTTGCTTATTGTACGATCACACGACAGCTCCAATCACCACGAAAATTGAAATCCGATAATAATACAATATTACGGATCCAATAGAACTGGTTTCGCTGAATTCCGAGACTGTGCCCCGGAACGCTATTTTCAAATTCAACTTAAACGATATAAATTCAAAACTGAACAAACAATTTCAAATTCAATTCTGAAAGTTCCAATATCTTCAGAATTATCAATATAAATTTTCTAAGCCTTGAAATATTTTTAATCAGCTTAAAACTGAAGATTCAAATTTTTATCCAGATTTAACGATTAAATTCAATAATTTATTTACCAAATTCACTTTGATATTTGAATTTCAAATTAAATTGAATCCCAGATATTTAAAATCAATTAAATATCCTGATTTCCAATATCAAAATTTCAGGGTCGTTACAATCTTCCCCCCTTAAAAGAATTTCGTCCCGAAATTACAAGTTAAGAAGAATGTTTCAATACCCAGTAACTATTTTACCAAAACCAAACAGTTTTATCAAATTTTCAGAACAAATCCTTTTATTAAAGGTTATCATTTCAACTAACTGTCCAAACACTTTCATAGTTTTCAAACAACTTCATTTTACTTCACAATTCAAATTTAAATTTTAAATTGTCCATAATTTCTCGAAATTTTTCTAACTCTCGAAATTTTCGAAAATTTTTGCCAGCGTCTCCTTTGCGTGGCTAGCTCGGTACTACTACAAAATGTCCTTTCGGACCCTCAGATTTCAAAAAGAGAAAGGAAAGCCAAGCGGCTAGACAAGAAAAGATCAAATTTCATACTGAAATTTAAATACATACCTTTTGTCGAGCAATTTAAATTATCTTCAAAATCAAAATCCAAAATCCATTTTCCTTAGCCTTTACAATTCCTGTATATTTTACTGAACAACAATGTCCAATTTTAGTTATTGGAATCCCAATACCCATTTTACTTAAGAATTTCACCTTTCATTTCTTAAGTTCAATACAATTATTTCTTATATTCAAATTGAATTTTACTTCCATATAAAATCAACTTGCTTCAATAACAAAGTTATATATTCATTTCTCTTCAACTTTGCATTTTCAATCCCATTCGAATTCAATTGCAATTTCAATTCTATTTGAATTTATTTCAAATCTCAATACTTTTATTTCCAAAAAATTCATTCAGATTTTCATTTCGAATTTTACTTGAATTCGATTCATCTTCTATTTCTGAATATTGAGTTTCATTTACCTTTATCTCAAATTCAATTTGAAATCACTTGTCGTTAAGTGAAAAAATTTCAAAAATTCCAAAAAATTTCTAACTCTCGAAATTTTCAGAAAATTTTGGCGGAGTCTCTTTTGTACGGAGGAGCTTTTGCAATTTGACAAAAGATATAAATATATATACATCGACCCACTGGGTCGAAAAAGCAGAAAAACAGTTCATATTTCCTATTTTTATTGCGTAGGCGTACCTTTTTAGCATTTTAATGCAAAGCAGTTTATTATTAGTATTTGCGCAACCCAAATGCAGCCAAACGGCTTCAAAAACCTGTACTTACTCAATTTAAAAAGGTAAGTGACAATATAAGAAATCTATTTAACAATTCGCTTATTTTAATAACAAATATATAGATTTCATTAGCCATACATCCAAAATAAATTCCATTAGCAATTCCTGAGGTTTCAATTCAACTTAAATCGCTTCTATCTAATTCACATTCAATTTCTATTTAATTCAAGTGATTAACAACTCACTTTCTTACATTCAATTCACTTCTAAGTGGATCTAACTCATATCTATTTCAATTGATACAAAAATTAATTTCTATTTGCTTTTATTAACTCATAGAATTTATACAATCTCGTTTTTGTCAAATGATAATTCTTTCTATTTAGATTTGTTAATATTCATGCAACTAAATGGTTACTTAAGCTAACAATCATTTAAATTGATTCCATTCAATTTAACTTACATTCCATATTCTCATTCATTTCATTTGAAACCATTTCACAAAAATTTTCTTAAGTCGAGCATTTATTCAATATTTACTTAAGCTATTTCACTACAAACTCAAGTTCAATTCCTTGTAAATAATTTCCAATTTATTTACTTTGATTGGTTTTCATTTATCAAATCTATTCCATTCACTAATTCAATTCAATTAGTACATTCACTATTCATTTTAAATTTCAATTTCCATATTCAATTCATCTCGAATTTATTTTATTAATAACAAGGAAATTACAATTAATTTCTGCTTACTTGAATTTATTTGCAAATTCAACCCATTTTAAATTTAGTTCACAACACAACTTTAATTTAACTAACTTCCAATTCATTACTTTATGAATTAGCAATTTATCAAGTTAGTTTACTTGAATTTAATCCACTTTATCTTTTTTTTTCAAAGTTTGGATTTTTATTCAACTTTATTCAAATCAAATTTCATTATTCTATTCCGATTCATTCATTTACAAATGTAGCTTCATTGGTTCACTCACAAATTCATTTCTTTTCAATTTGAATTTCATTACAATCAAACTTTAAATATTTTATAAGTTATCAACTTATTTTATATTCCATTTGTGAATTTTATTTTCAAATATTTTCTTGGAATTCTATTTCAATTATAAATCTCATTTACAATTACATTTACAAATTCATTCGTATATGAATTCATTTCCTCATCTTTCAATTCATATTTATAAATTTCATTTGTTAAATGAATTTATCTTCAAATCTTTGGTTATATCATTTTATTTCTTATTTTTTTCCATATAACAATGATAATATTTCAATATTATCTCTTCCTAACAACCAAGCATCCATATAAAATAATAATTCATAGAAAATGATTTCTTTTCTATACGAAAATAGTTTTAGGCAAAATTATTTCATTTACCCTATTTAAAACAATACTGTGTCAGTTTATCTTGTTTAAGAGTTTAGAAACCCCTATCGATTACAGTTAGCTAGACTGCACCGACCAGAATCTATAAACAATCAACCGATAAGTCAACACAATACCAAAACAAATTTTATATTCACTAATAAATATGCACTCATATCTATGATTACACTCAACTCATTCTAGAGTACTATTGACTCTATCTCTATTGAGTAACACCCAATAGAGCCAAGGGTTGTCGCTCAATCATACGCTCTGATACCACATGTAACGATACGATTTTTCGATGCTCGAAAGTCGACATTAATACGTCCACTGTATCAAATGCCGCGCAACCGAATGCCGGAAAACCGAACCATTAGGGTTAAAAGAAGAGGTAGAAGAAGACAGAAGAAAAGAAAGAACAGAAAAACAGAAACAGAAACAATATTAGAATCTCACATTCACAGCGGAATAATATATAATAGATAATCACTAGTCTTTTAAACAAAGAACTATATCAGTTTATACATTACATCACATCAGAGTCAATATACAACTCAATACAACAATGGACCGTTATATAAACTGGTCCTCATACAGAATACATAGCGGAATAAAATAAACAAGTACGGTAGTACGCTTCGCCATCCAGCTTGCTTCCAAAGCTCCAGAATATCCTGATAACATAACTCTAGGCTGCCCGTGTGGAAAATTATGGGTACCTAGAGTTTAGAAGGGAAACAATAAACTCCGAGTCAGTCATGGTGACTGGTGTGAGATCGTAAAACGGTTATTTTCACAAAGAAAATGAAATTAATTCGCAATGCTTTTGGAAAATGAAACTACCATAAGACCTCCCGCCACACACACACAATGCAAACGCAGAATTGGAGGAGATTTCTTCTTATGATAGTCAAAGATGCTTACTACGCAAATCATTGGATATTATTTTTAATGTCTAGTGGAGGAAACATTTCGAAAGTATAATATTAATCTTAGCCAGCATAGGTACCATTATACTATTCCTACTATAGCTGCTATGTTAAATAGCAGGTTCTATAACTAAAATCGTACAAGTTTCGTATTGGGAAATGGATTTCCAACAAATGGTCAGGCTAAGGAACTTCCTTTCCTACTGCCGAATGGGATCGCCTCTGGCTGGACGTCCCGAGAGACAAACTGCTCTCTGCCAACAAAGCCGGGTTACCCCTGTAACTAGGTAACTCACGAATATGTCATCCCTCGGTCCTTTGGGACCTTTATCCAAGCGCTCGGTAACCAACATCACACATAATAAATAAAGTGTGTCCAAATGAGTAAGTATCTAGGCTCCATACCATGATACCACCCCTTTCCAGAAGGAAATGACATACCCTAAAGGGCGTGACCCTCATAACCTTACCGCAACATTCCTGTTTCGACCATTTCCGGGTTGTGAGGCCCTGACGAAGTCTCGCCCACAAAGCTACGCTTTTTCACAAAGCCACGCTTTGATCACAAATGATCAATAAATGATCATCATCACAGCAACACTCAGCATGCCACATTACCAAATTGGGAATATATCGCTGATAACATTCAACTACATAATCTCTAAGCTCGTACGTCTCAGAGAAGGGTGTTAAGCTAAGAGAATAAATTCTTCGCCACCAACAGAAATGTGTTTGAAAGAAATCAGCTCTATATCTCAAAATGTAATGTCAGACACGTAACCATACAAGTCTGTTCCAGGTTCGAACAGAACCGAAGGCACTTCCAAAGAAGCCCTTGCAATCCGGATATTCACAATCCCGATAAAACTTCCCATCACAAAGGAAATCTCTATACCGTAGCTAACGGTGCAGAGACAATCAATAGGTCATCCTATCGTTTTCACAAACACCCGGCCTTCACCACCGGTCTTCTATACGATCCACATCGTCGTATCATTATTCGGAATGGGTTATCTGACACAAAGGTCCTTTCCCGGCTAAACTGAATAATAAGCGTTTGTTTTAAAAACAAATTCAAATGCCATTTCAAAGGCAAATATTGATAGTCGGTGATTTAACTATCAACAACATTCACAACAATCGACCAATTTAAATAATTTTCCCAAATTATTTAATTTCAAAATATCTTCACGAGATATATATTTTTCCACACTTCATATTTGAAAACCAATTTCAAATCACTTTTCACCTTTCAACTTTTGAAAATAAATTTCAAATCAATTTCCTTACACGGAATATATTTCCAAATATATCTTTTAAAAACCCACTTAGAACTTTTAATTTATATTTTAAAAGCTACTTTGGAATATACTCGGTTTTTCAAGAAAAATACACTTCCATTTCAAAATGGTCAATTTAAACCAATTAAATAAATCCTTATCGATTTATTTTAAATTTACGTTCCAAATCCGTAAATTTACTTTCACACTTTAAAAATAAATCAGCGTTTACTTTTAAAACAAATTTCCCTTTTATTTCATAAATTCCATTTTGAATTTACATTTCCAAATATTTCCTTTTAACCCCAAAATCAAATTCAAAATTAATTTCTCATTTAATTTCAATATCGAATTAATTACAAATTGATTTCTAAGTTTTATTTCAATAGAATAAAACATTTCAATTTATTTCTAAGTTTATCTTTAAATAACAAGCCATTTGCAAATCGACTTCCAAATTCATTTTTCAAACATTAAATCAATTTCAAATAAATTTTCCAATGATTTATTTTCCATTACCAAATTAATTACAAATTTGATTTCTAAATTTATTTCAACTCCAAATAAATTTCCAAATCGATTTCTCAAAGGTTCATTTTCCAATACCAAATCAATTACAAATTTATTTCTAAAAGTTTATCACTTTTAAATAAATTTCCTTTGTTCTTTCCAAATTATTCAAATTTCCATTTTTAAATGAATTCTTCAAGTTTAAAACAATATTATTCAAAACTCATTTTGTTCCATATTTTGGAATTTATTCGGTAAGATTTCGAAAATCAAATTTTAATACTTTAAAATTCCTTCTTTCAATAAATTCAATTCTTAAAAATAAATTCACTTAAAATTTTCTGCTTTAATTCCAAAAATCCAATTTATATTCATTTCTGGTATCCAACGATACCAAAAATACATTCGGCTAAATTTTAGCCTTCAACAATTTCAATTATCAATAAATCATCCACAGATTATTAATAAATCACATCATTCACATATGAAATAATATTCAAAAAAATTTGAGGAATCCAGTTGGATCCCTCCAACCTGTTTCCTTGCATCCACAAATGTTAGCACACTACCAATTCCACTTCGAGGTGGAATATCGCGGTATATGGGATTTATAAAAATATCATCCGCTATTATGCGGCGCAATAGGGTCTCATCCGCTATATAATGCGGGAAATCACAACTGCAATATATACATATGCCAATATATATATATTGCTATATATAGATATATCCTACTATATCTAATATCACATCCAAACAGACAATCAAATCAATAACTGTAAAATCAACTTTACATTCGAGTGAGAAGATCTCACCTTTATTTCCGTTCGCCATCCACTTAAATCCTAATTTGGTTTACCCGATTTTGACCATGTACAAAATTATGGTTTTATTAATAATTGTTTCCTTAGAATCGAACAAATCAATTAACTAAATTAACTAGCTATTTAAATTTAACCTATAAATTTTAAGATCAAGTAAATAAAAATATGTGTTTATTTCCCATTTTCAAACTGCTTAAAAAAAATCTATATAGGTTTTAAAACTTAATCTTTATATAAATTCTTATATTCAAATCTTTTATATATATACTGTTTCACAGTTTATTTACATATACATCTAAATACGCATGTATATTCGTATCATATTATCATTATTCTCCTCTCTGATATCTATATACATTTAGATAAAAAACTGCAAATCAATACCTCAATCACGGCTACTCCTACTACAACTCACGAACAAGCCAACGACACCCCTTAGAAAGCTTCGACCATCACCACGCTGGCCACCAGCTCGAACGCCAGAACCACCCGAGTCATAAGCGACCCCTACTCCATTGCTCGAGTACAACAGAGCATCGCGACCTTCCAGACTTCACACAATCGCGCGCGCCACATTCTATTGCAAAGTCGACTGACCAAATACGAGTTCTCTTCGATGCCAACATCGAATCGCCAGGCCACTCGACACCCTTGTGAAAACTCGAACACGCTCCACCCTCTGAAAATCATCGCGAATGATAATCGCGGTTGCAATCGCCGAGAGCCTCAACTCAACCCTAACTCGCGAACTCAATTTGAATTTGATTTAAGTCAAACGAATGATTCGTTTTAATCTTAGTTCGACCATTAAAGGAAGGCAGGCTCGAGATTTTTCTGAGATTGTTTATCTCCTTTTTTTTCGTTTGAGTTCGGCCTGTTGATTAATTTAGAGCAGACGCGTGTTATTTGGAAGGACACATGCTAACGAGGTGATTAAGAGACAACTTATGTGAGAAGAAATTTGACCAGTCAAAATATAAATATTATATTTAAATTCAAATTTAAATCGACTTCAATTCGAAGCTTAAAATTTTTACATCCTATCGAGGCGTGCCGCTAGGTATTTATAATTTTAAACCCCTATTCCAAAAGCACTAGAAAAGGTTTCGAATCCAAATTTGAACGTATGAAGAAAATAGCTTTTTGGATCTAGTTATAATATTAAATTTTCGATATAAATTTCAGCGTGTTTGCTTATTGTACTGTACGATCACACGACAGCTCCAATCACCACGAAAATTGAAATCCGATAATAATACAATATTACGGATCCAATGGAACTGGTTTCGCTGAATTCCGAGAATGTGCCCCGTAACGCTATTTTCAAATTCAATTTAAATGATATAAATTCAAAATTGAACAAACAATTTCAAATTCAATTCTGAAAGTTCCAATATCTTCAGAATTATCAATATAAATTTTCTAAGCCTTGAAATATTTTTAATCAGCTTAAAACTGAAGATTAATCAAATTTTTATCCAGATTTAACGATTAAATTCAATAATTTATTTACCGAATTCACTTTGATATTTGAATTTCAAATTAAATTGAATCCCAGATATTTAAATTCAATTAAATATCCTGATTTCCAATATCAAAATTTCAGGGTCGTTACATTATATGTAAAATTTGCTCCATAAGGTGACAAATCCAGAACTGAAACTGATATCGAAACATGGGATGAAATGCTGAATGTATGAAAGCTCGTCTTTTAGTTTTAACAAAGTCTTCTAACAGAGCCAAAGATTAGTATCTGTGATTCAGTTTATATGGACGTCAACCATATTATCACCCCTACCGCATCCAGCACTTCATGTGTAAAAACTGCAGTACTTCACATTTGTCATTTAGCTTGAATGGTCCATACGGTCAGAACAAGAACTCACAATCAAACTGCAGTACTTCCTAGTATGTTAACAGTTTTTATATATTTTCTTTTTAATGTATTTTTTATCTTCAGTATATATAGACATTTTATGAGCTAGAGTCGGATACAAAAGAGTTGTATTTTAAAAAAAATGTGCGAATCATTTAGAAGATACAAAAGTGAATTGAGGACAGGGTTGTAACGACCCGTAAATTTCAACCGTTTTAATAACGTTATTAATTGAAATTTTTCGAAATTTTAAACGATAAAATTTTGAAATAAAAATTTAATATTTGGAATACGTCTAGTCAAACATAGCAACTGGTAAATTTTCGTCCGAAAATATGAAAGTTTATTTCGCGCGTAAATTCACTTCAATTTAATCAGTTAAAAAGCGTTGAAAATAAAACGTTTCCAAAACCTAAATGTTTTTACATAGAAAAATTCTAAACCATCTTCTGAGCAAAATGTCAGTTTGTCACTTTTCCAAATTTGGACATCTTTGGCTCCGTCGATCTTATTTTTCAGCGTTTTTCTTGCATTTTCCGTAGTAGAAAAATTCGAATTTTATAATTCAATCATACCACTGATATTTGTATACCGGTTTGATTGTCTCGTCATGCTGATCTCCACAGTGTAGTCATATGTGTGTTTCGGAAGCCGGTTCGTGACAGAATCTACGTAAACGGTAACCCTATCGGTACCCTGTTCGTGTCTTTTGAGTCCGGTATCTTTTCGTTGCTTTGGAAATAACCAAAGACCCATAGCCTTTAATATTCTTGAAAATTTACGTTTGGCTTTTGCATTAATGTGGTGACCTTTGGTTTCATATCAAAAAAAAAAAAGTGGTTCATCATTTACGTTCTCTGTCATTTTATTTCCATCTTCTCTAGGCTAAATATTTATAACATCTCAAAAATGAAATCTGGTTCATCATTTTTTTCCAATTCCAACCCCTCAAAGCACCTAGCAATCACAGCCTTCCCTCACCTTTCATTCTTCAACGTTATTTTCCCTTCCACTTCGCCAAACACCACCAACGGCCGGACGCATCCCCACCTCCACCACTCTAAGATCCGTCCATGCCAAACCCTACCCACCGAGCACCACCACCGTAGACCGTTCCATTTCGCCGTTCATCCCCGGCAGCCCGCAACCGCCTCCAACCTGAGAACAAATCCATCAAACGCCCGTCAACCCGCCTCCTCAGCCGCCACAACCTCCTCAACCACCCCGACCACCAATGCTCTGCCCACTTCCTTCCCGGCAGTGAACGCCAAACGACAGCATCACCTTTCCCTTCGCCTAATCCATCGACTCACGCCCACGTCTTCTCTTTCACTTCCGACCTACAACCATGGCCGCTCCACCTCGCTGAACATTGGCCTATCCTCCTCGCCTGCACCAGCCGTCGGCCTTCGCCTCGACAGCGACCCGACGCCACACTCCATCGTACAAGAAACCGTAACACCACCTCCCTTAAAGCTGACAGCCTTGGCCATGCTTCACTTCGTTTCCTCCTCCCTCCGCTCATCTTGCCGCCGCAAGCAGAAAGCCTACCCTTCGACTCATCCACCCATGACTAGCCGAGCTCCCTCCTTTCTTTGTCTCTTACAGGTTATGATGTGTTTCATTTTAAATACTTTGTGAATATCTGGTTTGTATAACTTGTTAATATTTCGTTTTTTTAGTATAGGTTCTGTTTATGTATCTCTTAGTTAAAATAATATGTTGCAATATGAGTTTGTCTGTAGTTATATTATATGTGTTATGCCGGTTCATATATAAATATATATTTTTTGCAATGTATGGTTTTCTTCTTTTTGCTGTGAAATGCTAGTTTACAATATAAAGACTTGTAGTAGTTGAAAGGGCTGAGTGTGTGTGAGTGTATAAGGTATATAAGTTTAGTAACATACGTTCTATTATAAAATTTAAATAGGTGTTATGATCTTTAAATCTATGTGTTTTAATGAAGTAGTGATTCTCTAATAATATATATAGTATACATGCTTGTACAAATTTTAACATGTTAGTAATATGAGTTATAAATCAGTCAGTATGCTTTCACAGAGATACATGTGTTGGATTGAGACATATCTATGTTAGACTATAGGTATATTATTATATGCAGATTTGTCTAGAAACGGTTATTCGTATATGTTAGTCAGTTTTGTTGTCCTAGTTTAATCTTACAAAGCTTATATGTGTTAGAATATATGCAGTATATATGTTTATAAAGAATAGTACGTATGTTCATGATAGTTACTATAAGTTTAAACGTTATTTTATATTGTAAAGGATACGTATTATGTATTATATTATAAGCTTAAACAAAATCAAGTTTGCCATTTTGTTTTTAAATGCTGGTATAGAATAATATATGTCTGCATATATGATATCCGAAGTTTGCTGTTATATTTTCAAGTAGAGTCTGCACATATTGTGGTTGTTAATGACATGTGTCTTCTTTAGTTGAATGCACACATATATCACATTGTATATAGTAAGTTACCTTTAACGCATTGTTATATTGGTGGTCTGTTAGAGGTATAAGTTATATAGGGTGGTAGTACTTATATTAGTTTTAATATAAAATAATATGTTTGGGTTTTGTCCCAGGTTGATTTGCATATATATTTTTTTAGTAGATATAACGTTTGGGTTGCGTGTAGTTAGTATATAAGTCCTAGCTTGCTTGTTTAGGATAGTATGGGCAATGTACATATATTATACTTGCTGTTATAGATAAGTATTAGATTGTTGTTTATGTTATAAATATACCTATGGTATGCTTATATCTATACGAGTATTTATCTCGAATATATTACTATTTAAAACATTGATTTAAATTTTATATGTTATTTTAACATTGTAAAAAAAAAAAATTATTATTGATTCGTAACGATGATAATATAATTGCTGTTTATATCAATCTTATTCTGATTCGTTTATCAATTCCTTATCTATCAGCTTTACCCGTCGTGTCTATTTTCTCCATCGAAGCGCGTCCATCTAGCTTTGCTTCGGAATTCGTAGCTTGTTCTGTTGTCAAATTTCTCTAACCTCGAAAGGTGAGCACTCACTCACGATTAATGTTCTTTTATTTATTAAATTTGATTTCAATTGAAACAACAATTGAAATCTACTGCTGTTAGTTAATTACACTGTTATATATGCTATTGCCTGTATCAGTTCACATGTGACATCTGACACCATTATCTGTTAATTATTTATGTGATGATAATACAGTTGGCTGATAATTGATTGATTGTTGATGTTTATATTGGACGTTAAATTGTTAGTGTTAAAAGATAAATAGTATGCAAAATTGAACTTGATATAGGATAAATTAAATGTTAAATTTGATTAACTGACATTTGTATAATATGACCCCTTTAACTGTTGAATTTATTGACACGTAGGATTTGTTTAATTACATTTTGAACCACTGAATGTATGTTGTTAAATTGATGATGGATGAAATTGTAATAGATGACAAGTGAAACCCGTAACGTAATAATCTTTAATCTACATGAAATGATAGTGTAGATTCTAGAAATAATTATATTAATTCGCACAAACAACAATGTGAATTAATACGGTTATTTCGGGATTATTTGAATTGATTATTGGATTGTTGTTGTTGTTGTTATTGCTTGTTTATTTACTTTGACACCATCCCAGTTATCACACTGCAAGTTCCCTTTATGTTTTGATTTTGAATTAATTAAATTGGAATCGGGTTGAAATGATAAATACCCAAATTAAACTTTGACCTAGGATAGAAAATTAAATAAAAACTCGATTGGTCAATAATGTGATTTAAAAATAAAATGAAGATTTTATTTGAATAAATAATATGGTTTTGAAACGAAGTTGGAAATTGAATTTAATGAAATTTAAACGTGAATATTTAATAATCTGAAATGAAATATTAATAAAGAAATTGATGAAAGAAGGTTGTTTAATTTGAGAAATGTTTGAATTAAGTTTGAAATTATAATTAAGTTTGAAATTATTAAATTTCGAAATTATTTAATAATTAAGTTTTGAATTATTTAATAATTGAATAAGATTGAATCATTTGATAATTGAATAAAAATTTGAATTCTTTGATAAGAGAAATTGGACTTTTGAATAAGTGAGATTTGAACTTTATTAATAAATGAAATTGGGTTTCTTTATTTATTAAGTTTTGGGAATTTATTTAAGTAAGTAATAACTGAAATTGAATTTCTTAACAAGAAATAAAAATGCGATTTATTGAAATTAATGTAAGACTGGAAGTTTAAAGAATTCGATTTGATGAATTTAATTTAATTCAAAATTGTAAGTTTGATTTAATGAAGTTGAATTTAAATAATGGGTTTAATGAATTGGAAATTTAATAGAAACTGTTTTGAATGATAAAGTAATTTAACGATATTGAATGAAATCGATAAATGAATGTAAATTGATTTGAGTGTTAAAACTAAATTGATTTAAATGATTTCGAAATGAAACTTATATACGAACTTGAATCAATATTTGAATTTTGTAAATGGAAATTGAAATTGAATTATAAGATTTTGAAATTGGAAGTTGTGAAACGGAAATTTTGGAAATTGATTTCGAAAGACAAATGAAATGTTGATTTACGAATTCTAATTGAATTGAAATTGATTTGGTTTTGAAATATATTAAATGACCAATCGGTGAAATAATTACGGAAGTTATTAAAGAGACCGGAATTCGGTTATGGGTATACTCTCTATCTAAACCGAAAACCACTTTAATAGCTATGCGCGGAGTGATGATCCAGAATGAAGTGGTTGGAATGATGTACGTGATGACTGAAGAAAGAGAACGATAATGGATAGCCTTGACACTTGTGTCAAATTGGAAATGACTAAAACAGGAGCTGTGCCGGGCCAATGGAGGATTGATACCTCAAGTGGACACACTTCTTCGAACTACTTATACTTGTTGTCGATTGGTGCACCCTTGATTTTGGGAGTGTTGTCTCACGGTGTTGCGGGCGCTGTGGCGTTGCGTTCTCACCAGCCCGGATCAGGCGAACGGTAGTATCACTATCTTGGGTATAGCCTCATGTGCCTTGTCATACTTGTATTCCATTTATGCGCGACCACTACGATTTTGATTTGTACCTTTAGTATATGGATTGCCCTCTGGTGACTTCCGGTTTTGGGGAAACTACGGTCTTGTATATGCTTTTGGGAATAAAAATGTGTTAAGGGTGGAATGGGCCATGACTTAACGCTATTTTGATATCTTTTTATATTACTGATAGACATTATCTACTTATCGTACACTACTACCTAGTAGATAGTTTAACGGATCCTTAAAGGATGGTTATCCAAACATCCTTTGAGTTACTTGTATTTCAATTGCTATTTCACTTGAGTTGGATTTATTAATATAAGAATGTTAATCCTGACTCGAGTGTTTTGTTTTTCTTTACGCTCGGGTCAGACTGAGTAGTTCAGCTTTCGAGACTCACCTTTGGAGTTGGAGCTTCGCTTGGAGATCCAGCTATCTATCCAGCTTTCAGATATTCGATGATTCCAGTGATGTATTCTGATTTGTATCTGATGTGTTGTATTACTCATCTGTTGTAAACTCTGATGTATCTTATATATTCATATAGTAGCTTCATGAACTACTATCTCTTTTATTTCCGCTGCATTTATTACTCTGTGTCTGTGATCTGTGATTATTATTTATTTACTGTATATGTTCAGTTTTGCCAAATTTAAATTAACAACGCGGTATTTTGAGCAATTCAACTCCGGCATGAGTGTCTACCTATACACTTATAATGGATGCGAATGGTCCAAAATAGCGGGTCGTTACAAGGGTACTACAACAAATTTGATAATAATGAAGCTAGAAGGAAAAACTGTCCGCCAAAAGTTAGTGTAGAAGATTGGGACGGATTCTTGAAAAAAGAAGCAAAACCCGGCGCACGCGAAAGAAGAGAGCTAGGCAAAAAAAATAGATCACAATACAATTATACTCATCACAGTGGTCGTACAAGTCACGCCGTAGTAGAACATAAAATGGTACATTTTTAATTTTTTGTTATTTCGTTGCATTTTACCAGTTCGTTGCATCATTAGTTTTCTTGTGCAGACTAGAATATATGTAAAGTTATGTTTATCGATCATTGCAGTGTTATTGCTCGTTGTTCATATTTGTTGCCTATGAGATAACTAGGCTATGTTGGCCTCAATTTAAAACTGAGTTACACAAAATAAGTTAAAGCGTTTACAACCATTTTTTATTAAATTCTGCAAGTTCTCCCCTTTAAGTAATCTTTTATATGGCATGAGCAAGCTTTTAGCACTAGAAATGACAAAATTGTTTACATATGACTAGAATAGTAGTAGTATTAGCCTGTTAGGCCCTTCAACCATTGAAACTAACATAATTTACATATGGTCAGGATTATACCGGCACCTCTGTCTCTCAGATAACTAGTATATACTCAAACATTGGTTGAAAAAAAACTAAGGTAGGATAAAAACGAAGCTACAACCTTAAATATGTGTTCTACTCCTAGATTCACGGATAAAACTTTTCAGGAAAGGGGAGTAAACTAAAGCATGATTTTGATATGTACATGTAAATCAGTCAATCCACATTTGCATTGACATTTGTTTTGCTGTTTTTACCGGGAATGGATAACAATTTATAATAGTTACAATACATATATACATTATACATACATATGTATGTGCGCACGTGCGCATGTATGTATGTGTATGTTTGTATGCATGTATACACGAAGACACACATGCATCAACAATTGCTATAATTTGTTATGTATTATACACACATGCATCAATAACTATTATTATAAATTGTTTTGTATCCTCTATAAAAAAATAAAAAAAGGCAATTCCATCTTCCTCCTTATGTATCCCTTCTGCTCACAAGAAAAAGCTTGGAGAATTATATTGCAAAAGAAGTAAAGTATTTGAGCAGATCCAAAATAATCAAAACTATAAATTAGGTAGACTGAGTTGCTCTGCCTAGTTTCTAAAAGGTTTCGGTGTAACCATTCTTTAAATTGTTTCTAAATGGTTTCAAGCAAGTTGATAACTTCAGCTATTTACAAGCATATAAGCCATGCCTGCCTCGGTTTTAAACTATGGCAACTGCAACCTCAGTTTTAAACTAAGGCCATTGTGCCTCGGTTTTAAATTGAGACTACCTCAGTTTAAACTGAGGCCGTTGTGCCTTAGTTTAAAACTGAGGCCATGTTGCCTCAGTTATGAACCGAGGCAATTCCCGCCTCCATTTAAAACATAGGCTATTTAAAACTTCATATTAAAGTTTTGCTGTTAAGAAAAATCAATATTTCGGCTGCAGGCAATTGAAAATCCAGGAAAAGAAATCATACGCCGTGAAGTGTGGGAGAAAACTCATACAAAAAAGGATGGCACCATATCAGATTCAAATTCTTCGTACTTTGTAAGTTAAACAATATATTGTTTTAGATGATAAATTAAAAATGATTTACTATTATGACATATATGTTTACATGGTTTATCGGCCTATAACTTATATGCACGTAATATCTCAAGTATTATCATATTTTAGGGTAAAATTGCAAAAGCAAGGGAAACAATCAATGACGACGAGGAAGAAGATATGCCATTGGATAAAGACATCTTGTTACAAGCATTCGGTAAAGATAAAAGCGGCCGGACTCGAAGTGTTGGAACTATAATACCAAAGACACAAGTTAAAGCATCTACTATTCCACGTAAACAACTCAGAAGGAGTAAACAAGACTCAAATAGATTGGAAACAAGGATGGAGAAGGTGGAGGGTTCATTGGAGAATGTGAAGGGGACATTGAACACATTAGTCGACATATTAAAAGGATATGTGAAACAGATGCCATACATTGCTTCCAACGAAGGAGGAAGTGGTGGGACACATCATGAAAGTGTTGGAAGAACGTCAAACAATGACGATGCTGCTAACCTGCTTATTTCGCATGTTCAGGAAAATAAAAAATGTGAAGTGTTGAACTTTGATCTAGAAGTCATTACAATAGGTTTTGTATGCAGAGATTCGACGACATCCCACATACATGGAAAACCTGTACCTCCTACACATTAGAAGTTGATCGTGGACAATATACTATTACCAGATGAGACCACAGCCAAACAAAATCATCCTCTTGCTATGACCTTTGATGATGTTGCAATCGGTGGTTATGTGTGTCATCCAAAGAGTTCAATTCGATATCTTTAGACGCAGGAGCAGGTATATATTATTATTATCCAATAAATTCAATCTGAATGGAAACCTATATATGTTCTCTGATCTGTTCTTAATATCAGAATCCTCCCATCTTAATATCAAAACTGAAAATTCTACAAAATCGGATAATTCTCTGATCTGTTCATTGTTTAAGGTTTTTAACATTTGTTTCAGGTTGAAGATGCTTTCTCTATGTACCTTTCTGATTTTGAAAAGCTTGATCCGTGAGGTAACATAAAATTTACTTTGCTTCCCATTCTTAGATATTTCGTTGCGGGCTTGTTTACTCCTCCTTGTGTTTATACAAACCTCATGATGCATCTATAGTAAAAAAATATTGATAAAACTAACATAGGTAATATCTTCACAATCCAATTAATTATGAATTTTAAAAACATAGCCAATTGGTAAGAGTATTGTTTTGCATCACATTTCGACACTGAAAATCAACATGCATTTCCTTTTGCATTTCATTTGTGCTATTTTACATTTGCACTGTTCTTCAAAAAAGCTTCTGTTGATTTCCTTTGTTATGTCATTTGCACTATTCTTTCACTCATTTGAAGATTGCACTGTTCTTCACCATTAAAAAATTATGAACTGCATTGCACACTGCATTTCTCGGTTTGCATTTTTCATCACTCTTTGTAATCTCAGTTCTTTGTTGCATTTGTTTATAACTTATGCATTTCCATAACATTATAAAAATATACATTTGCACATTGCATTTACATCACAGTTTTCTTTCCTATTGCACTATTTTTTTTGTTCACATTACTCTGTGTTTTCTGTCTTCTTTGTTTATTCTTGCTAGTCAATACATTTTGTTTACATCACAGTTTTTTGACCACTTTATAAACAAACATCAATTTCTTGTTTTGTGCAGGCATGAAACTTATGCTGGCAGGAGCATTAGACGATTGGAGGAAGACGTTATGTACCGTATGTATTGTAATATGCATGTAGTATTATGTAATGATGTCGCTGTTGTACTATGTATGTTATGTATACTTGTTGAACTATATTGTGGTATGCGTTGATGTTGAACATTATAATTCAAACATTTGTTATGCTTGGTTTTTGTGTTGAATATATGAAAAATATTTGGTTTAATAATCTTTCTTTTGTGATAGTGTTAAATTTGCAAATTTTTGTATTAATTATGATAATGAAATGACTGTCACTGGTGCAAAGAAGAAATTCCGATTTTTTTAAAATAAAAATAAAAATAGTAATTAGGAACGGATTAAAGCCGTTGCTAATATTTAAAACATCGGTTATACGTCTACATTTAACAACGGATAAAAGCCGTTGCAAAATAAAATCTGGAACGGCTGTAAGCCGTTGCTAAACATTATTATGCAACGGTCCTTAGCCGTTGCAAAACATATTTAGCAATGGATTTGAGCCGTTGCGAAATTTTTACCACTGCCCATTTCGCAACGGCTCAAAGCCATTGCAAAATTGTTTTGCAACGGCTTAAAGCCATTGCGAAATGAGGATTCTGGTGTAGTGAAGAAACTCGCAATTGTGAATCACAAATTAACATATCATACATGTCAATATAAATGTTATACAAAGCAACATATCATCATGTACATCAAAATGAACATCACATCATATCATCATATATACGTCAAAGGGAGCATAATAACATATAAAATCATATGTATATTAACTAAACAAAAATCCTAGCTATAACAAACATTTCAACGGTCAATTCAAGTGATGTTTATTTACTTAAACATAAAATTGTTAATCGTTAGTGATTGCTCACCTTTCGAGGCTAGAGAAAACAAGAATAAGATGCAACGGACACGGACACGCAACAAACGGGACAGCGTGAGAAGAGACAAACTGTTGCTGTAATAATCCCGAATAGCAAGCACAAGGTGAAGCAAAGCTAGAATACTTGAGTTCAGTTGAAAATAATACACACACACACACACTATTTCTTTCTCTTTTTTCAGAGAGAGAAGAGGCTAGTGGGTTTCGAGTCGGCAGCAAGTCGGAGAGGGGAGGAAACGGGGGTAGCAAATGAAAAGAAGGAGCAGGGTTCAAGCAAGGAAAGAATGAGCACAGGCTTCTTCTCAAACAAACATGCATATGCTTTATATCAAACAGTTTCAGGATGTATAAGTAAACATATATTTTTTTCATAAAAAAGAAGGGGAGTAGGAGGCCGCTGCTTTGTAGTGTTGTACTAGCAGTTGACGCGTGGAAAGGTCGGCCGAGGAGGGTTTGTGTAACGAGACGTAAAATTTTCAATAATTTAATTTGTTAGGTTAATAAGTTTTGAGTGATTTAATATAAAAAAAAACTTTATATATTAATAATTGAACAATGGTAATTAGAACTAATTAGTAACAATTGAAATGAAGTCCCAATAATGAAATAATGTAAATTAGTTATAAATTTGAATGTAAGAAACAAGTGTGAATGTTGAATCATTAATGAAATAATATGTGATAAATAGAAATTGAAGTAAATCTGTGTTAATTGAGTAATTGTAACATTTGATCTGTAAATAATAATGGATTCATTAATGTGGATTAAAGTAATAGTAACGGGTGTGAGTTACTATTTAATTGGCCTATTAATTTAGTTATAACAGTTATATTTGAGTATAAATTTAAATATAAGTAAATAAGGGTAACTGGTGTATAAATAAATAAATTTGTATAATTGGTAGTAATTAAATGAATTCAATATTAGGTAAGTAATTATGATAATTAGTTGAATATATGGTAAACTTAAGTGTAAATTAAAGGGTAGTGATAACAGCTATTATAAGTTGCCTATTTAGTCTATAAAATAATTAGAAAATCTTTAATGTCATTAATGAGAATTTATGCAGTAACTGGAGGTGTGAATGTATAAAATAAATAGAAACGAAAATTTATTTATAAAGTAATAAATTGGTAAAAGGAATGGAACTAAGGTAAATTAATTAATTGGTTTTAAATCTTAATTGATGTGTACAATTGACAAGATTTCACATTTAGAAATGTAACATTTTATACAAATTTAAGAAAAATATATGTATGTTTCTTTTTTCCGTAACTCCTGCCTTTTCCGTTTCTTAACATTCATTTCCATTTTCTTGCCATCCAAACTCCTTCTAGCCGTGCATTACACTTCATCATTCACGCACAAAATATTTCCCAACTTGTCCTTTCTCTTCTGATTTAAAGATTCTTCATACGTTTCTTTTATTAAATGGGAAATAGATCCCCTTTAATATTTTCTTACCATTTATTCTTTTGGCCATTCATCTTCATAACCCTAGCCGCCTACTACTTTGTGAATCACGTACACAATAGTTCCTCATCTCATTCATTTGCATGAAAAATAAAAGCAAGTTCTCTTTTTCATGGCTTCTCCTTACCTTCTTCTTCTATTTTTCTTTTTGTTTCTCCTTTGTTTTCTTCTAGGCATGCTCGACCACCACCTTGTTCAATCCTAGCCGACCTCTCCTCCACCATCCAACACCTTATGACTGGCCATGATCATCACCACCTCCTCTCCAATCCATGGTTGTGACCACCATGAAGACTCCATCACCAAACAATGGAAAACATAACCTAGATCACCACATACATCCACTTCCTCCTTTATTACCTCGGCCACACGACTCAAGCACCATCTCCTTTGCTTTGCCTAACCCTAGCCATTCCTTATGATGTTCACTTGATCTAGATCATAACCAGGCCGAGCACTTAGAGACCATGGCCGAACCAATTGAGCACAACCCCTTGACCTTTTGCCCTTCCATTGCTTTGTAACCTCCTTCTCTTCAAATTCCAAGCCATAGCCGTACATAGCTTGCTTGTTCCCATCTTGGCCGAGCTTACATGACCCAAAGAACATCTTGGCCGAGCATGCTATGATGTGGTCAAGCCCACTTGACCATGGCCTAGCCACTTGATTGATTTAAAGCAAGGTTATGTACTCTTTGATTCATATTTGCATTGTTTAATCCATCTTTTGTTGTGTTGGATTTTATTCTTATGATTTGTGTACTTGTTTATGTACAAGATTGGATCTTGATTGTTCATCCACTCAAATTCTTATTCATGCTTTGTCGTGCTTTTCAGAGTTTCAGTTATATATCTTGAATTGCTATCTTCAGCTTTAAAAGGTGAGTTTTATCACTTTAGACATATGTACATATATTATTGTGAAATGATGACAAGTGAATATGTATAAATTGATATGTTATTCATACATGCCTATGATATATTATATGATGTTAAATGCTATTTATATACCTGTTACATTACATGATATGTTATTATATGTTATACTGTTCATTTTAATTACTGTATCTCACACTGCAAGTTCCCTATCGCTATGGGTTAAAATGATACATACCCGAGCGGACATTAGAATAAGGAAAAATCATTATGGGCTGAAATGATAGGCTTGAGTGATTTTATTGTAATTTATTTGACTTGGGATTGCGGGTTTGAAATGATAGAACCTGGATCTAGCGCACTAGATTCCATGAATCGGCTTCTGCAGTCGTTGAATCGAGCGCACTCGATTAACCAAAAGAGGAGATAGGAGATTACACTCAACTACCAATTTGGTGAAAGCACAAAGCTAACAAAACAAGAGTTTTATTTCAAATCAACTTAAAAAAATACAAGTGTGACACTCGGCCTATTTATAGACGTTCGACTTTACAACAGAAATTACACAAGTCTTAAGTCGGTGACGACTTATCCCTTACGACCTACGACTCATCATAAGTCATTCACGACTTATCAGATTACAGCACAACATCACGACTTACGACTTATACAAAACGACTTAACAAGATGTACAAAATAACAACTACAACAAACAACACACGACTCAACTTAAGTCGGTAACGACTTAGACACATTACAGCAGCATCTTCACGCGGCTTAAGCTTGGACGACTTATGAGATAAAGCTTCAACGACTTAAAGAATCAACGGCTTAGATTAAAGCGGCTTAGAAATCCACGGCTTCAGTTCTTCAGCAACTTAACTTAGGTCGGTAACGACCTAAGAATAGGTAACGACTTAAGACATCAACGGCAGAGATTAAGTCGGCAGAAAGATCCACTGCCTCTATCTTCAACGACTTATTTCTTGATTCGTTAGGTCGTTCACGGCCAAATTGCTCTGCCTTTTCACCGCTTGACTCGATAGGTCGTTCAGACGACTTAAAGGACCCGTTAACTCGCAGGTATCTACTGAGTCTTTGCAAAGTCATACTAGGTCGTTGGAACGACTTAAAACCTTCGTTAGGTCGGCTGCGATCTTCACTAAGTCGCTGGAACGACTTAAAACCTTCGTTAGGTCGGCTGCGGCCTAAAACTTTAATTTTCCACAATTTCTCACAAAATCCTAACTCGTTAGCTTCCTCTTTAGGTCGGACTCGACCTATCAACATGTTAGGTCATACACGACCTATGACTTCTTTTTTCTGGGCTGCATCATCCTCCCCAGGTTGAGAAAAATTCGTCCTCGAATTTGTACTTTCTTCCTCCGCAACACACTCATCCCCATGATAAGGTACGAGATGCTTAACATTGAATACATCCGACGTGTACACACCCTCTGGCAGCTTCAATTTATAAGCATTTTTATTAATCCGTTTCACGATTTCTATAGGACCAATTTTTCTGGCTTTCAATTTGTTATAAGCGCCCACTGGAAAACGATCTTTTGTTAACACCGCATATACCATATCACCTTCATTAAATTCAACATTTCTTCGCTTCAGATCTGCCGATCGTTTGTAATTTTTATTCGCCTTTTTCAATCGTTCTTGAACGATTCTATGACACTCTGTCAATTCTTCAACAAAATCAGCAGCTTTCTTAACTGTCCCCTTCGAGTGTGATATTACCGTTAAATCCAACGGTCCTTCTGGCATACTAGAATATACAATATGAAATGGACTGAATCCCGTACTACGATTCACTGCATGATTATGAGCAAACTCTGCTTGACTTAACTTCATGTCCCAACTCTTCAGATTATCTTTCACAAGACATCTCAACAAATTTCCCAATGATCTGTTTACGACCTCGGTCTGTCCATCCGTTTGTGGATGATAAGCGCTACTAAATTTCAACTTCGTTCCCACCATCTTCCACAAACATAGCCAAAAATGACTCAGAAAACGAGTATCCCTATCCGACACAATAGATTCTGGCAATCCATGAAGTCGATATATCTCTTTGAAAAACAACTGAGCAACATGAACAGCATCCGTCGTCTTCTTACAAGCAATAAAATGTGCCATTTTCGAAAATCGGTCAACCACCACATAAATGGAATCGTTACCACGCTGTGTTCTCGGTAACCCCAACACAAAGTCCATACTCACATCATTCCATGGTTTAGTTGGTACAGGTAATGGCATATATAAACCAGCATTAGTCGCAGTTCCTTTCGAAACCTGACAGATATGACATCGCTCCACAAACCTCTCCACCTCTTTCCTCATCGATGGCCAAAAGTAAGACTGTGAAATCAACTGTAATGTACGGTCTCTCCCAACATGTCCTTCTTCATCCTCATCAGGTATGCACAATCGATTTCCTTTGAATAGAAAACCGTCTACCATCATAAACTCATCTGTCTTTCCCTCCTTGACTTTATCAATACACTATGCAAAGTAAGGATCATCGACAAATAATTCTGGCAACACATCAAACCCTGTCACCTCAACTTTCAGTGTAGTCAACAAATGACTCCTCCTACTCAAAGCATCAGCCACACGATTCGTCAACCCTGACTTGTGTTTAACAACAAAAGTAAACTGTTGCAGATATGCAATCCACGATGCATGTCTCGCTGAAATCTTGTCTTGCCCTTGTAAATGCTTTAATGCCTCATGATCAGTGTAAAGAACAAACTCTTTCTGAAATAGATAATGTCTCCAGTGTTTAATAGATTGCACAACAGCATAAAATTCCACATCATATGTACTGTATCTCATCTTTGCTCCTGATAAGTTCTCGCTAAAGTATGCAATCGGACGTCCCCTCTGACTCGATACTCCTCCAATCCCAACCTTGGATGCATCAGTATGTAGTTCAAACACTAGCTGAAAATCTGGTAATATTAGAATTGGTGCAGACGTCAAGAGTTCTTTGATCTGATCAAAAGCAACCCCGGCTTCCTCCGTCCATGCAAACTGTTTACCCTTCATACAATCAGTCACTGGCGCCATCACACTACTAAAGTGTGGAATAAACCTTCGATAAAATGAAGCCAACCCGTGAAAACTATGAACTTCCGTTATCGTCTTGGGTTGCGGCCAATCTTTGATAGCTTCGACTTTACTTTAGTCAACCTGTATTCCTTCTTCCGACACAACATACCCCAGAAATAAAACACTCCTCGCCATAAAAACACACTTCTTTGTAGCAGCATAGAATTGTTCTTCACGAAGAATAATTAACACTTTCTTCAAATGTTGAACATGCTCTTTTTTACTAGCACTGTAGATCATAATATCATCAAAGTAAACCACCACAAATTTCCCAATGTATGGCCTGAAAATTTGGTTCATCACCCTCATGAATGTACTCGGTGCATTCGATAGACCAAACGGCATTACCAGCCATTCATATAATCCTTCCCTCGTCTTGAATGTTGTCTTCCATTCGTCCCCTGGTCTAATGCGTATCTGATGATAACCGCTCTTCAAGTCAATCTTTGAAAATATTACGGACCCACTGATTTGATCCAATAAATCATCAAGCCTCGGCATCGAAAATCTGTATCTGACTGTGATCTTATTCAATGCTCTACTATCTGTGCACATCCTCCACGTTCCATCCTTTTTGGGTACCAATAAAGCTAGTACAGCACAAGGACTTAAACTCTCCTGCACACGCCCCTGTTCAAGCAATTCTTCCACTTGTCTCCTCAATTCTTCATGTTCCTTTGGACTCATTCGATAATGTGGTCTGTGTGGCAATACAGCACCTGGAACAAGATCTATCTGATGTTGTATATCCCTCAACGGTGGCAACTCCATTGGTAACTCCTCTGGAAATACATCGTCAAATTCTTTCAAAACTGGCTTCGCTTCTTCCGGAATTTCAACCTCTTCACTGCTCTCTCGCCCAATCAACAAAAACACTTCAGGCTCCTCCTCTACTTCCTTCACAAACTCCTTCAAAGATAACAAGGTTTTAAGCTCTTCAATCTCCTCCAACTTGTTTTCCTCCTGTTGTCGCTTCTTTGGAACTAGAGTAATCTTTGTGCCTTCAAACATGAAACTGTAGCCGTTGGTACGCCCATCATGTTGCACCGCCCTATCATACTGCCACGGTCTTCCCAGCAACAAATGATAGACATCCATATCTACCACATCGCACCAGATTTCATCCTTGTATTTCTTTCCAATTGAAAACTTCACACAAGCCCTTCGTCCAACCTTCACCTCCCCGCCTTTCCTCAACCAAGCTAGCTTGTACGGTTTCGGATGTTTCTCAGTCTTCAACGCCAACTTCCTCACAGCTTCTGAAGAAATTATATTATCACAGCTTCCAGCATCAATAACAAATTTGCAAACCTTCCCCAGAATGGTACATGTTGACTGAAAAATATTGCTCCTCAACCAACTACAATCCTCCTCTTGCTTTGGTGTTAAACAGGACCTCTTCATCATTAGATTGTAACCTTCGTCTCCCGACACTTCTTCTTCCTCCACATCAGGTGGTGAATTGGAACATTCAGCTTCTTCATCCTCATCCTCAACCCTCCGCTATCATAGCTCTCTTCCTCGGCTTTGGACATTCGCTGCTTTTGTGGCCCATTTCTTGGCAATTATAACACTTGAAACCATTATTGACTTTCGCCTTCCCAACCTCATTCACAACTGGTTTTGCAACAACTTTTGAAACATTAGAACTTCCACTAACACCCTTCACTTGATTATTGGGATTTGTAAACATACCACCTCCTCGTCTTCCCTGTTTCTCCCAAGCCAACGCTTTCTGGTGTGCTTCCGCTACAGATCTGGGATCAAACATGTTAACCATATCCTGAATCTGCATTCGCAACCCCCCAACAAATCTAGACGTTAGTTGTTCTTCCGTTTCCATAATATCATTCCTTGCAATCAGTTGATAAAATTCATCAGCATAGTCATTCACAGATTTCGTCCCTTGTCTCAAGTTTTGCAATCTCTGATACATAAGCGACTGATAGTTATAAGGTAATAATGTGGCTTTCATCATTTTCCTCATTTTTTCCCATGATTCAACCCTCGACTTCCCTATCCGTTCAAGTGTAAGTTTGGTTTGCTGCCACCACGCCAAAGCTCTACCACTCAACCTCGTAGCAACCAACTTCACTCTACGATGTTCTGGAACTTCTTTTAAGTCAAAAATCTCCTCAACATTAGCCACCCAATCTAGAAACTCCTCTGCTTGCATACCACCTTTGAATTCAGGAATTTCAGTCTTCATCCCCGACTCCAACTTGTGATCATACTCAGAGTGATTTCTTCCTTGTCCTCGTCCTTGTCCTTGAACACTTCCACCATCATACTCTTCTTCCAAATCAAATGTATATCGTTGTCTATCTCGTCCACCCACATCTCTACTACCATATCGTCTACCACCATCATCCCTTCTATCTACATTCCTCCGTTCTCGATCATTCACGTTCCTCCCACGCCTTTGATCATCGTCAACACTTCTGTCTCGATTGGAATGTGGCGAGACTCTACTTCCCCCATGGTTAGATTCAGGTGAAACCCTTCTCCGATTTTGATTCATTTCTAACATCATCTTCTCTAATCGTCCAATCCCTTCGTTAAGCTTCTCACTAAAGTTCTCATTAATTCTTTGCTCCATCTCGTCAGCTTCTTCTCTTCTATACAAAGCTTCTGCGTTTTGGTGACGATTAGCTCTTCTTGGCGGCATGATTTGAAACTTTACAAACTCTTCAACACTTCAAAATTCAAACACCTTTCGAACTTTGATCCAAAATGAAATGGATCGAAAACTTCACACGTGTTGCAAATTGTGATGAACACGATGAACAACCAAACTCCCAAACAAGATAGATCTGTCCTTCAGATTTCAATACAAAGTCGAACAACTTCCCTTCTTGCTCTCGGCCGTGATTAATAACCTCAAATCTTCACTTCGATTCAAACTTCTTCAAGATGATTGGCTCCAAGACTCGATTTAGCTATGATTGGCTAAAACAAGCTCTGATACCAAAACTGACTCAGCGGATTAATCAAAAACAATGTAGATCGATGAATGTATAATCGATGGATTGAAAGATACTGAAATGCCCAAATTCGTTGATCCGAAGATACGGAATTCAAGCTATCCCGAACTCGTTGATCGCGCATGATACCGAGTTCAAAGATCTGCGATTCTTCACACGTTGATCTAGCGCACTAGATTCCGTGAATCGGCTTCTGCAGTCGTTGAATCGAGCGCACTCGATTAACCGAAAGAGGAGATAGGAGATTACACTCAACTACCAATTTGGTGAAAGCACAAAGCTAACAAAACAAGAGTTTTATTTCAAATCAACTTAAAAAAAATACAAGTGTGACACTCGGCCTATTTATAGACGTTCGACTTTACAACAGAAATTACACAAGTCTTAAGTCGGTGACGACTTATCCCCTACGACCTACGACTCATCATAAGTCGTTCACGACTTATCAGATTACAACACAACATCACGACTTACGACTTATACAAAATGACTTAACAAGATGTACAAAATAACAACTACAACAAACAACACACGACTCAACTTAAGTCGGTAGCGACTTAGACACATTACAGCAGCATCTTCACGCGGCTTAAGCTTGGACGACTTATGAGATAAAGCTTCAACGACTTAAAGAATCAACGGCTCAGATTAAAGCGGCTTAGAAATCCACGGCTTCAGTTCTTCAGCGACTTAACTTAGGTCGGTAACGACCTAAGAACAGGTAACGACTTAAGATATCAATGGCAGAGATTAAGTCGGCAGAAAGATCCACGGCCTCTATCTTCAACGACTTATTTCTTGATTCGTTAGGTCGTTCACGACCAAATTGCTCTGCCTTTTCACCGCGTGACTCGATAGGTCGTTCAGACGACTTAAAGGACCCGTTAACTCGCAGGTATCTACTAAGTCTTTGCCGAGTCATACTAGGTCGTTGGAACGACTTAAAACCTTTGTTAGGTCGGTTGCGATCTTCACTAAGTCGCTGGAACGACTTAAAACCTTCGTTAGGTCGGCTGCGACCTAAAACTTTAACTTTCCACAATTTCTCACAAAATCCTAACTCGTTAGCTTCCTCTTTAGGTCGGACTCGACCTATCAACATGTTAGGTCGTACACGACCTATGACTTCTTCTTTCTGGGCTGCATCATCCCCCCAAGATAAAATAATAGGAGAGTGATCAGAAATTGAGGGATTTAGGAATTTGCAATAGAGATTTGGCTATAGATTAATTGAGTGGATATTATAAAATGCATGATCAAGTTTGCAATAAGTTCTAGGACCAAGTTTACTTTTATTATTCCAAGTAAACACTGCTCCAATAGATGGTATATGAGTAAGAGATGACTTTATCAAAGTTTGATTTAGAGGAGAAATATCTTTTAAAGAGAGAGGAATTCCTCCCATTTTTTGATCAGATGAGTACATACAATTAAAATCACCAAGAACAATCCAAGGTAAATTAGAGTGAGAAAGAGAAATGAGATTAGAAAGAAAGGATAGACTTTTATCAAGATTGTTTTGTGCATAAACAAAAGTAATCAGAAAAGGACAATTTGAAGAAAATGGAATAGCACTGAAATGAATAAATTGATCATCCTCCTGGAACTTTGTCAATTTCAATACATTTGAATTCCATTAAACCAATAATCTGCCATATGGAGCACTTTGTAAATTATCTTCATGAGCCCAAACAGGAGCAATATTCTTACAAGCTAAATCAGTTTGCAGTTTATTTAACTTTGTTTCACTGATAACAATGAGTTGTAGTTTATGATCTTTAATTAATTGCTTTACTTCAGCTTGTTTTGATGCTAGATGCCCTCCTCTTATGTTCCAATATGCTATGTTATTGCTTAACATCTTAAATGATTGGGTGAAATGATATTAGAAGGGTGCTTCCTTGTATGCCTTAAGCCACTTGTCTGAGAGGAAGTGACCTTAAATGATACTGATTCATTATTGTTTCTTGGCTGAATTTCTTCTATTTTATAGTTTTTGCGATTATTTAGATCTTCTGATATTTCATGGAATAAGACTTTCTTCTTACCTTTTTTACCTTATTTATTAGATATAATTTGTTCCTCAATAGTATCCTTTGAACAACATGGAGGAGGTAAAATCAAATGATTGGGAGGAGAAATATTGATATAAGGGGAGGTTTGTGCAGAGGAGACATCTTTGTTCATAGTTTCCTTGTTGATATCCTTAATGAGATTTGAACTAGTATCTAAGCTTTCAGAATGTTCCAGTGATTCAGAAGGTAAAGAAGGATTCTTTAGTACATCTTTAACAAAGGAACAATCTTCAGATATTGCTTTATCAATTTTTGCATCAGTGAAACTATTTATTTTCTTGTTTCCAGATTGTGAGGAAGAGATTCCTTTTTCAATTATTAACTCATTATTAAAAGCTCCTTCATCAAAATCAGATAAAATCTGAAAAGAGTTAGTAGTAACAATATTTTCCTTAATACCCAATTCCACATTGCCATCAGCTTCTTTTTGTATATTCCGATTTTGATCCAAATTCCTCACTAAATCATCTGATAATTGATTATCAGGACCTTTGTTCAAATTATTATTATCTTTAAGAATACCTTGAACTAAATCCTTTCTTCTCCATACTTTAAAAGAATTCCTATTATAAATTCCAACATAATGAGACTTCTGCTCATTATCTTTCAAATTACCATGTTCCATACATTCCTTATATTCATTTTTCCCATTGTCACCAAAAACACCACTGGTTTGCATATCCAAACTTTTCACCTTATTGTTACCTGAACATTATAGAGTTTCATGACCAAATACTTTGCATTTACTACAGATTTTAGGCTTCCAGTCATATTCAACTTTAACATATGAACAGCAATCACCTAAACCATCAATTGCAATAAATTCAGGGAGCTCTTGATCAGGTGACACCTCAATCAACGCTTTAGCATAATTAAATCTAGATAATCTTTCAGTACTTTCATCAAGACAAATCAGCTTTCCCACATGACATGTTAACCAATTGATACCAATTAATGTCCAAGCTATCAAAGGAACTCTGTAGAAATGAACCCACACTGGCAACTTTTTAACTTGCTCTTGAAAATATCCATATGAAGGGTCCCATGTTGTAATAATGAACATCTTACCTTTAATAAAGATAGGTTCAGATTGCAATATTTTCATCCTATCAAGATCATTCGAGAAATTAAAGAAGAAATTCTCATTATCAGATTTGATATCAACTTCACCTTTTAAACGCCAAATACTTCTCAAATGCTTTGAAACAGTTAAGTAAGAGAGTGGACCGTCCAAGAAAAAACCAACTAAATGATCAGCCCAGTATTTAATTCCTTCATTTCTAACTTCATCAGGTAGTGCATTCGGAAACCCATCCTTCTTAATGTCAAAATGCCTAGGAACAAAAACTCCAGCATTTCTAGGCTTTTTCTTGAACAAGGAAGACCACTTTAAATCTGAATCAGATAACCTTGAATGATGATCCTGCTTCAAATCTGGATTCACATTAACAGCCAAAGGTGGAAATTGCCGATCAAGATTCAGAGATGATTATTGATAACCTTGTAATTGAATAACTTAATAATATAATTGGACTTTATAACCAAAGGTGGCTTTATCTAGGCTTTTTTTAAAGACATTTATTGATGTTAAATAACTTAATAATATAATTGGACTTAATATGGAATTTTAAATCTAACCTAGTAATTGTTATGAATTTTACTTTATGAAACAGACATGTTTTGTGTAATAAATAATGTATTTTGAACTGATAAAATAGAATACAATTTTAATTGGACATTTGTAATAAAATTTATTTGACTAAAAAAATCATAGTTAATTGATGTTTAAATGAATAGATCTAAAAGAAAAAGATTGATTGCTATATTAACTATGATAAAATATTCTTTTGTGAAATGTTATGTTTTGTAAAATAAATAGTTATGATTTTTAAATGAAAAAAATGTAACTTGAATTATGACCTAACTGGATAATTGGAAATTTGGTTTTTCAAATGGAAATTGTAAGTTAAGTAAATAAATAGAAAATTAGTTTTATTTATGAAATGGGTATTTTAAAATAAAGTGTTAGGTTAGTGGTTAAAAAAAAATAAAAATTAAGTAAAATAGTGTATTTTGACTTAATAAATGAATTATGGTTTAAATTGGATATTTATTTGTAAAATTTTATTTTATTAAATCATAAGTTAAATGATATCCAAATGAATGTTTTTGAAGCATGAAATATGATTTTTATAAGTTAAAAATGGCTAAAATTGAAGTTTTAATGTTTCTGAAAGGTTATAATAAAATCTGGAATTTTATATGTAGGATTTAAAAAATGCTGTGGTTTTAAGATGGCATTTGTTAAGTGCTATCATTTCTGAAATTTAACTAAGTTCTGAAATAACCAAATACTATTACAACATTTTAGAAGTGTCGCTGTTCTGAAATTTAACTATGTTTTGAAACAACTAAATACCTATTACAGCACTTTATAAGTGCTACTGTTTCTGAATTTGAACTAGTTTTGAAAATAACTAAACGACTACTACAACACTTATAAAGTGCTTTTGTTTTGAAACTGAACTGTTTGCAACACTAAAATATCTACTGTAGCATGTTATAAGTGCTGCTGTTTTGAATTTGACAATGTCTTTGAAATGTTAATATATCTACCGTAACATTTTATAAGTGCTATTGTAACTGAAATTTACATTGTTTTGGAAATTCTATAATTGAATTAATGAACTTAGAAATGCTACAACTTTGAAATGAATAATATTTGTCATTGAATTTAAATGGTTTAAATGAATATTAAATTAAAGGGTGTTATGACTTTCTAAGTATTATGATTTTCAAAGAATAACATTTCTAAATTGTTATGATTTAAAAATATTATGGTTTCAAAGTGTTGGGTTTCAGAGTTGTTATAACTTTGAAATGTACTATGGTTTTGAAAATGAAATTGTGTGAAATTGTATTTAATTAAGAATTGTCTTTAAATATATTAATGTGAAACTTATTGAAATTGAAGATTTAAGAATGTGACTTTATAAAGTGGTTTGGTTTAAGATGATTTAAAGGAATATTTCAAGTTTAATAAATTTAAGGAAATATTCAGTGATTTGGAAATTTGGGTTTTATTTAAATGATATATTGATTTGGTTTTTGGAATTTAAATGATATATTATTGCTTTGGTATTTGAAATGGAAATGATATATTGATTTGGCTTTGAAATGAAATAATATAGTATTTAGTTTTGAAATGGATATGATATTTTGGGTTTTAAAGTAAATGATTTTTAAATAAATATCCATGGGTTATAATAACGATTGGTTGGCAAAGAGACCGGGATCAGATATGGGCATACTCTCTATCAATACCGAAAACCACTTTGACAACCGTGTACGCGGTGGAGATTCCAAAATGAAGTAGGATGATGGCGACGATTCCTATTGAGGTATATACGTGGACCCAACTCCCGTGAGTTGGCATAAGGTGGCTAAAACAGGAGCGATTGACGGGCCAATGAGGTAGCACCTCTGATCGGACGCATTTCTTCGATACCATTCTATTACTTTGTGATTGATTTGGTGGCCACCCTTCGATTTTTGATTTGGGAGTGTGTTCCGAGGTGGGCGGTAGTGGCTGTAATGCGTTTCCACCAGCCCGGATGCGTAATTGGTATATCTACCCTGGCATTGCCTTGTTGTACCGTGTCACCTACCATAGCGAGCTTTACTACGATTTTGGATTTGTGCCGTAGCCTGTGGAGTATTGAGGGTAGCTCCCGATCTGGGGTACGCTGATACTGGATAGACTATTGGGACTGCTATGTGTTAAGGGCTATATGGGTAACCCCTTAACGCTATTTAAAAGTAAGTTTATTTTATTATTAGACATTATTATAATAGCGAATATTACTACATAGTAGATAGTTTAACGGATCCTTAAAGGACGGGCGATCCCAAGCATCCTTTAAGTTACTTGTGCATCTTTATTACAGTTCACTTGAGTTGGTTTACAATGTATAAGTATGTATATCCTAACTCGAGTGTTTTGTATTTTGCTTTACGCTCGAGTCAGACTGAGTGATACAGCATTCGAGACTCACCTTTGGAGTTGGAGCTTCGCTTGGATCCATCCATTGATTTTGCTTTCAGTCATTCAGTTGATTCCAGTGATGTATTCAGATCTTGTATTTGACTATTGTATTGAGACATCTTTGTATTCGTGATTTCTGTTGTACCTTGTTAACTCTGATGTATTTATATATAGTAGCTTCAGGAACTACTATTTCTTTGCTTCCGATGCATTGTTATTACTCTGTGTCTGTGATCTTTAATTTATTTACGGTATATTCTGAGTTTTGCCAAATTTTATTTACAATCTATTATTTTGAATTATTCAAGTCGGACATGTGTGGATTTATTATCGATTTGAATGGTCCAAAATAGTAGGTCGTTACAGTTTGGGTTCGGCAAAGAGAGTTGAAAGTGGCTGCATGGAAACGAGGCTCGACAAAGGGTGGTGGAAGGACTATGCGGGCTCGAAGCAAGGTGGGTAGCGGGTTTTGTGGAGGGAGATGGGTCAGGGGCGGAGGAAGGACTGCGTGGAGAATAAGGGGCTGGTTGTTGGCGATGGAGGATTAGCAGAGGCTGGAAGTGTAGGAGCTTGCGGCAAGGGCAGTGGGTATTTGGCTGTGCTGATGCGGTCAAGGAGGAATAAGGCCAGAGGGACTCAGTGGCGGAGCACGGAGGAGGGAGGCTCTGGTGATCGGTCAGCTGAATAAAGTAAAGGTGGAGCCGATCTGAGGGTGGAGCACAGTCGAAGGCTGGTGGAAGTGTTGTGTGCGTGGGTTAGGTCGATGGTAGGCGGAGCACTATGTGGGTTGGGGCTGCGTCGCGTGTGCGGGTCTGGGAAGATGAAACATGGTTGAAGGTGAAGGCCGGTGAGAGGAAAAAGGTGGCACTGCAGCGAAAGATGGTGAGAGAGGCGGATCGAGTTATGGAAATGAAGGAACAAGCAAGCAAAAGATTATATATAGAAATGATATATTATATTATATTTTCTTCAACGAATAAAGAAGAAGAGAGAAAACATATTAAAATGTAACCAACCACAAATTATATTGGATACAGGGAATAGTGAAGGTCAGGGATTTAACTGGGAATTTTAAATGCTAACGTCCATTAGCTTTACCTGATGGACAAATGAATGGACATAGAAAACTAAAGGACCCAAATGCGAAACCGATACGGCTAATCGTTTTGCAGATTTCGCCACGTACCAGACTCCAAAATGCACAAATGAATATACTTCGGAGATCAGCACGATGAGATGAACAGAATGATAAACATATATGAGTGACACGACCCACTTATCAAAACTCGATATTCGCTGCCAAAACTGCTGCTAAATCGCCGAAAATAAGATAAATGGGGCTAGAGCAGTCCAAATTGGTGAAAAGAATTATGATGTCACACTCAGAAAATGATTTACATTTTTATTATATAAAAGTATTAAGATTTTAAAAATATTTTATTTTCATAAAATTTTAACTGATTTAAAATTTAAATTTAAATTCACAACCAAACAAACTTAAATATTTTCTAATCAAAATCTGCCACCTGTTATGCTTCAATAGACGCATACCAAATATCAAATTTTCATTGTAAAAGTTTAATTGTTTATTTCATGAAAAATTTAGTTAATTATGTTGTTTAAATCATTAAAATTTCTAGGTCATTACACTCACCCCCACTCAAAACTTTTCGTCCCCGAAAACAAACGAGATAGGAGAATAGAAACAACAGAAAGGAAAGAAAGATTCGAAATAAATAGTACCAGATACAACAATTAATTCAAAACCATATAAATTTACCTTTATTTACAACATTTCAATTAAGTAAAATTTAGTTTGAACATTTTTATTACTTAAGTTTTCTCTTGTATAACCTTTAATTACATATTCACATTACGTTTTAACTTTTTGAATATTTTAGGTAAGCTATATATGTTTCAGAATGTAATTGAGTATTATACAAATAACTTTTATCCTAGTTCAACTGTTTCAATTCCATTTCTCATATTAAACACTCCAATTATTCAAAAAAATTGCTTCATTTCAACAATTGAAAACTATCACTTAACATAAACTTAAGAGTTAAATTTCCGATTTCACTTCAAACCATTTTGAAATAAATATATACATACATATATATATATATATATATATTACATCAAATCATACTCAAGAAATTTAAATCAAATCTATTTTCAAAAACAAAAGTGTAGCAAAGCTACTAAGTGGTCTCCCCACTTTGAGACTCGAAAATGAATGTCGATGAAGCTTCAGTCGTCATCGAAATTATTTTTCAGTGACATAAGAGGAGAATACTGACTTACTTCTTTTAAATTTCTTTGGAAACAATTTCCATTCGAAAATACTTTCAAATAATATATTTTCAAAACTTTAAAACCAAATTTTGAAATGCATCGAAAATTAAATTCTCAAGTCCTTGATTTAAATTCATTTCATTTGCAAATCAAATTTATAAACCATGTTATAAAATTTCCTCTCCTTATAACATACAACAATAGCTAATGGTTTAGGAATGTTGACAAAACAATAAATGATAATCTAGTACTATCATTGTAACAACCCTAGATTTTTGCATATATTTTAAATTTGACTTTATTTTATTTTGAAATTATTTTTAAGCTTGTTTCATTTCAAACATTTCATTTTTAAATATAAATGCTGATTATTATGCGAGTTATAGTTTCAAACTGATATAAATTAAATATTTTACCGAAAAGTGAAATTCTGGTCAAACTGTTCAATCTTTGACTTTTAAACTTAAAATTTAAATTATATAAAATCTTAAATTTTATCTTTTATTATGAAAATAGATGTAATAACTTGAACACTGCTTTTTGTTTCGTTGAAAACGGAGTTAAACTGTAAAAGTTATGTATATTTCAATATTGAGTGCAATTTGTTTTATTCTGCAATTTTGTTATTTTAAATTTGTATAAATTTTATTTTCTTTGTCATATTTTATTTTAATATGTGTTAATATGTTATTTTATGTATATTTTTATCTTTTAATAATTTTAAAGTGATAATATAATTTGTCCAAAGTTTACTTGAATTTACTTCAATTTATAATGCCTAGTTTCCATTTTTCTGCTATTTTCTTCATTAAAATTATATTTAATTAAAATTTATTTATTTATTTTGTGAATTCATTTTTATTTTGTGTTCTTATATTTATTTATAAATACTTTTCAAGTACATAAAATTTTTCCAAAGTTCATTGCATTTATTTTCAAATTTTCTAGACTAGTTTGCAATTTTGTGATATTTTCTTATTTTAACCTTATATAAATAATAAATATTTATATGTTTTTTATATTTTGTTATATTTTCGAATTTGTGACTGAATGTATTATTATTTTCAGTAATATAAACTTATATAAAGAAATTAAAAGAAATTTGAAAGGTTATGACTTTTGATTTGCCTAAGGCCTTTTATCTTCCAACCTTTCACATTTGTAACTTATCTTTTCATCAATTAGTCTTTACTATCAACATCTTTCAGCTGCATACTCTATTTTCTATTCACGTACATTCATTTTCATTTCCAAAACAAAAGAATTTCGGCCATGGCTATTGAGGAAAGTTTGGGTAATGATTTTCAACTTTTTCTTATTCTTTTTCTACGTGTTTACATTGATTTTTGCACTTGCTCTCTTCTTCTAGGCTTGGCTCCTCCTCCTCCAGCTCTGACCTAACCTCCACCACCACTTTTCTCTGACACTCACACAGCCTAACACCTCCCCCCCTCAGTCCAAGCCAAGCCATGGTGGAGATCATCACAAAAATCCACCTAAACTAGCATTAACCATCACATGTGCCAAACCTAGTCTAGAATTGCCTTCTCCTTCTTCTTCCACCATTTGCCACCACTACCACCACCACCACCTCTAACCTGACCTCCACCCTATGCCACATCATCCACCATCACCAGCACCCACTAGCCGTGACCCATGACCTCTGGCCGAACCTATTTGTGCCAAAGATGTGAGGTTATGTTGCATTGTTTAGCCTTGAACACCTAGTTTTTGCACCTAGACTTCACCACTTTGTTAACGCATGCTAGGCCGACCCTATGGAACCCAAAACCAGATCCAAACCCACCCCTTAGCCATGCATTTCAGATCTGGAGCTGAAGCATAGATGGTAGAAAGCAAGTGCAAACACTTTGGTTTTATTTTATGCAGTTGTTCCTAACATTGTTTAGTAGCATCCTGTTTTGAAACTTATGTTTTATATATTTGTTTTGTGTAATGTTTTCAAGGGGTACAGCTTTGGCTCTTCCAATCTCAAATCATTGTCATGCTTTCGTGCCTCTGGAAATCTTTGTTGTGAGTTTGTGGTTGTCATCTCCAGCTTGAAAAAGTGAGTAATTCTCACCAAACGATGTGTACTTATATAACTAGTAAACTGACACCATTTGAATCTGTAAAATTATATCATCATGTTATAACTGTTATATTATGATCATATAATGTTTACCCCTGTTATTACATATGTTATATCATCCATTACTGTTATATGATGTTATTCTGTTCATTTTATCAGTTTATCACACTGCAAGTTCCCTGTAGATTAGGTTCACTATGGGTTGAAATGATACATACCCAAACGGACTTTAGAATAGGGAAAGATCGTTATGGGCTGAAATGATAAGCCTGAGCGACTTTTTTTTTTAACTTGGGATTGCGGGTTTGAAATGATAGAACCCGGTTTTTCTTTGTAAACTGCGAATTGAAATGATACATATCTGTATCACTTGACCTAGGCTAGAAAATTATATACAGACCCGTGGTTTATATATTTTTCTGAAAATTTTAAAATATTTAAAAATGTAAATATTATGATATTTTGATTTAAATTCTATTAAAATGATTTCTATAAAATATTAGTGGTTTTCTACAAATTAAATAAGGGAATTAAGTAGATGGTGAAGTAGAATTTGAAATATAAGTTAATTTTGGAATTTATGATTTTGTTTATAAATGGAATTTATGTAAAGTAAGAATATATGACAAATTTGATTTAAAGATGAATTTAATTATTTTATTAAGTAATAATAATTTTTAAAAGTGTTAATGATTTTGCATAAATTAAAATATGGAATAAATGAATATTTAAGCTAAATGTGGAAATATAACTTAAATTGAGAATTGTGAAATTTGTTTAAAAGTGAATTTTTAAATTAAGTAAAATAAATGGAAATAAGTTATATTTTGGATATGTAAACTTAGTTGTTAAGTTAAGAATTTAATTAAAGAAATGGAAATTTAATTGTTATTTAATTTGATTTTTGTATGGAAATTTGACTTTATAAAATCATAGAAATAAAGGTATTTAAATGATTGTTTTTAAATTGTGAAAATATATGATTTTTATAAGTTAAAATGATTTATATTAATAGTTAATTACGTGTGAAATTGTAAATAAAACTCTGAATTTGATTTGACAGCATTTTTGAAATGTAATGTAAAGATATTACAGCATTGGAAAATGATGTAGTTGTTTTCAATGAACCAAATAGAAAATTTGAACTAAGGGTTATTATAGCACTTTGTTAGTGCTATAGTTGTTAAATTTAACTAAAATTTTAATTGAAACTAAATTAAGATATTACAGCATTGTAAATGCCGTCTTTTGTTAATGAACTGTTTTAAACATAACATTTCGTAGCATTTTCTAAATGCTGTGAAAGTTGAATTTTCTTTGTTTAATAAATTCAAATAAATAAATAATCTTTGAAAAGGATTAAATTTTGGAAATTAAATATTTAATTATTAAATATAATGAATTGACCTTAAATGATATAAATGGAATAGTTGATTTGGGAAATACAACTATTTTGAAATGTGATTAAATGGTATTTAAATTTAAATTAAATAAATGATATTAAATATTGGAATGAATAATTGAAGTTTATATTAGTATGAAAATTATTTGATTCACTTGTAATTTGAATCTATTTTAAAGATATTGGACTTATGAAATATAGGACATTAAAGCATTGGAATTTTTTTTTTGAATAGTTATTTTGTGGATTAAATCTATATTTGAAATTTATAAAATTTGAAATGGTCTATGGAAATTTAATTGAAATAAATGATTGAATTGAATAATTGATTTGAAATATAATACTTACACTTTTAATGAATTTAAATGAATTAATTTGTTGGAATATAAATTATTTAAAGGTGACTTAATGATAATAAATGAATGATATCTTTGAATTTAAAAAGATATTTAAAGTTGAATATTTAGATTTGAACTCAAATGATATTTTGGTATATTAAAATGATTTGAAATGAAGTTTGAAAGGATATGATATTTTGATATATAAAAAAATGATTTGAAATGAAGTTTGAAATGATATGATATTTTAAATATATTGAAATGGTTTGGAATTGATTTAATCTTTATTTTCATAAAGATTTGGATTTGAAATGATGTTCTATTTTGAAGTATAAACTGTTTTTAAATTATAACCATGGGTTATAATAACGATTGGTTGTTAAAGAGACCGGGATCGGATATGGACATACTCTTTGTCGATACCGAAAACCACTTTGACAACTGTGTACGCGGTGGAGTTTCCAGAATGAAGTAGGATGGTGGCGACGATCCTAAAGGTATATACGTGGACCCAACTCCCGTGAGTTGGCATAAGGTGGCTAAAATAGGAGCGATCAACGGGCTAAGGAGGTAGCACCTCTGATCGGACACACTTCTTCGATACCATTCTATTACTTGTGATTGATTTGGTGCGCACCCTTGATTTGGGAGTGTTGTTCGAGGTGGGCGGTAGTGGCTGCTATGCGTCACCACCAGTCCGGATGCGTAATTGGTATATCTACCCTGGCATTGCCTTGTGTGCCGTGTCATCTACCATATCGAGCTTTACTACGATTTGTGATTTCTCCCGTAGCCTGTGGAGTATCGAGGGTAGCCCCCATTTTGGGAGTATGCTAATACTGGATAGACTACTGGGACTATTACGTGTTAAGGTGGAAAATGTAAAGCCTTAATGCTATTTAAAAGTATGTTTATTTTATGATTAGACATTATTATAATAGCGAATATTACTACATAGTAGATAGTTTAACGGATCCTTAAAGAGTGGGCGATCCCAAGCATTCTTTAAGTTACTTGTACCTTATTACAGTTCACTTGAGTTGGTTTACATTATATAAGTATATATTGTCCTGACTCGAGTGTTTTGTGTTTTGCTTTACGCTCGGGTCAGCCTGAGTTATTCATAGATTTGGATTTCCACTCTCTTGGAGATTTGAATCGCTGGAGATTATCTGCTTGTCTTGTCCTATCTATTTCAGTTCCGCTGTTCTACTCAGCTTGTACTTGGTTATCATATTGAGACTTCTGTTGTATTTTATATCTTCTGTTATATCTTATGTAACTCTGATATATTTATATAGTAGCTTCATGAACTACTATTTCTTTTACTTCCGCTGCATTATTTTACTCTGTGTTTGTGATCTGTGATTATTTATTTACTATATATTCTGAGATTTGCCAAATTTTATTTACAACGCGGTATTTTGAGCAATTCAAGTCCGACATGTGCGGATGCGAATGGCTGAAAATATCGGGTCGTTACAATCATTTCTAACAACCAATTCATTTAACTATCTAATTTCAGAAAAATTCATATCAAAATATATTCATTTCAAAATCAATACTTTCGAAATCATATCAACTTTCGAAATCATATCACTTTCGAAATCATATTCACTTTCAAAATCATTATTCACTTTAAATTATATTCATTTCCAAAATCATAACCGCAAAATAGGTTAAGCTATCATATCAAAGTATTCACATTTAAATCCATTAAATCTAAATCATAACAGTTCCAACTTAAACAATTTGAATATTGGAAGTAGTTTATATATTGGAATAGTTATATTAAAAATAGTTTATATTTAAAAATAGGTTATAGATTAAAATAGTTTATATATTAAACGTAGTTTATATATTAAAAGAGTTTATATCGAAAATAGTTTCAAATTAGAATTTTTCTTCCAATTTCCCAAATCAATTCAAATCAACTTTAGTTCCAAAATTCAATTTAAATCAATCTCAGTTCAATAATTTCAATTAAAAAGGTTAAAGGTTCAATTCAAATTCTCATTAAAACCATTCTAATCTATATCGATTTCAAATCCATGTTTGAACTACAAATTTAAACCACTTCCAATTCGATAGATTTCAAATTTAAATATTCAAACAATTGACAATAACTCAATTTGATAAATTTCATTTATAATTCAAAATTCTACTTTAACTTTATTTAAATTTGAAAATATTCACTTAATCATTTTTAATAACATTTAAATAAAATCTCAAATTACAAATTTAAATCAATATTAAATAATCAATTTCGGTTTTATTTAAATTTGAAAATATTTTTTTAATCACCTTTAATCAAAAAATCAAGTTATCAAGTTAAAAAATCATATCTTCAAAATCTCAAATCAATATGTTTCAAATCAATTTTTTTGAATACAATTCTTAAACAGATAAAATTTTAAATCAATTTCAATTCATCTTTCCAACCTTAATTTATTAAAGTTATCACAAAATCTATTTTAAAATATTAGCATAAATTTTAAATAAATATATTAAACATATTATATATTAGTTAAATTAAATTTTTATTTATTTATATTAAATTTTATAAAATTAAATCTTATTATTAAAACTATTTTATTTTATGTTAAATCCTTGTTTTATATATTTAAAAATAGTAAAATTATAAGTAAAATCTTAAAATTACATTTTCAAACTTATCTTATAATTTAAAATTTCCAAATATATAATTTTAAAAATCTAAATTTTACACATATTAAAATAAAAATAAAATTTTTATATTATTTTTAAAAATCAAAACACATATATTTTACTTTCCAAAATTTTGAAAATTATTTTAGAATAGACCAACGGTGTCCATGTATAATTTTCTATCCTATGGTCAAGTGATACAGATATTGATCATTTCAATCCTCAATAATTTAATATTTACGGATATATATCATTTCAACCCGCAATCCCAAAATTTAAATTCAATAAAATCGCTTGGGTTTATCATTTCAACCCATAGTGATTTCCTATCTAACATGGAACTTGTAGAGTGATTGAAAACAGATAATTAATAGCATACCATATAAGAAACTCGCAATTATGAATCACAAATTAACATATCATACATATCACTATAAATGTTATACAAAGCAACATATCATCATGTACATCAAAATGAACATCACATCATATCATCATATATATGTCAAAGGGAGCATAGTAACATATAAAATCATATGTATATTAACTAAACAAAAATCCTAGCTATAACAAACATTTCAAGGGAAAATTCAAGTTATCTTTATTTACTTAAACATAAAATTGTTAATCGTGAGTGATTGCTCACCTTTCGAGGCTAGAGAAAACAAGAATAAGATGCATCGGGCACGGACATGCAACAAACGGGACAGCGAGACAAGAGACAAACTATTGCTGTAATAATCCCGAATAGCAAGCACAAGGCAAAGAAAAGCTAGAATACTTGAGTTCAATTGGAAACAATATATATATATATATATATACACACACACACTGTTTCGTTCTCCTTTTTTTAGAGAGAGAAGAGGTTAGTGGGTTTCGGGTCGGCAGCAAGTTGGAGAGGGAAGGAAATGGCGGTTGCAAATGAAAAGAAGGAGCATGGTTCAAGCAAGGACAGAACGAGCATAGACTTCTTCTCAAGAAAACATGCATATGTTTATATCAAACAATTTCAGGATATATAAGTAAACATATTTTTTTATAAACAAGAAGGGGAGTAGGAGGCTGCTGCTCTGAAGTGTTGTAGTGGCGGCTGACGAGTGGCAAGGTCGACCGAGGAGGGTTTGGGTTCGGCAAAGAGAGTGGACAATGGCTACTTGGAAACGAGGCTCGATAGAGGGTGGTGGAAGGACTGTGCGGGCTGGAAGCAATTTGGGTAGTGGGTTTTATGGAGCTAGATGGGTCAGGGGCGGAGAAAGGACTACATGGAGGAGAAGGGGCTGGTTGCTAGCGGTGGAGGATTAGCGGAGGCTGGATGTGGAGGGGCTTGCGGCAAAGGCAGTGGGTGTTTGGTTGTGCTGATGCGGCAAGGAGGAATAAGGCCAGAGGGACTCGGTGGCGGAGCACGGAGGAGGGATGCTCTGGTGATCGGTCGGGTGAATGAAGGCAAGGTGGAGCGGATCTGAGGGTGGAGCACGGTCGAAGGCCGGTGGAAGTGTTGTGTGCATGGATTAGGTCGATAGTAGGCAGAGCACTGTGTGGGTTGGAGCTGCGTCGCGTGTGGAGAGGCTAGCGTTCGGGTCTGGAAGGTGAAAGGTGGTGGAAGGCGAAGGCCGGTGGGAGGGAAAAGGTTGCACAGAAGCAAAGAGATGGTGCGAGAGGCGGATCGAGTTATGGAAATGAAGGAACAAGCAGGTAAATGATTATATATAGAAATGTTATATTATATTATATTATATTCAACGAACAAAGAAGTAGAGAGAAAACATATTGAAATGTAACCAACCAGAAATTATATTGGATATAGGGAATAGTAAAGGTCAGGGATTTAATTTTTGGCAATATTAGAAGCTAACGTCCATTAGCTTTACCTGATGAACAAATGAATGGACATAGAAAACCTAAAGGACCCAAATGCGGAATCGATACGGCTAATCATTTTGTAGATTTCGCCGCATACCAGACGTGAAATGCATTAAAGAATATACTACGGAGATCAGCATGACGAGATGAACAGAATGGTACACATATATGAGTGACAAGACCCACCTATCAAAACTCGATATTCGCTGCCAAAACTGATGCTTAATCGTCGTAAATAAGATAAACAGGGCTAGAGCAGTCAAAATTTGGCGAAACGAGTTATGACATCACACACAGAAAATGATTTACATTTTTATTATATAAAAATATTTAGATTTCAAAAATATTTTATTTTCATCAAATTTTAACTAATTTAAAATTAAAATTCACAACCAAACAAACCTAAATATTTTCTGATGAAAATCTACCACTTGCTATGCTTCAATAGACGCATACCAAATATCAAATTTTCATTGTAAAAGTTTAATTGTTTATTTCATGAAAAATTTAGTTAATTACATTATTTAAATCATTAAAATTTCCGGGTCGTTACATTCCAACATGAATTTGGTTCGTCCCAATTTTCAAGCATTTCCGAATAATGCTTTGCATCCTCCCTTTTAGCCCAATCATTTTTAACAAAATTTTGCTGGTCCATCTCAAAATCAACCAGCATAATCTTGTTCTTCCCAAGACGATAAACGATTGACTTTACTTGAGAAATGTCTTGAAACTTTGGCTAAAGCAACCACTCAAAGCCTCCAATCAAACAACAATTTGCAAAATTTGTTAACCTCGTACTTGTAGAATATGAGTCAATCGATTGCTAAACTTGAAATGCAAATGAGTCAATTAGCCACGTCTGTGAGTGAACGTGAACGAGGCACATTCCCAAGACAGCCAGTTTTGAATCCCAGAAATCAAAACACGAATTTTAATCAAGCCCATGTCATTCAGGATAACAATGTGAACCAAATGAATGCTATCACAACTTTGTATTCCGGTAAACAAATCAATAACCAAGTTGTTATTCCAAACGATTTACCAGAAGCTCCTCTTGACACTTCAAAAACAAGTGAATCAGAACAAAACGTTGAGCCAAACATTGAATCAAATGACAATTCAAATTCTTCTTCTACTCAAGTAAACCAACCTACTGAGTATCGTGTTCCATTTCCACATCACCTTCGACCCAAGAAATACTCGATTAAATGGAAAAGATGTTGGAAATTTTTAACAAGTCAAAGTTAACATCTCACTTCTTGATATTGTTCAAAAAGTCCCAACCCACGCTAAGTTTCTAAAGGACCTGTGTACTCAAAAACGACATACTCATGTACCTAAGAAAGTTTTCTTAGCTGCCGGTCTTAACAAAGTTTTGTCCCAATCAATCCCCAATAATACAAAGATCCTGGATGTCCGACGATCTCGTGCATGATAGGAGACAAAACGATTAACAAGTGCTTACTAGACTTGGGTGCGAGTGTCTATTTGATTCCCTATTCAGTTTACCAGCAATTTTGCTTGGGTGAACTAAAACCGATGAAAGTAACTCTTCAATTTGCCGATTGTTTGATAAAGAAAACCATGGGAGAAGAAGAGGACGTACTCATCAAAATTGGTCAGTTTATCTTCCCCGTCGATTTCATCGTCCTTTAAACACAATCCATGAACAATCCGATGAGTCAAATTCTATTGATTTTACGTCGACCTTTCTTGGCCACTTCAAATGCTCTAATTAATTGCCGAAACGGTTTGATGAAATTTTTGGAAACATGACTTGGATCTTAACATCTTCAATCTTGAAAATCAATCGAACGAACCACATGACCAAATGTTGGAAGTTAGTTCCGTTCAAGAAGATTTTGACTACGAAAAAGTTGACCTTAACAACGAATGCAAAACTGTATACAAACAACTATTTCAAGACGAGCCTAACGAAATTGAAAACGCACTCCCGTTTGAACCCCTTACCATTGAATTAGAATTTCAACTGAATTCTTTGATTGAGCAACCCCCGAGGTTGGAACTCAAACCCCTTCCTGATCACCTTAAGTACGCATGCTTAGGTGACAACGAAACGTTTCCCGTCATAATCTCTTCAACTCTCTCTCTTGATTAAAAAACTTCCTTACTTTCAATTCTATCGAAAAACAAAGAAGCAATTGGATGGTCGATCACCGATATAAAGGGAATTAGTCCCACTCTTTTTCAACATCGTATCCATTTAGTTGATGATGCCAAGCCTGTTCATGACGCACAATGAAGGCTTAACCCAGAAGTGAAGGATGTAGTTCGAGACGAAATTCTTAAATTCCTCGATAACAGAATCATATACCCAATCTCATATAGTTCGTGGGTTAGCCCAATTCATGTCGTTCCTAAAAAGTCTGGACTTACCGTTATCAAGAACGACTCTAATGAACTCATTCCAACTCGTACTCGAACGGGTTGGCGTGTTTGCATTGATTATTGAAAATTAAATGCTGCAACATGTAAAGATCACTTTCCTATTCCTTTCATAGACCAAATGCTTGGACGTTTAGCCGACCATGAATTATATTGCTTTCTCGATGTTACTCCAGTTATAACCAAATTCCAATCGCTACCGAAGATCAAGAAAAAACCACTTTCACGTGTCCCTTTGGCACCTTTGCATATCGACATATGACATTTGGCCTTTGCAACGCTCCCGAAACTTTCCAAAGATGCATGGTCAGCATCTTTTCCAACATGATCGAACGCATTCTTGAAGTATTTCTGGACGATTTTTCCATCTTTGGAAACTCTTTTTCCGAGTGCTTACACCATCTTGAGTTGGTTCTGGATCGATGGAAGGACAAACACTTAACGTTAAATTCGGAAAAATGCCATTTTATGGTCAAACACGGTATTGTCCTAGGCATGTCATTTTAAACAAAGGTATTGAGGTAGATAAAGCAAAAGTTGACATAATTGTGAATCTACCCATTCCCAAATCTGTCAAGGACATTCATTTATTCCTTGGGCATGCTGGTTTCTATCGATGCTTTGTGAAAGACTTCAGTAAAATTGCTCAACCTCTTATGAATCTTCTTGGAAAAGGCGTTCCATTCGACTTTATGTTTGACTGTGTTTCTACTTTCGAACGTTTCAAAAACGAACTCATTTCCGCTCCCATCATTTGCTTACCCAATTGTGATCTTCCTTTCGAAATAATGTGTGATGCTTCTAACTTTGCTGTTGGTGCTGTCTTAAGACAACGCATCAATAAACTTCTTCATGTCATCTACTACACTAGTATGACTTTAAATAGTGCTCAACTCAATTACCAGACTATTGAAAAATAGCTTCTAGCGGTAGTCTTTGCGCTCAAAAAATAACGACCTTATTTGATTGGCTCACACATTACTGTTTACAATGACCATTCTGCTCTTAGATACCTTTTCACTAAAAAGGATGCTAAGTCTTGTTTGATCCATTGGATCCTTTTAATCCAAGAATTTGACCTTACGATCAAAGACAAAAAGGATCCAACAACGTCACTGCTGATCATCTATCGCGTCTTCCAAACGCACCATCTTCTTTACCGATGAACGAAAACTTTCCTAATGAACAACTCCTTTCTGTATCCATCGATCCATGGTATGCCGATATAGTGAACTATTTAGTCTCTAAGGAAACTCCTTCATTTTGGTCGAAACAAGATGGATATAAATTTCTTTCCCAAGTCAAGTACGTGTAACGACCCGCACCCGACACCATTAGAATCCGACACTAAACCACATATGTTCGACCCAAAGTCCACCGATTACAGATAATCATGAGAAAGAAAGAAGAGAAGAAAGAGAAGAAGAAGAAGAGAGAAGAGAGAAGAGAAGAGAGAGAAGAGTAAAGAAGACAAAGAAGAAGAGACAAAACAGAAGAAACTAAAACAATTACAGAATCCCACAATCGCAGCGAAAAAACATATAATATCATACCAATGATCTTTACAAAACAGAAACTGTAATATAATATACATACATCCATTAGAGTACATCAATCAATCACTAATCATTAACTTGGACAGTTATAATAACCTATCCTCACAATTGCTGATAATACAAACAACAATGCAGCGGAAAATAAACGTATATGTGGAATACGACCCGAAGACTTCCATCTCATCTGTTGAAGCTCCAAAGCATCCATATCTGAATCTGTAAATATACTCGGTCTGACCCAAGCATTGAAAGGGAAGAACGCCCGGATTAGTCTGGTGAACCAACGTGAGAAAACACATCTCAAGTGAATTTATTTTAAAGTTATAAAAGCGTTCTTTTATGAAAACAAAGGAATCTCATAAGACATGCCCACACATAAACACGGACAGGTTTTTACCTTACGATAACCAAAACATTTCATATCAAATCATCTAATATTATGCAAGTGTCTAGTATACAAATAATAATTCAAATAGCCGACAATGTTACCATTATTAAATTCCAGCAGACTAGGCTCTACAAACAAAATGGCAGGCATGTATTGGAGATTAGATTCCATACAAATGACAGGGTAAGGGACTACCTTCCGTACAGTACATCTCTATAAAAATGTACCTAGGGTCCAGATACTGAACTCCTAAACTAACACAGAACCGGCCTACCTCTTCCATCTCGATAGTACCGAATATGGCATCACCCTGGTCGTTCCCGACCTATCCGTGGCCACAGCATACAACACTCGAATATATAAGGTAATCTAAAAGGGTGATGACCATATCCTTATGGGTGCGACCCACATAGCCCTGCCGCTTGTACCCTGTTTTCTGTCATTTTCGGGTGATGAGGCATAAGGTCACGATTACCTTTTACATAGCACATTCCACTTTGAATGCCACACTGCCATTCCTTCGATCACTGTTGACTTTCACAAACATACAACCTCTGAGCTCGTACGTCTCAGAGAAGGGTGTTAAGCTAAGAGAAGATGCCTTCTCCACCATCAAACAAATGTACGTTTATAAAAGTCAAAAAATAATCCCAAAAATGCAATGTCAGACATCCATCCATACAAGTTGTCTAGGAACAGGACAAACTGAAGGCACTCTCCTACCACATCCTATCGAGAATTACCCCTAGAATTAGTAGAAGTCCTTGCATATCATAGATTTCATAACGAAGCACTACTGCCACCATAAATATATGGTATGGTAAATTTCACCTCGAGGGACTAGTGACAAGTTGCCCTGCATCATGAAGATCTCCGTCTTCAAAATCAAAATCATGAACCTACACTTTCGAACGCATACATCGGTCCAAAGTGGTTCTTGGATAAATCTGACCCCGGTCTCTCCGGACCAACAACGATAAAAAGGCTAATTATTTGATAGTCGATTATTTAACTATCAAAGCAGCCAAACAAATCTAGCACCATAAGCAATCACTACATTTTATAATTCTTATAAACCAAATCACTTTTCAAATACAAACATTCCAAAATATCTTTAAAAAGATTCATATTCAAAACTAATTCAACTATTCAATAATTGAAAAACATTTCCATATACTTATCTCAATGGAATAAGCATATTCACAAATCATTTCATTTTCAACACTTAGAAAATAACATCATATACTTTAATCAAAATTAAGTATATTTACAATCTTTTAGAAAAGCAACATATTCTTCAAAACACTTAGTTTGGGTCAAACCGAATGTTGCATAAATCACCGTTACGACAACCCAAAAACACTAGTATAGGGATTCAACTAGCTATATTTAATATTAATCCTCGAAATACAACTTCAACTATTTATTAGTTAACAATGAAGCCAATCAATTTGGGGTATTGCTACCTCTCCTTGTCTGAACAACATTTTTAACTTCAAAACAGATAGAAGCTACTATCTCGAATACCAACGTCAAATATAGGATATATAAATAAATCCCATAACTATATAATATATTCCCTTCTGAAAAATCACTTACTATAACAATAGTGTTATAGTCCATGCTTCCCATTCTATTCAAGAAAACGTTTATTACAACAATAAATGTTGAAATCTATGTTTTCAATACTCAACACACTTTAAATCACTTTACAAAAATCGTTTATTTGTAAAACATGCTCATAACTAAATTTCTTAACCTTACACAATTTTTATTATCAAATACCTTATAGTCAAATCGTGAAACTTAATTCACAAGGCATTTGTACTTCAAAGTTTTATATCAAACCATTTAATCAATCAATGATAATAAATAAACATTATCAATCCTAGATAAATATTTTGAAATAGGTATTTAATTATCCTACCGAAATTTAATATCTGATTTCAACTAATTTCTCGCTTATCAATTATCTTTATGAAACATCTTACAGTCAAACTGTGAAATTCTAATCACAAAATGTTCATATATTTCAAGTTTTTATAAATCTAGATTACATAAATATTTATAAAACTCTATTTACAAATATCAATTACATAATTTATAAAAATGTCACTTTTATAAATACTTAATATATAATCAACTTACAAATCTAAATTAAAAATATTACTTAAAACTGCAAATTTAAAAATTTAATTATTTACTTTATTCAAATTTAAACTCCTTTCAATAATCCCAAAATAATTACCAAACACAAATACTTCGAAATCACTTTATAATCCCTTTTAAAACAAAATCACTTTTATAGTATTTCAAAAATACTAAAAACATGGCCCAATGCTGCTAAAGTACTAAATAAGGGAATAACAACCAAATCAACAAACATGGCATCCAAACATATCATATATCACATATATATGAACAAATAATCAACAAGTGTGAGGAATCCAGTTGGATCCCTCCAATCTGTTTCCTTGCATCACAAATTACATGTTACGACATATAAATAAATATGCGGACATAAATAATCAACAATGGTGAGGAGTCCTGTTGGATCCCTCTGACCTATAACCTACAACAAATACAACATATGAGAAAAATGTACAATGTCTGTATCGATGCAGACGCGTGTAAAAAGGGTCATCCGCTCATACATGGGAACGTATAGGGTCTCATCCGCTAAAATATGCGGGAATATATCCAACCAACCAACATATATGTATATATAATATACATCCAAATAGTCATCAAAACAGCATAATAAAAATATTTCCACATATATAAAATATAAGCGGGCCCGAGAGAGTGAGTTTTACTCACTCTAGTTGATTTCGTCATTGTAGTGTTTATTTCGATTAAAAACGAATAGGTGTCTGAATTTAACCAAAATTCCTACATGCTTCAAATCAGTCCAATCCAACTCCATTGCGTAATATTCAACAATACTAATCCAACGCTGCTTGTTTGGTGCGAATCCGACCTCGTATGAATAAGTTATGAATTTTTAAACATTACATGAATTAAAATATAATTAACAACATCATTAGCTTAAGTTAATTACAATAATTAAATAAATTAACCTTCTACCTCCTTCGTTAATACGCACACAGCCGAACCTATACTCACGTTTGATTTTTCTCCAAGTCGCACTTCCATTGTCGACCGAGAGACAATCCACATACACCAGACGAAAGCCTATCTCCTGCCGCACCTATATCCCCAGCCATGCCACGCTCGGCCCCATGAATCACCAGAAAAGCCAACTCGAACGCATCGCAAACACAAGGAGGTTTCGCCTCGATTATCATGCTATACGACGATCCAACCGTAGGATAGCTAGATCTCGGTGCTCTCTACATTTTCCTAGTTGAGAGTTTTTGCTAATTGCTTATGGATTGTGAGTTATTGGAGGAGGAAGGAGGCATGATTTCTGTCATTCGTAAATAGGTGGCAGCTAGAGTAACTTTTAGGGCTAGGGTTGCAAGTTAGGGTCCTTATATAGCCACTTTTGTGACACTATTCACGCGCAAAATTTCCGAATTCCAAACGAAGCGTGCCACCTGACATTTTATATGTTTTACCCCTATTCCGAACACAATGGAATATATATCGAGAGCTAATTCCATCGAATTTGGAAGATAGCATTCCAAAATCGAATTATATAAATTTAAATTACTTAAATAAATTTCTATGCGTTTCAGCTTCGCCCGACCAAACGGTAAGTCCAATTGACACTAAATTTTGAATCTTATAATAATATTCTATTACAGATCCAATGAAACTGGTTTCGTCCAATTCTGAGACAGTGTCCTGAATGGCTATTTTTACTCGTCTAATAAAATAATAAAATTTCCAATTTCTATTTATTCACTTTTAATTCAACTTTAAAAGTTTACTAACTTTATTCTAACTCCAATAGAATTTAAATAAACTTCCTAATTCATCTTCGTTCTTATTAAATTCCAGATTCAATTATTTAACTCATTTAACATATAAATTTTACTTTTTAATATTTAAATTCAATTAAATATTCTAAAATCGAATGACTAAAAAACTGGGTCATTACATACTTCCCCACTTAAAAGAATTTCTTGTAGAATACAATAGCCTATGATTTTTGTTTGATGATAATAAACATATATATATATATATATATATATATTTGTTTAAATGTATTTGTAATTGTACTATTTTATTTTTCCACATAATTAAATAAATATTTGTTGAATAAAATAAATAACTCGGAATTCATATTTTATTACAAATTCAAATAGTACAAATTTGAGCACTCACTACATTTACACATTTTTATTTACAATACAATTTCAATTACAACACAATTTTCACTCTACAATTTTCACCTCACTACATATATTCACTCATCACTCATATTTAATCTTCAACTCTGCTACAGCCTGTATCCAGCATCTGAACAATCTGCAAAATACACACTGACGCAGTAAAATTGAAAAAGAATTATTTTGCAGTGCTCAATAAAGTGTCTGTTTGAAAATATTATTTGCCTCAGTTATTTGGGTTGTTCGTCATCATTTATTTTTTAATTCATCTTACACGAACAACTTGTGATATGCATAGTGTATCACTGTACATGCCACAAGGTCGTGCATATCGATATACACTTGTTTGTTAAAACTACAAGGACAGGTGAGCACAAGGTCAAACCCAATCCTAGGCCGGATTCAAATCAAGTGCAACAAATACAAACACACATGCAAAGCTTCAATGGGTGAACATGAATAGAAAGCAACAAAGTTTCAGGCATGGTCAGGTGGAAGCCAAGGTCAAGTGCAAGGCATGGTCAGAGCAACAAGCTAGCAGTTCAACATGCTCACAAGTTCAATGCACAGTGCAGACCAACCTGATCAGTACACTCACATGTACAAATTATAAATCAAAATGGGAATGCAAGCATTTAGTTTCAACATGAAGGTAAACCAGACCAGACTTAGAGTGAACACATGAATGCAAGCAACTGGACATGGAGCAAGCAGCACAATGCATACTAGATTCAAGTAGAACCACCAGTACAACTAGACTAGACTTCAAATGCCAAACTCAAGTATGCACATGAACACAAAGGCATGAACACACTTGAACCAGACACAATGCAACAGAGGTGACAACATAGCTTCAAACATGCTCAGAAGTAACAGTGCAGACTTACCACATACAACACTTGAAAAACAAGTCACAATGCAACACAGACCAGCAAATGTACAAATGGAACCAAGACTACAAAACATGAAACAGAGGCAACACAGCCGTGCAGAACAACCGAGTGCAACGTAACATCAAAACTCATCAGTGCAGACCTATGCAAGCTCAGTTTCAAAATGTACAACATGAGGAACCAATCAGACATGCTCAGACTTTAGTGATCCCACAAACATGAATGCAAAGCAACCTCAATGAGATCATAACTCACACCAGACTTCAAATCAAAACAACACAGCCTCAACACAATTTTAAACATGAAGTCTTGACCAAAAAATGAAACCACCACTACAACCAGACTTCACAAGCACAGTGGAATATGCAAAAACACATTGATGAATCGAAGCAACTAGAAATAGAACTCAAAGCAAAATCAGAATGTAGTGGAAAGTGAGGAGGCATCAATGCATATGGTTAGGGATAAAAGAGCACATACATTTATATACATATGCAGTAGAGAACACATTAAAAATCAGAAAGCAAACAGTTGAAGGTGACAACACACAATCAAAGGCAACACTGAGAATATTGTTAGTCAAGTACTGTTTGGGTATACTCAATCTGAAAGGGGTGGAAGTGAAACTAATCATGTCAACTCTAAGTGCACGATTTGTGGAAAAATTGGACATAATCAAAACGATTGCTGGTATAGACCCAAACACGCGAAAACCATATCAATCTGGGTTCCTAAAGGCACGAATGTAAAATCTCTTAAAGTCAAACAAATCTGGGTGCCAAAAGGAACAAAAATAGGTTGTCCTGGTTCTACTTGTTTTTCAAAATTTTCTGTCACTAACAATCATGGACCTATAAAAACAAATAGGTCACAAAACTCTTTTCTTGTGTAGGTGTGTTGGCATGCTAACGAACAACAAGAGTGGTACCTGGATTCTAGCTGTTTTAAGCACATGACGGGCGACAAATCAGTCCCTTAGCCTAGAGAAGTACAAAGGTGGTAGAGTCACAATGGGCAACAACAATGTATTATATGTTTAAAATCTGCACCAGAATCTGATTTCAATCAGCCAGCGATCAACTGGGAAAATTTAAAAAATCATCTTTTCATGCTAAGAACACGATACACATGGGTATTCTTCTTTATTTTACTGCTTATAGACCAGACATTATGTTCTCTGTTTTTTATGTGCACAGTTTCAGTCAAATCCAAAGGAATCTCATTTAAAAGCTGTAAAAAGGATTATATGGTATCCGTTGCACACCTCATGCTTTGGTCTATGGTATCAAACAAATGATAACTTTGAGTTAGAAGGGTATTCAGATGTAGATTATGCTGGTTGTCTAGTTGATAGAAAAAGTACTAGTGGAACGTGTTTTATGTTGGGATATTCGTTAGTTGCATCACATTTCCAAAGAATATATCTGCATAAATTTCATTTCAGCTGATTTTCAATTGGAAGACATTTTTACAAAACCCCTTCCAGAAAATAGATTTTGTCGACTTCATCTCAATCTAGACATTTTAGAAATTTGATTTTATATTTTTCGATTTGACCTAAATGTCTATGTTAACTAATCTGACTCCCTATTGGTTATCGAAAAGATAAACAGCGACTGAAAAAAGTTATGAGTGTTGATATTAATCATACATTATGACTTGAGATAGTATATTTGGTAAATTTCTTTAAAAATTTAAACAAAATTTGTAATTACTTAGGTTGGTAAAAATTCCATGACCATCTCTATTCATGTCATATCTCTACGACAATCACTCATCAAAATCCAATATAGTATGTCATAATGTGGTATTTAATCAGGAAATTATTCATTTTTTTAAATTAATTAGCAATAAAATCATCCAAAAGTATTCACTCTCATTTAAAAGTCCTCATGGTTATGCATGTATGGAACACATATCAAAATTGATTATTAAATAGGTGAGTTGATTCTAACCCTATTTAAAAGTCCTCACAGTTATGCGTGGTTAGAAGATACTTGGGATTCATTTTTAATAAAAATTGGGAATACTACTAATCTCATTTAAAAGTCCTAACGGCTATGCATGGTTAGTAAGTATTCAAATTCCTATCATAAACATACCATAAATGAACACGACTATATGGTTTTCTATACCGACATCACCCCTATCACTCTAAAATGGAATATGCGTCCAACAAAGTATTTAAGATTTTTGTTTGATTTTTTATTGAAATTTAATATTTATACTCAATTAGGTATTAATGTTGTATTAGTGTCTATCACTTTATCACTCTTTTTCTAGCACTGTTACTCTTTTGCTAATAACAAAAGGGGGAAAGAAGTTAAGATTTTGGCAAATAAGTTCAATTTTTTTATTTGCATATTCCCATCAAAGTTCTTTGCATTTTTTATTTGAATATTTTATTATTATTTTCATGCATATGTGAAGGGGGAGCTTTGTTGTAGGGGGAGCATTCAAATAAGGGGAGCTTATAGAATTCATCAAGACCAAATACATTTAATAGAGTCAAAATCTTAATATATGTTTGTATCATCAAAAGGGGGAGATTGTAGAATACAAGCCTATAATTTTTGTTTGATGATAATAAACATATATATTTATATTTTTTAAATGTATTTGTAATTGTACTATTTTATTATTCCACATAATTAAATAAATACTTGTTGAATAAAATAAATAACTCAGAATTCATAATTTATTACAAATTCAAACAGTACAAATTTTAGCTCTCACTTCATTTAAACATTTTCAATTACAATACAATTTCAATTACAACACAATTTTCACCTCACAACATATATTCACTCATCACTCGTATTTAATCTTCAACTCTTCTCCAGCCTGTATCCAGCATCTGAACTATCTGCAAAATAAACACTGACGCAGTAAAATTGAAAAAGAAATATTTTGCAGTGCTCAATAAAGTGTGTTTGAAAATATTGTTTGCCTCAGTTATTTGGGCTGTTCGTCATCATTTATTTTTTAATTCATCTTACACGAACAACTTGTGACATGCACAGTGTATCACTATACATGCCACAAGGTCGTGCATATCGATATACACTTGCTTGTTAAAACTGCAAGGACAGGTGAGCACAAGGTCAAACCCAAGCCTAGGCTGGATTCAACTCAAGTGCAACAAATACAAACACATATGCAAAGCTTCAATGGGTGAACATGAATAGAAAGCAACAAAGTTTCAGGCATGGTCAGGTGCAAGGCATGGTCTAGTGCAAGGCATAGTCCGAGCAAGAAGCTAGCAGTTCAACATGCTCACAAGTTAAATGCACAGTGTAGACCAACCTGATCAGTACACTCACATGTACACATTACAAAGCAAAATGTTCACGTAAAATAGGAATGTAAGCATTCCATTTTAAGATGAAGCCAGACTTAGAGTGAACACATGGATGCAAGAAAACTGAACATGGAGCAACCAGCACAATGCAGACCAGACTCAAGTAGAACCACTAGTACAACTAGACTAAACTCCAAATGCCAAACTCAAGTATGCACATGAACACAAAGGCATGAACACACTTGAACCAGACACAATGCAACAGAGGTGACAACATATCTTTAAACATGCTCAAAAGCAATAGTGCAGACTTACCACATACAACACTTGAAAAACAAGTCAAAATGCAACATAGACCACCAACTGTACAAATGGAATCATGAATACAAAACATGAAACAGAGGCAACATAGCAGTGGCCAGAGCAGTGCAGAACAACCCGGTGCAACATAACATCAAAACTCATCAATGCATACCTATGCTAGCTCAGTTTCAACATGTTCAACATGAGGAACCAGTCAGACATGCTTAGACTTCAGAGATCACACAAACATGAATGCAAAGCAACCTCAATGAGACCAGAACTCACACCATAATTCAAATCAAAACAACACAGCCTCAACACAATTGTACACATGAAGTCTCGACCAAACACTGAAACCACCACTACAACCAGACTTCACAAGCATAATGACATATGAAAAAACACATGGATGAATCGAAGCAATTGGAAATAGAACTCAAAGCAAAATCAGAATGTAGTGGAAAGTGAGGAGGCATCAATGCATATGGTTAGGGATACAAGAGCACATACATATATATACATATGCAGTAGAGAACACATTAAAAATTAGGGAGCAAACAGTTGACGATGACCACACTCAATAAAAGGCAACGTAGAGAATCACACACACATGGATGCAAAAAAACAGTTCAACAAGTTAACATACACATAAGCATCCAGGTCGAAAATGTTCTAGGTAAAGGAAACAAGCATCGGCAATACCAAAGACGAAGTCAACAAGTCAAGGCCGAGATAAAAATCAACGGGGTTCAAACATTGTTGAAGATATTTAAAAAAAATTGATATATTCATACGTATATCAACCGATGCCAAAGTCATAGCAGAAAAGAGCAGAGCAAATTCAAACTCATGGAGCAACGCCTATACACTCAAGTCAAATATCATCTCATCGTTCAAGCAAGAATCGAATGACCAAGCAAAGTATTTGAAGAATTCAAATCAAAAAATACGAACGAAAATATAGTGTTTTTATCGCTATTTAACTCAATCTCATCATCGGCAAATTATTATTCGAGTTCAAGAAAAATCAGAGAGCAAGCCTTGAAATAAATCACGAACTAATCCAGAACTCGAATCAAGTCGAGCATAATTATAAATCGAAAAAGGAAAAACACGTACCAATTCAAAACACGAATCGAACTCAACATCGCAGCCGCAAGCAATTGAATATCACTGATAGAAGAAGCAGCAAAGCAGAAACAAAAGCATTAAAGGATTCGAGCTTCTAATTTCCAAGCGGTGCTTCAAATTGAAAACCCTAATACCAGATTGAAAAAGAAATAAGGCGGCCGCAAAGATAAAGAATGTCTTCTACTATTTGTTTGGCCCGGCTTCTATTATTTTTATATTGGGCTTCAAATTTAAAAATTAGGGTATTGTATTTAGTTTTATTTTTTATTTGTAATTTCCTTTTAAAATACTGTGAATTTCTAGTTGTGTGACTAGATATAAACTACGGGGCGTAGTTTGACACACTACACCAAATACTGAGATTTGCAACTAACCATCCGCACATTTGGCAACGGTTATTAACCGTTGCCATTTAGCAACGGTTAATAACCGTCTTGGTTAAGTTAGCAACGGTTTTTTCTCGTTGCTAATTGGGAACGGTTATTAACCGTAGCTTCTTTGGAGACAAATGATGGCGGTGAATTTCATCCTTTCGCGCCATATTTTTTGGCGTGCTTCGTTCCAATCAGCAACGGTTTTCAACCGTGGCTAATTAGCAACGGTTACTAACCATCGTAAATCTTTTAGCCGGCCCAGTGGCAAGCCCACCAAGCCCTTGGGATGGGGCAAATAACTGAGCCGGGCAACACCAAAAATCTGTTTTACTTCACAGTTACAGCTCAATAGCAATCTCCATGTTGGCGATGCTCGAACCCAAAAAAACTAGGGTTTCAAAAATCAACGCTTTTTAAATAATCATCGCTGCATACTCGGCTATTCCATCATCCATCGTCGTCTCAAGCTTGCCTCCTACGCGATATTTTCTACTGCTGATTTGAAGTCCTGCTACAGTCTCTATACTGCCACTGCTAATTAAGTATGCAAATTTCTTGATTTGAGTTGTCTAATTTTCTACTGCTGATTTGAAGTCCTGCTACAGTCTCTATACTGCCACTGCTAATTAAGTATGCGAATTTCTTGTTTTGAGTTGTCTAATTTTCTAAAATTGAGTCGCCCTTTTACTGCTTTAGATTTCATTAACCTTGAAAACGCCTAAAGCAAATAACTTATTAGTATTTAGTTATAAACAACTAGTTTTCTGTAAATAATCGTTTAGGAATTGAAATTTGAAAGCTGAAGCTAAAAAACTAATAATTATTTAAGAACTGATACTTACATTGATGATACTATTTTTCCTACAGTGTGTGTATGTCTACCCGCAAACATTTAGGCAGAACCCAATATGATTTGCCTGTACACTTAACTAGATACACTAGTTTGTAAACTTGATACATTAAAAAATTAAATACACTGTTTTGTAAACTATTTGAGACTATAAGTATTGCAGCCCACTTAATGTGGCAACTTTTGTATAAAAAGTTGGTACTTTGTTATGTTATAGTTTTATATGTGATTTTATGGTTATATATGAAAAAGAAAATAAAAAAAATTGACATGTTATATAGTAAGGGGCAAAAAAATTCACATTGGGCTTGGTCAACCGATTCTTTGGGCTGCCCTTGCTTTTAGGATTGATGTTTCATTAAGTTTTTGGGGATTGATTATAGTCAATATCTACTACTCTTTAACAGTTTGCCAAAGTAGAGATGCACCTTCTAATCTGAACCATCAGAATACATATTTGATGTTTTAAGTGTACATTGTTAGAGAACCAAGAAACAATTGGTTATGCAAGGGATGATCTTTTTACATTTATATATGATTTGTTTTACAAATTGTAATGTACTGTACTGCATGCTAGTTAGACATAGTTGCTTATAGTGACTACTAGGGTATAAGTTGATGCAATGAATTTTGTTTTACTAAATATGAGACCATATTTAGTAAGTGGATAAAATTGTTGTTAATGGCGCAAGCCAAGTATCAGGAGAGGGGTAATGCATAGACATTACTCTGGTGCTACAAAATGGCACCGTTGTAATGGCAATTTTTTTGGAAACAGTTTGATGCTAATGTTAAATTTCAAGTGAAATCAAAAGAATATTCATCTGTTTAGTTAATATCAGAGTTGAACTTGGTGGAAAGCCATAAGATATTGTTACCTATGATTTATTATTAGCTCTTGTTATTTTCTTTCAGTATGTCTTTTAGTATAGACAAACAATGGATGAATCAATCTAATCGAAGAAATACAAAATATGTGGAAGGTGTGAGAAATTTCGTTAAATTTGTTGTTGAAAACGGTGGCAATAAGGAAAAGTATTCGTGCCCTTGCACGCGGTGCAAAAATGAAGATACATTCAAATTAAATGACATTCATTTTCATTTGCTTAGATATGGTATTGTTCAATCATATACCGTGTGGTGTTTTCACGGGGAAAGAATACCGGAGAAGCCAAAACAACAACCGATTAGTCATGCCACAAATACTGATGAGTCCGAACATATTAGGATGGAGGATTTGATCAATGATGCAGATAGATTCCATCATTTTCAACCTACAAGTCAGTTGCATGATAATGCTAATATTGGTGAGCAGTTTACGGATAAATCATTTTTTGATAGTGCAACTGCAACAGTGCCATTGTATCCTTCTTGTCCAAAAGAGATTACAAAGTTGTATGCCATTGTGAAACTGAATAGGTTGAAAACCCAATACGACTTTTCAGACAATGGTGTGACTGCAGTACTCGAATTCATAAAGGAGTTACTCCCCGAAGGTAACACGCTACCTTCAAAGTACCCCGACGTGAAGAAGATCATTAAGCAAGTTGGGATGAATTACATAACTTATGATGCATGCATTAATGACTTCATGTTGTACTGGAAAGATAATGCGAACAAAGTTTCATGTACAAATTGCAACGCACCAAGATACAAGCCATCATTCGACGAAGAGAGAAAAGCTACCACAGTACCTCAAAAGACCTTAAGACATTTTCCTTTAATTTCTAGATTGAGAAGACTGTATACTGTACCATGGATAGCAGAAGCGACGACCTGGCATGGTCGTTCCAAGTCCGGTACAACCGTAATGCGTCATCCGCGTGATACTTCTCAATGGAAAACTACAGATTCTTTTGATTCTTCGTTTGCTGCTGAACCACGAAATATCACGCTTGGAATAGCAACAGATGGTTTCTGTCCGAATGCTTCTTTAACTAACCCTTACAGCTGTTGGCCAGTAATTGTAGTACCATATAACCTTCCTCCGTCTTTGTGCATGAAAAGAGAGTTCTCAATGTTAACACTGTTGATTTCTGGGCCAAAACAACCGGGGAAGGATATTGATGTTTATTTAGAACCTTTGATAGACGAGTTAAAGCAGTTATGGGAAGGAGTCGTTACATTTGATTCATTTATGAAATCTGAGTTCATAATGAGAGCTAGAGTGTTGTGGGCAATCCATGATCATCCCGCTCTTGGGACTTTATCGGGATGTACAACTCACGGCTACTTTCCATGTCCTCTTTGTGGAGAAGAAACTACATCTGTTTATCTCCCTGAAAGTAAGAAGATTTGTTACATGGGACATCGTAGATTTCTTCCGTCCGGACACAAGTTTCGATACGATAAGACAAATTTCAACAACGAGCAAGAACTTAAGCGTCCTCCAAAACCACTGAATGGTTATCAAGTTGAAAAAAAGGTAGCGAATATAAAAATGAAAGTTGGTAAAAACATACCGGAAATTGGTCGAAAACGGAAAAAGACAATCGATGAAGAAGTTCCTGCATGGTATAGGAGGTCGAAGTTCTTTGATTTGCCATATTGGAAAACAAATTTGACCCGACATAATATTGATGTTATGCATACGGAGATGAATGTCACGAAACATTTGATCAACACAATTATGAACCAAAAAGACATGTCAAAAGATGGGATCAATGCACGGAAGGATTTGAAAATCATGGGTATAAAACAAAAGTTGTGGGTGATAGAAGATCCTGAAACAAGTAAAGTAACCATACCAAATGCGACTTTCACTTTGAGCAAAGAAGAAAAGATACAGTTTTGCACCGTTTTGAAAAATTTGAAAGTGCCGAGCAAATTCTCTTCGAACTTCCATAACAATGTGAGCATCAACCCTCCTGAACTAAAAAATATGAAGTCACATGATTACCACGTCATAATGCAACATTTACTTCCGGTATTGCTTTAGCATTGTTTTCCGCAACATAAGGATCTACGGAATGCTATTCACCGCATTAGTCTCTTTTATAACATTTTGTGCTCAAAGGTGATCAACAGGGAACATCTTCTAAAAGCAAAGGCTAGTTTGGTAGAAGCAATGTGTGTTATTGAAAAACATTTTCCGCCTGCATTTTTTGATATCAGTATTCACCTTATGGTTCATTTAGCCGATGAAGCATTGATTTCTGGTCATGTTAGATATAGGTGGATGTACCCATTCGAACGGTAAATTACTAATTTTAGTTATGTACATAATTATTCGATTTAAATAGCAATTGATGTCTACATTTTACAATTATTCATCTTCATAGGTTGATGAAAACATATAAAGGATATGTGCGCAACAAAAGATATATTGAAGGGTGTATTGCAGAAGGATATATTGTACAAGAAGCTAGTCTTTACTGCATGGAGTATATGCCAAAAGGAGGTGCTGGCACTCATAAACATACCCGTGAAGCGTTTTTTGTGACGCCCCACCTCTATACTCATAATAACAAAGAGTATTAAAAGATATACTATCTATTATTACGAAGAATAAGGCTGGATAGGAGCGACCATCCGTAATTGGCCTTACACTAATATTGGTTATCTCGATAGGAGTGGTATATACTTTTTATTTTTCATCTATTATTTGTTTACTCCCATCGACATATCCAATTATCAGTATAAAACAAACTACGATAGTTCATAATAGTTTAGGACATTAGATATAACAATAACACAGATAATATAAATGCGGAACACAGATTAACAAAAATCTCATATATATATATAATTGATGTCAGTTACAATATAGTTGACACGATACATATGATACAACTACAACTGCCGACTCTAGAAGTTATATATACAAGTACATTATCGACTAATATACATGAATACATATCGTTCTATACAATGACACGACTACTACAAAATGACACTGACGACTTCAGAAGATGTGAAAAGTCTTCAAATCCCAAACAGCAACTCAAAGAAGGAAATCTACAACCTGAAATAACTCGGGTCTGACCCGAGTATTAAATTCAAAAGAAAATAATACACGGGTCAGTCTAATTCAAACTCAGTTATTAGTGCATAACAGCAATCATAATCAACATCAAATAGACGACAGTCACATAAATCTCGTATATCCAACTTCTCGATAAGAGAATCGGATAACGGCAGATATAACACTAAGCAGTGTAAATCAACAAATCAGAAATCTCAAAATGATCAAACACATCAAATTTCTGTGTGGCTGCAGTACACGCTCGCGTGCACTGCCTCGCCACACAGTACGTGAAATCATCACAACGGTGAAAACCAACAGCAATCAAAACTGTAGAAGTCAACATAAATAAACTTACAGGGTCAAACCCGGGTCTTTGAGACCGGATTCAACTCGCTGTAAAATTTCACAAATCAACTTGAAACAATCAAGAACCAACAACCAAACTCAACCAACTCAAGCGAAAAGGAAGCAGTGAACAAGTTCACGCTTCAGATCAAAACTGTGATATCGAACAAGCCATGACCGTAGCCAATAGCCAAAGCAACTCGAACAAGCCTGGTCACGAAACTAGACTCAGGATTACAGAAAAAAAGAACCATACATGGTGACTCAAATCGATGCAGATAAGTATCGCAAAAACACAGACTTCACAGTGCAAGTCCAAGTAAAGTGTACAATCCAATGTAGACAATGCTACAACAGAGATTGAACAAAAGTGAACCAAAGCAACTGCAGTAAAAAGAAATCAAAGCCAATGTACGACAAGTGTTTAAACCAAATTACACGTGACTACCGGCCTCCAAGAACAGGCAATAGAAGAGGCAACCGAGTAATGTACGAATGAATGCTGCAGCTTTTAAGTATGAAGATAGTGTAGTCTAGGCAACATGAATTGAAACCAGAATGCAACCTGTCTCAATATGTAAGTACATGAAGATACAGTGAGGCCAAAAGGGAAACAATGAATGACCATATCAATTGCAAGCTCGACTACAGACTGAACACGAAGTATACACATGACACTGCACAATCTAGTCTATATGCAGCAATCATACTAAGTCAAAGTAAATGAGAACTAACAACACGTAGCAGCAATTACACGTGACTTAGGCAAATGTACAGATGCGACTACAACTACACTAAGGATCAAGAGGAATCAAGGTAAATCAGTGCAACTATATCAGTGAAGCCAAAGTCAGATGGCCAGAGAATTATAACATGAATGCAGACTACAACTTATAGGCCAGAAGCATGTTGAAGACTCAATACATAAACAAGTCAACGGTTCATGTATGTAATCAACAGGAAGTCAGAATATCATCCCCGAACAATGATCAAAGCTGCAGGAGTATACAAATACTCGAGGCAAAAGCAACACTAAAACAACAACCATAATGACCAACAAAGTACACAGGTGAAGACAACAGAGCTCAATGCAACACAGTGGCCACTAAACAATGCAAACCAAAATTTACTCCAGAAGGCATCAGGGTGCAAAGAGCTCGAGCACGAGATAAGGCAACTACATAATTCTCAACTGGAGTTAAAATGACGCCATGATCAAAACATGAACAATATAACACACTGACAACAATAAGTACACTGACCAGGATGCAAGATCAATGAATGCAAAATGAGCTATATGAACACTAGTGGTACAAAATGCAACTCAACAGAAGTGAACTGGTCGAAACCACACGGTGAGTTCAAGCTCAACCACGAAGGACAGAAATCAAGTGATAAGAAATCAGTGCACAACACTATCAAATGAAAACTCAATTTTTCACCCATTTAAATTCGAAGCACGGCCATAATATTCAGAACTTCAGAGAAACACTAATATGTAAAATAGTGAAATAACAATGTACAGGCTAGTGAAGATTCCAGTCAAGACCGAAATCATTGGAAAAATGGATCAGTCAGAAATGCCGAAGCTACTTTTATAATGTCGAAGACTTTAGAATGTCGAAGATATTATTAGCTCAAGGCAGTAGTAATAGACAAAGAACGAAACCCACACAACATCGAAATGAGTGAACAAACCAGAAATCAACCCCGATATTCACACGAAATTGAATAATCAAGAAAACCCAACGTCTGAAGTATGAAATAGATGTGAGTAACTCACCATTTTTCGACGAGGCAGGGAAGCCAAAGCTTTAGCATTCGAAGCATAGGTGACTCGATCAATTGAGGAGCAGTCGTGCAAGACGATGTAACTCTCGATCGACAAAAGAAACGAATGCCACTTCAAAGCATCCTGAAGTCGAACGACGAAGAAGGGTAGCCATTAATTTGTGAAGCCCTAGCTTTCAGGGAGACGAAAGAAAACATCGAGCGGGCCCCAATTTGATTGAAGAACGAACGAACGCCGCCATTAATTTTTTTTTCGTTCGAATGTTTTTAATTAGGGTTCGAATGAGAAATGGTAAAGGGGGGGGACGGGTTGAATAGATTGAAAAGGGAACGGCTATTTGCCTTTGTAAATTTTCACGGCCCAATGAAAAATAGACCACTATTTAAATTTTTAAAGCACATCAACACTTAACAGGTTTTTCAAAAGAGTTTCAAACTGGTTTTAAAATTCCAAACAGCCATTAGCTAGGAAAGGTAATCGTCCAGAGATGATATATAATCGGTATGCAATACCGGGTCGTTACATTTTTAGACGAGGATGATGAGTTTGCTGATGAAATAGCACTAGATAATGGTAAAGATATAACGTTAACTCAAGTGCAATTTCAACAAGTGCGTAAATGGGTCCTTGATAAATACGACGGATTGGATGAATGGAAGAAGTAAATTCATGAATTTGTTCTGAATTCTTATTATTGTAAATCAATTCATATATATATAGTATTTATTGTGTGTTTTTCGTAGGAGGTATAACTCCTATGTTCAAAGCACCAAATCTCAAACTCGAGGCGGGGGTACATTTGGGGAAGCTATTAAAATTTTCACTTTTTGGTTACGTGAGGAGGTATATGTATTAAATATTTAACGTATTTATTCTGGTGCACTGTCCCTGATGCATGCGAGTAAATCCTTTTGTACCTGCGTATGCACTGCCAATGAACCATGCAAGTTTATTTCTTTGTTACATGCGTGTGTTATTTTTGCAAATTACATGCTTTATACGTGTGTTTTACTTTGATTTTTGTGTGGAAATTCTTGCATGCGTGATATATATTGCATGTATAATTTTCTAAAGGAAAATGGTTCCAAGATTTAAAACTTTTATTCTTGCGTGTGTAGTGTCCCTGAAGCATGCAAATATACCACCTCTAATATATGCGTATCCTTGCATTGAAATTATTTCATGCGCACACTTATGCTTTTGTGCCCATATATACCACCTCTTAAATGTTTGGGAGCTTGTTATTTTTGTAAATGTGATTCCATATATTCACTCCAGAAATGCTTATATAACAGGTACTATATGCCGAGATTCCACAGCATTAGTAATCCATGGAAAACCAGTACCACCCACATATGAAAAAGTGTTGTTGGACAAAATTTTATTGTCGGATGAGCTAACCGCCAAAATATGTCGACAATTTACCGAGACCTTTGGGGATGTTGGAGCCGGAGGTTATGTGAGCCATCAAAAGGGTTTGATACGATATCTTTAGTCAGAGGTATTAATATTTCTGACTTGTTCTTTGCATATATTGCTGATTTTCTTTTGTTTGCTATATACGAAATTTGAATATGCAAATGCATGTGATTTTTTCCTGGTCTGTCTTGTTTACAAGATAATCGACAATTTATAAAATACTAGGAAGTAAAGCTTTTACCTTCCAAAAAAAGGTTGAAGCCCATTATATTCTCCTTCAATGCCTCTCAAACTAAAAAACAACTGTGTTTAAAAATTATTATAACATTATATATTTGCAACTTGAAAGAAGTGTTGCCAACTCGTACAAAGCATAAAACATTATATTGACTTTGCATTTCAAAGTCTGAGCTAGATAACTGTGATATAAGAATAGCAATGCACCTGTTTTTATCTGAAATTATTTTCATATATGAAATTACATTATTTCAAGCAATTTCCTTTTAATGATCAAAGCCTAACATTCATTCTTTTGGGTGGTATGAATTTTTAGACAGGTTTATCAAACTTGTCATGTATAAACAGAGGCATGTTGCCTGTACACAATCGTACACACAGTCATGCATACATAAATACAAGCATGCAAGCACCTTTCACAATTTACATTCAAGACTTATCACATGCAAAATAGATATATCAAGTTTTAAGAATTTATAAGCGTGGTTTGCTCACCTGGATAGTTTGACAGAGAGGAAAGAGAACCTGAAAAAGATTTCAAAATCTGGAAATTGAGGCTTGATCAAATTTGCTTTATCCTAATCGTTGTTTGCTTTGAATTGCTTTGCATTATTTGATTTGCTCTTTGCTTGGGTTCTACTTTGTTTTAAATTGTTTCAGACTTCTTGAATCAGGTAGATGCTTTTGTTTGAACTGGAATATTCTTTCCAGGTTTATGAAGTTGAACTTCCTCTGAATTTAATCATCGAGTTGCACGTGAACCAGGTTGAACATTTAAGTCTAAAAACTGGAATGCTTTGCCCTGTAATGAACCATGTAGACTTCACTGCTTGCAAAACAATGTAGTGTAATTAATGAAATCTTTGTACTGTAGTGTAATAAACAATGCAGTGTAATAAGTATGATATTCCGGCACGGTAGCATTCTATTTGCAAAACATTGAGTGTAATTATAAGTTAGATAATTTTATATGTATGGTATATGTGCGATATGTTTATAGTGCTTGTGTACCAATATTTTGATATTCTGGCATATTTTGATATATATTGATATTCTGGTATATATACTGAGATATGCGTGTAACGCAGTAGTGAGTTACAGATGTGTTTTTGTAGGAGCAGGAGCAACACTATGTGCAACGGTTGTTAACCGTTGCTTTATGTGTGACTTTTGCCCATTAAGCAACGGTTTGTAACCGTTGCCTTTTGTATATTCAGCAACGGTTTATACCCGTTGCCTATTGTCCATAAAGCAACGGTTTATACCCGTTGCATTTGGCCCAATTTGTAACGGTTATTACCCATTGCCTTTGACCCAATTTGCAACGGTTTGTACCCGTTGCCTTTTGTACATTCAGCAACGGTTTATACCCGTTGCCTATTGTCCATAAAGCAACGGTTTATACCCGTTGCATTTGGCCCAATTTGCAACGGTTATTACCCGTTGCCTTTGACCCAATTTGCAACGGTTTGTACCCGTTGCCTTTGTAACAATTTGCAACGGTTTATACCCGTTGCCTTTTAGACATAAAGCAACGGTTTTCTCCCGTCGCTAAATTCAACCACTCCTGTAATGAAGACGGTTTTTACCCGTTGCTTTTGGACTTAACAACGGTTTTTACCCTTTGTTAATATCTTATAATGGTGTAGTGACAATTCGCAACTCAGTGGTTGAGTTATGGCAGAGTTTCGAGCTTAGAGTTAGGTTAGTCAAGTTAGCGGGTGTCGCAAGTATACGTGTGTTTGTAAGCGTCTGACTACTTAATTTATAGTAGAAACCTTGGGGGCAGCACATAGGCCGGTTTTTGCCGAAGTTGGGTGAATCTGTGTGTGATTTTTAATGCATTACTTTCTATTATTATTTTTATTTCCGCATTAATTTTAGTATCACCTTATTCACCCCACTTCTAGAGTGTAAACGATCCTACATTTCGTCCCCAAAATTACTTAGTAGGAAAGATGCTAAAACTCCATTAACTTTAAAAACAATTTAGTTGTAATAGATTACCAAATTCTCTTAAGTGTTTAACTTTCCCAAAATCAATTAGTTACAACTTTTATAAAAACTTTTCTATGTCTTCAAATTCATTCTTAGTTGTTAACTAATATCATTCCAAAAATCAACTAACATCATTCAAAAACCAAAACATCACATTTCAAGTTATAACTCAAAAATCAAATTTATTTTATCAATTTTTTTTCAAATTTCCTATAAATTTTCTAACGCCTTAAATTTTCAGAAAAAATCGCCAGAATCTCCTTTGTGCGGTTCGATCCGAAAAAACCCAATATATGTAATATCACAAATATACATCTCATCATCAAGGATGAGGCCTATCATAGGGAAAAATATAAAAGTACGATATGTAATCCGAGATATGTATCTTATATATATTTAGCAAGCATATACAAGAAATATAGTGTGAAAGCGAGCTCCAAATGTGAAGCAAACGCCATTCACACCTACTAAACACTCAACAACCAAATGAGAACATGCATATAGCATATAATATCAATATATAACATACTATACAGTAATCATTTGAAAATGAAACACACGCAACATAAGCAACCATCAAGCAACTAACGTCCAACTAATCGATTTATAACCATTAATTTGCATTTTACAATGTCAATAATTTAATTCACATTTCTTATTACCCTTTAATTGATTTGCATTCAATTACATTCGTCACTTCAATTTGTTTACTAATATTCAATTAGTTTACATTCTATAAATTTACATTCATTCCAACTCAAATTTATTAATATTCATTTTCCTTCCAATTCATGTTTAATAACATTTCATTATTCACTTAATATAATTCATTTAAATACTAATAACACTTAACAACTAATCTATTTCATTACTAAATTTGTTTAAGTTTGCTTAAAGATTTTATATAACACTTATGTTTATCTTCACTTTCTTATTTAAGTTTATTTCCAATTTTATCAAACAACATTTCCACTTATATCCAATTCATTTATATACTTAAGTTGAATTCCATTTATTAACTCAAGTTCATATTCATTCTAATTATTTTACTTAGCTCATTCAATTCATTTTATTTAACTTCAGTTAATCTTCATTTATTTACTTCATTTAACTCATTTAATTTTATCATTTCATTAATCTTCGAGTTAAAATTCTTTTTTCCCAAACATCTTATTAAACTTATCTTAAGTTTATCCACATTTTATAATTCCAATTTGTTATATAATCACTTACAAATTATGTTTATACACATTTCATTTACTTAGCTTATTCCAATTAACCTCTTTCCTTAAGTTAATTTTATTGCATAGATTAATTTCAAGTTTCCTTTTTTTTATCTATTCTATTTTCCAAGTTATAAGTTCAAAAACTTAATTTCTTTTATTTCACAAAACATTTAGATAACAATTTCAAAATTCAAACACCCGTTTATTTCAAATCATTTCAAAATCATATATATACATACAACTCTTTGTATATTCAAATCTTATTTTAAATTTTCAAATCAAAAATTGTTTTAACAAAACAAAATTCCAATAGCAAATCACTAATGGCAGCAATCCGTCACTTAGAAACTCAAAAATGAATACTTATGATGTCGCGATCATCCCTATAATTATTTTCCAACGACTGAAGTGAGTTCAGTGTTTTTGATCTCTTTTAAATTCTTTTAAAAATCATTTCTAGTCAAAATACTTCTACACAATAATATAATATCTTTAAACTTTTTCAAAACAATTGTAAAAAGCAACATGATTCAAATTCTCAAATTCTTAGTTTAAATCCATTTTTTATTTATAACTCATATTTATAAATATACTTATGTAGTTTCATTTCTTATATATAAGATTATTTCATAGTTGTAAATCATTTTAATTATAACCAATACTTTATAATTCACATTATCAATTCACTTGCTTATATAATTTATTCTTTTACAGTTGTTGTCTTTATCTAGATTATTCAAACAGCTTTTATTAACTTGTATATATTTACATTTTCAAACAACCAAACAATCCATTTATATATACTATAATAATTTCTGAGAAATTGTTCCTTTATATATAAAATATAATCGAGGTAAAATTATTTCATTTACCCTATTTAAAAACAATACTATGTCGATACGCCTTGTTCAAGTGTTTAGAAACTCCTATCGATAACGTGGCATCCCATATACCGACTAGAATTCATAAACCACTCAACTGATACATCAACATAATATAAAATATTTTTTTATCACTAACAAATACGTGCTCATACATATAATACACTCAAACTCAATCTAGGGTGCTACTGACCCTATTTATATACTGAGTACACATCAAAGCCTAGGAGTATACTAAACCTAAGCTCTAATACCATGTGTAACGACCCACACCGAACGCCTTATGAATCCGACACTAAACCACACATGTCCGACCCAAAGTGCACCGATTGCAGATAATCATGAGAAAGAAAGAAGAGAAGAAGGGAAAGAAGAAGAAGGGAAAGAAGGGAGAGAAGAATAAAGAAGACAAAGAAGAAGAGACAAAAAAACAAAAACAATTACAGAATCTCACAATCGCAGCGGAAAAACATATAATATCATACCAATGATTTACAAAACAGAAACTGTAATATAATATACATACATTGTAACAACCCAAAAATTTGAGCTATAATAATTAATTAACATATTAATTAAATAATTAAATAAGTTTGTGAAATTGTCAAAATTAAGCTATGGTAGTTGCACCATTGAGTCCAGGGTTATTTTCTGATCAATTTCCATATATAACTTGTCGAAATCCAAGCTAGTATGAAGAAGTTACGAAAGAAATCAAAAATCAGAATTTTATAAAAAGAAAACGAAAAAAAATAATACATGTTCATAGGTCGACCATCATTAGGGTCAGGTCGACCTATAGGTTGACCCCCAAAGGGGTCGGTTCGACCCGCGTTCTGCTTGGACTTGAAAACATCCAGGTACGAGCCGATAACCATATTTTGCTTTTTTGTCAAATCTCGTGCGTCCGTAGCTGCATCCGACGGTTCCTACAGAGCCTATGATGTGGTTGCACCAGATTTAATCTTCAAATCCAACGGTCTGAGATCCCTAAGTCACACTATAAATAGAACCCTAGGCCAAGCTATACTTCTTATTTAGATTTTCTCTCATTTAGGTTCATTGCCAGAGGCTGAACCCTAAATAGAAGATTTTTCTAGGAAGGAAATCTTTATGATTAAAAGTATTCTACGCCCTAGAAGTGGATTCGGGAAGGCCAAGGACTAGAGCAAAGGACCACAAGTGAGTGTTTTTTAATTATTTTAGATTTTTAAGTAATTTAAAATAATAGGGTTCTCAATAGTTGTAGTTTTTCTACAATTTTGAGAGAGTTTTTATATGAGTTATTATAGTTAGTTTTTAAGTAAATTTCAGAAGTTCTTTTCATTCTATTTTATTCAGCTATTTTACAGTTATTTACAATTATTTATAGTTATTTACATTTATTTACATCTGTTTTAAAGTTAGAATTTAGCCTGTAAATGTTGGTTTCTTTTTATTGAGATTTAGTCCTTTTTTACGCGAATAAGATAATAAAAAGAGTAGAATTCACTAATATGGATTAAAATAGAAAAACACTAAATTTATAGAAATCTGATTTTAAAATAAAACGAACTGAAATAAAAATAGAAATGGATTGAAATAGGTAAATTTAAGATATTTGCAAGCATAATTATAACAAGTGGTTATAACTAAAATGAGAAAATAGAAGATGCTTATTTTAAAACATAGATTAAGCTAATAAGCAAATTATAACACATAGGTTATAATAAGAAAAGAAAGAAATAACAGAAGAGGATTATTTTAAAACATAGATCTTGGATTAAGTTGATAAGAAAATATAGAAAGTAGTGGTCCGTACCGGCAGCATTCCCTTTCAGATCTTGGACTGATGGTCTCACAATAGTAAGTGAGTGAAACACCCCACACCCCTTAGTATACCCAAAAAGGGCACACTAAAAGATATGGTGCGTTATAGGTATAGCTAAAGCATCACGGAGACTAAGATTCACAAGACAAATAAATAAAAATAGCGGAAACATTTAAATAATAACTTAAATTTTAACTTCATTTCAGATTAAGTCATAAAAACAAAATATGTCTAAAAAACCAAATACTCATGTCTTGTGTAAAATACATCTCAGTCTCAGAATCAGATTACATAAATAATAATCATCCCTCTTATAAGTTCGAGTACATCCAAAGTCAAATGAAAAGAAAACTGAAAAGAAGAAGAAGAATACATAAAGAACTCCAAGAATATATCTCCAAGCGGTTTGAATCTACTCCGCGATTCTACTGGCCTATGGGGAAAAAGGGGAAATAGAGGATTGGGTTAGACAATAAGTCTGGTGAGTGAAAGTAAATACTAGCATTTCTAAGCAAGATAAAGATAATAGACTAAACAATAGTTCTAGTATGGAAAGAAATACTGAGAAGATAAAACCGGGGTAAAATACTGTTTCTGATTCTGCTTAGCGGTTTAATTGTGATTGTTTGCACTTGTCTTAGACTGTTGTGATTAGGTTGAAACCCTAATCCTATTTTAATTAGGCAAAATCCTAATTATACATGTTGATCGACCTTCTTTCTCTGTTGTGCCACTGTGAACCAATCCTGTTGGTCACAGCAAAAGACACCACTTAGCGCTTGGAACGCAGTAGCGAATTATTTACCCTAATCGATGTCGCGCGCTCGGTCATCGCCGGTACACACTAACTGTCGCTCCCTCTTTTGACCTATTATTTACCCTAATCATCATAAGCGAGCCCAACCTCACTTTATCTGTTGTAATACCATCAGTCCAAGTCTGAAAAGGGATGCTGCCCAGCCACACCTAGGTGTTGTGAGGCCATCAGTCCTAGTCTGAAAGGGAATTCTGCCGGTACTGGTCCTAACAAACAAATTCTAGTTTGCACCCCTTGCATAAATCCCCAGATTTGAGCCTCTATCTATTGGCTACTTATTTAGCATAAGCGTGTCCTAGCCTCACCTAACTATTGTGAGACAAGCAATTCCTGACTGAAAGGGAATGCTGTTGGTATGGGCCCTGCTTCTATCTTTGCTTATTAACTTAGTGTAAGTTTTAAAATAAGCCTCTTCTATTTTTTCTTCTCTATTAATTGATTAACTTAATCCAAGTATTAAATAAAGCCTTTTCTGTTATCTCTAATTATAACCTATGTTATAATTGCTACTCTTCTATTTTCTCTTTTTAGTTATAACCACTAGTTATAAACCTGCTTGCAAATATCTTAATTTGCCTATTTCAGTCTATCTCCATTTTATTACAGTCTTTCTTATTTTACATCTAATTTCTGTAAATTTAGTGTTTATTTCTATTTTAATCCATATTAGTGAATTCTCCTCTTTTTAATATTCTTTTTTTATTCGTGTAAAAAGGAATAAAAAGAAACTAACATTTACAGGCTAAATTCTAACGTAAAACAGATGTAAATAAATAAAAATAACTGTAAATAACTGAATAAAATAGCTGAATAAAATTAGCTGAATAAAATAGACCGAAAAGAACTTTAAAAACTAACTGTAAATAACATATATAAAAACTGTCTCAAAATTGTAGAAAAACTACAATTGAGAACCATATTATTTTAAATTACTTAAAAATCTAACATAATTACAAAACACTCACCTGTGGTCCTTAGCTCTATTACTTGGCCATTTCGGATTCACTTCTAGGGCGTAGAATATTCTTATTAAAAATATATCCTCCGAGGAAAAAATTTCTTTTTAGGGTCCAGCCTCAAGCAATGAACCCAATTGGGAGAAAATCTGAATGAGAAAAATAGCTAGGTCTAGGGTCTTATTTATAGTGTAGCTTAGGGATCTTAGGTCATTGGATTTGAAGATTAAATCTGGTGCAACCACGTCATAGGTTGACTAGGAACTGTCGAATGGAAGCTCAAACACAAAGGATTTGAAGAAAATTGCAAAACAACGTGTACGCTTCGTATTTGGACGAATTTACGTCCAAATAAAAAGGCGGGTCGACCTATAAGCGTTGAGGGTCGACCTATAGGTTGACCTATCTACTTTGGGGGTCGACCCTAGGGTCGACCTGACTTAGGCTTGGGTCGACCTAGCCTTTTATGTTTTTTTTTCGTTTTGTTTATTAAATTTTGAATTCTAGTTGCTCTCATATCTTCTCCATACTGACTCGAATTTCGACAATTTATATAAGGAAATTGACCAGAAAATTACCACGGGCACAATGGTGCAACTCCCGTTGCTCAATTCTAACAATTTGACAAACTTATTTTATTATTTAGTTAATTCGATAATTAATTATTATAGCTCAAATTTTAGGTTGTTACATTCTCCCCTCCTTAAAAGATTTCGTCCCCAAAATCTCCAAGGATAGAAGAATGAAATAAATATTTTCACCCAAATTCTACAACCACGTATTCAACCACCATCCATTACATCCATTGTCCTTAAGTTTTCTAATGCAATTTATGTTATATGCAATAGTATAGTGTCAATGTCCCTAAGTAATGCAAAAGATTAGGCGGTCTACTGATTCAGTCGACCTTCTTTAATGCAATCATGTCCGTGCTATGTATCCAAATGAATGCAAATTCCAAAATGATAACTGATAGTTCTATATGCGTGCTACAATCATCATCCAAATGCAACAATCATATGATAATCATCCATTTAAAGCAACTATGGAAATAAAATAAAAATGCAAATGCACACACATCCATATGCATATGTTTTAGTGACCTAGTTAGGCCGATCCCTAAGAGATAATAGTGCCTAGTGTATATATATGCGTCCATTAGCATCAACTAGCAAACACGTGCAACCACTAGCGTCCATCATACATAACATGTTCTAGTAACATGTTTACATTCAGTCCTTCCATCCATAGGTTAAATCTTAAGGTCTACCCTCCCAAAGGATACTAAAGGAAGAAACCTATTCAAAACTAAAGATGAAAATAGGAAATTCAAAACGAACCATCAAAGAGATGCGGATAAGAGGTACATATTTCTCTTCAGCCTCCCAAGTAGCATCCTTAATACTGTCTCCCCACTGCACCTTAACCAAAGGTACTTCCTTATTCCTAAGCTTTTTGATATCACGTCCAATGATCTTGGTAGGAATGCGACGAACCGATGCTTCTCTCTCCACTTCAACTTCTTCAAGTTGGCTAGGTTCCACTACCTCTACTGAATCATGTAAGCACTTTCCCAAGTGCGAAACATGAAAAACATCATGAACTCCCATGAGCCTCTCTGGTAGCTTTATCCGATATGCCATCTTCCCTACCCTTTCCATAACGGGGAACGGTCCTATGAATATGGGAGCAAGTTTCCCACTTTATCCAAACCTCACTACCTTTCTTAACGGAGATACCTTAATGAAAACCAAGTCTCCTACCTTGAACTCAATATCCATGCTCCGCTTATCTACATAGGATTTCTATCTATCTTGGGCCGTCTTCATTCTCCTTCTAATCAAATCAATCTTTTCCGAAGTCTCTCTAAACATGTCGGGACCTAGTAGCAATCTCTCTGTAGACTCCAACCAACACGAAGGCGACTTGCACGGCCTCCCATAAAGAGCTTCAAAAGGTGCCATCCCAATGCTAGCCTGAAAACTATTATCATATGCGAACTCCACTAAAGGAAGATGCTCCTCCAAGTTCCTCCAAAATCAAGAATGCACATCCTCAACAAATCCTCAAGAACTCTATTAACTCTCTCCGTTTAGTCATCCGTCTGGGGATGATAGGCCGTACTCAATCTAAACTGCATCCATTAAGCCTCTTGCAAGCTTCTACAAAACTCGCTATTAAAGATAGGGTCTCTATCACTCACTATGCTAGAGGGGACTCCATGAAGTCGGATTATCTCACAGACATATAAGGATGCCAAATAAGGTGTTGTCCTCTTACTCTTTACTGGAATGAAGTGGGCACTCTTAGTCAAACGATCTACAATCACCCAAATACTGGTATTACCCTTCCTAGATTGGGGTAAACCATCTATGTAGTCCATCGAAACACTATCCCACTTCCATTCGGGTACATCCAGTGGTTGAAGCAATCTGCCGGGCTTCTACTGCTCCGCCTTAACTCTTTGGCACACAAGACATTTAGCTACAAACTTTGCTACATCCTTCTTCATGCTGCTCCATTAAAACACTCTCTTCATGTCCCTATACATCTAATCACCACCCGGATGAATAGTCATTCTAGAATGGTGCTCTTCTTCTAGAACTGCTCTCGTCAAATAACTAGTGTGGGGGACACAAAGTCTTCCATCTCTCCTTAGCCACCCTTTATTATCAATGGAATAACATTGGAGATGTCTAGAGACCTCCCCTTTGCTAATCCTATCCAAAATATCCATAAGCTCTGAATCCTCTCGTTGCCTTGAGCTAAACTGATCAATGTGGGTAGGCTTAACCTCAAGTGCTGCCAATAATCCAGGGGTAATGTCCGTAGAGGGCTTAAAATCAAAGGTAGAAATAAACTCTAGGATTTTCCACTCCACGAACATTGGACTAAGGGTTGCTCTCTTCCTACTTAACGTATCCGCAACCACATTCTCTTTACCAGGGGTGTAAGCTATCTCAAAGTCATATGATGCCAAAAACTCCATCCAACGCTACTGCCTCAAGTTTAAATCCTTCTGTGAGAATAGGTACTTCAATGATTTATTGTCAGTGAAAAGCTCGAACCTCTCTCCTAGCAAGTAATGTCTCCAAGACTTGAGCGCGAAAACAATAGCAGCCAACTCCAAATCATGGGTGGGGTAGTTCTTCTCGTCAGTTCTCAACCGTCTACTTCCATAACATACTACCCTCCCTTTTTGCATCAATACTGCTCCAAGACCCGTCCCACATGCATCAGTGTATACTGTAAAAGGCTTAACTCCGTCGGGTAAAACTAACACTGGTGCACTAGTAAGGGCCCTCTTCGGTAACGTGAAGGAATCCTCACAATCTACGTCACACATGAATGTCGTATTCTTCTTAGTGAGGCAAGCAAGCGGTGTTGAAATCTTAGCAAAATCTCAGATAAACTTACTATAATAACCAGCCAAACCTAGGAAGCTTCTAATTTCGATAGCATTCTTAGGGCCCTTCCAATCCTATACTGCTACTATCTTAGCGGGATCAACAGCTAGACCTCTCTTGAGACTACGTACCCCAAGAAACGCACCTCCTTATGCCAAAAGTGACACTTCGGGTACTTTGCTTTCAACTGATGAACACAGAGTGTATGAAGAACCTCCTCAAGATGAATAGAATGCTCTTCCATACTCTTGGTAAACACTAGAATGTCATCCACAAACACTACAACGAACTTATTTAGGACATCTCGAAAACACGGCTCATCAAATCTACAAAATAGGCTGGGGCTTTGGTCAGCCGAAACGGCATAACCAATCACTCAAAGAATCCATCGGGTGTCCTAAATGATGTCTTATCGATGCTATCGTTAGCGACCCTAAGCTGATGAAATCCAGTAGCTAAATCAAGCTGAGAAAATACTGAAGAGCCAACCAATTGATCGAAAAGATCGCCTATCCTAGGAAGTGGGTAATTAATGGTTCTTCTTCGTGAGTTTATTCAACTCTCTACAGTCTACACAAAGTCGAAGGGAACCATCCGCCATTGTAGCGAAGACGACTAGCGCTCCCCACTCGGATATGCTCCGTCTGATGAATCCTTTCTCCAATAGCTCACTAATCTGCTTACTTAACTCCTTCCTCTCCCTAGGAGCCATATGTCTCATGGGCAATGCCATTGGCTTAGCATTGTCATTCAGATAGATCCTAAAGTCGATCTCTCACTTAGGGGGTAGTCCCCTAACCTCTTCAAAAACGTTAGGGAAATCTGGAACATAATCTAACTATCCTAGTGATGAATCAAGGGAATAAAGGAAGCTCAACATGACTGACCCTTGTGGGTCGCAAGAAACCTCAAGAGTCCTTCCGCTACACGTCTCTAGTTTGACGACTCTCCTCTCACAGTCCAATATCGCACCATAAGTGGATAACCAGTCCATCCCCAAAATCATCCCATATCCCGAATATCCCAGTTCATAGGCATCACAATCAAACTCTACGCCCAGTATAAAAAAATTTAAACCCCTACAAATCATGGATAAATGTGCCGATCCTCCTATGGGGTTTGAAACAACTATAGGGTCTACTACTAGAGAAATATCTAAGTGAAAACAATCAACCAAGGAACTATAAATGAAAGAATGCGATACTCCAGAGTCAAAAAGAGCCCGAATAGAAAAATCTGAAACAGAGACCAAACCTTCTACAGAGACTTTCCTACCTCAATCCGGTCCACTAGAAGGTGCTGCATCCAAAGCCTGTACTTGCACTGTAGGTGCGCCTGCTCTCTGCCCTGCCCTTTGAGGACAAGCTCTACTAAGGTGACCAGGTTTCCCATAATTGTAACACCTCCCCTTTATCGTGTCCTTCTTACAGTCCTTTGTGAAATGCCCAACCAATCCACAATTTTGACATTCTTCGCCCTTCTTGATCTGCTTTTGAGGTCTTCCTCCTTTCTTCTTGTCCTTATCCCGCTTATTATTCCACCACTACTTCTTAGAGTTTTCTAATTTAGGAACCTCCTTAACCTCTTCTTTCTTAGCAACATCTTACATGAGATCCATCTCCACAAGTTACTCATACGTCTCTCCCATAGGTACATGTGTCAATGCCAACCCTTGGAGGGGCTGGTTCAAACCCTTAGCAAACTTGATGGCCTTCTTATATGGTGTATTAACAAGCTCCATTCCGAACCACGATAGCTCATTAAAATGATTTATATACTCCTTCACTGAAAGACTCCCTTGCTTCAGACTAATGAACTTCTCCAATTGCATGCTTTTCTCGGCTTGCGATAAGAACTTTCTCTCAAACCTTTCCCAAAATCCAAACCAACCAATGTCTCTACCTTCCATCTTAATGATCTCTTACCAGTAAGAAGCTTCTCCCTTCAGCTGCGAAGATGCAAGCTGAACACTCTAGCGGTCCTCCAATCCTAACAGCCTAAATATCCACTCCGTATTCCTCAACCAAGCTTGTGCCTCTACGAAATCCTCCATGCCAGAAAACGTCCTGCCTCCTAGACTAGCAAAGTCCTTGCATAGCTTAGAAAATTTGGCGGCTGCAGGTGGATTAATTGGATCTCCACCCACTGTTGCTTCATTAGGCGCTTCCCATTGCACCTCTGGTGTCGTAGCTTGAAGGTACCTACAAAACCAGCCAGGGACTTGGACACCCTCTGGAAGATTTTGGGCGTCCACCATTCTTTGCAAAGAAAAGAGTAATTAGGCTCGAACGAATCGAAAGAAGGTTGAACTGGACTTTGAGGTGACTTTTATAAAAACTCTCTTATACTTAAAAACCATTTCTATAATAAGAGTTTCTTTCTGAAAAACACTTTTAGTTTGAAGGTATGTTACTTTTGAAAATTACTTTACTTTTAAAACAAGTTTTTAGGAATCATGTAAACTTAGGCTCTGATACCAAGTGAAACACTCCCACACCCCTTAGTACACACAAAATGGGCACACTAAAAGATATGGTGCGTTATAGGTATAGCTAAAGCACCACAAAGACTAAGATTTACAAGACAAATAAATAAAAATGACAGAAACATTTAAATAATAACTTAAAATTTAACTTCATTTCAAATTAAGTCATAAAAACATAATATGTCTCAAAAACCAAATACTCATGTCTTATGAAAAATACATCTCAGTCTCAGAATCAGAGTACATAAATAATAATCATCCCTCTCATAAGTACCAGTACATCCAAAGTCAAATGAAAAGAAAACTGAATAGAAGAAGAAGAATACATGAAGAACTCCAAGAATATATCTCCAAGCAGTCTGAATCTACTATCCTCGATTTTGCTGGCCTATGGGGGAAAAAGGGAAAGAGAGGAGCGGGTCAGATAATAAGTCTAGTGAGTGAAAGTAATTACTAGAATTTCTAAGCAAGATAAAGATAATAGACTAAACAATAGTTCTAGTATGGAAAGAAATACTGAGAAGATAAAACTGGGGTGAAATACTATTTCTGATTCTATTTGGCTATTTAATTGTGATTGTTCTATGATTAGGTTGAAACCCTAATCCTATTTTGATTAGGCTGAAATCCTAATTCTACCCATTGATCGGCCTTCTATCTCTGTTGTGCCACTGTGAACCAATCTTGTTGGTCATAGCAAAAGACACCTCTTAGAGCTTGGAACGTAGTAGTGAGTTATTTACCCTAATCGATGTCGCATGCACCGTCATCGCCAGTACACACTAACTGTCGCTCCCTCTTTTGACCTCTTATTTACCCTAATCAGCATAAGCGTGCCCAGCCTCACCTAATCTATTGTGAGACCATCTGTCCTAGTCTTAAAGGGATGCTGCCCAGTCTCACCTAAGTGTTGTGAGATCATCGGTCCTAGTCTGAAAGGAAATGCTTCTGGTACTGGTCCTAACAAACAAATTCTAGTTTGCGCCCTTTGCCCTAATCCCAAGATAAGAGTCTCTATCTATTGGCCACTTATTTACCTTAATTAGCATAAGCGTGCCCCAGCCTCACCTAACTATTGTGAGACCGTCAGTTTCTGATTGAAAGGGAATGCTATTGGTACGGGCTCTGCTTTTATCTTTGCTTATTAACTTAGTGTAAGTTTTAAAATAGTGAATATTAGGCTCAGGTCCCTAATAAGTTTCAAAATACACAAAAACCCCAATAAAAAGAAGTATGTAAATTAGGTCCCTAGAATTAAGTTACTAAGCAATTGCATATAGTTATGCAATTATTCACTGAATAATTGCAGATATTTATGCAATTATATCCAAAAATTCCATAAATTTATGCAATTTTTTGAAAAAATTGCAGAAATTTCCACAATTTTTCAGTGAATAATTATGGAAATGTCTGCAATTTTTTGATATAATTTCATAAATGTCTGCAATTATTCATTGAATAATTGCATAAGTGTATGCCATTATTCGGTAACTTAATTCTAGGGACCTAATTTACAAACTTTTTTTACTGGGGTTTTTGTGTATTTTGAAACTTATTAGGGACCTGTGCCAAACCGTCCCTTTAAAATAAGCATCTTCTGTTTTTTCTGCTCTATTTGCTGATTAAAATAATCTAAGTCTTAAAATAAGCCTTTTTTGTTATCTCTAATTATAACCTATGTTATAATTGTTACTTTTCTGTTTTCTCTTTTTAGTTATAACCACTAGTTATAAACCTGCTTGCAAATATTTTAAATTGCCTATTTCAGTCTTTCTCCATTTTATTACAGTCTTTCTTATTTTACATCTAATTTTTGTAAATTTAGTGTTTATTTCTATTTGAATCCATATTAGCGAATTCTCCTCTTTTAAATATTCTAATATTTTATTCGCGTAAAAAGGAATAAAAAGAAACTAGCATTTACAGGCTAAATTCTAACGTAAAAAAGATGTAAATAAATACAAATAACTGTAAATAACTGAAAAAATAGTTTAATAAAAATAACTGAATAAAATAGACTGAAAAGAACTTTAAAAACTAACTGTAAATAAATTATATAAAAACTGTCTCAAAATTGTAGAAAAACTACAATTATTTAGAACCCCATTATTTTATATTACTTAAAAATCTAAAATAATTACAAAACACTCATATGCGGTTCTTAGCTCTATTCCTTAGCCTTTCTGGATCCACTTCTAGGGTGTAGAATATTTTTATTAAAAAGATCTCCTCCCAAGAAAAATTTTCTTTTTAGGGTCCAGCCTCAGGCAATGAACCCAATTGAGAGAAAATCTGAATGAGAAAAATAGCTAGGTCTAGGGTCTTATTTATAGTGTAGCTTAGGGATCTCAGGCCATTGGATTTGAAGATTAAATCTGGTGCAACCACATCATAGGCACAATAGGAACCGTCTGATGGAAGCACGAACGCACAGGATTTGAAGAAAATTGCAAAACAACGTGTACGCTTCGTATCTGGATGAATTTACATCCAAATAAAAAGGCGGGTCGAACTATAAGCTTTGAGGGTTGACCTATAGGTCGACTTGGGGGTTTACCCTAGGGTCGACCTAACCTAAGCTTGGGTCGACCTAGCCTTTTATATTATTTTTTTCATTTTGTTTATTAAATTCAGAATTCTTGTTTCTCTCATATCTTCTCCATACAGACTCGGATATCGACAAGTTATATATGAAAATTGACCATAAAATTACCACGGACACAATGGTCCAACTCCCATAGCTCAATTCAGAGAAACTTGCAAACTTATTTTAATATTTAATTAATTCGATAATTAATTATTATAGCTCAAATTTTGGGTTGTTACAACGAGGTTAGGACACGCTTATGCTAATTAGGTTAAACAAGTGGCCAATAGATAGAGACTCAAATTTGGGAATTTGGACAAGGGGCGCAAAACTAGAAGATTGTTTGTTACGACCAGTGCCGGTAGCATTCCCTTTCAGGTCTAGGACTGATGGTCTCGCAACAGTTAGGTGAGGCTAGGCAGCATTCCCTTTCAGGTCTAGGACTGATGGTCTCACAACAGTTAGGTGTGGCTGGGCACGCTTATGCTGATTAGGGTAAATAAAGGGTCAAATAGGGGGCGTTAGTTTGTGTGTACCAGCAATGACCGAGCGTGTGACATCGATTAGGGTAAATAATTCGCTACTGTGTCCTAAGCGCTAAAGAGGTGTCCTTTTGTTGTGGGACCAACAGGATTGGATCAGCTCACAGTGGCACAACAGAGATAGAATAGGCCGATCAAAGGGTAGAATTAGGATTTCAGCCTAATCAAAGCAGTTTAAGACAAGTTCAAACAATCGAAATAATCAAAGCAAACAGTCAAACAGTACTCTATGCGAGTTTTATCTTTCCTTTATTTCCTTTTAAACTAGAACTGTTGCTTAGTCTATTATCTTTATCTTGCTTAGAAATGCAAGTAATTACTTTCACTCACCAGACTTATTTTCTGACCCACTCCTCTATTTCCCCTTCCCCCATAGGCCAGCAGAGTCGAGGATGGTAGATTCAGATTGCTTGGAGATATATTCCCTGAGTTTTTCATGTATCCTTCTTCTTTACATTTTTCTTTTCATTTGGCTTTTGATGTACTGGCACTTATGAGAGGTATGATTGTTATTATTTTTGTACTCTGATTCTAAGACTGAGATGTATTTTTCATAAGACATGAGTATTTTGTTTTTGAGACATATTCTGCTTTTATGACTTATTTTATGAAGTTTAATTCTGAATAATGAGTTACTACTTAAATGTTTTCCGCTGCTTTTACTTATTTGTCTTGTGAATCTTAGTCTCTATGATGCTTTAGCTATAACTATAACGCACCACATCCTTCGGTGTGCCCTTTTCGGAATACTAAGGGGTGTGGGGTGTTTCACTTGGTATCAGATCCTAGGTTATATGATTCCTAAAAACTTGTTTTAAACGTAAAGTATTTTCAAACTATTTTTCAGAAAGAAACTCTTATTATAGAAATGGTTTTCAAGTATAAAAGAGCTTTTATAAAAAAAAATCCCCTCAAAGTCCAGTTCAACCTTCTTTCGATTCTTTCGAGCCTAAATTTTCTTTTCTTTGCATAGAACGGCGGACACCCCAAATCTTCCAGGGGGTGTCCAAGTCCCTGGCTGGTTCCGTAGATTCCTTCAAGCTACGGCACCAGAGGTGCAAGGGCAAGCGCCCAATGCAACACCGGTGGGTGGAGGTCCCTTTAATCCACATGCAGTAGCCAATTTTTCTAAGCTATGCAAGGACTTTGCTAATCTAGGAGGCAAGACGTTTCCCGGCATGGAGGATTTCGTGGAGGCATGAACTTGGTTATGGAATACAGAGCGGATACTTGGGCTGTTAGAATTGGAGGACCGACAGAGAGTTCAGCTTGCATCATGGCAGCTGAAGGGAGAGGCTTCATAATATATTTTCAAACCTAAATTCTCAATATATTTTCTAGAATAAATTAATAAACCTAACGTGCTATAATTTCATTCAAAAATTCATAATATTCTTTCCAAAGCTTGGAAAATTATCAAACTAAAAACCCAACTCTAAAATCATATTTTGCTTAACATATGATTTTTTCCATGGCATTTAAACATCAATATCACACGGTTTTAATCTAAAACCATATGAACCATTATCTAAACAATCTTGTTTAAATTTAAACAAACTATAATTCGAGCATATCATCATCAAATATCATATATATGAATTTAAACTTAAATCCGAGACATATATTTAACAAACAAAGATGGAAATTATCATTCACCTTAATCTTTGATAAGAAAAGTGGATTGAGATGAGTTTGATTCCCCCTTTTTATTTTCTCTTCTTTTTCTTTGAATTTCATTTTCTTCTTTTCTTTTTAATGGGTGGCCTTAACTTCTCTTCTTACGTTTTTATTTTTGTAAAAAAATAAGCATGAGTGTGAATGGTTTAAGGGTAATCATATATATATATATATATATATATATAGGTGAGGTTAGGTGTAGTTAAATCCCATTATACCTTTATATAATTTAATCATTCTATAAACCACTCTTTAGCTCAATTTAAGTAATAAGCACAACCACTTAAATTTATTCAAATCTGAATTCCCTTATCACTTAACATTTTCATTATTCTATTTTATTTATCTAATTAAATATCCTAAATAATGTTATTTAAAATTAAGGGTGTTATAGGCTCCCCTCCATAAAGAATTTCGTCCTCAAAATTCAACAAGGACTAAATACTAATCATAACAATCATCTTTAACCACTCTTAACAACTATTCTAATTTATCTAACTAGTGATCATCTATATAAATCTAATATAGACATACCATTTAAAACAGATCAGGATAAGTAACTCGAATATTGTCTTCTGTTTCCCAAGTACAATCCTTTTTGTTGTCGCTCCACTGGACTTTCACCAACTAGACTGTCTTGGACCTTAATCTTTTCTCATCTCTCGCTACAACCCGAACTGGTTGTCAAACAATTGTCAAATTAGGCTCTTCTACCAACTCATCCAATCCTGTTGGAGGAATAGTAGTCTCTGGATCATACACATACTTGCGAAGATGAGACCCATGAAATACATTATGGACACTTGCCGTATAATCTAGAATGGACCAACATACTTGCGAAGATGAGACCCATGAAATACATTATATACACATACTTGCAAAGTTAATCCTTTCTATAATCTAGAATGGACCAACATATTTCGGAGCTAGTTTCCCTGACTTTCAGAACCGAATTGGAAATTTATTTTCTTGCCAAAAATCAATATCAAGCATTTACTGATATATACATATAAATATTAAAGGATTTAATGAATTTATCTTCTATAAACTAAAATTCTCTTAACACGACCAACTTAGTGGTATAGGTGTCTCTTTGAAAATTAAAATTTCAAAACTTTCCTAAAACAAAATTTCCAAAATAAGTTCTTGGGAAAAGAAATCATTTGGAAACCCCTTTTCAAAAATCTAAGCATTTCCAAAATATACTTTACAAAATTTCTCTCATATGTTTTAAACTATGGAATTGATGTTAATTACTCAAATAAAAATCCGGTTTTCCAAAGAGGTGATCAATAAATGCACCCTAGCAAAACTTACTTCCGGACAATTGCGACATACATAATCTAATTTCATATCCATCTGGAATAAATATGTGTCCCCGACTAGAACTCAAAATCCAAAATCACCAGGTAGCTAGAATCTCAACCATCAAGTCGAACACCTCCAGTCTCCGGCATTCAGCCATATGTCATACTCATGCTCTTTATCAATAGCGCTTTATGCATCCCCAGCACTCCGTGGATACTTCGAAGTTGGCGTGAAAATCTTAACTCTAAAATATTTCCAACTCATAGTTGCTTTGCTCATTCCTTCAGAGTGGAATTAAAACTACTTCTATGGTTGGAACTCTTAGAATCTAGCGTAAAAATATAATATTACTCGATAGGAAAGTACGAATACATTCACTCAATATATCCTAATTCCTCTGATCTACTAACCTAGAACTCTAATACCAAATGTAACAACCCGTACCTTAATGAGCCCAAATTTCGACAAAAATCGAAACCCAAGTCCATCAAAGCACAGATTTTTGGATTTGTTACCTATAAATAAGCAAAAGCATTATCAGAGATTAATAGAAATCTAAATTCACAACGGAAACAATAATAGGTTGAAAATACTTCCTATGACTACTAACTTGGAACTAAGTGTATTCCTTGCATAGCAGATTGTCACATCAGCATCGAGCATGAGAGAAAGAAGGCTCTCTAACAACAAAGCACTTCCATCATCAGTGACCTATTCCTCAAAATCTATCATGTGGGTTGTAATGAGGAGGGGATCAGAACAACGTTCTCGTGACTGGAAAAATATAAATTGTCCATAACATAAACCTATACCGATAGGTTTCATTTAATTGTTATGTCCGTCAAAGTTAGAAATTCTAATCTAACCTTGCATTACACACACGACTACATACTTATCCCTTCCTAAGGTACGAAATATTAATGAAGCTATATCTACCACCCAATACTTCCAAATCCATTAGCCACTTAATACTTCTAAATATGAAGCAGGCTTTTATAATACTTTTAAAAGAGAAATAGGCAGACTTCGTCATTTACTACCTTAATCAAGGTAGACCCCGTCATTTAAGACCAATTCCCAAGGTGGTTTCCTAACAATGTTGTCATGTGTTAGTGGGCCCTAGCTATAAGACCTCTAACCACTATTCAATGCTTCTGACATTTTAATGTCCAATTATTACCACATTATCGCCTATAAAATCATAGTCATGTAATAAGCAGTACCCAAGCCACTTAATACATTTTTGTTAGAAAATAGGCAAACTCTGGTCATTTAAGACCTTAACTAAGGCAGACCCCGTCATTTAAGACCTATCTCCAAGGCGTGCTCCTAAATGGTACTATTATTATTTCGGCTTTAGTAATGTAAGAGACTGTACCCAAGCCACTTAGTACTTGCCAGTGGAAAATAGGTATACCCCGTCATTTAATACCTAGTTCTAGAAGTGTGCTCCTCAACGGTACTATCTAGTTGTCATTGCTTGGAAATCTTGTTTGGCTGCCTAATACTTCTTTTATAGGAAGGAGGAGGACTTTATAGTCACTTTAGACCTCAAACCTGAAGCGAACCCTTCCCGAGATATCCACTCTCACTCTTTAGTTATAAATATGGCGTCTCATTAGGTTACTTCTTTAGGTAGAGAGGCGGACCCTTCAGCCACTTAATCCACTTAAGACCTCAACACTGAAGTAAACTATTTTTAGAGACATCCTTAGTTATTTATTTGTAATCTCACTAGGTTACCTAATACTTCCATTTAGGAAAGAGGCGGACCCTTTAGCCACTTAAGACCTCAAACCAAAAGCGAACCGCTATGGAGATATCCCTCACCGCTTCTAATTCCAAATTTGGACCATTTAATACTTTCCAATTAAGAAAGCAAACCCAATCTCTCACATGGTCATGGGTCGTTGGATTAGTGATATCTCACATTAGTAGTAAGTATAACTGACTGCTGGTAACCACAAAGTGAAGGGTAGTCTTATGAGTGACTCTACTGACCTTGCATCACTAACCCACTAAGTCCAATTAACCATCCTAAGTCTTTATTTATATTAGTTTAGGTAGACATTGGACTTAGCTTACTAATTCCCTTTTTATTTAAGGCAATAAGATTTACCTTAAATGCTTATTTACCCATAAACCCCTATTTAATGCTCATAAATGTCAATTGGTCCATAAAACCCTAACAGACATTTCCCAGGACAATTATGTATGATTACTAATTTCAAATTAGTAACCTTTTATATCTATTCCATTTTTATCAATCCCATTAATTCATTTAGCTTATAAATTTATTACACCTCCCATATATATTACCATTTATTGGAGTTACAAAGTTTTAAATTCTTTTCTTATTAGTTAATTATCCTAAACGTAAATATTACGTGCAAGCGTTGTTATTAGCTTTTTATTAAATTATTATAAGCGCAATAATTACGTACAAATATTTACTTTTATTAAATGTGTTTTAGTTATATACATTTACTAGAATATACTTTTTAATGTTAAATTATTGGAATCATATCTAAAATGATTTTCATTTATAATTTCCATAAATTAGTCCAAAGCAAAAGATTTAACTTTAAAATATAAAAGGTTGCATCATTTGAAATTACAAGGAATAATCATTTCTTTTTTATTATTGAAATAAATAGGATAAACTATAATGGACTCATACTTTACACATCTCTTTCTCTTTCTATTTGCATCTATTCCATGTTAGATCAAAAGCTGTATCTTTTTAAAGGGAAAAAATCAAACTAATTTACAAATATTAAACGGATCCAAATTCCAGCAACTCCAAATATAGAAAAGTTTATATTCCAAAAAGATTAGAGTAATAATCCAAATTTATAACGTTCTTATACAACATATTTCAGATCTGGAATAAATTTCATATAAATTTATATTCTAAATTCGTACTTTTGGGACTGATTTCCAAATTAGGTTTCCAAATCAATTTATAAACAAGAATATGTAAGCGATATTTATTATATTCAAATCGTATTTAATTCATTGCCTACAACTCATATACAATTATCCAATTAGGCATAAAAATCAAATAAACACCAACAGGGTAATTTTAATATTATAACAATCTTTAAAAATTCCCACTCACCTTTCAAAAGCGATCCAAATCTCCTGATCTGAAGTAGAACATTTGATTCATCTCCAAATAATTTTTAATCCAAGAGATATGCATAAAAGAGTATATACATACATTAGAATTATAAATCTGAGAAGAGATTTGGGATTGGGAGAGAAAATAGATACAAATATATAAATATATAAATTACCCTAAAATGCATATAGCTATTTCTTGTCTCTTCTCTTTTTTATTAGTTTTCTACTCTTTCCTGATTTGTATGAATATAGATACAATATCTTATAGTAATAATTTAGAAAGAAAGCGGAGAAGAAGAAATGGCAGAGCTTCGCTACTGCCTCTATAAAAATATGAGAAGAGAAGGGAGGGCTAGGCCTGAAATTATAGGCGCTAGAATCAACTAGAATCGTTAGATCGAAATATATTTAATCCGGGCCGTTGCAGCCAAGGTGTACTGGAGCCGCCAGGTGGACACCGATCGACCACCCTTTGGTGGCCGGTCGACCGCTAGGGGTCGACCGTCCCCAATGATGGGTCGGTATGTGAGCCGGGGTAATTAATATAAAAAACGTTAATTATTTATTATTTCATTATTTTCGTTCCGAATTCGTTTTCCGTTCGTAACTTCTTCGCTTGAACTCCAATCGCAAAACTCCAAATATGATAGTTGCTCAGAATTTCACCACGAACATAATGGTGCAAATTTCGTAGTCAAATTCCATCGTTTGCACAAATTCCATTTTTGGAGCCTAATTAATTAACTCGCTAACTAATTAAATAACTAATGCCAAATTACGGGGTGTTACAGTATATATATTTATATATTAAATATATATTTATGTATATATATATTATAAAAAAATATTACTTTATTGTTATACATATATGTACATATATTATTCATGGTTTACAAAAATATTATTTGAATATTAAATAACTTATTTATATCTAAATAAATATAGTGTAGTAATATGTATATATATTATTAATATATATTTTTAGCAAAGCTAGCCGGCTTTATAGTGGGCTATGCCACTGTATAAATAATGGGAAAACAGGTGTTCTACACATGCACAAAACAGCTAGGTGGGAGAAAAGTGCCCAGACCATAATAATAAAAAATAAAGCACAGGAGCTAGGCATAGGAGCCTAAACTACTAACCAAATATGACTACAGGCCCTTCGAAGAGGAACTGCCACTACCCACATCAAACGACGGGTTAATAATAAGAAGATACATAGAGAAGAGAGTGGCCAAATTTGGATCATAACCCTCTGAAGATGGAGAGTAAATAAATTTCCTATCCCAACTGATGTCATAAAACTTACTTTTATTCTCCTCACTAATCTCACCTTCCTAGTAAGAGACAAACCGTCACCCTCGATGTGATAAATGAGATAACGACTCTCACCCTCAACATCACTAATATAGGCATAATAAAATTCCGACTCAGGCGAGTACCACATTTCAGATGGAGCATGAATCCAGGCCCGCTCCTCAGAATTCCAAGCAATAGAATCAGACAAAATAGAAGTAGCATGCTCAATCTGGGCCTCACCAACAGGAGCCTCAATAATAGGAGCAACATCAGAAGGAGCAAAAACAGAAGGGGAAACAGTGGGAGGAAGAGCAACCTTTGGAACCCACTTCCTGACAGGAGGACGAGGTAATGGAATCTAATCAGCTAGTGGAATAATGCCAGCAAAGGATGATCTAGAACACGCATCTAAAAGATGCCCAAAGGACTGACATGACATACAGATCTCCGGTTTCCAACTATATATTATTAATATTTTATTTATAAGAATTTTATATTTATATATTTAAATATATTATACATTTACATAAAATTATTTAAATAACTTAACATACATATAACATATATATATATATGTATATGTATGTATGTATGTATGTATATTAAAGTAATAGTCTATATGGATACATATATTTGGACAACATATGCTTGCATATCAGATGAGCTAGCGTGTCCGTTGCGATATAAATACCAACATCTATATATGGGCATGTTCTACCTTGCACGTGTTGATATGTTACACATTCACACACACACACCCATACACACACACATATGCGTATATGACACACACACACACACACACACATATATATATATATATCAACATATAAATTAAACAAAAATATATAATTTATGAATTTAAATAAAATAAAATATTTTATTTAAATAATATTTAGAAAATTTATAAATGAATTAGACTTCATAAGTCCAACAAAGATCCAATAAGGAATTTTTTTTTGAAATTCACCCATAACCTCCGCTGCGGGCTGGCCCTGTTCCAACGTTTAAATATGGCTTTAAATACAATTAATTACTAAACAAGTGTGACATCCCGAAATTTTGAGCAATATCAATTTAATAATCTGTATTAAATATTAAATTGATTTGATATATCTTTGTTAATAAGATATGAATTGATTTGATAATTTTCTTTTAAATGGATATTTAACTGATAAATTATCTTTTAAAGGCTAATAAATTGTTTTCTATTTATTTATATATATATTTGTATATATTGTAAATAGTCAATGTCTGTTTTAAATTTGATTTAAATTCTATATTAAATAAATAATCATTTGGCTTTAGAATATACTCAAGATTTAAGTTAAAATTTGTCTAAATGGTTTTAGCTTAGATTTAAATTAAATAAATGACTTTGTTCTTTTAGAGTATAGCTTAATAAAAAAATAAGTAATAAAGAGTGAATTCTTTTATAAATTCTTTTAATGTAATAATGTGCTTTATTTATAATGTGATGTCTATATAAGTAGATTTTTATTTTAAATGAAAATTGTTATATATGTTTTAAAAAGAAGTTATGGTTTTAAAATTTATATAAATCTCTAAAATAAATATAATAATTATAGATAATAAAATATACCTTATAAATATTTAAGGTAACTATAAAATAGAATGATAATAGATATATATTGGATAGTTTATGTTTTAAAACAAAAATAAACACACTTATGTTGGAGATAGAAATAAATATGCAAGCTAACCTAATAACAACAACCATAACAAACTTTAAACTAAAATCTTAAGAAAATTCTAGAGTGTATAATCTTTAGCAAAACATATGTGCAGGCAAGATAATGGGTTAGGCAGGATATCATTTCAATGCATACGAATAGAATAGAGTATGTATGCTTAGCATCTAAGTCAAACAAGTATAAATAAATATATGCAAGTTGTACCTAAAAGGAAAAAGAATGGGCTGGTGTAAAGTTGATAAGGAGCAAGCATTTAATGCTACATCACCTAGTACATGAAACATTTCCTTTCAGCCCCAAAGAGATAAAAATCTCTGAATTTATTCGTGTACCAAAACAGTAAACAATTTGTATATTTACCAACTTGCCTCATTATATTTCGTATACAAAAGCTTTGCAACCCCAGTTTCTAAAAGTTTATACAAATACAACCTAAGTAAAAGAAGGAATGGAGGAAATACAAATGTAACCTGGAAAATCAAATTAGAAAAACAAAAGAGCCAGTTTCAAATTTAAAATGAAAGCATCTCGACTATAACAAGATTTCCAGACCAAGGCATGTTCAAGTTTTAAAGCCATTTCAAATTTTCTGGGATCAACAACAAAGATATACAAGTTTTCAAATTCCTAGTTTCAAGCTTTTCCCTGTCTTCAAACCAAAAAGAACAAGCTCGGTTAAGTGGTCAGGTGAGTAAACATTTTTGAAATTAAAACTTAAGTAGCTAATCTCCTGTTGCATATGAGTTCGGTGATGATGTTTGTTTATATGTATGAATGTGCAATGTTTGTGAATTTATGTAAGTGTGCATATCTATGGTTTAAAACATCTAATAGTCTCTGCTTTAAACTGTAACATGAGACATCCTTCAGTTTTTATGCACATGATTTACAGGTTAAGTAGATTAGTGATGTATGTATAGAAATATGTTTGTATGATTGTTTAAGACTCTGGAAACAAGGTGTATGTTTGATACTACTGTGATCATCTCTGTTAAAAGTCCCAGAGGTTTAAACTAAGTTCAAAACTTCAAATACTTCTTTCTCCAATCTTCTTTAGGCTTAAGTGGTTAAACCAAAGTGTGTTGTTTAATTTGAACTAAGCTTTTAAAAAGAAAAATAACTGCAGAAAAATTTATAAGTAGAAACATTGTCTGGAAAAAAATGAATATACAGAGCAACTTGAAAATGTTAAAAATCAAATCTTGTAATTTGTTGATTTAAATATATATCTGGAATCGTATATAAAAGATAGGATTTTTAAAATTAAATTTACAAATTTTAATGTAAGTTTGAATGTGTTGTTTGGGTTTGTCTGGAAAGCTTGTTTCCGAGCATTTCCGGTGATCGCAAGGTCGAGGGTGGTCGGGGTTGTGTGAGGTGGGGAAGGAGCCTACGTGGTTGCTGGGAAAAATGGTCGGCGATGATCTAGATCATCGAGGAGACAGCGGCATGCTTTTGAAAATCGTAGACCTAATTTTGTCTGGGTCGAGAGTTTTGGTCGGATCGTCGTCATCAGGCGATCGAGTGTGGCGTGCTCATGGGATTTGGTAGTGGGGGTATGGACGAGATCATGGCCGGAGTTGTAGATTTTCTGGCGGTGCAGTTCGACGTTGACAAGGGGTTTTGTCGACCGAGTTTCTGGGCTTCGTGAGTTCTTCAGCTCGATTTCGATACTTTGAAGTTCGCGACGATCAAGGGGGTCAAGATGGTCGGTGGGGTCAGGGGCAATTGGTGGGGCGTCGAGGTGGTGGTCGCCGTTGATCAGGTCCAACGTGCATGTGCACGGTGACAATGTGTGCATTTTTGTGTCTGGGCGTTATTGGGATGAAGATCTGGAAATTGGTCACGAGTTTTACTCGAGAATTTCTCGTACCAGACTCGGAGCAGAGGGAAGGGGGACTCGAAGTAGGTAGTGGGGTGAGTTACTTCATTTAGCTGTAGGGTTTTGACATGGAAAGCTCGGGTTTCCTGATGGTTTTCTCGAAGCTAATAGGGGAGAGTCTCGGGTTATTATGTTGAATTACTAGTTTTAGGCCTGTAAGGTTTTAAGTTGGAATTTGGAAGCAGGCCTTTAAAACTAAATTTTAAAACCAGAGAGTAGGGTATGGATTCAAAATTTGCTTTTGTTTCCTAGTTAAAATAAAAATAAGTTTTATAAAATAAAATGTTTTAACAACTTTAAATTGTTAAAGAATATTTTAAAGAGTGATTTAAATCTTGCTAAGATAAATTTGTATTTATTTGAATCTAAATTTGAAAAGGAATGTAAAAGTAAATGCAAATGTAAAATGGTTCAAATACACTTGTAAGTGATAATTTGATTTTAGATAAGGAAATGTTTTATTCTTAAATAAATGAAAATGTAGGAGTTGAGACTATTAAAATACATATTAACTAATTTGATTAATTAATGATGGAATTAATTAATTTAGTAATTAAAAGTTAAATTAGTTAATTAAGGTTTGAGATAATTAATCGGTAATAAATAGATATTTAAGAATCATTAATTAAATAAGAGTTGAATTTTAATCTATGGTTATTAATTAATAAAGTAAGCAAGAATTAATTAAGTGATATTGAATACTTAATTAATAAAATAATTAAGGATTTATTAATGAGTTATTAAAGATAAAATGTAATTGTAAATAGATAATAAATCTTAATTTAATTACTTTAAGTAAATTTAAGAAGTGTTAATGATTAATGAAGGCTATTAACTAGTATTATAAAATAATGGATTAATATGATCATTTGATAATTTATTAGGTTTATTAATTTAAGATAATAAAGGGTGAATTATATAAGTATAATTTACTTAGGGAAGTAATTAAGAAATTAATTTCTCATTTTAGTAAATTAAGTTTAATATGAATTGTTTAAGTTAATTAATTAAGTTTAATTAATTTAAATAACCATTGGTTGATGTGATAAGTATAATTACTTAAGGAAGTAATTAATTTTGGATGATTTAAAAATGAAAGAAATTTGAGTATAATTGCTTTGTATAAATTAATCAAGGGATTAATTAGAGAATAATTAATTATGGAGTAATTAAATTATTAATTGAAGTAATTAAGGGTAGTTAATTACTGAATGGAGTTAATCAAGGTGATTAACATTTTGTTTAATTGGAGATAAATTACTAAATGAAATAAATGTAATTAGAGATCATTAATTATTGTAATTAATGATGCAAGTTAAAATGGATTTATTTGGGAATAGTTAATAAATGAAGCAATTCATTAGAGAAATTAATTAAGAAGAAATGGAATTAATTTTAGTAATTTAAAAGGTTACTTTCTATAATTGGTATGAAGTAATTAATTTGTAAAATAATTAGAGGATAATTACTTAAATATAATTTGAGATAATTAATCTAAAATGGTTAATTAAGATGGAAAAGTAGGAAATGATTAATTAATTGACTTGTAATAAATTAATGGATGTGTAAGCAAGATTAATTTTTGATGAAGTAATTAATTTAATCTACTTTAAATTAATTAGAGATTTGTAATTAATTTAATTCATTTTAAATTAATTATAAATGAGGTGATTATTAATCTTTGTTTATATATGATGGATGATATTGATTTCCATGATTGATTGTGATCTCAGATATAGATCTATTGTGTTATGGATGCTTGTTTTAAATATGATAATATTGATTATCTGTTTGAGTATGATAATATGGATTATCTGTTTATGATGATGATGTTATATCTATTGTTATATTGTGATTTATCTATCTGTGAGTATATAGATAATTGAATTAAATTGTTTTAACTTTAAAACAACTTGGCCTTAAAAGACACGGTTTGGATTTCGATGAGACCGGGATCGGGTTTCCGTATACCGGAATTCCAGGTCTGGAGACCCGAATACCACATCGATCCAAAATAACGTTAGGTCGTGAAATTCAAATGGAGCAAGTGAAGACTCGAGGTATAAGAACTATATGTCAGTATAACTCTGTGGGTGATTCCGTAATGAGTTTGACGGTGATAGTACTTATAGATTCGAGATGGTGATTCAGAGTGCAAGGGTTATTGTCGTTGACTCTGAGGGTGATTCCAATACGAGTGTAACGAGATAATGCCTTCGGTTTCGTTCGAACCCGGAACGAACTTGTATGGATCGAATGCTTTCAGAACATCGTCAGGCGGACGATGAGCATTCTAAGTGATGAGTTCTATAAAGGTAATCGTGACCTCAAGCCTCATCAACCGGGAATGGCTAAAACAGGGGAGGTGCAGCAAAGCTTCGTGGGTAGCACCCACTTGAGAGTAGGATATACCCCTGTCTAGAGGTTCCTTTTTATTCGGTAGTGGCAGTTGGTCTGCAGCCATCTGCGGGGTTATTCTATTTGGAACTGTTCAGTAAGGAACGGGTCCGGCTTTGTGTTGCAGGGGAGCGGGCGTACTCCTCGGTACGGTGATCTAGGCCACGTACTGTGACGGGCGGTACCCCAGTAGCCCAGCCATTGTATGGAATCCAATCTCCAATAAGCGCCGTACGATTTAGTTGTGCCCAACTATGTTGAAATGTGAGATGTAAGCATTTCAGCTAAAACTGTATTTTACTTGAAAACCCTAGACATTATTATAATATCACTGGATTTCTTATAAAATGATTTGGTTAGCGTAAGGTAAAAACTTTTCCATGTTTATGTGTGGGAAGTCTTACGTGATACCTTTGTTTCAAGGATTTTCAAAGTTAAGCAATTTTAACCGTTTACTCATACCAGACCCATGTCTGACCCGAAGTTTATTTCTGTTTTTCATAAACTCTCGGGTACCCAAGTTTTTACGGGTAGCCAAGGGATTCAGGTTAGCTTTGACGAATTGTGGAGGAGCAATGGAGCAGGAGGCTTCAGCGTGTAGATATATATTGGTTCCGCTGTGTTAGTGTTTATCTGTATTTCCGCTGTGTTATATTTCTGTGTTGTTTTGAGATGTATCGAGTTGTATTAACTAGACAGGTGTTTATAACTGTCTAGTATGTGTTGTATTATCTGTGTAACTCTGATGTATATGATATTATGTAATCTATTATGTGATATATTATATTTTATTCGTTCCGCTGTTGAGATTCTGTGGTTGTTTCTTCTTCTTCTCTATCTTTTCTACTTTCTCACCCCTTTCTTTCTTTTCGATGATGCGATTTTCCGGTAGCGGAAAGTCGGGTCGTCACAGTAAGCTTTTTGGAAAGTTAATTGATGCAAAGATAATACATGGATGGGCACACATACGAGAGAGGAGGGCTTGACATAATTGAAATTGATTCCAAAATAAATGAGTAAGTTTAGGGAAAGAAGAGAAAAGGTTCTTATTTTTTTTCTTAAAACATTATTCTCTCATTCATTTTCATTTTTGTTTTTCTCTTCTCTCTCTTCCCTTATCCATGGCTTTCGCCTTCTCATTCATAATCGAAATTTTCACCTAAATAATATAAAAAATAAAAGTGGTTCATTCGATTTTGGATATATCATGTGGTGAATTAAGCAATCTAGGAGACGACTCATAAATCATGGGGTTTCAAAGGGCAAGTATTCTGATTTAATTCTATTTCATACTGTTCATTCACATATGTAACCTTGACCCAATTTCTCTCTCTCTCTCTCTCACACACACACATATATATATTATTCTCACTTATTATATTTGAGTCAAAATGTTTTTCTTGTCATTTAAAATATTGAATCAATTTCATGCACATATTTGAGAAAGAATGAATATTAATGTATATTTGATGTTGGGTGAAGTGAAAAAATATACGTACATATATATAGACACACACACATACATATATATATATAATATACATACATACATACATATCTCTATGTGTGTGTGTTTCGTAAATTTATTTATTTAAAATAATGAATTTGAAGTTTATGTAGTAGAACTTTATATTAATATCTTTATGTTATTTGAAATAGTATAACACATAAATTGAAACATTTGGTTAAGTTAATCCCAATTTTAAACTAAAGTACAACCTAATTTTTTAATTATATGGTTATGTACATACATACATACATACATACATATATGTGTGTGTGTGCGTACACGAACGCATATGCATGTGTGTGTGTATGCATCTAAACTATATATATGTGGTATTATTAATATGTTTACACAAGTCATATACATATATTATAGTATATCTAAACACATGTATATTCTTAGACATTTATATTCCTATTAAGCATATGAATTATCTTATGCGTATGTAAGTATGATATGTATGTATATACAATAGATATTAATCCAAATATATATACACAAGCATGTTCTTTTTATTACTATATCGTATGTCTTACATATGTTCCATTTTACAATATACACCCAATGTAATAATACGACCTTTCACATACCAAAAGTTGCAAAACAAAAATCTGAATTAATTGCACACTTATATCACATTTATGACCTCTTATTTATACCCATAAATAGGAATAATATTTTTCACCTAATTAATCAATATAAAACAAAACTCCTAATTAATTACACTCTTGTCATTTTTATGACCTATTAATTCACATCCCATGAATAACAATTAGCCCTTTCACTTGCCCAAATTGTAATATTTATTTATTGATTTGAACACTTAGTTAAACCAGATGTCAAGTTGGTGAAATACTATAACATCCGAAGGAAGCACGCATCGACCCCACAACACATACTTTAGGTAAATCAAAGGGAATTAAGTTGTCTAGATTCAAACTCGTGGTATGTGTTATTCTTTATAGATGCCTTGTCCATTAGGTACCCCCTTTTGGGGTACCTAAATGTTATTATATTATTTTATGAATATATATGATATATTCAAAAAAAATCACTAGAATAAATTTGTTAATATGATTAATTAAATAAGTATAAAATATTTTAAGTAAAATATGATTTTCTTTTAATATATATATACACACACATATATTGGATCTATTTAATAGAGTTTGTAGGCCCACTAAGGTACACATAAGGAAAATAATGAAATTTACCTATTTCATCCATTGCACAGCGGATCTCGTTCCTTCAAGTCCGCACATGCTTTATTAATGAAGGCTGAGTTCAAACCTAGGAGTCACACATCATTAATTCACAATATTCAACCAAGAATTTAATTTAATGGAATAATTTATAAATATTATAAATTATTATGGACATAATATGTATATATAAGGGTTATATATGTATAGTTATTTGATAATTAATTTAATTAGAATTTAATTATTTAAATGTTGACAAAATTATGTACGTTAATTTAAATTAAAGGAGAATTTAACTCATTAAGTAAATTATATATTTGTGTGTGTGTGTGATTGTGTGTGTGTATGTATGTGTGTGTGTGTGTGTATGAGTGTATATGTGTGTGTAGGAATGTTCAGCGACACCTCTCTTTGTAGCATCCCTTTGGCACCCTACTTTTCATCACAAGCTTTAATTTAAATATTAGTTGTTTCTTTGTCTTCCATATCATACTATTATTTGAATAAAAACTTCGAAGGGAAAGTAGTGGTGCTAAAGGATTGTTATAAAAGAGGGGTGACATTGAATCTTCCTCATATACATACAGATATACACATACATATATATAAATTTTAATTTCTAAACTGTATCAAATTAAAAAAATATACATGTAGCATTTCATATATATATATATATATATAATATATATGGATTTTCAAATATATAATAGTATATTTTTAAGGTATATATGTATATATAAATATTAAAGGCCTATAGATATATATTTTGAAAGATTTATAAATATATATTTCGAAACTAATACTACAAACTATAACTATTATTAATTTAATAAATAAATAAATGTGTATGCATGTGTGTGTGTATTAATGAATATGAAAGACTTATATGTATATATTATTTGAAAGATTATAGATATATATTTCAAAATTAATAATACAAATTACAACCATTATTACTTTAATAAATAAATAAATATTAGATTGAAAATATTTTTTAATATTCAAAATTAAATGTGCTGACCAAATAAATCAAGATTAATTAAAATTTTAAATAAATCTTAATTTTAGGATCTTATTCAAGTGAGATAATTTATTAATATATAATAATAATAACTTTAGTATTATGTTTAAAAATTATAATTTAATCATTAAAGTTAATTTAATTTAATTTAATTCGATATATATATATATATAATTATCTAGTTTTATCATTTTAAAATAATAATTATACTGTTGTGTACATACATACATACACATACATACACATACGTATGTGTTGTGTGTTTCAAAGGTAAAATGGCTAAGAACCCATTTAAAGTAAGAAACGGAACTTTTGAACTGTTAGGGTTAGTAAGTACTAATTAAAATTAATATATATAAGTATTTATATATAATTGAGATGTTGATATTCAAGTTTAAATGTGCTGACCAAATAAACTAAGTTTAATTAAAAAATGAAATAAATCCTAATTTTAGGATTTTTTAAGTTGGATAATTTAATATATAATAATAACAACTTTAGTATTTGCATGCAGATGATGCTTCTAATAGGGGGAAAGCTTGTTTGAATGAAATTAGTATAAGTGATCATGAGATTATATATGTGCATTTATGTAAGATCTATGTAAGATCTAGCTAGGAGGAACGGCTTTGTTTTTGAATTGGATCGATCCGATATAGAATTTGTTAAGAAAAAGGAATTAGAGAGGGCTAAAACACTTAGATCATGAGATTCATAAGTTGAAATGTTAGGGGTTTACACGACCCACACAAACGTAATGAGGTTAAATCTTTACTAAAATAAAATTACATCGACATAGCTCTACTGCAAGAAAGTAAAATTGTGACGACCGCCCATGACCCCCGCACTGAATCTAGAGATAGTGCGTTGTAAAGTGTGCCAGGCAGCCATGGACAATTGTCAGGGTAAATTAAAACAGCAGAATCTATCGTATTACTCACAGCGCATGGATAAAATACAATAGAGAATATATATAGTGAAGCTTCACAGAATAGAATCTCATCAATAAAACTTCATAATAGTTGAGCACAAACATCTGAATAGTCAATACATCAAGCCTCACTACATATCACTCTGAGAATTATACAAAGCAGCGGAACATCCAATACATATAGTAAGAAAAATAATATGCAAACCTCCAGCTCGTCTTCGTCATCAGCATCGTCGGAAACTAAGAACAACACCTGTCACCTGCTACCTAATCTGCTCGTCCCAAAATGGACGAACAGCCCAAGGCAATAAGAGTTAAAACATAAAGCCTTGAGTCAGACAACAGTCTTAGTGAGCGGTAAATTAACTAACAACATACCAAAAGAGCATAAAGGAAAAGGAATAGGAATCCAACCCTCCCACTCCACCTCTTTCTAAAGTGATAGCCCCCAGACACACACTAAGAAGAAGTAAACATAGCAAAGCAGACAATTTAAAGTAAAGCAATTATCACTCGAGTCAAGGACGATGTTTTCCAAGTACAAACCCCCAAGGCCTAAACCAATATCAGATAAGCACCCAGAAAATACCGCTCTTGAGACCGAATGACGATACAACCAAATCAACCATGACTCTGGCTATCACTGTTATCATTGCTTCGATACCACCGTTAATTGAATGACCGCACATTCTTTCGCCGTCCGTCAAGGGCTAATGGAAACCCCGATTCTAGACATAACTCCGCACGTCGTCGAAACCCGTGCCTAGGACTATCGAATCTGCCCAGAGTACTTGACTACCAATCAGTAGTCTTTAGGGACTATCGAATCTTCCCAGCGTACTCTTGCTTTGAGCATGCTAGAACCTTTAACAATGATGAAATCTCAGCCTTCTAGTCATCCTCCTCGACGACTATTTCCATACTAGCTCAAGCGCCTCTCGAGCAAACCATTATCCTCAAACTCGAACCATATCACCGAGTCATCAACATGCTTGGAATGATCCCGTCTGGATTAGACCAAGACTATCTCATATCATGCCTCGGTTCATCTCATCCTAGCAAAGCCTCATCTCAACATCATCATCATCAAACCTATCCATATGAGCTTCACCATCCGCCACATATGCCACAAGCAGCTTTCCCAATTCAAGAACCTTTCCCTTAGCTTTTGAATCATCTTCGACCATCTTGTCTAAATCAAATCATCAATCAACTAATTCATAACAATCAACCAAATCAATCATTAATCCAAGTAATCAAACATTCAAATATGATCTAATAAACAATTATAACAATAATGGCAATCTTGTAAATAAAGATTCTAAATCTAACAAGCATGAATTATGAACAATATCTCTATAACTTGATGTATGAACTTACATAGGTTAACATGTAGTAAAATGGATGTCAAAATCATCATGAATAATGGATCTATACTTAAGTTTACGGAAATGCATGGGAATCACTACTTTAACACAAAATCAAGCCAACGATCTGACATACTCCTTTGGATCCATGTGAGAGATAATCACCACTCACCAAATCACCTAAACACCTTAAAAGAAACACACTTCAGATCTGGACAACGAAGGATCTAACTCGATCTATCACAAATCCGCTTAAAACGATGAAATCTCTCTTCGATGGATGTAGATCTTCAATTTAAGCTCCTGGATCTTCGATTTGGATGGAAGGAATCACAAGATTAGAGTTTAGAAAAGAAGTGAAGAAGTGTAGAACTCGAGATCTCAAAATGGCAGCACTTCGCCGCTTCGAAATCCGGATCCCAAAAATGAAGAAGAACCCGCCTATTTATAGGCTGAATTCCTTAGGTCGTTTGCTCGCTATTAGGTCGTCCACAACCTAAGAAACCCCACGACCTAAGTCTTAACGACCTACCAATCTCACAACCTACGACCTACTAATCTCACGACCTAACGCATGCGCGCGACCTAACAGCTTAGCCTCTACGCGACCTAACAACTCACGACCTAACATTCTTAGGTCGTTTAGTGACCTAACTAACACGACATAGACTCAACGACCTAATTACTTTATACTACTGCATGACTTACGACCTAACAAAGATGCGGCTTAGCGACCTAACAAAGTCGCGACCTAACTATACTCATGTGTGCGACCTAATGACCCAACGACTTAACTTCCTTAGGTCGTTACCGACCTATCCTCCTTAAGTCGTTAACTCGCCCAGTTTCTTATGCCGCTAACTCTTAGGTCGCCGTCTTCCTTTATTCGCCTATTCCTTAGGTCGCATATTTCCTTAGGTCGGTCAAATCCTATAGGTCGTCCCAAACTAACATACAACCTAAACCACTACGCAACCTAACTATCATACGACCTAAGCCTTACCTCGCCCAGTCCTTAGGTCGTTAACTACTACCACTATCTTCCTTAGGTCGCCAACTCCTATAAGTCGTCTAATTCTGTAGGTTGCTCCAATCCCTTAGGTCGTTCACTCGACCTAACCTACCCCACGACCTAAGCTATCACACAACCTAACTTCCAAACGACTTAAACTCTAGTTGACCTAAACTCTGGATGACTCAACAATACCAACAGTCTAATAACAATTGTTTTACGATGTTTCGATCCGTAAAAATACGGGTCGTTACATTCTCTCTCCCTTAGGAATTTTGCCCCCGAAATTCCAAACAAACAAGAGCAATCAAAGACTATTCTGCACGCCTACCATCCATAGCAATCAATAAACCATGCATCCAATTCTAGCTTAGCGTGCAGAATTCTAAAACTAGAACAAGTTACAATGTCGTGAGATGACACGACACCTTATTGCCATACCTCGAAGAGTTCAAGATGAGCTGCCTTCATCCTCTCTTCCACCTCCCATTTACTGTCGTTATCATCATCACTCCATTGTATCTTGAGCAACCTAACTACCTTTCTCCTAAGCTGTTTCGTGTCGGTTTCCACAACACGAAGCGGCTTACGAGGTCTCTTATCGACTGGATCAACCTCTAAATCTTCACAGCTATCAGCAGAAACCACTGTATTCGAGTCGTGCACATACTTCCGTAGATACGATACATGAAAAACATTGTGCACACCCGCCATCTTCTCTGGTAATTCCAATCTGTAGGCGAGCTTTCCAATTCGCTCGGTGATCGGGAATGGTCCAACAAATCTCAGAGTCAATTTTCCTTTCTTCCCGAATCGAATAACATTCTTCAGTGGAGAAATCTTCACAAAAACCATATCACCTACGTCGAATTCCAAATCCTTACGACGCTTATCGGCATAACTTTTCTGACGGTCTTGGGCTGCCTTCATTCGTTGTCGAATGATCTCTATGCAATCCGAAGTCTGTCGAATCATTTCTGGCCCAAGTATCAACTTTTCTCCTGTTTACAACCAACATGTCGGAGAGTTACACGGTCTTCCATACAATGCTTCATACGGTGCTATACCAATGCTTGACTGGTAACTGTTATTATACGAAAATTCCACCAAATGAAGGTGATCTTCCCATGATCCTCCGAAATCTAAAACACAAGCTCTAAGAAGATCTTCCAAAACTCGATTGACTCTCTCGGTCTGACCATCTATTTGGGGATGATAAGCTGTACTCAAACACAACTCGGTTCCCAAAACTTCTTGGAAGCTCTTCCAAAATCTACTGGTGAACAATGGGTCTCGATCGCTCACTATACTCTTCGGAATACCATGGAATCGAACTATCCACTTAACATACAACTCAGCCAACTTTGATGCAGTCCTAGTCGATCGAACAGGAATGAATCTTGCACTCTTAGTCAGACGATCTACAATGACCCAAATCCCTTCATTTCCCGTTCTTGTTCTAGGTAACCCATCAATAAAATCCATCGATATTTGCTCCCACTTCCATATAGGAACTTCTAACGGCTGAAGTAATCCACTTGGCTTCTTCTGTTCGGCTTTTACCAACTGGCAGTTCATACACTTGGAAATAAAATTTCCAACATCCTTCTTCATACCTTCCCAGTAATAGATTCTCTTCATATCCCAATACATCTTATTTCCACCTGGATGAATTGTCAACTTCGAGTGATGACTCTCCTTCAGAACTTCATTCCTCAATTCATCTATATCGGGAACAACTAGTCGTCCTTGCTTCCGAAGCCAGCCCTCTCGATCGACCTCGAATCCTTTATCCTTTTCTGTGTCCAATCCAGATTCCAAATCACGGATAATCTTGACAAGCTTCTCGTCTCGCTTTTGGCTCTCGCCAATCCTTCCACAAGAGTCGGTCTTATCGATAAGTTTGCCAACATCTCAGGTTCCAATTCACATCTGGGCCTGAAGTCAAATCCAGCTAAATACTCGAGACTCTTCCATTCTGAAAACATGACTCCCAATCCTGCATGTCTTCGACTTAACGCATCTGCCACTGCGTTACCCTTTCCCGGAGTATAGGCTATACCAAAATCATATGATGCTAAAAACTCTAGCCATCGTTGCTGCCTAAGATTCAAATCCTTTTGGGAGAAAAGATACTTCAACGACTTATGATCGGTAAACAACTCGAATCGAACTCCCAATAAGTAATGTCTCCACATCTTCAGAGCAAAAACAATCGCCGCTAGCTCCAAATCATGAGTCGGATAATTCCTTTCATGCGGTTTCAGTTGTCGACTTGCATACGCAACAACTTTATCCTTCTGCATCAGCACTGCTCCAAGTCCAGTACCACATGCGTCGGTGTAAACCACCATCTCATCATTTCCACTTGGAATAGTCAAAACAGGAGCACTTGTCAATCGCTCCTTCAGGATTCTGAAAGCTTGCTCACACTTAGCATCCCATCTGAACACTTGGTTCTTTTTCGTCAATCCTGTTAACGGTGCAGCTATCTTGGAAAAGTCTTTGATAAATCGATGATAATATCCCGCTAATCCAAGAAAACTTCTCACATCCGATGCATTCTTAAGTCTAACCCAATCCTGGATTGTTGCCACCTTAGCGGAATCAACCGCTATTCCATTTCCAGAGATAATATGGCCTAAGAACCTCACTTCACTCTTCCAGAAGTGACACTTCGAAAACTTAGCCTTCTACTGATGTTTCCGTAAGATTTCCAAGACAATACGCAAGTGCGTCTTGTGTTCTTCTTCAGTTCTGGAATAAATCAAAATATCATCCACGAACGCTAGTACGAACTTGTTCAACTGATCTCTGAACACTCTATTCATAAGATCCACAAAATATGCTGGCACATTAGTCAATCCAAACGGCATTACCAGCCACTCAAAGAAACCGGATGGTGTCCTAAAAGCAATCTTCGGCACACTATCCTTAGCCACTCTTAACTGGTGAAATCCCGTTGCCAAATCCATCTCAGAAAACACCTTAGCTTCGTGAAGCTGATCAAACAAGTCATCTATTCTCGGCAATGGATACTTGTTCTTCTTAGTCACTTTATTCAGCTCACGATAATCCACACACAACCTCAACGACCCATCTGCTTTGGTTGCGAACACAACTGGTGCACCCCATTCGGACACACTACGCCGAATCAATCCTTTCTGTAAAAGATCATCAACCTGCACCTTCAACTCCTACTGTTCCCTAGGCGCCATCCGCCTAAGAGGCATCACAACAGGTCTGGCTCCTTCAACTAGATCGATACGAAACTCGATCTCCCTATGCGGCGGTAACCCTTTGACCTCATCAAAGACATCCTCAAATCCATTAGCGATTGGCATCGATGACAGTCCATCCCGTCGAACAACCAGCGAATACATGAAGCTCATGAAGACGCCTTCTTCATGCTTACATCGTATCACAATCTTTCGCCCCTCCACATTCTCGACTGTCACCTCCAACCTATCACAATCAACCTTTGCCGCATACTTCCTAAGCCAGTCCATACCCAAAATAATTCCGAACCCCGCAAAGTTCAGAACAAAACAATCAAAAACAAAAGAGCAATCATGACTCGATACAATCAGACCATGGCATAGCATACACAAACAAGACGAACCCCCAACTGGATTAGTCACGACCAATGGCCTATCAACAATATCCGGTTCTAAACCCAACCGGCCTACAAGTTCATTACAAACAAACGAATGCGACGCCCCAGTATCAAATAACACTCTAACTGGAACACCGCATATGGAAAGAGTACCTTGAACCACCACACTCTTTCCTTTCTCTTCAGCGGTAGAGGCTTTTGAAGATGATGGAACAGCCCCCAAAGCATAAGCTTGCACAATCTGCTTGTCCTTCCGCGGTTCTGGACAATTCCTCTTGACATGCCCCGGCTTGTCACAGTTGTGGCACTTAACCGGCACCTTCGGATTCTTGCAATCTCTGGAGAAATGGCCCTTCTGCTGACAATTGTAGCAGGTCACTTCGCCCTTAGGCTTCTTCTGGCCATCCTTACCCTTTTGCTGCTGCTGCTTCCTCTTCTTGTATCCACCCTGCTGTTGTCTAGACTCTCCCTTGGTCACAGCAATAATAGATCCCTCTTTAGGAAACAGATTCTCATGCCTGAGAGCTTTCTCCACAAGCTTCTCAAATGAATCGTCCAAATGATCCACCAACTGCCTCCCAAGATAACTGTCCAAGCCTGTTACAAACTTCTCGTTCTTCTGATACGAAGATTCAATATACGACCGGGCATACTTGGACAAAGCTTCAAACTCAGAAACATACTTAAGAACTGGTCTTCCATTTTGCTTGAGCTCCACAAACTTCTTGAACAGAACAGACTTCTGAGCTGTAGAAATGAACTTAGCTTCAAATCTGACTTGGAATTGCTCCCAAGTAATTTCTTCCTCCAGAGTATCAATGGTGATAGAGTTCCACCAATCAAAAGCTCTCCCTTGAAGCTGTCTTGATGCTAACTTCCTTTTAGTCGCATCCTCAATTCCCAAATCACTAAAGATCCTTCTACAAGCATCTATCCACCTCTGGACTTCAATGGTTGATTCTGTTCCTAGGAAAACATTTCTTCCAAGAGCAGTATAATCTTTACACAGCTTAGCAAAATCCACCGGTTTTGGAGTTTGAACTTGAACTCCAACATCTACTGATGGCCCCGGAGCTGGCATCCTTCTCATGATCGAAGTCATCATAGCTTCGAACATAGCAACATAATCAGCAGCCCCCCCAGCAGCACGGCCTTCCCTAGCAGCTGGTCTCCCTCTTCGACTCATTCTTAATATCTATAAAAGAAATGATCAGAACACCTTGAGAAACAACTGCATAAGGACTCAAATCTTTCTAAGCTACTATATTATATATAGTAATCATCCATCAAAATACAATTACGTCTCTCATACGTAGTTACGTCAGCGAGCGTTGGGTAAAATTGATTAACCTGGCTTTGATACCAAATGTGACGACCGCCCATGACCCCCGCACTGAATCTAGAGATAGTGTGCTGTAAAGTGTGCCAGACAGCCATGGACGATTGTCAGGGTAAATTAAAACAGCAGAATCTATCGTATTACTCACAGCGCATGGATAAAATACAATAGAGAATATATATAGTGAAGCTTCACAGAATAGAATCTCATCAATAAAACTTCATAATAGTTGAGTACAAACATCTGAATAGTCAATACATCAAGCCTCACTACATATCACTCAGAGAATTATACAAAGCAGCGGAACATCCAGTACATATAGTAAGAAAATCTTCGTCATCAGCATCGTCGGAAACTAAGAACAGCACCTGTCACCTGCTACCTAGTCTGCCCGTCCCAAAATGGACGAACAGCCCAAGGCAATAAGAGTTAAAACATAAAGCCTTGAGTAAGACAACAGTCTTAGTGAGCGGTAAATTAACTAACAACATACCAAAAGAGCATAAAGGAAAAGGAATAGGAATCCAACCCTCCCACTCCACCTCTTTCTACAGTGATAGCCCCCAGACACACACTAAGCAGAAGTAAACATAGCAAAGCAGACAATTTAAAGTAAAGCAATTATCACTCGAGTCAAGGACGATGTTTTCCAAGTACAAACCCCCAAGGCCTAAACCAAGATCAGATAAGCACCCAGAAAATACCGCTCTTAAGACCGAATGACGATACAACCAAATCAACCATGACTCTGGCTATCACTGTTATCATTTCTTCGATACCACCGTGAATTGAATGACCGGCACATTCTTTCAGCCGTCCGTCAAGGGCTAATGGAAACCCCGGTTCTAGACATAACTCCGCACGTCGTCGAAACCCGTGCCTAGGACTATCGAATCTGCCCAGAGTACTTGACTACCAATCAATAGTCTTTAGGGACTATCGAATCTGCCCAGCGTACTCTTGCTTTGAGCATGCTAGAACCTTCAACAACGATGAAATCTCAGCCTTCTAGTCATCCTCCTCGATGACTATTTCCATACTAGCTCAAGCGCCTCTCGAGCAAACCATTATCCTCAAACTCGAACCATATCACCGAGTCATCAACATGCTTGGAATGATCCCGTCTGGATTAGACCAAGACTATCTCATATCATGCCTCGCTTCATCTCATCCTAGCAAAGCCTCATCTCAACATCATCATCATCAAACCTATCCGTATGAGCTTCATCATCCGCCACATATGCCACAAGCAGCTTTCCCAATTCAAGAGCCTTTCCCTTAGCTTTTGAATCATCTTCGACCATCTTGTCTAAATCAAATCATCAATCAACTAATTCCTAACAATCAACCAAATCAATCATTAATCCAAGTAATCAAACATTCAAATATGATCTAATAAACAATTATAATAATAATGGCAATCTTGTAAATAAAGAGTCTAAATCTAACAAGCATGAATTATGAACAATATCTCTATAACTTGATGTATGAACTTGCATAGGTTAACATGTAGTAAAATGGATGTCAAAATCATCATGAACAATGGATCTATACTTAAGTTTACGGAAATGCATGGGAATCACTACTTTAACACAAAATCAAGCAAACGATCTGATATACTCCTTTGGATCCATGTGAGAGATAATCACCACTCACCAAATCACCTAAACACCTTAAAAGCAACACACTTCAGAGCTGGACAGCGAAGGATCTAACTCGATCTATCACAAATCCGCTTCAAATGATGAAATCTCTCTTCGATGGATGTAGATCTTCAATCTAAGCTCCTGGATCTTCGATTTGGATGGAAGGAATCACAAGATTAGAGTGGAGAAAAGAAGTGAAGAAATGTAGAACTCGAGCTCTCAAAATGGCAGCACTTCGTCGCTTCGAAATCCGGATCCCAAAAATGAAGAAGAACCCGCCTATTTATAGGCTGAATTCCTTAGGTCGTTTGCTCGCTATTAGGTCGTCTACGACCTAAGAAACCCCACGACCTAAGTCTTAACCACCTACCAATCTCACGACCTACGACCTACTAATCTCACGACCTAACGCATGTGCGCGACCTAACAGCTTAGCCTCTACGCGACCTAACAACTCACGCGACCTAACAACTCACGACCTAACATTCTTAGGTCGTCTAGCGACCTAACTAACACGGCATAGACTCAACGACCTAATCACTTAATACTACTGCACGATTTACGACCCAACAAAGATGCGGCTTAGCGACCTAACAAAGTCGCGGCCTAACTATACTCATGTGTGCGACCTAATGACCCAACGACTTAACTTCCTTAGGTCGTTACCGACCTATCCTCCTTAAGTTGTTAACTCGCCCAGATTCTTATGCCGCTAACTCTTAGGTCGCCGTCTTCCTTAAGTCGCCTATTCCTTAGGTCGCATATTTCACTAGGTCGGTCAAATCCTATAGGTCGTCCCAAACTAACATACGACCTAAACCACTACGCAACCTAACTATCATACGACCTAAGCCTTACCTCGCCCAGTCCTTAGGTCGTTAACTACTACCACTATCTTCCTTAGGTCGCCAACTCCTATAAGTCGTCTAATTCTGTAGGTTGCTCCAATCCCTTAGGTCGTTCACTCGACCTAACCTACCCCACGACCTAAGCTATCACACGACCTAACTTCCAAACGACTTAAACTCTAGTTGACCTAAACTCTGGATGACTCAACAATACCAACAGTCTAATAACAACTGTTTTACGATGTTTCGATCTGTAAAAATACGGGTCGTTACAAAAACAGAATGCCCTTATCACTGGTTCTATAAAAGTTTAGGGGTATTTTACCATAGCAACTGGGCTTGTCTCCTGGCTAAAGGTAGCTCGGGTGGTTTAATGGTAGGTTGGAAACATAAGTATATTATGTTAATACCTCGGTTATTTATTTTGATGACAATAAACATATACAATCATAGAAAATATAGATACTAATTTTTATCAAGTTATAAAGTATATAGTGCAGAATGTTACATAGGGTTGAATCGAAGACTGTATAGTCTAAAGACTCAAAAGATAGGCATGAAGACTCATAAGTACAAATGCCAAGATACGAGATCTCAAGGTTATAATTTAGTGTATAGAGTCATAGCTTATTTTTTTAAAGCTCTTAACAACAATCTTTGATCTCTATCTCCTATTTTTCTATCTTTTATATTTTTAAACAAAATAAATTTTCAAAATATATTTCAAAATATTTTATAAGTGTTTTTCAAAGTTTAAAATGTTTATAAACTATTTTACAAAGTATCAAATTATTTTACAAACTATAGGATTTTCAAAACATTTTAAAAGAAACAAGTTTTCAAAGTATACATGCATATGTTGACATATATGCATAGAGTATGTCGAAATACATGCCGCCAATTTGTTTTTCAAATTTTGAAATGACGTGTCTATTCTTTGCAACTCTCCACGAATAGATAAATCTGTTGATTTATTATATAAAGGAGAGTGAAAATGAATTTTTTGACAACTAATTACTTATTTTCTTCCCTTCTCATACTCTCTTGAAAATGAATACTCTCTTACTATTTTAGGAACATCTCTCTATCAATTCAAAGATCAAAGCAATGTCCAATAGGCTATAGGATTCATTGTATTCAAAGTTCAAGAAATTGTTTTAGAAAAAACTATCAACTCTATTTTTATTTGCTTTAGATGTGATTGTGCTTATTTAAATCAAGTAGGTGAGCTTAGTAGCCCGAAAACCTTGTGGGGTGCTTACAGCCCATTCAAATCAAGTGAGTCAACCCTGAGCTCGGAAATTTAGGAGGGTGTGTCTCCTAACCTCGAAACCGAGTTTGTATTCGGGTTTGCCTTCTACCTTGTTAAAGATTGACATTTGAAAAGAAATATGTACAAGCAATTGTACGATACTGGATGTAGGAGAAATCCAAACGAGTATAAAATCTCTGGTGTCATCTCTCTAATTCTCTACTTTATTGCATTTATTTTTATCTATGATTGCATCTGTGACTATTTGATAATATAATTATATGTTGTTAATCTGTGATTTAATATTTATCTTGAAAGAAATTTGAAAAGATTTACATATGGTAGAAAACACTATTCACCCTTCTTCTAGTGTTTAATTAGCCTTTATATCCATCATTCCGCAACCCACATTTTAAACTTATGCAAATTGCCACAAATGTTCATTCGATACATCTTATTTTCTTGGATTTAAGTGACGACTCAATTCTAAGCATCTCCAATGTTTATAGGCCCCATAATAAGATTGGTAGAAGGGCTCTTTAGAGAGTGCATAGAATTTAGATCCCCGACTGTAGGTCCATGGATTGTGGGTGGTGACATTAATGTGACGAGGTATATAAGCGAGCGATCGCCTAGAGAAGGCGGCATCTCTGCAATGGATGAGCTTGATCAGTTTATTACAAATGGTAATTTGATCTAATTACCACTCAGTAATAGGCGGTTCACTTGGTCAAACTCAAGAGAAATCCATTCGATGGTGCTCCTAGACCATTTTTTCATCACCGAGGAAATAGAAGACAAATTCCTAGTGCAGCGTGTTATAGGCATCCTTTTCAATACTCAGACCAATATCCCATTATTCTTCTTTTTGAGAACCTCCGCTCTTTACATAGCACTTTTAGATTTGGAAAAATATGGCATTTAGAGAGCAATTTTTCTGATTTAATCACAAACAAATGGATTTCTATGAGCCATAACGTCAATAAATATTTTGGAAATATTGCAAAAGTTTTCGTAAGGAAACTTAGGGACCCGAAAATATTTCTTAAGAAATGAAACAAGGATGTCTCCGGCAACATCAAAAAGGAAAAAAGAAAAATTACTTTCTGAAATATTAAAATTAAATAAAGCAGAGGAAACAAGAAGCTTAAACTTATCCAAACACAACGTGCTTTCAAACCTTAAAGAAGAACCGAACAAAATCATTAAACAGAAAGAAATAATGTGGAAGCAGAGGTCTAAGATCCAATGGATGGCCAAGGGGGACAAGAATACTAAGTTTTTCCATAGGATAGCAAACGATCGTAAGCATAGTAACACCTTCAATTCAATAACCATTAACGACGTGCAAATCTCAGACCAAAATGAACTTAATAACGCAATTACTAATTAATACAAGTACATATTTGGAACTAATAGAGGCCACATAATCAAAGCAAATTGGTCGGATATATACCCTATAAATACTAGGATAGCGTTAGACGATTTGGATAGGCCGTTCTCGAAAGAGGAGATTTTTACGGGGATTAATGACATGCTAAGTGATAATTCGTCACGACCGGATTGATTTTCTGTACCCTTTTACAAGAAATTCTGGCATGTTTTAAAATTTGACTTAATTAAAATATTTGATGAGTTCTACAATGACAACTTACAACTAGGTAGATTTAACACTGCTAACATCATCCTGCTTCACAAGAAAGTGAGAGCGATAGAGCTCAAAGATTTTAGATCTATTTCGTTAATAAATTGTTCCCTTAAAATTATTTCAAAGTAATAGCGAATTAGTTGGGTACTAAACTGAACAACCTAATCGATAATACTCGATCTGCTTTCATTATGGTAGAAATATCACAGATGGGGTCGATGTTGTTCAAGAATTTATTAATTATTGTTGTAAGAACAATGCCATGTGTGCCATATTAAAACTTGACTTTGCCAAAGCCTTCGACTTAATCGACTGATTTTTTCATAAAGACTTGCTATTGGCTACAAGTTTCAGTACTACCACTACGCCATAAATGGCCTACTGCAACACAAAAAAAATGTTGGCTCAAGTCCGAAAAATGTTGCCATAGGTCTATGGCAACACTTTTAGGGTGATGCAATTTTTGCCGTTGCCTTAGACCTCAAAGGCAACATTTTGACTATCTAAGGCAACATAAGTAATATTGTTGCAATAGAACCCTATTTGGGTCTATGGCAACACCCATAGGTGCCTGTAGCAACATTCAAAAATGTTGCTATAGATATTGATTTTCTGAATTTGTGGGGCCCACAATATAGAGCATATTTGATTTTTTAATAGAAATAAATATTTATTTAATAAATGCTATTTGCATAGAATTTGATATTCAAACAGTAATTTATTTAAATAAATATTTTATTTCAACATTTGAAATAGTACAAATTCCTGACTCCACTATTTTACAATTCAATGATATATAACACTATATTCACATATACAGATATTCCTCACTACATAACTCAGTTCACTCATTACATATGCAGTTTCAATTTATATAGACACCGACATTGACAAATATATGCCGAGCCGAAGGCGAGCCGAGTGCCGAGCCGAAGGCGAGCCGAGAAGCGGGTCCGGGCGCAGCGCCGGCGGGGGTCCGGGGCACCGCAGTCCCGGCGGGGATCGACCTAACCGGTTAGGTCGAACAAGTGGGCACCGCCCGATTCATCCGATTTCGAAAGATCGAGCCTTCTTTGAAACGACGTAAAATGATGCACAAATGAATCAGCATGCACAAGTCCTATATGCACTGCTCCCTTGACTATAACTATGCCGAATAAAGGCAGCAAAATATAACGAACAGCTAGAACTCCAAATATGAGCGATAAGCAAAGGTTTGATCCCCTTAAACCTGAAAATCATATTATTAAAAACATAATTTTTATCACATCATTTTCTATAAAAAAGAAACATTGCTTGACTAATAAAAACTTCACCTTTGATAGGGTTTCCTCCCATTATCAGAGTGGTAGCAGGAATTGCTCCATCACTGCATTGAATAATTTGGAAAATAATCAACACCAGCTAAGTAGAAAATGCCTTAATAATGAAGCAGAGTCTTGAATTACACGAACAAGAGCACCTTCACCAATCACTGTGTTTCTGATTTGAGCACTGCCTTCATACATCACCATTCAACACTTCCTTCATCCCACCTGAAACTACCCAAACCCTCAAACCACCTCACAGCATTCATGACACCTACATTCACGGTCTACCACCACAACAGCCTTCACTCTGTCTACATCGACCATCTTCTCAGCAATCCCGACCACCAATTCAAAAAAAAAACAAAAAAAACACAAAAAATCCAAACGACCTGAACCGGATTCCATTAGCGACTTCATTCAAACCACAAATCATCAAGCCACAAATCGCCGATTGCATTCGCGACCAGACCCAATTCACGATCTCCAAATCTAAAACCACCTTCGTGCCCCCTCTAATTCCAGAAACTCTTAAACCGCAACCTCAAATTCTTCGAACCCTAAACCGCAAATCACCTAAGTCGCCTGAATCAAACAATTTTATTTTGATTGAGAATTTTGTCTGGGTGCGAACAAGTTTGGATTGAGTGTTTTTTATTTCGATTTGAGAAATACACGTTCTTTTCGCGATTTGAGAAATTGGGCGGCAGAAGAAGAGGGTGTTGAAAGAGGAGAGAGCTACAGATTCCATGATTTGAACGGTGATGTTTGTGATTCAAATCGATTAACACAGTGCGAGTAATCAATTTAGGATTTTCGAAATTCCATTGAAGTATTCTATTTGCTTTTTGATTTGAGAAATGAAAACCGAAAGGGATCTAATGGAGTTCAGGTGGGAAAACGAAAATTTGGGGCAAATTGTAGCGGTGATCCATTTTTACAATCAGATTAAATATAGACCGTTGGATCGTTTTCACGCGGATTACTAATTTTATTAATTTTTTAATTTGAATACATCTATAGCAACACTTTATAAAAATGTTGCATCGTGTTACACTTGTTTAGCTAGAGCAACACATTTTTATGGCTAAGGTAACACCAAAAATACAACGTTGCAGTAGGACCAAAATTTTATATCTATCGCAACATTTTAGCTGGCAACACCTTGCAAAAATGTTGCAGAAGGTCATTTATGGCGTAGTGTACATGGGTAGGTTGGATTATGGCCTTACTCAAAACAAGAAACTCAAATATAATGGTCAATGATATTCCGAGAAATAAAATCCCATCAAAGTGTGGTCTTAGACAAGGAGATCCGTTGTCGCTCTTACCTTTCAATTTAGCCACGAATATTTTTACTAGGATCGTTAAGCTTTCAGTTACTAACCGGGGTTCTTGAAATCATAGGAAATGAAATTATGAATGACGGACCTTCGGTTCTTCAATTCGCAGACGATACCATGCTCTTTACTTCTCATTTGCCACACAACATAGCAACTCTTAAATTTATTTTATATAGCTTCAAAATGCTTTCAAGCCTTAGAATTAACTTCGATAAGAGTGCAGTTACTAAACGATATACATAAGGTCGAAAATCTTGTTGCTAACACCCTCAAGTGTAAAACCATGAGATTCTTGATAGAGTACTTAGGATTTTTTATTAGACTAATTAAGTTAAACAAAAAAGAGGATTGGCAAGTGATTATTGATAAGATTAATATAAAACTGTCCAAATGGAAGATTTTTGTTTAGTGCTGGCAAAATCGTCTTAACTAACCCAGTCCTATTGGCTCTCCGATCTATTGGATGTCTTATTATCTCTCTCCTAAATGGGTAATAGATAAAATTAAGAGAAAATTTCTTTGGAATGGTGGCCATTCCTGCAGCAGCATTAACTTTCTTGTTAATTAGGAAGCGGTATGCAAATCTAAAGAGGAAAGGGGCATGGTAATCATAAATCTTCATAACCTTAATGTCTCTCTGCTAGGAAAATGACTTTGGAAATTTAACAATAATAATGAACCTTATATGGAAAGAAATGATCTCGACTCAATTTTATGATGGCACATACAATCTTCATCGTATATCCCCTAACTCTAGCAACATGTCTTTTTTTTGGAAATCCATCCTAAATCTTTCTAATTTTTTTAACTTGGGTACTAATAATATAGTTCATTCTGATAACAATATGACCTTTTGGCATGAAAGCTGGATTTCTTCTATTCCGTTGAGAGCGGAATTTAAGGAGCCTTTTGATATTTGTAGCTTTAAAAATTCATCAATCTCCAAGCTATATATGCCAGATAATAACTTTCGATGGAACTTTAGTTTCAACCGTCCCCTTGTAGGTAATACCTTAAATCAATTTGTAATTTTCTGTTCTAAGGTCGAGTTATATTCCATATACAATGAAAGTGACATTAAAAATTGAGATTGGAAAAATAATAAAATTTACTCATCAACTTCAGTTTACAAAATTTTGAATTTCTCAGGAACTAAACAAAAAATGTTTAAATTAATTTGGAATGCTAATGCTCCTACCAAACCAAAATTACAGATGTGGCTAATTCTACACAAAAAATTAAACACAATAGAATTTTTATACAAAAAACACTTGGTTATCGACAAAAAATTTGTATCCGTAACTCAAACTTAGAAAGTATAACACACATATATATGATTGTCCACTAACTAATTCACTGCTTGTAAGTACGTTTCGTATCATCAACTTTAACATGGATAACACTAATTTGAACTGTGAGTACTACTGGAATGACTTAAGAAGTCAATATACCAAATGACATAGAACCCTTCTCGATAGCATCTTCACAAACACTTGTTTTTTATGGTTTGAAAGGAACCAAATAATGTTCAACACTAATACTCCTGGTGATAACCCAACCTACGCTATGGCGTTATTTAAGTACAATTGAATTGCTAATCCTAACTACAGATTGGCCAAAAATGTAACATACAAAGAACTTCTAAAAAAAGTAGAACCATTAGAACTAGTACATGCTAATGTGTGGTTGAATGTCTGCAGCAATCAAGGGTGGTATCAAGTACTTATTCACATTCATTCACTAATAAAGTATCTCTGTGGACATATGTATCTCATGTGTACAAATTAGAGGTTCTTGATAAGTTTAAAGAACAGAAGAAATCTCACAATCCAATGGTCACTGCTATCACGTTTCGTTGGTGCATACTCTCTCACACTAACCCAGGTCGGTATTGCTCTTATGTCTTCATATTCAATTATTCATTTTGTACATTTAAGGCCACAAAAGTTGATAAAAAAGCTTTTAATTGTCGGCCAGTTGGTCTCATATCAAACTCAGAAAGCGAACCCCATTTCATCATCCTTCCAAAATATAATTCTAAGTTTTATTCTCTTCCATTTGAGGAAGCGATAAAATGATATTTTGAAAATTCCTGACGTGCTTTACTCTAATCTCGGGCCAACACTTGATTTCCAAACCTACTTATAAGTTATAAGTAAAAAAGAAAAAGCTACTATAATGATTAATCAGTGCTGGTGGCCATTTTCTTCTCTACCTGAAAAGAAACAGATAGAAAGGTGACAATAATAGAATAAGAAAGAGGAGTGAGGTAGAAAGTAATCGCATATAAACAAACGAACTGCGTTATGTTTCAGAAAGCTACTTGGAGAGGTACATCGCTATGGACAGGCCTACAAAATGGGCCTAAAAATAGCGTAAAACGTAGGATAGACACCTCATTTCGTAGACAGTAGATATGACGCAATGACCAGTGAAAGGAGTGAAGTTCCCACGGTCCCCACTTCGTTTACGGACGGAGTTTCGCTGCAACTGTAGATTTATCAGTTTGAGCTCAAACGCGTGGGGTTACTGGCCCTACGTGATGCATGTCATCTGCCTACCTGCTACTTTACTTGCTTGCTTGCTTGTATATTCTTGGTAAAAATGTACGATATTTAAACCCTGTTGTTAATATCTGCTAGGTAGAAGTAGAAATGATTCTACATTGGATGCCTTAGGGTGCCATATCAGACAATTCCAACATGTGCTCGTTTCGGATGCGTCGGTCGTGGAGATTTGAACCATTGATGGTTCACGCATCGGATACGTTTGATGCCGTCTGACGATGGCATCAATATCGGAATCGAAACTGGTTTCAAAAATTAAGATTTGATCATATTAAACAAATTTTTGAATGAAAATGAACACAGAAATATAACGACTCACACATTACATAGGCGTATTTTGGATTATTGATATTCTGTCCTGACATCAAGAGCTTTGCCAACGAACTTTCGTACGAAATATCTTTCAGTACATTGTGTGATCGTTTGCAAGCTTACTGGCTGCGGTCTATAAAAAAATATGCGTTAATAAATGGCTGCAATGTTTTTTTACGTCAATGCTTTACCTTTTCCAACACGTAAGATTGCAGAAATGTTTTAAAAATCAAGTAACACTAGTTGTGCTTGTTTTCATTTTGTCATAAAGGTAGTTATGTTAGCATCCAATGATAGAGTTAAATCGATTGATCCACAATTAAACACTGTAATGGAACAAATTGGAAGTTCTGACTTATATTTTATCTTTTCTAAAACTTGTATTGAAGCTATAGAACGTACATATAGATGCACACTTGACCAGCAGCAATGCACGATCTTTATTAGACGAAAAGGATATGTCATACGAAATTTTATGATTGTGTGTTTATTTGATACCACTTTTACATATATCATGGCCTGTTAGCAAGGAACTACACACGATGATAGAGTTATCAATTTTGAAATAAACGATGGGGTCTTAAACTTTCCACATTCTCCACCGGATCAATATTATTTAGTTGACTCAAAACATCTTTTAATAGATGGTTATATACCTTATTATCGAAATATGAGATATCATGTCTTCGATTTTCATGAAACTCTACATGAACAAAAATCAAAAAGTGAAAATTTCAATTTCTAACACTCAAGTTTACATACAATAATTGAAAAAACATACAGAATATGAAAATGAAAATTTGTGATCTTAAGTAATATGCCAACTTACCTCTCTTCACTACACCCTTCTATTACTACATCTCATCTTGCAATAATATTTTGCTCTTTAGAGATTTTAATGATGATTGTTATTATAAATCTTAATTTTAGCTTTCAAGATATTTAATATTAAATCAATGTTGCTATTCTAAAATAACAATAACAAAGTGAATTTTAGATATTGAGAGTAAATTATTACACTATTTGTTGGTTTGCACCATTTGTTGGTATTTACTATTTTATGGTATGCATCGCTCTGTTAATATTTACCATTTGTCGGCACTTCCCATTTGTTGGTATCTAATGTTTTCTATGTATTTTAGTTGGTATGTATTGTTGATAGCATTATTGTTCGTTGGTATTTTCATTTTGTAGTATTTATGGCTGGTTGTTACTTAATATTGATAATATCTATAACATTTTGAGTATTTACTGTTGATTATTATTTCCTATTAATAGCAATCACATTTTGTCATTGTTTATAGTTGACATTATTTTATTATTTGTTGGTATTTACCAATTAGTTAATAGCTATCGTTAATGTGTAGGTGATATAGTTATTGATACACATAAGTAGTTGTTTTATGTGTGTCAAGTATGTTGTTCGTTAGGAGTGTAGCAACATTTGCGGATTAATAAACTTATATTGATATATTGGGTATTAAAGTTGGCCTAATCATATTTATTAACGTGGGTAGTCATAATGTAACAATCCTGATTTCTACGTCGTAAATTAAATAAATTCAATTAAAATAAAAATTGTTCGAATTTGATTTGTGATAATTAAAATTTTGAAATTAATCTTTAGTTAATTAAATTCTATTTAATAAAAGATTTTGATTTAATAAATTAAATTATATTAATAAATTCTTCCCGAGTGATTTATTGAAATCAAACAAATTGTTTTAAATTGAATATAAAATATTTTAAAAGTGTAAATTGATTTGACTTGGATTGAAATATATTTCTAAATAAATATTAAGGGTTAAAAGTTAAATTTAAATAGAAAATAAAGTAGAAACTATATTGAATTACAATTCTAGGCCCAAAGCCTATTTAGACTTCCTTCTTTCCTTTTCTGGATAATTCCCATCCCAATCTCCTTCCTCCAAAAAAAAATCAGTTCACACGCGATCCAGTATATATATATATATAAACAATCGCGACATAGGCAAATGTCACGAGAGGTAGGGCGACCTTGGGACTGCCGTCGGTATATGACGTGAAGTAGCTCGCGACGCAAGATGGGAGGAGCCATATTCGAAGGCAAGCGACATAATGAGGCACAATAGCGGAGGAGCGACGACCTGAGTATCGCGAGTAGGTTCTAGTGGTGTGCGCTCAAGGGTGGCGATGGTGTAGGTTTGGCCTGGTGACGTTGTAGGAAAGTCATGACAGTGGAGATGATGTTGAACATGGGCTTTTACTGGGTTGTGCGTGTAAGGTGGTGATGAGCTCGAAGTAGTGGTGCAGGCGAGCGATGACAGGTGACAAGAAGGTGCTGTTTTATTGTGTTCGACGTGTATTGAAGGCATAGTGCAACTAAATAATTGACGAATTTTCCTCTCTTATAAATTACATTTTATTTTACAATTTACAATATATATTGAATTAGTTTATAAGGTTGCAGATCTGCAGGATATTCCAAGTGCTTGAACCTGGGCATATCAGTAGTTAGTTAGAGAATAGAGATTTAATTTTGGAGGTTTTCTTCAGTAATTACCTTGTCCATCCAGGAGGTTTCTGCTTGATGACTTTTCAGTCTCGTCCTTAAGTCATTGTCATTTCAGATCTGAGCAGAATCAAAAGAAATTAGATTTCTTATAGCTATAAGAGGTTTTCTTGTTAGAAGTCAAGAGACTTATCTCGTCTCTAGGAAGGTTGGTTATGATCGTCTGCTTGTTCCGAGTGTTAGTCTCCTAGTTTTAGATGACTTGAAGTTCTTGCTGTTGATCTTGGTTCCTATGGTTCAAACGACATATGTTAGATATTCGTTGTAAAGATTTAAGATTTACGTTTTCTTAGGCAAAGAGACTTATCTGTCGGGATCTCGTGAAGTGCTGGATCTAGTCTGCTTTGTGCTCCGATTTGGATTTAGCAGAGGATTTCTGGAGTATCTTTCTGAGCATACTGTTGGTGTCTCTTGCTCTTCTTTGTCTCGCCGCCATTACCATTCTTTTAGGTTTCTTTTTTTAGAGATGAGTTAATGAAACGAGTTTGTAGACCGGGTCCCTTTATTACTTTTCAGTTCTGTCTAGAGTTTTCTAGTCATTGTTTTGTTTTGGTGGGCTTTGGGCCGGAGGTTTTTGAACATTTATATGGCTGCCTTTGGTCTTGTATTTGTTTTTTATGTACTTTTTCCCATACTTAATAGAAAATTTTGAATCCTTATTAAAAAAATTGACGATTTTATTGAACGAGCATCAGCTCAGTGAGTTTTATCACTCACAACTATTTTTATTTTATCTCATGTCTATATATATTTATCCCATTATTGATTGAATTGCTTGCTTGAAATATTTTCTTGGGATAATTAATTGATTGTTGTGATATTGGATGTTATTTCGGAATTTGATAGTGGAGTTGTGTTTGTTGGATGTCCGTAATGCAAAGGAGATGATGTTCGTTCGTATTTTAATGTTTGAAATTTATTTATATTGTGTGTACAGTTTATCGATGGTCCAAATTCGATGGAATTCAACTCGGCCACATAATAAAATTTATATTGATGACTTGTTGTTGATTTTGGAGAATTTTGTTCCATGGTTTTTATTTTAGATAATTTATTGATTTTCCCACTTTTAAATATTTTGAAAACTTTGGGAACTTATTTATGGTGTTTAAAATTTATTTTGAAATAGTATTCTATTTTAGAAAATTGTGAAATGAATTTAAAGTAATATTGTGTGATATTGAGATGAATTATCACAGGTTTTGAATATATAGTGAAGATTTTGAATTGTAAATTATGGTTTAAATGAAATGAATTATTTTGGGAGACTTATAAATTTATTTTAAAGCATTAATTATTTAATTGTAGAAAATTATAAAATAGTCTCTATAATTATTTTTGATGTGTAAAGTGATTTCGAAAGTTTTGAAAAAAGTGTATATATAAGGATTTGGAAGTGAAATTTAGTAATTGAATCTTATATTGGGATTAAATAAACAAATTGAATATATTATTTAATATAAATTTAGTATCTAATTTTAAGTATTTTTTTATTATAAATGATTCATTATTAAATATTGAGTTGTTATTTGTTATGTTTATTTATTTGAATAATCTATTTTATACTACTTTTCTGATCATTCCTCTCTTGTATACTGAATTGGATTATATGAGTGATTCAACATTGATGTTGAATTGTTTAGTGATTTCATATGATATGGTGATGACATCCTTTTATCTGATTTTGTGATGATTTCTATCCTATATGACAGGATATCTAAATAAACGGAGTTATAATACCGCCGGGATGGGGCATTCGATAATATTTCTTTGATTATTACTTAGAATCGTTATGTAGAATATTATGGAGATTGGGTGTAGTTTATAAGCAGTGAGTAAACGTTTGAGTATCATACGATGGTATGGGACATAGTTGTGATATTTATTTGGTTATTAATTGTAAGTAGATGACACTCACTTGACGGAGATTTGGGGAGACTCGCTGCGGTGAGTCTCATGTATTGCTATGTGTCAACAATATTATCAAGCTGTTTGGTAGCAATATTTATAGTCATTTTTCGGCAATATTATCAAGATCTATGGCAGCAATATTTATAGCGTGTGTCGGCAATATTATCAAGCTGTGCGGCATCAATATTTATTGTTGTGTGTCGGCAATATTATCAAGCTCTGTGGTGGCAATATTTATAACCATGTGTCGATAATAGTATCAAGCTATGTGGTAGTAATATACAGAGCCATGTGTTAGCATTTATGAGTAGCTATGTGTTTGCTACTGAGTGTAGATACTATGTGCATATCTACCTTGTCCAACTTCCTTTCTATTTTGGGAGTGAACCAGATTAGCCATTATCCACCCTAGCGGCGTGATTGCGGTGGTCGCACCTGGATCTGTGACACCCTTATTGTTGTATGCCTTTGCTGTGTGCCTTAGCCATATGTGTTTGCCCCTGTGTTACTTAGGCCAGCAATCACTTACCTATAGGGGCAATGTGTCAAGTCGTGATTAATACAGAGCGTAGCCTTATAGCGTGTTTATGACATGTGATGGATATTATCATGATACCAAGGGGAAGGTAACTGATGAATGTAGGAGCAGTGTCAAATGGACACATTTGAGGCTCCTGGACCAGGAAGACATGCTGTCAGTCTCCCGTCTGGTTCCTCTGTGTGTGGTAGATAGACATATACTATTTATATTCCTACCCGAGACTATGTTCAGGATATAGTAAATCCCCTTATATTATCTTTATATGATTGATAGGAAGACGACCTATACTATTCAGGCAAAATGCATATTCTTTTCAGGTAGACGGCCTATTCCTTTCAAGTAGACGACCTATACATTATTGATTATACTTGAGCATTGCCATGTGCTAGCACAAACCTTCTATTGATTTCCGGATTCTGATGATGATTTCTAGATATGGATGATTCATCCATCTGTTATTGATTCTGTGTTTTTTTAATTTGATGTGCTTATATATAGGCGATGACATCTTTATACTTGATTTCATGGTTATTACTATTTTATTATACTATTGTTTGAATGTCATCACGGTTATTCCATGTACTTTCTATATCTATAAATTTGTTGACCTTTAGATTTAGATATAGACTGACATGTGTGTTATTTACGTAATACTCTAGTCAGTTCGAGACATTTCAGGTTCAGGGACGATGAGACCAGCTTGTTTCTACTAGGTATAGTGGAGGCTAGTTATACAGTTTAGTTGCATGTTGTTATATATGATGTACTTCATGGATGTATATTCCTGTGATATATATTGGATAGACATTGTATATTATATATTTTCACTATAATTTACTTTGTGATCTCTGATGTCTATCGTGTATTGTTTTATCCTGGAGGCACACGTGCTTATTGCTTTGTGCCGATATTGTTTACGTATAATTGAGTTATTTATTCGATGTTTAAATACATACTAGTGTTAGCCTAAGGGAATATTCACATGTGTACTCCATATCGCCTCATTCTCTGTATTATCCAATAGTATTACTTAGTAGTACTCTTGGATAGTATGGGTATTGACTTATGATAACCTTATACTATTAACTTGCGATAGTCTTATATCATTAACCTGTGATAGCTTTATATCATTTACTCGTGATGGCTAGGCTCATGTATCAACTTAAGATAGCTTCATGCCATCAACATGCTACGGCTCTTTTAATCTTCGACATGTGATAGCTATGTAGTTTTCAATATGTGGTAGATCTCTAATCTTAAAGATGTGATAGCTCTTCAACTTTAACAATATAAATGGCTTATTCACTTCAACTTGTGGTAGCTTCAGCTTTATCATCTTGCGCTAGCTTTAATATTTTTGACTTGTGATAACTTTAATATTATTATGCAATAGATTCTTTTATTTTCAGCATGTGATAGTCCTTATCAACCTACGATAGCTTCATTCCTTCATCTTGCGATAAATTACATTTATCAATGATAGTAATTCACACCAACTTATGATAGCTTGACTCGCGATAGCCTTTGTTTCAATATGTAACGACTTTTTCATCAACCTGCGATAGCTTAATATTTTGGGTATAATATTGTTTTCCTTAAAAGAAGTTTTCTTATGCTTTAGCTTAAGTAAACTTCTATTTCAACTTTACCTTTTTTTAGAGTCGTCGTTCCTAATTGCCATGTTTTTCATTATTGATAACTTGTGAATCCCTTAAACTTTTTTTATTATCAGGTTGTAACATGATTTTACCATAAGCTATTTTATTAAAATTGTTTTTGAAACATGGTAGCCTTTATAATCTATTAAATATATACATTGATAATTACCATAGAAAATGCTCTTTTGATACACTCTTATTAAGAACCTCTTTTAAAAGATGAATTTTTTTTAAGGAATTTATTTGAAGGTATCTTTAAAACATGAAAGATTCCTACATCTTTATTTGAAAAACATTTGATAAAGATTGATCATGCATCTATTAAAGGGTCATTTTCCAAAATTGACCATTGAAAACATGGAAATTCTTTTAAACTCTTTTGAAAATGGATTTTGTACCATCAAAACTAATTGACTTTTTCACAAGATGGAGACTTCCTATGGTCCCATCGAAAAGCTTTAACCCTTGCTTGTCCCTTTATTTGGAGTTTTGGTCAACCTTTGGCAAAATGGGCTTAATGATTCTTAATTTCCTTCAAATGGCTGATCATTTGCATTCTCTCTTTTGATTGCTTGCTCGTTGGCCCATCTGGATTCCATTATATTTTTGTTCCGGTTAGACTGTTCATTGAGTTATAAGTTTAGTTGGTTATCCTTTCCTTGACGATTTCTTTTGAAGGCTTTATATGACCATCACTCTTTGAATGAGTGCTTTGGCTCGGCGTATGTTGAATCGGCTAATTTTCTATCGGATTAGAAAACCGCCGAAAGATTGTTACAAAAATAACCACAAGCACACGATTTACAATTTTAGTACGTGGCGAGTACGGGTCGATCCGTAGGAAATTGAAGTGATTAATAATTCTACTCAATCAAATTAACCAAGAGTTTGAAGTTGTTTAAGCTAAAAAATGTAAAATACCAACAAAAGAAAGTGAATAAAAATATGAGAGTAGAAGGCAATTTTCTTCTCATGATAACATAAATCAACATAATGAAATTATGATCTCTATTTTTTTAGTCATTAGTGAATTTAGTTGATGTGTTAATCTTAAGTATGGCCTATTTGTGCTATTAATTAGCCCAACATAAACCATCAAACTTTAACACGCCCTCTAAACCACTTGTCAACTGTCGTGAAAATGATAATGAAGTTAAAAATAAAATCTATTCTAAGCATGATCTATTTACTATTGATTAGTAATATAGACCATCAAATTTTTGTTCTAAAATCCACTTCATTACCAACATCATACGTAGATGAAGAGGTAATTTGTGTTTATGTTTGTTTAAGCATAGCCTATTTGGTGTCAACAACATAGGCTATCAAATTCAAAGTTAAACAATAAAAATTTTACCACATCAAACATTCCATTAAGCATAAAAAGTGATCATAAATTATCAAATATGTATAATATACATGATTAAGAGAGCTTCACTACCCCTAAATTGAAGGGGTTTAGCTTCTCATATTTGTTATCAGTTCAACAAATGTTGATTTCAACATAGAAAACAAAAGAAGTGCAAGTTAATTAAAATAAAAAGAGAGCTAAACTACTTACATAAAAATAAAACTAAACTACTAACATGAAAGAAAAGAGAGCATGTAAATAAAAATGAGCGTGAAAATAAAATAAAAGCAAAGAAGAAAAAGAAGAAAAAGAGGCTTAAGAAGCCATTTTATTTCTCATATAATTTGTTGGTACCACTAAACTAACTAGAAGGTGGTGCTAAGAGCTTATTACATAAAACATAAGGGGTATTTATGCATGCCTAAAACCCTAATGCATATTTTAGAGGACTACCCAAAATACCCCTCTAGGAAATGTAACCTCCAAGTAATCAATAGCATGGGCATAATCCTCCATTTAAAAGTGCATGTAGCTTTAATCTCCACTTAGATGTGCATTAGCTCCTAATTGTAGATCATGGTAAGTGGGTAGGTGGGTTCCTCCATGTTGCATGAATTGATTTATTTCCATTCGTTTTCTTGTGCATGCATATTTCATAAAGCCTCTTCATATTTTTCCATCCAAATTCCTACAAATAAAAATAAAATATGCAAATATATATTCTCAAATTAATTCACACACAAAAATGACCATTTTGCCCCCGTGTGAAGATGAATAAATGATGACTTGAAAACAATTGAAATTTTGGTTTAAACATGTTAAAATACCTTATATGCTCATTTATTTAATTAAATTGGATTAAATATGGAAGTAAAAATATGCACATTTACGCGCACATCAAATACCCCCACACTTATCTTTTTATTCGTTCTCGAATAAACTAAAACTAAGATAAATCTGTTTTCGCAGGAAACACGATTGCATTGAGCGTATGCAACAAGCTGTTAAACATCTAGATGTCCCTAGTATGACAAGTGTTGTCTCGTGAGGGTTTTCAGTTGAAACTACCCACAAAATCCAAATGCAACATGAAAAATTCCTAAATGCAAGATTTATTTACAAAGAGATGAATCCAAGTTTTTGAAAATATTTACAAATAAAGAAGTTACTTTTAAATTAACACAAATAAGTTAAATATAAGTTCTGCTCATTATCCAGAAATTTAATTCCTTTTACTCATCAAAACTTCCAACAAAAATTAAGTTATCGTCACATTTGGACTCTAGTTTGACTAGTTGTTTCGGTTGATAACATAGTGCAACTATGAAATGGATTCTTAATTGATTATCAAAGTTTTTTAAAGTGGTATTTTCATTTCTTTTGAATAACAAGTCGAATCAAATAAGTGAAAATAGTGCTTGGATTTCAATTGCTTACTCTCTCTTTATTTGAAAACTTTATTGATATTAACAATATTTACATATGCCTAACTCGGAAAACTGAGGCCAGATATATCACCCATGCACTGCCTAACAGGCTTACGTGAGAGGAATACATAGCATGGGAAGTGTACACACAAGTATGTACACCTATCGACTGTAGGCGTTATTGATGAAAGAATTTTTATATACATATACCTAACTCAGATAAACTGAGGCTAGATATACCAATCATGCACTGCCTTTCGGGCTTACATGAGAAGGGTATAGAGCATGGCGAGTGTACACACTTGCCTGTGAACACATGACTCTAGGTGGTTCTTATTTTCACAAAAACCATTTTTTTGTTTTTTTATATTTTTTTATATTTTTTATAAGAGAGAGTTTTGCAAAATCATCTTAGCACCATTTAACTTATAAGATCAAAAATTTTATAATCTTTACTTTAAATTAACCACTCTTTTAAACAAAGATTTCAATTAGGATATACTTTATAATTAACACCCATGAACCTTCCTATATACTAGTTAAACCATCGTTATTAGTAATCAAAATTATTTTTATTTTTGTTAAGACAAATAAGTTTTCTAAATTTCAATTTAATAACCAAAATCTAATACTTATCCTATAGTATTTCTTTAAAAGTAAATCAATATGCTAAAAGTTAAATTTGTTTTAGGATTCTTTTTTTAGTTTTGAGTTTTGGAAAGAAAATGCAAAAAATAAACCATGAAAAGTCAAAAATGAAGATGAGACCCCCCCATACTTGATTTTGACTGTGTCCCACAGTCAACCCAACTGAAAGGAGAAAAATAAAATAAAAATAAAAATATAACTTATATTTACATGAAAATGAAACGATTCTTATTTACACGACATCAGAAAATATACCGTTAAAGAGTAAATGAAATGGTTTAATAACCCATATTTTTAACAAACATTTTTTATTATTATTTATTTGAAAGCATTGATTTTAAATCATTTAAAAATGTGAATTTTGGAATTTTCCAATGTATTTTGGATTTTGTTTATATTTTATTTTCCAAATATAATTAAATATTGATTTTCTGGAAATTTTATATTTTGGTTTATCTTCTATTTTTATATTTTCTATTTCATTTCTATTTTCTATATTTTCAATTTTATTATTTTTCACTTCTCTACTTTCTATTTCTATTTTCTTTTATTTGATTTTGGATTTGAAATTCAAAAGACTTTGGTTTTTTTCTTTAACTTATGACTTTTCCTTTGTCTAGCCTCTTCATTTTCCTCCTTAGCCGTGTATTTTTCTTTCCAATAGCCGTACATACCATTTGTTTCCCATTCCTCTTTCTATTGTCATTTCTAACAAAAAGATTTTAAAGTAAGTTATAGTTTCCATGGCTTCCTCTCTTCTTTTCTTTTTCTTTTTTCCTTTTTCTTTCTATTAAACATGTTCGGCCATCACCTTGCTCCAACCCCTTGCCGACCATCTCACCACCATCACCACCTCCATGACCGGCCTCCATCACCATAACCACCAACCCATATGTTGTCGTGACCATATAGATCCAAACCACCACAAAAATTGCCTTGAAACCCTAACCAAACTCCACTTATTCATTCCCTTCCTCCTTGTAGTCTCGACCACCACCACCTATGCCACCTCCTCCAGCCACTACATGACCTGACCTGACGTTGGCCACACCTTTAGATGATGACCAGACCCTGCCCTTGCCTTGAACCAGACCGAGCCATGTTTGCTATGGCCGAACCCACTTGAACGCCAAGACCTTCCATATGCCTTGTCTCTTTGCCTTCATAAACTCCTATCTCTTCAACTTCCCTTTGCTTAGCCTTGATTTTTGACCATGGCCGAACCTATTGCTGCAGTAACCATCATGGTCGAGCCATGTTGTAATGGTCAAGCCTATTTGCTTTGATGGTCGAGCCTACTTGCATTGGTTAAGCCAATGTTGTTTCATTTTGATTCACATTTTACATTGTTTTGTTTTATTTTCTTATGTTGAATTATATACTTATATTTGTTATTTTTATTTGTTGTTGCAAGATCTACATCTTGGCTCATCTTCTCCTCGAATCTAGTCGTGCTTTGTCGTGCTTTTCGAGTTTGTTTGTGTGTTTGAATTGATCTCTAGCTTTAAAAAGGTGAGTTTATCACTCTCGACAAATCGTACTTATATAAACGTGAAACAATGTCATTTGAATTGTAGTAGTTGACATGCTGTGTTATATGTTCACATCTTCCTGTTATTTGACATTATATAATGATATAACCTGTTTATATACTTGTTACATCACCTGACATCATATGATATGTTTTAGTGTTTATTTATTTTATGTTTCTCACACTGCAAGTTCCCTGTTAGAATAGAATCACTATGGGTTGAAATGATACATACCCGAACGGACTTTAGAATAAGGAAAAGTCGTTATGAGTTGAAATGATAGGCTCGAGCGATTTTTATTTTATTTGACTTGGGATTGCGGGTTTGAAATGATAGAACCCGGGGTTTATATATATTACGGGTTGAAATGATATATTATCCGTATCACTTGACCTAGGTTAGAAAATATTATACAGACCCGTGGTTATTTTTTTATATTTTCTGAAAATATTTAAGTAAAATATGATATTTTAACTTAAATTTGGATTTAAATGATTTAAATAAAGGTTTAGTGATTTTTGCAAGTTAAAATGTAAAGTAAATAAATGGATAAAATGCACCTTATATTTTGACTTATTTAGTTTCAAATGGAAATTTAAGTTTGACTTATTAAAGAATATCTTATTTATGAAATGGGTATAATTTTAATAAGGTGAAAAGTTATTGGGTAAAATAAAAGATGAGAAAAATAGTGTATTTTGACATAATAATGAATTATGGTTTTAATTGGATATTTATTTATAAAATTTATTTTATTTAAATCATAAGTTAAATGATATCAAATGAATATTTTCTGAAGCGTGAGATATGATTTTATACGTTAAAAATGGTAAAAAACTAAAGTTTTAATGTTTCTGAAATGTTATAATAAAACTAGAATTAGTATTGGTAGCATTCCAAAATTCTGGTTTTAAGATAGCATTTGCTAAGTGTTGTCATTTCTGAAAGTAAACTATATTCTGAAATATTAATAAAGCTACTATAGCACTTTGTAAGTGTTGCTGTTTTTGAAATTAAACTAAGCTCTGAAATACTAAAATACCTACCGTAGCACTTTGTATGTGCTGCTATTTCTAAAGCTGAACTGTTTTGAAACTAATATACCTACTGTAGCACTTTGTATGTGCTGCTGTTTCTGAAATTGACTGTTTTGAAATACTACTATATCTACCGTAACACTTTATAAGTGTTGTTGTTTCTGAAAATACAATGTTTTGAAATTTTGTAATTAAATAAATGAACTCAGAAAATGCTATAATTCTGGAAATTGAATATTTGATTTGAAAGTATAGTGACTTCATATTTAAATGATTTAAATGAATTATTTTGATTTGGAATATAAACCATTTTGAAATTTATAACCACGGGTTATAATAACGATTGGTTGTTAAAGAGATCGGGATCGAATATGGACATACTCTCTGTCGATACCGAAAACCACTTTAACAACTGTGTACGCGGTGGAGATTCCAGAATGAAGTAGGATGGTGGCTCCTCTGATCGGACACACTTCTTCGATACCATTCTATTACTTTGTGATTGATTGGGTACACCCTTTGATTTTTGGGAGTGTGGCTCGAGGTGGGCGGTAGTGGCTGCTATGCGTTACCACCAGTCCGGATGCTTAATTGGTATATCTACCCTGGCATTGCCTCGTTGTGCCATGTCACCTACCATAGTGAGCTTTACTACGAGTTTGTATTTGTGTCGCACCTATGGAGTATCCTCTAGTAGCCTCCCGATCTGGAGGTACTACGGTATGGTATAGACTATGGGCACTATTATGTGTTAAGGTGGAAAATGTAAAGCCTTAACGCTATTTTTAAGTAAGTTTACTTTACTGTAGACATTATTATAATAGGGCATATTACTACATAGTAGATAGTTTAACGGATCCTTAAAGGATGGGCGATCTCAAGCATCCTTTAAGTTACTTGTGCATTTCTATTACAGTTCACTTGAGTTGGTTTACATTGTATAAGTATGTATGTCCTGACTCGAGTGTTTGTGTTTTTTCTTTACGCTCGGGTAAGCCTGAGTATTACAGCTTTGGATTCACCTTCTGGAGCTAGAGATTGCTGGAGTTTATTTGTTTATCTAGTTGTCTTTCCATTTTAGTTATTTCATTCAGCTTTGCTTATGTAATTGTGAACTTATGTATTCAGACTTCTGTTGTATCTGTTTTTCAGACTATGGTATTTTGTATCTGTTTTGAGACTATATATTGTAGTGGCTTCATGAACCACTATTTATTTTATTTTCTGCTGCGAGTTATTCTGATATTCTGTGTTTGTGATTCTGTGATTGGTTTTATTTGCTCCAAATTTATTTACAATCTATTGTTTTGTATTATTCAAGTCTGACATGTGTTGTTTTATTGTCGATTTGAATGGTCTAAAATAGTGGGTCGTTACATTTGGTATCAGAGCTTTGGTTATAGGCAAACCTTAGCCTATGGAGCAAAAACTCATTAGAGATAGGGTAGAAATACCCTAGAATGAGTGAAATCAATCTTAGAATCATTTCTTTGTGAGAGAATGTATTTTTAAGTATAAATGTTTTTCAAATGATTTTAAAGGATTTTAAAAGATTATTTTGGATATAAAAATTTTCTTGTTTTAAAATCCCATTTTCTTAACTTCATTCCTTTCGAATACACCTTGTTTAGTTGAATTCTTTGATTAGGATTTCCAATTCTAGTTGAATCTTATCTTTGTCTTTCTGTTTTACCTTTGGCCTAAAATTCATTCTTTATTTTTCCAGGATGAATCGTAGGAATGCCAGAGGTAGGGGTCGTGGTATTGCCCTAGTTCCCGAACCTGTTGCACCCATCAGGTTCACTACTCTTTGCAAGGAATTCACTCAACTTGGTGGTACCAAGTTTACTGGATCTGAGAGCATCGTAGAGGCTCAGCAATGGCTGAGGTATCTTGAGAGGATTTTTACTGGTTTGGAGATTACTGATGCGCAGAAGCGTCAGTTAGCAGCTTGGCAGCTTCAGGAGGCAGCCTAAGATTGGTGGGAATCTGTCACAGCTCAGACCGTAGAGGCAGATATTTCTTGGGATCAGTTTAGGTATCTTCTTGTGTTGTCTTGTGTTCCGTTTAGCTTTTTCTCTTGAAATCTATCTTAAGCTTATCTATCATCTTTCCAGGGAGGCTTTTGTGGCAAAATGGATGCCCGAAGCTGGGAAATCTCAACTTTATCGTGAGTTTATGGATCTTAAGCAGGGTACCATGTCATTTTCTGAGTATGAGCGGAAGTTCAATGAACTTTCCAAGTTTGGTCCTTGCCTTATTGACACCCAACTTAAGAAGAATGAGAAGTTCATAGCTGGTGCTCGTCCGGAGTATTATGATCATCTCATTTCTCATGTTCATGGCACTTTCACCGAGCTTATGGATATGGCTATCCGTTATGAGAACCCTACTTCTATGGGTCCTGCTGTTGATGGTGCACCTTCTTCTCAGTCTTTCTCTGCTAATTCTTAGAAGAGAAAGCCTCATTTCCTCCAGCGGAAGAAGAATTGGCCCAAGAATCCAGGTTTGGGATTTTCATCTTCTCCATCTCAGAGGCAGCCTATCGACCTATCTTCTATTACCTGTTTCAAGTGTGATCAGAAGGGACACTATGCTAATAGTTTCCCTACTTCAGTTGGTGCTGTTGTTCCTCCACCTCAGTTGACTAGGCGTGATCTATGCCATATTTTTTTGTAGCTTGGTCATTTCAGGAAGGATTGTCCTACTCAGCAGAAGGGCAAGCCGTCTGGTATTTTTGTTGTTTCCTCCGCTTCTTCTCCTGCTCCACCTGCACCTGCTCTTACTCCTAGTGATAACCAAGGTACTCTTCATGGCACCTTTTCTTTATTTAATCATCCTGTTCGTGTTTTATTTGATACTGGAGCTTCCCATAGTTTTATTTCTGTGGATCTTTGTGATAAGTTTGAGCATCTTCTTTCTCCTATGTATGCTGTTGAATCTTTGTGTGTTAAAAATCCTATTGGTGGTCCCCCAAACCTTAATAGGATTTGTAGGCAAGTGAAACTTCTCTATTTTGATCATCGCTTTAGTGGTGATTTCTATGTTCTTGGTTTAAATGCTTTTGATTTGTTGCTTGGAGGTGATTGGCTTAAGAGGCATGATGCTTTTATCTCTTGCAAATTCTGAACGGTTTCTCTTGTTGATGATCGGGGTAATCCTTTGGTGATTCAGTGCAGTATGCCTCAAGATTTTGCTGGCAGCTTTATTTTCTCTTTGGATTCTTCTCCTGGTGATCTTAATTCAACTCCTGTGGTTAAGCTCTATCCCGATGTTTTTGGTAAAGTTTCTTCTTTACCTCCTAAGCGGGAAATCGATTTCTGTATTGATCTGATTCCTGGAGCTCGACCTGTAGTTCTTCCTCCTAGAAGAATGGCACCCCGTGAGAAGGTTGAGTTGGGAAAGCAAATTGAAGACTTGTTCTCCAATGGTCTAATCAGACCTAGCCATTCCGAATGGGGAGCAGCGGTGGTTTTTGTCACTAAGTCCGATGGTTCTTTGAGGAAGTGTGTTGATTATAGGAAGCTGAACAAGATCACTATGAGGAATAGATATCCTATGCCTCGTATCAATGATATGTTTGATCAGCTTTTTTGTGCTATAGTTTTCTCTCAGCTTGATCTTGCCACAGGTTTCCACCAGCTCAGAGTTGTTGAGGAAAGTATTTCCAAGACTGCTTTCCGTACTGAGAATGGTTTCTATGAATGGTTAGTTATGCCTTTTGGTTTAACTAATGCTCCTACTTTCTTTGTTGATTTAATGAATCGTGTTTTTAGTGATGTTCTTAATAAGTTCGTTATGGTCTTTGTTGATGATATTCTTGTCTTCTCTAAATTTGAGAAGGAGCATGAATCCCATTTGAGATTTGTTCTTGAGACTCTTAGGAGTCACCAATTAAAAGTTAAATTCTCTAAATGCCATTTCTGGAAGGATGAAGTCCGATTCCTTGGACATATTGTTTCTGGTAATGGAGTTCCTGTTGATCCAGTCAAGATCGATACGATCAATGTAAGTCTTTCTTTTCCTTCTTTTCCATTTTATCATTCAATTATTCTATCTTTTCTGTTGTCCTTATTTCTCCCTATTCTGTGCAGGATTGGGAAACTCCTAGAACCCCATCTGATATCCGTAGCTTTCTGGACCTTGCCGGTTATTATTGGAGATTCATTGAGAATTTTGCTTGGATTGCTGCACCTCTCACTGCTTTGACTCGAAAGAATGCTAAGTTTATATGAATGTTAAGTGTAAAGCTGCATTCAATGAGTTGAAGCGTAAGCTTACTTCCGCACCAGTTCTTACCGTTCCAAGTGGAAATGAGGGATTAACGGTATACACTAATGCTTGTCGTGAAGGTTTGGGAGCTGTTCTGATGCAGGATGGGAAGGTCATTGCTTATGCCGGTCGTTAGTTGAAGACCCATGAAGCCAATTATGTTACTCATGATTTGGAATTGCTTGCTGTGGTTTTTGCTTTGAAGCTTTGGAGGCATCATCTTTCGGGAACTAAGTTTGAGCTTTTTACAGATCATCAGTCTTTGAGATATATTTTCACCCAGAAGGATTTGAATCAGAGACAAGTTAGGTGGTTAGAGTTCCTTGCTTCTTATGACCTCGACATTAACTATACCCCTGGGAAAGATAATGTTGTGGTCGACCCTTTGAGTCGGAAGAAGGCGATGTTGTGTCAGCTTGTTGTTTCTTCTCCTCTCTTGGATCGTATCATGGCTAAGCAGGATGAGGATCAGATGCTTAGGCTTATTAAGGGGAATGTTCGTAGTAGGGTTAGGGGTAGTAGTCTTGATGATAGTGGAGCTCAGATCGATGATAGAGGGATTTTGAGGATTAATAATCGGATTTGTGTCTCGAATGTTGATGGATTAAGACAGGAGTTGCTTCGGGAAAATCATCGATCCAGACTTTCTATTCATCCGGGTGTGACCAAGATGTATTAGGGTATGAAGAGGCTTTATTGGTGGAATGGTCTGAAGAGGGATATCTCCATTTTTGTTAGTAGGTGTGCGACTTGTCAGCAAGTCAAGGCCGATCATCAAAAGACCCCTGGTTTGTTGCAGCCCCTTGAGGTTCCCAATTGGAAATGGGAACAAGTTTCTATGGACTTTATTGATGGATTACCGAGGACTAGGAGGGGTAATGAGAGTATTTAGGTTATTGTGGATAGATTGACCAAGTCAGCTTATTTCATTCCGGTCAAGTCTACCCGTTCTGCTTCTAGCTTGTCTGAGATCTATATAAGGGAGATTGTTCGTCTCCATGGTGTTCCGGTCAGTATTGTTTGTGATCGTGATCCTATCTTTACCAGTCAGTTTTGGAGAGCTTTTCAGGAATCTTTGGGTACTCATTTGAATCTGAGCACTGCTTACCATCCATAGACCGACGGTCAAACGGAAAGAGTGAATCAGATTCTAGAGGATCTTCTTCATGCTTGTGTTCTTGATTATGGAGGATCTTGGGAAGATCATCTCCATCTTGTCGAATTCACCTATAACAACAGTTATCAGGTATAATCTCAATCTTTTATTTTAATCTTGTCTTAATCCTTTATCTGTCTCATTCTATCTTTGAATTCAGGCCAGTTTTGAGATGTCTCTGTTTGCTGCTCTTTACGGACGACCTTTCTGATCCCCATCTTGCTGGATTGAATCCGATAATCGTTAGGTTCTTGGTCCTGATGTGATTCTTGAGGCTTCTGAGAGAGTTGAGTAGATTAAGAGAAATATGAGGAGTGCTCAGGATAGGCAGAAGAAGTACGCAGATAGGCGTAAGAGGAGTTTAGAGTTTCCTGTTGGTGATTTGGTTTTCCTTAAGGTCTCTCCCTTAAGGAATGTCATTCGGTTTGGTCGTAGGGGGAACCTTGCTCCTAGGTTCATTGGTCCTTTTCGCATCTTGGAGAGGATTGGTTCTTTAGCTTACCGTCTGGATTTGCCTGAGAAGTTTTCTGGAGTACATAATGTATTCCATGTTTCGCATCTTCGTCGGTATCTTCATAATCCATCTCTTATTGTTCAGCCTTCTGCTCTCGAAAGTCTGGATATTGAGCCGAATCTGACTGTCGAGAGGAAGCCACTTCGTATTGTCGATAGAGGTATGAAGCAGCTGAGAAGGAAACCTGTTAATCTGGTCAAAGTACAGTGGAGTACTGATGATCAGGATTGTAACTAGGAGACGGAGGAGAGCATGCGTGCTTCGAATCCGGAATTGTTTGTTTTAGGTACTATTCGTTATTCTATCTTATTCTTATCTTTCTTTGTTTTCCCTTTCTCGTCCCTTTTCGAGGACCAAAAGTTTTGAGTGGGAGAGAGTGCAACAACCCATATTTTTAACAAACATTTATTATTATTATTTATTTGAAAGCATTGATTTTAAATCATTTAAAAATGTGATTTTTGGAATTTTCCAATGTATTTTGGATTTTGTTTATATTTTGTTTTCCAAATATAATTAAATATTGATTTTCTGGAAATTTTATATTTTGGTTTATCTTCTATTTATATATTTTCTATTTCATTTCTATTATCTATATTTTCAATTTTATTATTTTTCATTTCTCTACTTTCTATTTCTATTTTCTTTTATTTGATTTTGGCTTGGAAATTCAAAAGACTTTGGTTTCTTTTTCTTTAACATATGACTTTTCCTTTGCCTAGCCTCTTCATTTTCCTCCTTAGCCATGCATTTTTCTTTCCAATAGCCGTACATACCATCTGTTTCCCATTCCTCTTTCTATTGTCATTTCTAACAAAAAGATTTTAAAGTAAGTTCTTGTTTCCATGGCTTCCTCTCTTCTTTTCTTTTTCTATTTTCCTTTTTCTTTCTATTAAACATGTTCGGCCATCACCTTGCTCCAACCCCTTGCCGACCATCTCACCACCATCACCACCTTCATGACCGGCCTCCATCACCATAACCACCAACCCATATTGTAACAACCCGCATATTTTACGATTGTATATTTACATGATTTATTTAAATATAGCATCGTTAGTTGGATTTAAGTCCGACATGTCACTTTTTGCAAACAGTCGAATTGGTACTCGAGACCGCTTCCGTTGCGTCCAAAATGGCGTTTTCAACCTTTTTGAGTATAAACATCGATATGTTTGGAGTTGAGTAGAATTTTGACATTTTCACTTAGGGTTTTGGGCTTGGGTTTGGGTTTCAGCCCACTAACCCAACTCATCTTATATCCTAACTCCACCCCCTCTCCTCTTCATTCATTCTATCATTTTCTAACACTTCAAGCTTTAGAAAAATGGGGGAAGAGAAAAGGAATTAGAAATTCCTAAGCCCTAGATTCATTTGCAAACTCAAGTTCTAGCTCCAAAATCTAAGAGAAGCTTAGTTTGAAGCTTCTTGGGTTAAAATTGAAGAGTGATTGTTCTCGCCTTGCTCTATAGCTTCTCTCTTGTGTTTTTTGGGTTTAAAGGTGAGTTTTTGAACTCACATCTATGTCTATAGCTATCATAGTTGTTAGGTATAAAGTCCTAACACCTATTCGTGTTCATTTGCTTTTGATTTGGATTGATTTGGTGAACTTTCCAATTTTTGGTTTTTGAAGTCCAATTTTGTGAAAATCCTTTTATGGATATTTGAACATGTTTTTGGGGTGTATCGAAGAGCCTATAAGGCCGGGTTGTTGCTTGGCAAAAATCCCTAGTCGCCATTGCTCGATCGATCGTTTTCAGTAGGATTTTGCCCTTCATAGGGCTAGGCTGAGTATACTGCGAATTGCAGTTCAGTCGACTGAACCATAAGGGTCAGTCGACTGAACCTGGGGGACAGAAAGCTTATGTCCCTGTGTCAGTCGACTGACCATTATGGTTCAGTCGACTGGGCCTGGAAACAGAAAGTTTCCAGGCATAGTGTCAGTCGACTGACCATTATAGTTCAGTCTACTGAGCCTGGAAATAGAAAGTTTCCAAGCATAGTGTCAGTCGACTGACCTTTATGGTTCAGTCGACTGAATCTGCTATCTCAGCCTATTTGCCTATTTTTGAGCGAATTTTTTATTTTTAATCGATTTTTGATGATCCGAATTGTTGTTATCATTTATTGACTTTGATGACTTCTTTTTCGGATTTTTGGGAATATCCATTTGGATGGATTTGGTATCGATTTCTTTGGATTTAATTCACGTCTTCGTATTTGAATTTTTGATGATTGATTGTTTCTACAATCATTTCTATGGTTTGTCACTTTAAAATATAAAGGTTTTCTATACTAGTAGTAAATATTCAAACTCTTTTACAAAGATGATTTCAACTCTATTTTTAATATAAAGCTCGTTTATAAAACCGTTTTCTAATCTATTAGTATATACAAACCTTTACCTCATTCGTATGAGAAATCTAATTAAACGGCTTAGTAAAATAAGTGGTATGAAACGCTTGCGTTTACTTCGTCGATTAATTCTTGGACTTGTTCGATTGAACTCTTGTGACAATTTTTTGAGTGGAAATCTATAATTTGTTCGTAAATATTTAAGTTAAGCTATATGGGACATGAAGCTAAACTCATATATTTACTAGCTTAGTGTAATCGACACTTCTTGATGATCGATGATGATCATTTTATGGTTTAGACTAGCGATTTGCGATGTCTCTTTGTCCACATGGGGGACTGTACCTCATTCTATTGAGCTTCTTCTCATTTATTTTATGGGCTAGCGACCAATGTTCTTTTATGGTGTTCGGTTCATTGGACGTACCGTTATTGTTACGCGTCGGTGTTCCGAATTATTTGAGTTTTGGTTCATTGGACGTACCGTTATTGTACCGTGTCGGTGTTCCGAATTATTTGAGTTTCGGCTCATTGGACGTACCGTTATTATACTGCGTCGATGTTCCGAATCATTTGAGTTTCGGTTCATTGGACATACCATTATTGTACTGTGTCGATGCACCGGCTCTATGGTTAACGCCATGGAATAGCGTTCCATTTGTGATGCACATGTTGGTGAGTTTTCATGCTCCCGTTTGTGATAGGCCTCCCCCTTTGTGATTTCTGGATTTCTGGTTGTGATTTCTAGAATTTGTGTTTCACAAATTTTTGTGGTTTGCATTGATAAGCTCTATCAATATTTGTGTTTTGGTGAATAATTTAAAGAATGTGATTCTTTTTGGTGTTTTGAGATTCATGAGATATTGTATGAATTTTGTTGATATTTGATGTATACTTGACACAGTATGACAATTTTATTATCATATGTTTTTGGTCATATCTCTTATCCTATCTCATTTTATCTGATATTTATAGCTAGACTGATCCGTTTATTATTTTCTTCTTAAAATAATACTCGGGTCAAACCGAGATATTTCAGGTGCTTCTGCTTGACTTCCTATAAGGGTTCATCCTCTGACTTTTGGCTTACTACTTTAGGTTAGTAGTTTTTGTTATTATACATTTGAGTTAGAGACTCCTTGATGTATAATTATTCTCTTCTCTAGCACTAGTATCTATTCTTTTATGATGTAGTGGATCTAGTTTGACCACTACTTTGATGTACACTTCTATGTGTTATATTCATATATGTTTCCGCCTTTGTGATATGAATATCTGTGATTGATTTGTGTTATGTTTATTTCTATATTTGTTTCCGAAGTCCACTTAGCCATTGTGTGGTAGCTTTGAGTTTGTATTTGATATGTCTGATTTCCCCTTGAAATGAAATGTAAGTTAAATTTTCTGACATATCGGTACTCGCACAGAGCAATTACACAGATGGTCGCTCCTCAACAGCCTTATTCTTCATGCTAGTCGACGGCATTACCCCATAGTGTCCTTGGCTAGCGTGAGTATAGAGGTGGGGCGTCACAGCTTGGTATCAGAGCCAAACTTCGGAACAATGTAGAATAATCTAGCAAGGATCATTGTCCTAAGCCTTTCTTATGAATCGTGCCATAGGATTTAATTCGAGTCTTCGTACCGTTCTATCCTATTTCTTTTTATGATGCCTTGTTTTATCAATCAAGTTTGGTTGATATTCATTTTGTGAATAACCCTTTTCCTCTTCTTTCTTTCTTAAAGAAGAGAAATGGTTAGACCAGGCCGTCCCAGTGCCGGTCAATCCAATGCTACTCCTCAGGATGGAGTATTTATGTCAGCTCAACAACTTTTAGATCTTGTGAACAATGCCCAAGCTGCCGGACCCGTTCGAGCGCCTACTCACCCTAAATTCGGGTTTGCACGCTTGTGCAGAGATTATACCGCTTTGGGTGGAAGGCCATTCAAGGGTTCCGAAAACGTTATAGAAATCCAAGCTTGGCTTAGATCATGCGATCACATCTTTTCCCGCATGGATCTTATTGATTCACTTCGAGTCCAAGTGGCTTCTAGCATGCTCCAAGAAAGAGCATTAGATTGATATGAGCTTTTGATTTATGAAATTATCGAAGCGGATCTTACTTGGGAGCAATTCCAGGAAAGATTCGAGTTAAAATTTTTGCCGGAAGCTGAAAAAGTAACTTTAGCTCAGCGCTTTATTGACCTTGTTCAAGGTGAATCTTCTGTGACCGACTACGTCGCATCTTTTGAATCTCTCTCTAAATATGGGGTCGAATATATTATTACCCCATTGAAGAAAAATCAGAGATTTGTCTATGGGTTGAATAGGAACCTCAAAAAGCCTTTACTTCTAAAACTAGAAGTTTCTTTCGATTAGCTTGTAGATATCGCTCTTCGACTTGAAGAGGCCGATAGAGAAAGTGATGTTGAAGTTGTGCGTGCCAAACAGAACTTCAACAGTAACATGAAGAGGCCTATTAATTTCAAAGGCCCTAATCCCTACAAGAAGGGGAAGCAAGAAACTTCGATAGCAAAGACTCCTACCTCTAGTCGTGGCCAATGCTACAATTGTGGTTCTACGGACCACTATGCTAATGAGTGCCCAAAACCCTATTTTTGTCGTTATTGCAAAAGTTTGGGACACCTTTAATTTCATGCCCCAAACTTCCAAACAAGAAAGAGGGAAAGCGGAATGTTGTGCAAGCCCCTAGTGATACTTCTCTTGGTCGAGGTATTTCTCATTCTATCCTTGATAGCATTGATTTGTTTTGTGATTATCCTATTCGAGTTCTTTTTGATTTGGGTTCATCTCATTATTTTATATCAAAAGAACTTGTTGATTCTTTCTCTTTAAATATTATGGGCTTGATGACTTCACTGAAAATTGCGAATCTGGTTTGTGGATCCGCAACACTCAGTTTATTTTGTGAAAAAGTCGAGATTATTTTATGTGATTATTCTTTTCGAGCCGATTTGCATGTTATGCGTTACATAGGCTTCGAAATTGATTTTTTGGGAAAGGATTGGCTTGATTATTATGAAGCCCACATCCTATGTCCTGAGCGGACTATATATCTTCGACATCCTCGATCTGTTGATCAGATTTCTATTGTTCTTAATGATTTCGATTTCCAAATTCGGTGACATCATTTTATTCTTTAAACCTACATGATAAGGAGAATGTTATTTCTCTCGTTCAAGTAGTTTGTGAATTTTCCGGTATATTTGAGCTTGTCTTAGGATTACCACCTAAGCAATCTATTATGTGGTGCTAAGGTCTTTTCAGCTCGACCTTGCCACCAGTTTTTATCAGCTACGAGTTGCGGAGGGTAGCATTCCACTAACCGCATTCCACACTCGTTATGATTCTCGTGAGTGGTTCGTTATGTCATTCGGTTTGACGAACCTTCTACCTTATTTCATCCATTTTGTGAATCTAGTATTCTACGAATATCTCGATGAACCCATCCTTGAATTTATTGATTATGGATGAAAACAACAATTTAAAATTTGAAAATCTTTTTAATAAGATATTTATAAGTGTGATTGGATTTTGTTCTTAAAACGAGCAAAGAATGTTTGTAAATTTTATAAGAGACATATTTATCATATAGAAGATGATTTTGTGTTGTTTTGCCCATTGAGTGCTTTAAGAATTCTGGTCGATGCGCTTGATCAACGTTGTCGATAGGAATCTCCTAATTGTAACGACCCGTAGATTTTCGATAATTAAAATAGTTAATTTAATAAGATTTCATTAACTTAGTGTTGGAAGAATTAAAAATTTGTAATTTACTTATGATAATAATAACGAGAATGAGTTGCAACAATATTTATCTAAGTTAATTATTAATGAATTAAATGATATTCCAATCGTAAAATGACTCAAATGTTATAACTTGGGTATGAGGGAATATAAGAAAACAAATGTAAATATTGGGTTTACTAATGAGATAATATATAGTCAATGATAATGAAATCTAATTAGTATTGTATAGGTAATTGTGACTCTTATTTGTAAAAATATATTTATAACTGTGATTTAAGTTAATGGTGATAATTATTATAAGTTACCGGTTTATTTGTCAGTTGAATTGAATTTGAAAACCAATTGTAAATGAAATGAAATTTTATATATTAACTGGGTTTACAATCAATAACTGAAGTTGAATAACAAATGTTGGATGCACTGGATGTGAATAGGGTAATTGACTAATAACGGAAATTTATTTAAAAATCCAATATTGAAATATAAATGATACTTATTGAATGAGTTTACGATTAATAGTTGGACTAAATAATAATGTTGAATTTAATGGATGTAAATAAAGTAATTGATTGATAACGAGAATTCATTTAAAATGTAATATTGGAATTTGTTAAATATTGAACAATTAAATTGTTTAAATTTAATATTGGAAATTAATTGAATAATTGAATAAAATTTAATAACGGGAATTGAATAACTGTATAACGGAAATAATTGTTCCATAATTTGAATTCGTTTTAAAGTAAAATTTTATAAGTTCATTTTCAATTATTTCAAGATAATGAATTTCGGATAATCAAAATTGTTAAAAATTTAAATTTGCAAATATTTGAATAATTGAATTTTGAATATAATATTGTTGAAGATGATATCGAAAATTGATATAAAATTTTATTTAAACAACAATGAATTTGTTAACATTTAAAATTGGATTCGTAAGAAATTCTGAAAATTTTGAAAAGTCGTCGATTTAATCGACGAGTAAAAATAGCCTTCCGAGGCACAGTCTCGGAATTCGACGAAACCAGTTCCATTGGATCCGTAATAGTTTATTATTGTCGGATTTCAAATTTCGGAGCAATCGGAGTTGCCATTTGACCGTGGCAGCTGAAAACGTTCAGAAATTCATTTAATCGGTTTAATTTAAAATCGATCGTTTATTTCTACAACTCGCACAGACGATCAAATTGGCTTCCGAAACACGTTCCATTGTGTTCGGAAGGCGGGTAAAACCTTATGGACGCCTGTCGGCACGTCTAATTTGGAGTTCGTTCGAAAATCTTGTTAAATTTGTAAATAATATTAAATAATATATATATACGTGTATATATACGCGTTCTCTACCGAAACCCTAGTCGTTCATCTCGTGGCCGCCAGTGTAAAATTCAATGGCCGAGAAGCATTGTTATTCCTCCTTGACTATCTCCTTATCCACTTAGTTTCGCGACTCGGCATCAACAGGGAAGTCGAAGAGCACGCCGAGCTCTTGCTATCCACCGGTGGAGATCACCGTTGGTGATCAAAGTTGACGGCAGTTTGGCGAGGAAGGCTGCGACTTCGAGTGCGAATTCCGAGATCATGGGGCAACCGAGTTCAACCACGTTCCAGGCGGTGGTGTCACGCGTGAAGGGCTTCGACTTGAAGCCGGCTGATCGATGTCAAGGCGAAGATGGTGGTCGCGGCTTAGAGGGATTTCTTGCGTGATTGGGTTCGTGCATTCCTGTAATCGCGTTTGGGAAGAAGGAGCTTGTGGCCAGATTTCTTCATCTCCAGATCGAACGGCCAGATTTCGATTTAGGTTTAAAAATAAAATATAAAAAGAAAATTGTTTATTTAAATTGTATTCGAACTTTAACAAGTCGTATCTCCTTCATTCGTTATCAGAATCAAACAAAACCGGCAACGCCGGAATCGCAGAGACGAGAGCTACGCTGCAGTGCAGATCCGGGACTGTTTCGAACTCGTTTAAATTTTTGGTTAAATCGAACGCGCTCGATTTAATTAGAAATTTGAACGATTGGCAACGTAAACTCAAGGTGAGTGTTTTATAACGCTCACAACGTACTAGAATATTTTGATGCTAATTAAATTAAATATTGTGAAGTGATATGATTTTTATTAGTCGTTGTTAATAAAATTTAACTGTCATCTAAATTGTCATCGAATTTAATGTTAGAAAACTGAAATTGACAGTCAAATTAGAATTGAAATTTAATCGAAATTAAATTACCGAACATTTACAACTATGAAATTTCTGTGATTTATATTGTCTGTTTGTATGATTGGTTGCGATGGATGCTATTGATTGATGTTTGAATGTTTGGATGTTTATTTGTTGTATATATCCTGTCATCACCCTGTGTATTATTTACAGTTGTAAATTAAATCGTTTTGAATAAATTGAGAAATAGGTTGAAATGATATATACCTATGACACTATGATTCGAATTGAAGTTATATATATCTATTCCTGAAATTTAATTGAAATAACTGATCACTTGGCCATAGGATAGAAAATTATATATGGGCACCGGATTGGTTAAATTAAATGATTTTTAAATTCTTTGATTTGGAATTACTTTAAATGGTTTGATTTAAAGGAATAAAATCTATTTTATAGAAATTGGATTTATCGTGAATTTGAGGTTGAGATGTTGAAATAAATTTTTGTTAAACACATTGGTTAATAATTGAAGTTAAGACTTTGAAATTAAAATTGTGATATGATTGAATTTTCGTAAATTGATTCGATTTTAAAGGATTCAAATTTTTATTCGGATTTTGAATATTATTAAGTAAAAGGGTGATAAAGACAACATTTTGAAATTTGAGGAAATTGGATTTGGGATAGAATTGAATTAATTTGAAATCGAAATCGATTAAACTGAAATTGAGATTTGAATCGACTGAATGAAATTTGAATTTGATTCAGAATTGGTAAGTTGGAAATTAAAATGGTTGACTTTGAAGCTATTTCAAATTTGGTTTTCTGAAGTTATTCTGCTATATAAGCTATCTTAAATACTTAAACTATTTTTGTTAAACTATTTTAACCTATATTAACTATATTAAAATTTTCAACCTATCTTAAACTATGTTAACTTATTTTAATCTATTTTTTTTATCTACTTAGCCCAATTTAATTTATTTAAAGTAATTTATCTATTTTAATTTATTTTAATCATATTTAATTTATTTTAAAGCTATTTAACCTATTAACTTATTTTAAATCTATTTTTAAATCTATTTAACTATATTAAATTAATTTAAACTATTTTGAAATCTATCTTTAATATTTAGAGTATTTTAACTATTTTCAATTATTTAAGCTACTTTAAACTATTCAAAAGTATTTTTCCAAAATTTCCAGATGGTCAATAAGGTGAAATGTTTATATTTAAATCTTGGATTTAAGTACGAATTGGGCTAAATGAAATTACAACCTAAAATTAAATGTGACGATTTTTGAAATTGAAATGAGATATTGGGACGAAATGTTTTTTTTTTGAAATGAAATCGTATATTTTGCGTAAATACGATGAATTTGAAATGGATTTGATTTTTGAAGCGAACTTGATATTTTGATATCAATTATGAATTGATTTTGAAAATGTAAAAGAACCATCCGGTGTGTAATAAGCGTTCGGTTGTTAAAGAGACCGGGATCGGATATGGGCATACTCTCTGTCGATACCGAAAACCACTTTAACAACTGTGTACGTGGTGGAGATTCCAGAATGAAGTAGGATGGTTTGGCGACGATTCTATATGGTATGACGTGACCCTGACTCCCGTGAGTCAGCTTAGATGTGACTAAAATCAGGAGCTATACCGGGCCAATGTGAGGTCATTCCTCTTATCGGGCATATTTCTTCGATACCATTATATTGCTTTTGTGATTCGATTTGGTGGCCACCCCTCGATTGTTTGGGAGTGTGTCCGAGGTGGGCGGTAGTAGCTGCTATGCGTCACCACCAGTCCGGGAGTGCAATTGGTATATCTACCCTGGCATTTCCTCGTGTGCCGTGTTCACATGCCCTAGCGTGCCTTCTACGAGTTTGTTTTGTACCATACCTATGGGGTGCCCTCTGCGTAAACCTCTCGGAGGAGCGTACGGTACTGTATAGACTATGGGAATATATAAAATGTGTTAAGGGGGATATGGGTAACGCCTTAACGCTATTTTAATACTTTTACTTTACTGTAGACATATTATAATAGCGTATTGTACTATATAGTAGATAGTTTAACGGATCCTTAAGAGATGGAAAATCCCGTAACATCTCTTGAGTTATTGCACGCACGTCGACACTGGATAAGAGATGTCAAACCCCGTAAACATCTCTGACGCCGTTACACTCATATTTATTTGCGATTGATTTAACTTACATAAGGATATTTTAGTCCTGACTCGAGTGTTTTGTCTTTTCATTACGCTCGGGTCAGTCCTGAGTTTTTCAGCTTATTGAAGATCTATTCTGGAGGACGAAGACGAAGATTTGGTATACTATTACTATTATTATCCATGCATCATGTTGTCTGCTGCATTATTTTATTTATTCTGTTGTATATGTATAACTCTGATAAATGATGAATAAATGATAATCAAAAAGTATATTAAATAGCTTCATGAACTGTTTATTTGTTTATTATATTTTATCTTTCCGCTGCGAGATTCTGTGATTTTTCTTGTTTCTTTTCTCTTCTTTTCTTATTTACCCCATTAACAATCCTCCCTTTTGAATGGTTTGAGTTGACAAGAGTGTTTGATTGTCAATTTAAACTGTCCAAAAAGGTGGGTCGTCACAGTTGGTATCAGAGCTTTGGTTTAGCGATAACCTTAGCTTTGTGGGGTCAGACTCTTTATAAATAGGGTAATAATACCCTATGATGAGTCGTTGAGTGTATATATATGAGAGAGCGTATTTGTTAGTGGTATAAAATTGTTTTATATTGTGTTGGTTGATTTGTTGAGTGGCATATGGATTCTGGTCAATACGAGTAATTAACGTCATTGATAGGGATCTCTAAACACTTGAACAGAACAATTCGACATAGTATTGTTTTGAAATTGGGTAAATGAAATAATTTTGCCCCAATTATATTTTGTATATAAAGAAATAATTTTTAGAAATTATTATGATTCATCCAGTTTGTTTGGTTGTTAGAAATGATAATATGGATGGTTATCATAAATTGGATATTGTGTTCTAATAAATAAGGTTTATTACAAAATAAACAATGATAAAACAACTTGTGGAATGTTTTAAGAAGGTAAAAATTTTGTAAGAATAATTTATAAATGTGACTTATAAATCAAGATAGATTTAAATTGAGAAATATTGAATTTAAGACCCGGGAATTTTGAAAATGGTTTTCAAAACTTTGAAGAAAAATATGTGGTGATATTTGTTGAAAAATATTTATGGGAAATATCTTTGAAAGGACTTTAAGGAATAAATTCAGTAATCCTCCCTTATGTCGCTGGAAAATAATTTCGGTGATGACTGCGCAGCATCATCGACGTTCATTTTCGAGTCTCAAAGTGGAGGAGACTTCTGCGAAGCTTTGCTTCGAAACTGTTTTGAAAAAAAAATGCATTTTGGTTTAAACTCCGAAAGTATGATTTGATATATATATATAAGATATAAATGATTTTATCTTTATTTCAAATTGATTTGAAATGAACTGGGCATTTAAATTTCTAAGTTCTGTTAATTAATATTTTTCAAATTATCTGAGTGAAATGTGAATAATCAGAACTTATATAATAAGAGGAAAAAAAACTCTAAGCTAAATGTTTTGAGGAACTTTAGAGTTGAAGTTGTAACTCTTGAAATTGAAAGGTAAAGAAAATTTAAATGAATTAAAATTTTGAACATTCTAATTAAGTAAAATAAATCCTATAAAATTTGTATTGTATCAAATTGCATTCTAATAACATATAATATGACGTACCAAATGTTAAAAGTTAAAAAGATGTTGTGGTTATGTAATGGGAGATATACAAGTAAGCAAAACCTAAAAGTAATTGAAATATATAAGTAAGCAAAAACTTAAAAGTAACTAAATTGTATATAAATTGAAATTTGGTTGTGATAGAATGTTATATACTTAAGTATAATATGAAATGATGAATGGCTAAATGGAATAAGTAAGTGAACTTAAGAAAACAGACAAATGAATTGAAATAATATCTTTGTAAATTTGTTATAGAATTGAATATAAATTTGCAAAGAAATTGTGGAATTGAAATTTGTAGCTTTTGAGAAATTAAAAATTTAGATGAAGTCCAACTTCTTATATATGCCTTTTATAGAATAATTATAAACTAAGTGATGATTAATAAAATGTTCCACTAATAAATTGTTATTAACTGAAATTATGAAAATGAAGTAAAAATTAACAAATGAATTTGATATAGCTAAGAATCAATTGAAGAATGAAATTGAATTTAATTAAATTACATGGAATGGTTAAAATGAACTTAACTAAGCAAATTGTATGAAATGATACATAAGAAATGATAGTATAAAAGAACATGCTATGTAAAGAAGGGATATGAATAACGCACTAAGAATAATAAATTGTAAATGAAATGAAGATAAGTAAATTAATTGAATATAGATGAATTGTATAGGAATATATTGGAAGGTAATACGTAAGTTGTACGTATATTGTTTTATTCGCATAACAATTTGACCCGAACTCGAGCACAGAATTTTGAGATAATTTATATCGATCCAAGTTAGGATTTTTCACCCGATTCCCGACGGCGAACCCTGGATATAGATTTTTGATTTGATTCTGGAATTCTCTATCATAGTATATGGCTATGCAAGGAGAATAACAGTTTCCGATCAAGGAACCAAATCTGAGTCCGCACTAGAGAGTCGTGTGAACGATACTAATTTGAAAGTGAAATTTTGTGATCGAATGAATGATCAGATTTGATATTGCGTACGGATGATATATGTACTTCGTACAGGTTTAAGTAAAACTAATATTGAAAATTTAAAATGCAAATTTTAAATTGATTTTAAATTATATGATTTGATATCATTGAGAAATAAGATGCAGATATTTCAAATCAAGGAAATTTGGATTGCCCGACAAAAAGGTATGTGTTTATTTTGTCATTGGATTTGATGGTTTTTGGGATGGAGCCACTTGGCTTTTGTTTTCTTTTATTGGTTTGGGGCCCGTAGAGGCGTTTTGTAGTTGTGCCGATCGAGCCGCGCAAAGGAGACGCTGCCGAAATTTTTCGTAAATCCGGGTGTTAGAAATTTTTTTGAGTTTTAAAATTTTATAACTCATTTGGATAACCAACTTGTAAATTTCGTAAGCTTATCGGAGTAGCGTAGTGAAAGTGTAGTAACGTCTTTATAAATAAAATTTCATTGTTTTATAAGTTGATAATTTTGAATAAAATGTATCGAATGCCGAAATCTTTACTTAGTTCCTTTCCCTTCTTTTTTTTCCTTTTCGAGGACGAAAAGTTTTGAGTGGGGGAGAGTGTAACGACCCGTAGATTTTCGATAATTAAAATAGTTAATTTAATAAGATTTCATTAACTTAGTGTTGGAAGAATTAAAAATTTGTAATTTACTTATGATAATAATAACGAGAATGAGTTGCAACAATATTTATCTAAGTTAATTATTAATGAATTAAATGATATTCCAATCGTAAAATGACTCAAATGTTATAACTTGGGTATGAGGGAATATAAGAAAACAAATGTAAATATTGGGTTTACTAATGAGATAATATATAGTCAATGATAATGAAATCTAATTAGTATTGTATAGGTAATTGTGACTCTTATTTGTAAAAATATATTTATAACTGTGATTTAAGTTAATGGTGATAATTATTATAAGTTACCGGTTTATTTGTCAGTTGAATTGAATTTGAAAACCAATTGTAAATGAAATGAAATTTTATATATTAACTGGGTTTACAATCAATAACTGAAGTTGAATAACAAATGTTGGATGCACTGGATGTGAATAGGGTAATTGACTAATAACGGAAATTTGTTTAAAAATCCAATATTGAAATATAAATGATACTTATTGAATGAGTTTACGATTAATAGTTGGACTAAATAATAATGTTGAATTTAATGGATGTAAATAAAGTAATTGATTGATAACGAGAATTCATTTAAAATGTAATATTGGAATTTGTTAAATATTGAACAATTAAATTGTTTAAATTTAATATTGGAAATTAATTGAATAATTGAATAAAATTTAATAACGGGAATTGAATAACTGTATAACGGAAATAATTGTTCCATAATTTGAATTCGTTTTAAAGTAAAATTTTATAAGTTCATTTTCAATTATTTCAAGATAATGAATTTCGGATAATCAAAATTGTTAAAAATTTAAATTTGCAAATATTTGAATAATTGAATTTTGAATATAATATTGTTGAAGATGATATCGAAAATTGATATAAAATTTTATTTAAACAACAATGAATTTGTTAACATTTAAAATTGGATTCGTAAGAAATTCTGAAAATTTTGAAAAGTCGTCGATTTAATCGACGAGTAAAAATAGCCTTCCGAGGCACAGTCTCGGAATTCGACGAAACCAGTTCCATTGGATCCGTAATAGTTTATTATTGTCGGATTTCAAATTTCGGAGCAATCGGAGTTGCCATTTGACCGTGGCAGCTGAAAACGTTCAGAAATTCATTTAATCGGTTTAATTTAAAATCGATCGTTTATTTCTACAACTCGCACAGACGATCAAATTGGCTTCCGAAACACGTTCCATTGTGTTCGGAAGGCGGGTAAAACCTTACGGACGCCTGTCGGCACGTCTAATTTGGAGTTCGTTCGAAAATCTTGTTAAATTTGTAAATAATATTAAATAATATATATATACGTGTATATATACGCGTTCTCTACCGAAACCCTAGTCGTTCATCTCGTGGCCGCCAGTGTAAAATTCAATGGCCGAGAAGCATTGTTATTCCTCCTTGACTATCTCCTTATCCACTTAGTTTCGCGACTCGGCATCAACAGGGAAGTCGAAGAGCACGCTGAGCTCTTGCTATCCACCGGTGGAGATCACCGTTGGTGATCAAAGTTGACGGCAGTTTGGCGAGGAAGGCTGCGACTTCGAGCGCGAATTCCGAGATCATGGGGCAACCGAGTTCAACCACGTTCCAGGCGGTGGTGTCACGCGTGAAGGGCTTCGACTTGAAGCCGGCTGATCGACGTCAAGGCGAAGATGGTGGTCGCGGCTTGGAGGGATTTCTTGCGTGATTGGGTTCGTGCATTCCTGTAATCGCGTTTGGGATGAAGGAGCTTGTGGCCAGATTTCTTCATCTCCAGATCGAACGGCCAGATTTCGATTTAGGTTTAAAAATAAAATATAAAAAGAAAATTGTTTATTTAAATTGTATTCGAACTTTAACAAGTCGTATCTCCTTCATTCGTTATCAGAATCAAACGAAACCGGCGACGCCGGAATCGCAGAGACGAGAGCTACACTGCAGTGTAGATCCGGGACTGTTTCGAACTCGTTAAATTTTTTGGTTAAATCGAACGCGCTCGATTTAATTAGAAATTTGAACGATTGGCAACGTAAACTCAAGGTGAGTGTTTTATAACGCTCACAACGTACTAGAATATTTTGATGCTAATTAAATTAAATATTGTGAAGTGATATGATTTTTATTAGTCGTTGTTAATAAAATTTAACTGTCATCTAAATTGTCATCGAATTTAATGTTAGAAAACTGAAATTGACAGTCAAATTAGAATTGAAATTTAATCGAAATTAAATTACCGAACATTTACAACTATGAAATTTCTGTGATTTATATTGTCTGTTTGTATGATTGGTTGCGATGGATGCTATTGATTGATGTTTGAATGTTTGGATGTTTATTTGTTGTATATATCCTGTCATCACCCTGTGTATTATTTACAGTTGTAAATTAAATCGTTTTGAATAAATTGAGAAATAGGTTGAAATGATATATACCTATGACACTATGATTCGAATTGAAGTGATATATATCTATTCCTGAAATTTAATTGAAATAACTGATCACTTGGCCATAGGATAGAAAATTATATATGGGCACCGGATTGGTTAAATTAAATGATTTTTAAATTCTTTGATTTGGAATTACTTTAAATGGTTTGATTTAAAGGAATAAAATCTATTTTATAGAAATTGGATTTATCGCGAATTTGAGGTTGAGATGTTGAAATAAATTTTTGTTAAACACATTGGTTAATAATTGAAGTTAAGACTTTGAAATTAAAATTGTGATATGATTGAATTTTCGTAAATTGATTCGATTTTAAAGGATTCAAATTTTTATTTGGATTTGGAATATTATTAAGTAAAAGTGTGATAAAGACAACATTTTGAAATTTGAGGAAATTGGATTTGGGATAGAATTGAATTAATTTGAAATCGAAATCGATTAAACTGAAATTGAGATTTGAATCGACTGAATGAAATTTGAATTTGATTCAGAATTGGTAAGTTGGAAATTAAAATGGTTGACTTTGAAGCTATTTCAAATTTGGTTTTCTGAAGTTATTCTGCTATATAAGCTATCTTAAATACTTAAACTATTTTTGTTAAACTATTTTAACCTATATTAACTATATTAAAATTTTCAACCTATCTTAAACTATGTTAACTTATTTTAATCTATTTTTTTTATCTACTTAGCCCAATTTAATTTATTTAAAGTAATTTATCTATTTTAATTTATTTTAATCATATTTAATTTATTTTAAAGCTATTTAACCTATTAACTTATTTTAAATCTATTTAACTATATTAAATTAATTTAAATTATTTTGAAATCTATCTTTAATATTTAGAGTATTTTAACTATTTTCAATTATTTAAGCTACTTTAAACTATTCAAAAGTATTTTTCCAAAATTTCCAGATGGTCAATAAGGTGAAATGTTTATATTTAAATCTTGGATTTAAGTACGAATTGGGCTAAATGAAATTACAACCTAAAATTAAATGTGACGATTTTTGAAATTGAAATGAGATATTGGGACGAAATGTTTTTTTTTGAAATGAAATCGTATATTTTGCGTAAATACGATGAATTTGAAATGGATTTGATTTTTGAAGCGAACTTGATATTTTGATATCAATTATGAATTGATTTTGAAAATGTAAAAGAACCATCCGGTGTGTAATAAGCGTTCGGTTGTTAAAGAGACCGGGATCGGATATGGGCATACTCTCTGTCGATACCGAAAACCATTTTAACAACTGTGTACGTGGTGGAGATTCCAGAATGAAGTAGGATGGTTTGGCGACGATTCTATATGGTATGACGTGACCCTGACTCCCGTGAGTCAGCTTAGATGTGACTAAAATCAGGAGCTATACCGGGCCAATGTGAGGTCATTCCTCTTATCGAGCATATTTCTTCGATACCATTATATTGCTTTTGTGATTCGATTTGGTGGCCACCCCTCGATTGTTTGGGAGTGTGTCCGAGGTGGGCGGTAGTAGCTGCTATGCGTCACCACCAGTCCGGGAGTGCAATTGGTATATCTACCCTGGCATTTCCTCGTGTGCCGTGTTCACATGCCCTAGCGTGCCTTCTACGAGTTTGTTTTGTACCATACCTATGGGGTGCCCTCTGCGTAAACCTCTCGGAGGAGCGTACGGTACTGTATAGACTATGGGAATATATAAAATGTGTTAAGGGGGATATGGGTAACGCCTTAACGCTATTTTAATACTTTTACTTTACTGTAGACATATTATAATAGTGTATTGTACTATATAGTAGATAGTTTAACGGATCCTTAAGAGATGGAAAATCCCGTAACATCTCTTGAGTTATTGCACGCACGTCGACACTGGATAAGAGATGTCAAACCCCATAAAAATCTCTGACGCCGTTACACTCATCTTTATTTGCGATTGATTTAACTTACATAAGGATATTTTAGTCCTGACTCGAGTGTTTTGTCTTTTCATTACGCTCGGGTCAGTCCTGAGTTTTTCAGCTTATTGAAGATCTATTCTGGAGGACGAAGACGAAGATTTGGTATACTATTACTATTATTATCCATGCATCATGTTGTCTGCTGCATTATTTTATTTATTCTGTTGTATATGTATAACTCTGATAAATGATGAATAAATGATAATCAAAAAGTATATTAAACAGCTTCATGAACTGTTTATTTGATTATTATATTTTATCTTTCCGCTGCGAGATTCTGTGATTTTTCTTGTTTCTTTTCTCTTCTTTTCTTATTTACCCCATTAACAATCCTCCCTTTTGAATGGTTTGAGTTGACAAGAGTGTTTGATTGTCAATTTAAACTGTCCAAAAAGGTGGGTCGTCACATAAATGCTATGATGAGACAGTCAGACACAGTAAATTGACTTGTAATAAGTAAATTTTTCTAAAAAGATGATTACATAAAGTTCATTATAATTTTGAATGTCTTAGCTTTTCGGGAAAGAGGATCATTTCAAAGAACTCCTTTCCGATGCTCCTATTCTTGTGATTCCCCAAGGGAACCAAGAATTGATTGTTTATATTGATACTAGTCGTATTGGTTTAGGTGCCATTCTCTTGCAAAGGGAATGTGTTATCACATATGCTTCTTGACAATTAAAGCTTGTCGATACTAGATATGCCATTTATGATCTAGTGCTCGCGGCTATTGTTTTCGCCCTTAGAATTTGGCGTCATTATCTTTTGGGAGAGAAATTTGTTCTCTACAACGATCATAAATCTTTGAAGTATTTATTTTCTCAAAAGGAACTTAATTTGCGTCAACAACGTTGGCTCGAGTTCCTTGCATCTTATAATCTTGATATTCTTTATACTCCCGGAAGGAGAAATCGTGTTGCCGATGCCCTTAGTCGTAAGCAACAAGCGGTTGTTTCCATGATGATATCCGAATGGAGTGATCTCGAGAAGTTTTCTGGAGTGCATAATGTATTCCATGTTTCACATCTTCGTCGGTATCTTCATGATCCATCTCTTTTTGTTCAGCCTTCTGCTCTCGAAAGTCTGGATATTGAGCCGAATCTGACTGTCGAGAGGAAGCCACTTCGTATTGTCGATAGAGGTACGAAGCAGCTGAGAAGGATATCTGTTAATCTGATCAAAGTACAGTGGAGTACTGATGATCGGGATTGTACCTGGGAGACGAAGGAGAGCATGCATGCTTCGAATCCGGAATTTTTTATTTTAGGTACTTTACGTTATTCTATCTTATTCTTACCTTTCTTTGTTTTCCCTGTGTCGTCCCTTTTCGAGGACAAAAAGTTTTCAGTGGGGGAGAGTGTAACAACCCATATTTTTAACAAACATTTATTATTATTATTATTTATTTGTAAGCATTGATTTTAAATCATTTAAAAATGTGATTTTTGGAATTTTCCAATGTATTTTGGATTTTGTTTTCCAAATATAATTAAATATTGATTTTCTGGAAATTTCATATTTTGGTTTATCTTCTACTTTTATATTTTCTATTTCATTTCTATTTTCTATATTTTCAATTTTATTATTTTTCATTTCTCTACTTTCTATTTCTATTTTCTTTTATTTGATTTTGGCTTGGAAATTTAAAAGACTTTGGTTTCTTTTTCTTTAACTTATGACTTTTCCTTTGCCTAGCCTCTTCATTTTCCTCCTTAGCCATGCATTTTTCTTTCCAATAGCCGTACATACCATTTGTTTCCCATTCCTCTTTCTATTGTCATTTCTAACAAAAAGATTTTAAAGTAAGTTCTTGTTTCTTTGGCTTCCTCTCTGCTTTTCTTTTTCTATTTTCCTTTTTCTTTCTATTAAACAAGTTCGGCCATTACCTTGCTCCAACCCCTTCCTGACCATCTCACCACCATCACCACCTCCATGACCGGCCTCCATCACCATAACCACCAACCCATATGTTGCCGTGACCACATATATCCAAACCACCACAAAAATTGCCTTGAAACCCTAACCAAACTCCACTTATTCATTCCCTTCCTCCTTGTAGTCTCGACCACCACCACCTATGCCTCCTCCTCCAGCCACTACATGACCTGACCTGACACTGGCCGCACCTTCAGATGATGACCAGACCCTACCCTTGCCTTGAACCAGACCGAGCCATGTTTGCTATGGCCGAACCCACTTGAACCCCAAGACCTTCCATATGCCTTGTCTCTTTGCCTTCATAAACTCCTATATCTTCAACTTCTCTTTGCTTAGCCTTGATTTTGACCATGGCCGAACCTATTGCTACAGTAACCATCATGGCCGAGCCATGTTGTAATGGTCAAGCCTATTTGCTTTGATGGCCGAGCCCACTTGCATTGGTTAAGCCAAAGTTGTTTCATTTTGGTTCACATTTTACATTGTTTTGTCTTATTTTCTTATGTTGAATTATATACTTATATTTGTTATTTTTATTTGTTGTTGTAAGATCTACATCTTGGCTCATATTCTCCTCGAATCTAGTCGTGCTTTTCGAGTTTGTTTGTGTGTTTGAATTGATCTCTAGCTTTAAAAAGGTGAGTTTATCACTCTCGACAAATCGTACTTATATAAATGCGAAACAATGTCATTTGAATTGTAGTAGTTGACATGCTATGTTATATGTTCACTGTTAGTCCATAGGATAGTGGTTTTGATGACAACAACTATAGAAGTGTTATAAAATATATATGTGTAGGAAATCTATATGCAGGTATCAACAAAAGAAGACTGTACAGTAAAGAAAACAAAATTGATGAAGACAAAGATCAAGAGTTCAAGATTGAAGACTCATGAGATTCAAGATATTCAAGAGTTCAAGACAAATAATATAGTTAGGTTAGATATTTGTTAAAACTCCTTGAAAGCACTATCATTCTTTTTTATCCAATTTACTCGTGGAATGGAATCCACTTCGTTCTTGTTAAAGGGATGGAACCCTAGTGAGATGGAACTCACGAAATATCTAGTGGAACGGATAGTAGCCCTATTTTGTTATCCACTAATTTTGATTCAAAATGATTTTCAAAATTATCTCTTGTTTTATAAAATGATTTTCAAATATTCCTTTTCAAAAGAAAAACCTTCGTTCACATTTTCAAAAATGTTTTAGCCTCAAAATCATATTTATCATTTTGTTATATTTTGATTTCAAAATTGTCATTGATATTTTAGCCTCAAAATCTATTTTAATATTATATTTACTTTAGTTTATTTACTTTGATTTTAAATATATTTTAGTATATATACATATATACATTCATAAGTATTTCTACTTCTAAAATACCTTCTACAAATACATAGAGTCCATTTGAATAAAGTTGCATATGTTTTAAATCATCATTTTCAAAGTAAAGCAAATCATCATTTTTTACTAGACTATGTCGACATCCTATTTACCTGTCATGTCGATATGCTTCCCGTTACAGCAAAGGTTGTTTTCAAAAGAAGTGTCTATTCGTTTAAACCTCTTCGAATGGACACATCCATTCATTCTCTATAAATAGAGACTGTTATGAACGTTTTCCAGTAACTACTTTCTTTATTTTCTCCCCTCTTTACTCTCTTATCTTATTTTCTAATCATCCTATCCATATTCTGCCGAAATCTTAAGTGAATCAAACCAGAATATCTCTAGTTTGATTCTCTGCCACTCTCTTCAAAGAATCTCAGTGCTTATCAGAGTTATAGATACATTTGTACTCAAAGAAACTTGTGTGGGGTTATAAAGGTGTGATCGTGTCCTTGGAAATCGATCGGGTGAACTTGTGTCCTGTGAATCAAGTGGTTCTACCCAGAGACCTGAGAATCTGGAGGGTGTACCTCGTTGCCTTGGAATCGAGGGATTGTAATCTAGATTATTATTGAATAGAAAGCCGTACGGGTTGTGCGGGACTGGATGTAGGGTAACACCGAACCAGTATAAAATTCCTGGTGTGTTCTTTCCTTTACTTGCTTTTTATTTATATTTGCATTTATTTGTGATTCTGTGATTTGATCTGTGATTGTGTATTTGCATTAAGTTAGTTAATTCAATTTAAATCAAAGAAGTTTTAAAGAAATTCTTAAAACACTATTCACCCCCCCTCTAGTGTTAAATAGCCTTAAGATCATCTTCCGCGTTCCTTTCATTTGGTATCAGAGCTAGTTTTTCAAAGTATTCATAACCTGATTTTTGAAAAGTAACAATGGCTACCAACACTGGTATTTCTAGTTCATTTGTAGAGGGTCAGTCCACTGCCAGACCACCACTTTTCAATGGCAGTAACTATGCATATTGGGCATGTAGAATGAAGATATATTTACAATCCATTAGTTTAGAAACATGGAATATGACACAAACTGAATACACTGAGCCCAGAACTGATTTTGCTCAATGGACGACCGTTCAAAGAGAAGTGGCTCAAAACAATTCAAAAGCCATGAATATTTTATTTTGTTCACTAGATAGAAATGAATTTAATAGGGTATCTATTTGTAAAACTGCATATGAAATCTGGAAAACTCTGCAAGTTACTCATGAAGGAACAAGCAAAGTTAAACAGACCAAAATTTCTATTCTTACTAATCAATTTCAATTATTTAAGATGTTGCCTAGTGAATCTATTCCAGATATGTATAGTCGTTTTCAGGATATTGTTCATTCACTAGTATCTCTGGGAAAAGCAATCTCCGAAGAAGATCAAGTCAGGAAAATTCTGAATTCACTCACTCCAGAATGGGATTTGAAGACACTGGCGATTGAAGAAGCAAATAACATCAGTACCTTGAAGATTGATGAATTAATTGGAAATCTGATGTCATATGAAGTTCAAATTCAGGGAAGAAGGGAGAATAAGTCATCAGAAAAAAAGTCCATTGCCTTCAATGCACTAACTGGTGAATCAGACTCTAGTGATGATGATGAAGAAATAGCCTTCATGACAAGAAACTTTCGAAAATTCTTGAAGTATAGAAAAATGAATAATCATAAGAGAAAAAGTTTTGGAAATAACACTGAATCACTCAAAAACATCAAATGCTTCAATTGCAATGAGTTTGGTCATTATCAAAGAGACTGTCCACATATAGAAAAGCAAACTCCTCAATCAAACAAAGAATATTCAAAGAAAAGAAAGAAAGCATTTGCAGCAACACTGGATGATTCAGATACGTCCTCAAGTGATGATGAACAGAAAACAGGATTGGCAAATATGTGTTTTATGACAACTCAGAATTCAGATAATCAGGATGATATGGAACTCAAACAAGGTACACGTTTACTATTTTAATTGGTTGAAAATTGGTTGCTTAGAATAGTTTATTAGTTAAGTATATAATTGATTTTATTAACTTAAATTTTTTTAAATATCTTTTAAAAAAATTTATAAAATATTATTTTTATATTTTCTGTATAATATATTTTCAAAATATATTCAGACAATAATCATAATATATATAAGTGTATATATATATATAAATCTTGTACATGCTTGAAATCATTTTTGCAAAATATGATGTGCATGTCGACATGGCACGTATTGGTAATGTCGACATACCTGTAGCAAATCAGATTTCTAAATTTGAATTCAAAATTCAAATTTCCCTCCACCTTTTCACTAACTCCTATGTTCTGAATAGTTATGACTCTTTGACCAGAGAATCCACCTATTCAACCTCTTTATATCTATCTTCTATCAACACTTATCTCCATCTTCAATTCAAATTCAAAACAACTTTTATCTTCAAACACTCTTATCTCTTCAAAAATGGCATCCACTAGCAACGTAGCCGGAATGAGACTGTCAAGAGCCACCAAAGATCATCTCTACAATAATAGAGATGCCATACTTGCATACATTAATTATGCAACTTATGGAAAAGTTCATTCGGGTAATTTTGCTATTTTTAATGACTTCGCTTCTTATGAAATTGATGCTCTCTTTCAAAACAATGGTATTCTAAGCTTGGTTGACAATAACCAAAATGATTTTGTTTGCTATCCAAACCTTGTCAAAATGTTTTATGCAAATTTAAATCGTGGTTTTTATAATGGAAGGGATGATGAAGTGTGGAGTAGTGTCAAGGGGACACAAATTGTTTTGGATACCGATGTTTTAGGAACCATACTTGAGTGTAAAAGTACCGGTTCCAATCTTTCTTCTTTTGAAATCGAGGAAACCGATCGTGAAACTTTTCACAATATTTTTGAGGAAGAAATGGATTTCAAAAACAAATTTTTTCGACCAAAAGCTCGTATTGTTAATCTTCTCCTTCAACGCACTATTACTCCGAGATCGGGAAATTACAATAACCCGACTCAAAAAGTGTGTAAGGCTCTTTTTGCAATTTTTGGAAATTATGATATTAATTGGGCACAAGTTATCTTGGATGAATTTCGACACAAAAACTTGGATTCGGGAGAGAATGCATTATATCATGGAATATACCTCACTAGAATTTTTAATTACTTTGGAGTGGATATGAGAGGTGAAGAATTCTTTCCAAGAAAGGTTTTTAATCATTCCAATATTTCACTTATGAAAATTCCGCACGTGTTTCAACCATACGAAACACTAACGGAAAAAGAAGCACGATTGGGGTATGAGGAAATGCAAGAAGATGAGGAGGAAGAAGAAGAAGAGGAAGAGGAGGAAGAAGAAGGTGAAGAAGAAGAAGGTGAGGAAGAAGAAGAGGAAGAAAGTGAAGAAACTTCCTTAGAGAGTATTGATTTTCCCACACGACCATCAAACAAGATTCTCCTTCACAATCAACGAGTGATTGTGAAAAATCAAAAAGCTCTCAAACACTCCGTAAACAAAAAATTGGACAAAATGTCCAATACTATGAACAAGTTCTTCTCCAAAATCAGCAAGAAGCTCAATATCTCATCATCTTCATCCTCATATACTAGTTTCTAGAATTTACTTTTTGTATATCAATGAAATTTGGTGTATTAAAAGTTGTATCTTTATGTTTTCTTTATGAAATTCATGTACTTCTCTGTTCTAGTATGAAATGAAGCTTATTCTCTGTTTATCTTACTGTTACTCTTATTTATATCAAGTAATATATATATATAAATCATATGTATTTACACTAAAAATTCAAAAATAAGATGTGCAAAATCTGCTATGTATGTCGACATACTGTATAGAGGTCATGTCGACATATACTGGTAATATTCTGAATGGACATTTCAATTTGAAATTCAAAATAACTCCTTATGTCTATTCATTTCAAACGACTTTCCTGTCTATTTAAGTCCTATTTTCTTCCAGAAAACTTCTCATAACTTCTCTCTACTCTTATCTACTTATTTCCTTCTTACTTATCATCAAAATGGCTTCATCCTCTTCAAATCTAAGTGATAATCTTGAAGAGACTCTTAAATCCTTCAAAGATATTCTTACTTTTATTCTACGAAATCAGAGGCACTTAGAACTGAGTCAAATGCAGATGATAAAGGAACAAGAAAGGCATTTCGATGCACTACGATGGATGATCTCCGCTCTCAACAAAGAGGATCTCCAAGTAAATCCACCGAAGACATTGCTCCAGGACGATGAAGATTGGGAAGTAATCAAAGCGGATCCCATCTTTGGAAAAGAGGGATGGGTTGAAGTTCCACGTAACATTTAACTTGTTTGATTTGGTTTAAAATTGATTTGATTTGAAATACTTGATTTGGTTTGGTTTTAAACATGGTTGATTTATGATAACTTACTATATTGATTATGTATTAAGACATAAATAGGTGTGCTTATGTTTGATTGATTTGTCTACTTATTGTATGCATTTTCTTTTCATTTAACAAGTTATGTATATAGTGATATGAATAAATAATTTGTGGTTACACTCATTATTCTCATTCTTATATTACTCATATATCATTCTGAGTATACAATATTTAGCATTGTTATAACTAGTTTCAGTATTATTAATGATAACACTATCATTAATATCATAGATTTAGGGAGAGTTAGTGTCATTTTTTTTGTTGATGACAAAGGGGGAGAAGTATAAAATAGGTTAGTTAAGCATAGATTAAGGGGGAGTTATTAGATTTAGGGGGAGTTATAAGGAGAATATAAATATTTTATAAACAAAGGTTGTCATCATCAAAAAGGGGGAGAATGTTAGTCCATAGGATAGTGGTTTTGATGACAACAACTATAGAAGTGTTATAAAATATATATTTGCAGGAAATCTATATGCAGGTATCAACAAAAGAAGACTGTACAGTAAAGAAAACAAAATTGATGAAGACAAAGATCAAGAGTTCAAGATTGAAGACTCATGAGATTCAAGATATTCAAGAGTTCAAGACAAATAATATAGTTAGGTTAGATATTTGTTAAAACTCCTTGAAAGCACTATCATTCTTTTTTATCCAATTTACTCGTGGAATGGAATCCACTTCGTTCTTGTTAAAGGGATGGAACCCTAGTGAGATGGAACTCACGAAATATCTAGTGGAACGGATAGTAGCCCTATTTTGTTATCCACTAATTTTGATTCAAAATGATTTTCAAAATTATCTCTTGTTTTATAAAATGATTTTCAAATATTCCTTTTCAAAAGAAAAACCTTCGTTCACATTTTCAAAAATGTTTTAGCCTCAAAATCATATTTATCATTTTGTTATATTTTGATTTCAAAATTGTCCTTGATATTTTAGCCTCAAAATCTATTTTAATATTATATTTACTTTAGTTTATTTACTTTGATTTTAAATATATTTTAGTATATATACATATATACATTCATAAGTATTTCTACTTCTAAAATACCTTCTACAAATACATAGAGTCCATTTGAATAAAGTTGCATATGTTTTAAATCATCATTTTCAAAGTAAAGCAAATCATCATTTTTTACTAGACCATGTCGACATCCTATTTACCTGTCATGTCGACATGCTTCCCGTTACAGCAAAGGTTGTTTTCAAAAGAAGTGTCTATTCGTTTAAACCTCTTCGAATGGACACATCCATTCATTCTCTATAAATAGAGACTGTTATGAACGTTTTCCAGTAACTACTTTCTTTATTTTCTCCCCTCTTTACTCTCTTATCTTATTTTCTAATCATCCTATCCATATTCTGCCGAAATCTTAAGTGAATCAAACCAGAATATCTCTAGTTTGATTCTCTGCCACTCTCTTCAAAGAATCTCAGTGCTTATCAGAGTTATAGATACATTTGTACTCAAAGAAACTTGTGTGGGGTTATAAAGGTGTGATCGTGTCCTTGGAAATCGATCGGGTGAACTTGTGTCCTGTGAATCAAGTGGTTCTACCCAGAGACCTGAGAATCTGGAGGGTGTACCTCGTTGCCTTGGAATCGAGGGATTGTAATCTAGATTATTATTGAATAGAAAGCCGTACGGGTTGTGCGGGACTAGATGTAGGGTAACACCGAACCAGTATAAAATTCCTGGTGTGTTCTTTCCTTTACTTGCTTTTTATTTATATTTGCATTTATTTGTGATTCTGTGATTTGATCTGTGATTGTGTATTTGCATTAAGTTAGTTAATTCAATTTAAATCAAAGAAGTTTTAAAGAAATTCTTAAAACACTATTCACCCACCCTCTAGTGTTAAATAGCCTTAAGATCATCTTCCGCGTTCCTTTCATTCACATCTACCTATTATTTGACATTATATAATGATATAACCTGTTTATATACTTGTTACATCACCTGACATCATATGATATGTTTTACTGTTTATTTATTTTATGTTTCTCACACTGCAAGTTCCCTGTTAGAATAGAATCACTATGGGTTGAAATGATACATACCCGAACGAACTTTAGAATAAGGAAAAGTCGTTATGAGCTGAAATGATAGGCTCGAGCGATTTTTATTTTATTTGACTTGGGATTGCGGGTTTGAAATGATAGAACTTGGGGTTTTATATATTACGGGTTGAAATGATATATTATCCGTATCACTTGACCTAGGTTAGAAATTATTATACAGATCCGTGGTTATTTTTATATATTTTCTGAAAATATTTAAGTATTATTAAATGTAAAATATGATATTTTAATTTAAATTTGGATTTAAATGATTTAAATAAAGCTTTAGTGATTTTTGCAAGTTAAAATGTAAAGTAAATAAATGGATAAAATGCACCTTATATTTTGACTTATTTTGATAATAGGAAAATTTAGTTTCAAATGGAAATTTAAGTTTGACTTATTAAAGAATATTTTATTTATGAAATGGGTATATTTTTAATAAGGTGATAAGTTATTGGGTAAAATAAAAGATGAGAAAAATAGTGTATTTTGACATAATAATGAATTATGGTTTTAATTGGATATTTATTTATAAAATTTATTTTATTTAAATCATAAGTTAAATGATATCAAATGAATATTTTCTGAAGCGTGAGATATGATTTTATAAGTTAAAAATGGTAAAAATTGAAGTTTTAATGTTTTTGAAATGTTATAATAAATCTGGAATTAGTATTGGTAGCATTCCGAAAATGCTGTGGTTTTAAGACTGCATTTGCTAAGTGCTTTCATTTCTGAAAGTAAACTATATTCTGAAATATTAATAAAGCTACTGTAGCACTTTGTAAGTGGTGCTGTTTCTTAAATTAAACTAAGCTCTGAAATACTAAAATACCTACTGTAGCACTTTGTAAGTGCTGCTGTTTCTAAAGCTGAACTATTTTGAAACTAATATACCTACTGTAGCATTTTGTAAGTGCTGCTGTTTCTGAAATTGACAATGTTTTGAAATACTACTATATCTACCGTAACACTTCATAAGTGCTGTTGTTTCTGAAAATACAATGTTTTGAAATTTTGTAATTAAATGAATGAACTCAAAAAATGCTATAATTCTGGAAATTGAATATTTGATTTGAAAGTATAGTGACTTCATATTTAAATGAATTAAATGAATTATTTTGATTTGGAATATAAACCATTTTGAAATTTATAACCACGGGTTATAATAACGATTGGTTGTTAAAGAGACCGAGATCGGATATGGATATACTCTCTGTCGATACCAAAAACCACTTTAACAACTGTGTACGCGGTGGATATTCCAGAATGAAGTAGGATGGTAGCGACGATCCTATTGAGGTATATACGTGGACCTGACTCCCGTGAGTTGGCATAAGGTGGCTAAAAAAGGAGCAATTCCAGGCCAATGAGGTAGCTCCTCTGATCGGACACACTTTTTCGATACCATTCTATTAATTTGTGATTGATTGGGTGCACCCTTTGATTTTTGGGAGTGTGGCTCGATGTGGGCGGTAGTGGCTGTTATGCGTTACCACCAGTCCAGATGCGTAATTGGTATATCTACCCTGGCATTGCCTCGTTGTGCCGTGTCACCTACCATAGCGAGCTTTACTATGAGTTTGTATTTGTGTCGTACCTATGGAGTATCCTCTGGTAGCCTCCTGATCTGGAGGTACTATGGTATTGTATAGACTATGGGCACTATTATGTGTTAAGGTGGAAAATGTAAAGCCTTAACGCTATTTTTAAATAAGTTTACTTTACTGTAGACATTATTATAATAGCGCATATTACTACATAGTAGATAGTTTAACGGATTCTTAAAGTATGGGCGATCCCAAGCATCCTTTAAGTTACTTGTGCATTTCTATTACAGTTCACTTGCGTCGGTTTACATTGTATAAGTATGTATGTCCTGACTCGAGTGTTTGTGTTTTTGCTTTATGCTCGGGTCAGCCAGAGTATTACAGCTTTGGATTCACCTTCTGGAGCTAGAGATTGCTGGAGTTTATCTGTTTATCTAGTTGTCTTTCCATTTTAGTTATTTCATTCAGCTTTGGTTATGTAATTGTGAACTTATGTATTCAGACTTCTGTTGTATCTGTTTTTCAGACTATGGTATTTTGTATCTGTTTTGAGACTATGTATTGTAGTGGCTTCATGAACCACTATTTATTTTATTTTCTGCTGCGAGTTATTCTGATATTCTGTGTTTGTGATTCTGTGGTTGGTTTTATTTGCTCCAAATTTATTTACAATCTATTGTTTTGTATTATTCAAGTCTGACATGTGTGGTTTTATTGTCGATTTGAATGGTCCAAAATAGTGGGTCGTTACAAATGTTCTTTCAAAGACTAATTCATTTGTCTCGTCAAGTATGAGAGACATAGCTTAAGCATAGAAAACCAAACCATAAAAGATTTCAAAGTTGAATGTTGATTTGGAAAAACGAATGTCGTTTTGTTAAAAATCGTATGAGTTGTTTTATTTTCGATGATTTTTGGGGTATAAAGGATAATTTGTTGAAGTTCAAGTTTATTTTCACCAATTTGAAAGTCAAGCTTATCATTGAAAACTTCTTCAGAATTATTGATTGTAAAATCAAAATGGTGATTTAAATCTTCCCATTCAGAATTTAACAACTCATCTTCGAAAAGTCCAAAAAAATTGTTTTCTCTAAACTCGTCTTCCTTTGTTGAATTATTCACAACTTCATTGCATGTATCAATTTCAAAATCTAAAGTTGTTGTATTCAATTTTTCAAAATCAAAAAAAGTGTAACAACCCGCATATCTATCGATTTTATATTTAAATATTTTATCGTTAGTCGAATGTTAGTCCGAAAAGCTACTTTTTGCATACGGTCAAATTAGGACTCGAGACCACCCCCATTGAGTTCAAAATGACGTTTGCGATCTTTTTGAGTGTAAACTTCGATATGTTTGGAGATAGTGAAATTTTCGTCACTTTTCCCACTTGTGACTTTGGTTGGGACTGCACCTTCTTAACTCAGCCCAACCCCCCTCTTCTCTTCATCACTTCATCAAACACTTCAAGCTTCTTCAAAAATGGTGGGGGGAAAGAGAAATTAAAATTCCAAGCTCGAGATCTTTAGTAAATTCAACATCAAACTCCGAATTCAAGGTGGAGAACATAGATTCAAGCTAGGGGTTGATTCTTGCTTCGTTCTTAAGCTCTCCAACATCAATTTCGTGGAAAAGGTGAGATTTTTGATCTCACATCTTGCCTATAATCGTCATTGGACTGTTGGGAATGATTCCTCATCACTTTAGCATGTTTGTTGCATTTGGTTTGGATTGGATTGGCGAAAAATTCCAAATTTTAGTGATTTTGGTGAAAAAACTGCTACTAGGTCGTTCTGGCCATTTTTAGCTCGTTCGGAGTTAGGTCGTCCATCCATAGGTCGTAGGTCGCCTGCGAGTTAAGTCTTAGGTCACCTGCGAGTTAAGTCTTAGGTCACCTGCGAGTTAAGTCTTAGGTCACCTGCGAGTTAAGTCTTAGGTCACCTGCGAGTTAAGTCTTAGGTCGTCGCCGACCTATAAATCCCAGGCAAAATCTTAGGTCGTTGCCGACCTAAAATCCCCAGGCAAAACGTTAGGTCGTTCCCGACCTAAAATCCCCAGGCAAAACGTTAGGTCGTTGCCGACCTATAATCTCCAGGCAAAGTTAAGTCGCTCGAATTTTGTTAAGTCTTAGGTCGTTGCCGACCTATAATCCCCAGGCCAAGTTAAGTCGTTCGCGAGTTAAACCTTAAGTCGTAGGTCGTCTCCGACTTATCCCCCAGTTAAGTCGTTCAAGTTAGGTCGTCGCCGACCTTACACTTGGTCTTTTGAGTTCGCGAATTCCTTAGGTCGTATGACCTATTTTTCCTTAGGTCGCTGGACCGCTTGCCTTTACTAGGTCGAACCCCGAATTACTCTGCGTAGGCAATCTTATCTGACAAAGCAATTATCAGAATTTCTACTTTGATGGTTTTGGGATTGACTTCTTTGGACTTTACTCACGTCTTCGAACGTGAATTGATTTGTTTCTACAATCGTTTTAATGACTTGTCATTTTAAAGATATATGAAGGTTTCAATACTAATAGTAAATATCAAAACTCTTTCATCAAAGCGATTTCAACACTATTTTAAATATCAAAAGTTCGTTTTCTCAAACCGATTTTCAATCTACTAGTATATACAAGCCTTTACTTCACTCGAATGAGAAATCGACTTAAACGACTTAGTAAAACGAGTGGTATGAAACGCTTGCGTTCACTTCGTCGGTTAGCTCTTGGACTTGTTCGATTGAACCCTTTTCGTGACAATTTCCTAGTGAAGATTTACAGCTTGTTCGTAAATATTTAAGTTAAGCAAGTGGTTATGGGACATGAAGCTAAACTCATATATTTACTAGCTTGGTGTGATTGACACTTCTCGCTGATCATGATGATCATTTTATGATTTAGACTAGCATTGTGCGATGTCTCTTTGTTTGCAAGGTAAGACTAGACCGCAATAGTGTGATTCCGACTCACACACATCTCTCTGTCCGCAAGGTTAGTCTAGGCCGCAGTAGTGTGATTCCGACTCACACATATCTTTTTGTTTGCGAGGTTAGGCTAGACACCACTTGTGTGATTCCATTCACACATACCTTTCTGCTTTTTGGTTAGCCTAGGCCTCAATCAGTGTGATTCCGACTCACACATATGGGGTAGCTCCCCATGGTCTTCGGACCATCATGTGATAGGCCTCTTTCTCTTTTTATGATTTCTGGATTTCTTGTTTGATTTCTGGATTTTTATGTCATTGACTTGTTATGAGTACAAGTTTAGGGTATGATGCCCTCTTTGGATCTTTGAGAAGATTCTCGTGATATTGATCATTTCTCATCGGTTGATCTCCTGTTGATCATCATTTTCATACTTATAGTAGTATGTCAGTATGGATATTCTATGTTTATGCCATATCTTTTATTCTATATCATGTCATCTGATATTTATAGTTAGACTGATCCGTTTATTATTTTCTTAAATAATACTCGGGTCAGACCGAGATGTTACAGGTGCTTCTGCTTGACTTCCTTCCGGGATTTGCTACTCTGACTTTTGGCTGACTATTTAGTTTAGCAGTTTTTGTTGTATACACTTGAGATATGGACTCATAGTTGTATTCTTTTTGTATAGCACAGGTTGCTATTCTTTTGTATTATTGTGGAACTTTTTGACCACTACTCTGATGTACACTTTCATGTGTTAGTTATATATATTCATATCTTCTTCCGCCTTTGTGATATGGATGTCTGTGACTGCTTTGTGTTATGTTTATTTCTATGTTTGTTTCCGAAGATTATTTTATAGCCACCGTGTGATAATCAATTACATGGATGGTCGCTCCTCAACAGCCTTATTCTCCGTGCTAGTTGACAGCACTACATCGTAGTGTCCTTGGCTAGCGTGGGTATTGAGGTGGGGCGTCACAAAAAGGGAGATCGAATTTTTTGGTTCCACAGTCTCAAAAGAATTGAAATCCAACTCAATTACTGCATTTTCAACAACTTCATTAAGATCGTCATTTTCAATTTAAAAAGTTGTCATTTGAAAATCATCAATTTTAGTAAAAGGTGGATTATCACTTGACTCGTCACACGTTGGAATTTGATTTAGTTTCTCATGTTGTTTCATGTAGGTTTCAAACAACAAATCCATGTAATCTTTGTGAATTTCTTCCATTTTCTCAACAAAATCAAATTTATAATTATTAATTTGAGGATTTTCAATTTGAATTTGTTGAGAACAAAAATTGTCCATTACACCATAATTGAAATTATTCTCATTGTCAAAATCAAAAAAGTGGTTCACATTTTCATTTGACTTTGAAATTCATTTTGGAGTTCGAAGTTGTATTGGCATGAGTTATAATCGCAATCATTTGAATTTTGAAGTGAATTCAAATTTTTATTATTTTGAAATCCTTGACTTGAGTTATTGCACATATTACTCAAATTATTTATCATTTGATTTCATTGTTCAAGTAAAGACCAAATCGTTTCAATATTATTTTCAAGAGTTGAGGGTTGGTCATCATTTTGAAAACTTTATGGTGCAAAATTCGAATTGTTTGTACAATAGTTGTCATTAAAATATCCATAAGAGTTTGGTGTGAAACTATATGGATTATATTGATTTTCACAACTATTGTAAAATTCCCACGAGTAGGGAAATTCAAACATTTTCAAAATGTTATTTTTATAAAGGAAAACAATTTACCAAAAGGAATTTAAAAGGGAAATTTGATTTTTTTTCGTTTTGTTTCTTTGGATTTTGGAAAAAAAAATTCTTTCTTTTTTTTGTTCTTGAAAAGATTATATATTTTTATGGATTTTTTGTTTTTCTAGAAAAAGCTAAATTTTTTTGTTTTTGGATTTTTGTTTTCAATTGAAAATTTTCAAAGGAAAAGATAAAAAATACTAAGTTAAGGAAAATTTACAATTTTTTTTAAATATGCATGAAATAATGCAACTAAGAGAATGCAAGGACTTAATTACAAATTTCTGTCCTTAGTAGCTCCTAACCCAAAATTGTATAATCACACATTGTCTTAATCCAACAAGATAGTTCTTAGCCAAGTAACAGACATGAGTTATCGGTGCACCACGAATCATCGTAGCAATGCTGCCGAAGATTTAAGTACCTTCAGAGAAATAATCAGTATAATATTTATGAATCACCATAATATTTATAACTGATTATTGCTCTGTCGTAGCCTATACACCAAGAAAATAAATTGTTTAAAGAAGACAACTTGTCAAGATACAATTAAGCCCTAGATGAGCTCGCGACACCCTTAAGTCAAAGTCTAACCGTTATTATTAGTTAAGTTCTAAGATGAAATGTAATTTGTGGGTCATGGAAGGGGTGATGAAATCTCCCATCTTATGTGGATTTGGGTGTGCCCTTAAAAAGGAAAATAAGATGTTATGAATGCAAAACAGAAATTAAACATGATTTAACGATGCAACTACGAATGAAATTTGTTTTTTTTTTTGATTTTTTTTAAAATGCAAGCAACCAACAATCCAAGGAAACTAAAAACAAGAGATGAGGGAACGATACCAGAGCGTGCTGAATTATCAGCAAATTATTTATTTTTTCAAAGCAGCAATTTTTTTAAGCAAGCAATTTGGTAAGCAGAGCAAACTAGCAAGCGATTCTTCCTTTTGAATTTCTGCTTTTGCAACCTAAAACTAAAAACAAGATATATACAGTTATATATATATATATATTAAGAAAAAGAGAATAATATTTATGCAAAAGAAAAGTTAAAAACAATCTACTTACAAACATGGGCTCAAAAGCAAAACATGGCACTCAATCTCAAAATACTCACTTAACAAAACAAACCACAAATTTAATACAAAACTTAACACACCCAAACAATTTTATAAACAAAAAACAAAATGCAAATTGTGGATTATTATTATTATTAAAAATAACATAAAGTTGCACTTAAAATAAAATAAAATGCTCAGCCCAATAAAAAAGAACTGCAAGCCCACAAACCCAAACCCGCTAGTCAATTAAAAGATTGAAGCAAAACCAATTACAGTCGATTAAAACCTACTAGTCAAATAATTCGTTATCTTCTGTTAAATAATAATAATAATCGCGAATTGAAAGAAAACTTGAAAAATTCTATCAATTTGGAAATCGTGAATGGAAATTGCAATTGGATGGGGTTGTTTTGGTTCGGCGATTTTCGCATGGCGATTTTCGGCAATTTGGCCGAGGATGGTCGCAGGTGTTTCGATGATGGTCGATTTGGGTTTCGAGGCGATGTTGAAATTCGTGAATTGCAGAGGTGGTTTTGTATGACAGATGGGTTCAGGGGGAGTGTGATGAGTTGTTGAGAAGTAGTGTTGTTGATATGGCAGATGATGAAATATGTACTGAATTGTTAACAAAGGTGGCTTCAGTGAGATGTGTGCAGACAATATGTGAAGTAGTGCACAGAGACTGATGCAGTGAAGTTTGTGGTTTGAAATGGTGAATGATGATGACGCAAGTGTATGTTGTTGACAGAAAATAGGGTTGAACTGACAACAGACAGAGAGAATGTTGAGAGATGATGTGAAGAACTGTATGGTAGGAGTATTTTAATGCAATGCAGAGGTAGAGACCGTGAATGCAATGTAGGGGCAAAATGGTTGTTTTGTATGTATGTAAGACGATGCATAGAAAATGTAAAAATCAGAGCACCAGTTTTATATAAGGCAGGTGGATAGCAATGTGATGGTGAAGTATGGTGAGTGTGGTGGTTGCAGTGAAGGTTTGAAGTAAATGGTCAGTGAGTAAATTGATGTATGTGCAGGGCAGTGAGGTGTTTGGATGAAGTTTGTGCAGGGCAGTGGGAAGTTGATGAACTGGAGTGGTGATATGCATAGTGAGGAAGAAAGAGCATGCACAGTGTAGCAGGCAGAGGAGGGAAGTAAACAGAGAAGTGTTTGTATGTATGAAGGGGGATAGACAGAAATTGTAAGGGATCAGAGAATTGGATGTGCAATCAGAGGTGAACTTGTAGCAGAAGAGACCGATGTAGTTTAGGTGAGATGGACAGTGAGTTTTTGAGGCAAGGTGATGAAGGGGCAGTGGATGGTATTGATGATAGTGTGCAGTTGACAGAGTGAAGAGAAGTTGTTGAAGGTGGTAAATGGACTGATGTAGTGGTGTGGTGGTGTGTTGGCAGTGAAGAAAATTTTGTATATGGACTTGACAGTAGGAGGTTGCACTGATGTGCACTGGTGAAGGGGGGGGAATGAATGTGGGGTGGTATGTTTGGTGATGCAGCAGTATTTTGTGTTTTGGTATGTGCACTGGTAGTAGATGGGTAGGGGAGGAGATGTGGTTGGAACTGATTAGGAGATGGTATGTGGTTTTGTTGGTGCGTAGTTTGTGATGTATTGACAGGTAGAACAGTGAAGTGAAGAAATGCACAATGATGGAATTTGATGTGCATGCAGAAATTGACAAGGCTTGTTGGCAATGTAACAGTAAAACGGGATTGTTTGTAAATGTAAAATCAAAACAAAAGTTGTAAAATGTAAAGGAAAATAAATTTTTTTTTTTTTGAAATGAAATTGTGGATATATATATATATATATATATATATATATAAAGAGTGCAAATGCAAAAGAAACTAGAAAACAAGAGATGCACACAAACAAAATGAAAACAAAAATTGCACACAAACACACAACAATAATTTTTTTAAATGCAAATTAACACACAAAACAAACACACAATAAAATCAAACGAAAATAATTCAAAGAATAGAAATAAAATAAAATTAATTCCCCGGCAACGACACCAAAAACTCGTTGAATCGGCTAATTTTCTATCGGATTAGAAAACCGCCAAAAAATTGTAATAAAAATAACCGCAAGCGCACGACGTACAATTTTATTACGTGGCGAGGACGGATCGATCTGCAGGAAATTGAAGTGATTAAAAATTCCACTCAATCAAATTAACCAAGAGTTTGAAGTTGTTTAAGCTAAAAATGTAAAAAACCAACAAAAGAAGGTGAATAAAAATATGAGAGTAAAAGCCAATTTAGAGGCAATTTTCTTCTCATGATCACATAAATCAACATAATGAAATTATGATCTCTTTTTTTTAGTTATTCGTGAATTTAGTTAATGTGTTTATCATAAGTATGGCATGTTTGTGCTATTAATTAGCCTAACATAAACCATCAAACTTTAACACAGCCTCTAAACCACTTGTCAACTCTCATGAAAATGATAATGAAGTTAAAAATAAAACCTATTCGAAGCATGATCTATTTACTATTGATTAGTAATATAGACCATCAAATTTTGATTCTAAAATCCACTTTATTACCAACATCATATATAGATGAAGAGATAATTTGTGTTTATGTTTGTTTAATCATAGCCTATTTGGTGTCAACAACATAGGCTATCAAATTCAAAGTTAAACAACAAAAATTTTACCACATCAAACATTCCATTAAGCACAAAAAGAGATCATAAATTATCAAATATGTTGAATCTACATGATTAAGAGAGCTTCATTACCAATAAATTGAAGGGGTTTAGCTTCTCATATTTGTTATCATTCAACAAATGTAGATTTCAACATAGAAAACAAAAGAAGCGCAAGCTAATTAAAATAAAAAGAGAGCTAAACAACTTGTATAAAAATAAAACTAAACCACTAACATGAAATAAAAGAGAGCATGTAAATAAAAATGAGCATGAAAATAAAAGCAAAGAAGAAAAAGAAGCTTAAGAAGCCATTTTATTTCTCATATAATTTGTTGCTACCACTAAACTAACTACAAGGTGGTGCTTAGAGCTTATTACATGGAACATAAGGGGTATTTATACATGCCTAAAACCTTAATCCATATTTTAGGGGACTACCCAAAATTTCCCTCTAGGAGATGTAACCTCCAAGTAATCATTAGCATGAGCATAATCCTCCATTTAAATGTGCATGTAGCTTTAATCTCCACTAACATATGCATTAGCTCCTAATTGTAGATCATGGTAAGTGGGTAGGTGGGGTCCTTCATGTTGTATGAATTGATTTATTTCCATCTTCATTCGTTTCCTTTTCTTGTGCATGCATATTTTCATGAAGCCTCTTCATATTTTTCCATCCAAATTCCTAAAAATAAAAATAAAATGTGCAAATAAATATTCTCAAATTAATTCACACAAAAAATGACCATTTTTCCCCATATGAAGATGAATAAATGATGATTTGAAAATAATTGAATTTTGGTTTAAACATGTTAAAATACCTTATATGCTCACTAATTTAATTAAATTAGATTAAATATGGAAGTAAAAATATGCACATTTACACATCAGTGTAGAAGAAGGATTAAAGGCTTGTTTCACCATCTCCCTAGGATGGTTGCTTTGGCCTAGCCCAGAGGTAGGATCAAAGGCTTAATTTGATCATCACTCGGTGCTTTGGCTGGGCATAGGAGTGAAACCAAAGTCTTGTTTGACCATCTCCTTGTGTGGTTGTGTTGACCGAGCCTAAAGACAGGATCAAAGGCTTAATCTGACCATCACTCTTTGGATAGATGCTTTGGTCGAGTGTAGAAGCAGGACCAAAGCTTTTTTGACCATCTCCCTTGGATGATTGCTTTTACCGAACCCCAAGGCAGGATCAAAGGCTTAATTTGACCATCACACTTTGGATGGGTACTTTAGCCAGATGTAGAAGTTGGACCAAAGGCTTGTTTGACCAACTCCCTTGGATGGTTGCTTTGACTGGGCCCAGAGGCGGGATCAAAGGCTTAATTGTCATCATCTGGGTATGATGTGTGCTTCTGCTCAAAGTATTTTGCTAACTTTGTTAGGTTAGGAATCATATTGAACATAATACATCTCAACCCTAGTGCTATTGATAAAAGAATTTGCTAAATCATTTTGATGGTTATTTTGAAGATTTTAGAAAGCCTTTCTCAAAAAGTTAATCTCTTTATGGAAACTTATTCTTTGAAAATATTATAAAAACCTTTGAAAACATTTGTAAAGAAACAAGTTTCGATAACTTGCATTATCCATTCAACATGGTGAAATATGTTCTTATATGCTCAACATTCCATGTTCTTGCTATGACATTCCCATCGGGCCTACTCAATCTATAAGTCCTCGGGGATATAACTTCATCAATGACTAAGAGTCCTTCCTAGTTAGGTCCTAATGGGACATCTCCTGGATCTTTGATATTTGCCATTACCTTTCTAAGTATAATAACTCCTTTTTAGAATGTCCTTTCTTTAACTTTTGAATTATAGTATTTGGAAATTCTTCGTTGATCCTCCATCTTTCATAATGCAACTTGGTCTCTTAATTCAATAATCATATCTAAAGATTCCTTTTTTAATTCTTGGTTTGACACTTAAGTGTATGCAATTGTTCGATGTAATGGAACTTCAACTTCCACAGGTAACATTGCCTCAAATCCTAATGTTAGGGAGTACATGGTATGGTCTATGGTTGCCATTGTGGAAGTTCTATATGACTTAGGACAAGAGAAAGTTCTTCTAGCCAATTTCCTTTCGCTTTCCTTAACTATTTATTTGAAATGTTCTTGATAGTCCTATTTGCTGCCTCCACTGCCCCATTGGCTTTTGTATGTGGTACTAATGAGAAACTCTTTCTTATCTCATTTCTTTCACAAAAGCGAGTGAACTCTTCACTTTTGAATGGAGTTCCATTATCGGAAATAATCTTATTTGGGAGTCCAAATCGAGTAACTATGTTTTTAATAACATACTTCAGGATTTCTTAAAAGTATTGTTTGGTAATGGCTCCACTTCTACCCACTTAGTAAAATGTCGATGGCCACTGTTATGAATTTCGCATCCTCTTTCAAGGTAGAAGGAGGTCCTATTGAATCGATTCCCCATATTTCGAAGGGTTAAGGAGTGGTGACAGGGGTTAACTCACTTGGAGGTAGTCGTGGAATTCTAGAAATATTTTAGCATTTGTCACTTCTTTTTACATAAGCTAAGGTGTCTTCAGCCTTGTGAGGCCAATAATAATCTTAACTCATTACTTTCTTTGTAACTTTACTCCATTAGAATAATCTTCGACAAATCCCTTATGTGATTCTTTTAATATATTTTTTCCGTTCTCTTGAGTTATAAATCTCAAATAGGGCTTTGAATATCCCTTTCCATATTATATTCTATCAATCATGGTATAGGAAGGCGCCTGATATCTTAATTTCCTTGACTCATTCTTCTTTTTTGGCAATGATACTTTTTCCAAGTAGTCAACTATAGGTGTCATCCAGTTTTCCACATATCAACTTCCACTTTCATGTAGTCTGGTTGCTTTGTGACAACCTGCACTTCTTGACACACCAATCCAAAGCCTAAGGTAAATTTTGGACTCACGCAATGTCAAGAAATTCGAGCTGTCGAGGTTTTTAAAACAATTCAGAGACTCTTTATATACATTTATGATCTAAGATATATTACATTTTCAGAACTCAGAATGGTAGGAAATAAAAAATATAGAAAATATCTCAAAACGCAGTCTCCGTAAACAATACACAGTCAAATACATAGTACATAGGAATCCAACTCATAGTCTGATAAAATACTAAGTATTGGATAAAATAGATGGTTGCATGGAGAGTAAATAAAATGATAAGCAACTCCAGTAATGAGTTCATCTCTCCACATATTGAAATCGGGACTATCACCTACTGTCATGTCCTTCTGTGCGGAAAAAGAAAGGAAAATGGATGGGTTAGACAAAAGTCTGGTGAATTCGTACCTGTTTAATATATAGCGATCATGTGCAGTTGCCTTTAATTCTTACTCTATATGACCTAGGGTGTTCTATAAGTGTCTGTGTATTACTAGGGTTCTTTACTTAAGGGTTTTAACTTGATACATGCCAACTCTAATAGCTTGTGCAGGCTCTTACAAGGGTCGAACTATGAATCGAACCTCAATAACTAACGATTAGCTAATAGCTACTAGAGCTTCTTAACATAGGGTCATCCTACAACTTCCCGTATGGGAATACATCCCACACATTACGGCTACACGTAACTATCTCATATAGGTTTCCTTACGATTTCCATATCAGAATAAATTTTCCATAACCACGACTACACTTACCCCAACTACACATTGAGGGGGTGCACGTTATGCCGGCTCGTTGGAGTGTCTCATCCTCCGCATCCGTGTCCACCTCTCTATGATAGTTTATGCCTCTTATTGCATGTGTAGGGACCAATCAACAAAACTGTATCATGTCGCGTCAGTATTCATGAAGACCAAGGAACTCCCATTGTGCCGATCCCACACACTTCATCAGGCATCAATCAGTGCTATGCATTCACCATAGAACCTCCTATTGAATCGCCCAAAGTCGAATAATCGACCCTTTCTGGGTAAAAAGCATTTACCTATCCCCACAACATCCTAGTATCGTCTTATAGGAAACTAGCTTCCATACGATCTCTAACATCCACATATATATAATATATATACACAACAATAATATTATTATTCTCAACCATGGCCATAGGCCGAGGTTCAGATTCTGCTTCCGTGTCATTTATCAGTCGACCGCTATATACTAAGGCGGTCGACCGCTTACTATTGACCACTCTAGATGCAAAGTTGACCGATCACGGTGAAAAATTCATAGTTATTCTAATAGTTTAGTTCGATTCAAATTTATTATTAATTTCTATTCGTTTTCTGATTTCAACAGAAAAAAGTGAACCTACAGGTTTTAGGTTTAACAATTTTTGTGAATCCAAAGTGATATATATCCATTTTCAAAATCAGTCTCTTCGATGTTAACATTAATATAATCACGTTATATTAGCAGATTATGGGAATTTCTATTCGATAAGTAGGGGTTTAATTTAGATTAACATGTGTCTTTTAATAAGTTTATACAAATTTAATTTATAATTCAAATTAGATTTAAACAATATATTTCTCTAATTTAGTTTCTAACATACTAGATTAGATGGTGTAAATTAAAATTAACTACAAATAATCTTCTTACTAAAATATTCCCACTCACCTCGGATCCAAGCTTTGCTTGCCTCTTCCTTGATCCGATCTTCTTGAATTCTTTTATTGTATTTTGAAGTGATTTAGTGAGGAGAAAGAAATTTGATAGAGTTTGAGGTACCGACTGATTTTCAAGTGAATTTAGGGTTATCTTAGGTGTCTAATTATAAAGGATTTAGATCAGTTCTAACAGTTAATCTAACCTAGGAGAATATTTGCTTACATCTAACGTCCATTAGTTACTTCATCACTGAGTAAAAATATTTGTCTAAATCCAGGACATTGATCATTTGAAATTCTCGATATGGGGCATCAACCGGTCGACCGGTAGGTCCCTATCAATCGATCACTACCTATCTATTGGCGACCCCTAGAGTGTCGACCGTTGCTTGTTTTTTAATTAATTTCTTTCCAAATTTAGCTATTTAATTATTTAATTTACGAACTTTCAAATGCTCCTAACTTCTTCATATTAGCTTCGATTTAAAAGTGTTATATACGGAAATTTTCCAAACAACCGCTTCGGACACAACGACCCAAGTTTCATAGCCAAATTTGGACGTTCGTAAAAATTATGTTTTTTTGCCTTTTTTATACTTTGAATTTAGTTCTTTTATTCAATTATCTCTTAAATTTCGGGGTGCTACATTCTCCCTCCTTAAAAGGATTTCATCACCGAAATCTCCAACGATTGAAAAATGCAACTCATGCTTACGACAATCAACAATTACAACCATTTACTCATCCACATGTAATCATTTTCCTCAGTAAAATTTTGATGCAACATGTACATGCAATCGTGGAATATATATGAACCTATACTAATGCAAAGAGTAGGCGGTCTCCTAATCTAGTCGACCCCCCAAAATGCAAGTGCTTATGCCATGTATCCAAATGTATGCAACATCCAAGATAAGTATACTTGCATTTCTACATGTATGCACAACCATTCAATCCATATGCATATAACTGAGTAAGATAAAAAAAAATAAAGCCAGTGGTAATATGAGTATGTGTACTATCTAGAGGAAATACTTACCTAAGTGTGAAAAACCAATCCAATCAATACATCCACTAGCATCCATCTGCCATAACATATCCTAATGACATGTTCATAACCTTTCCTACCATCCAATGGTCTCTGCCAAAAGGGGTATACCAAGTTAAATCCTAACACACAAGTAGTCTATACTTATTCAATTATATTGGAAATGTACCAGAAAAGAGTCATGGGTGGGTAGCTCGGATCTTCTCCTCGGGCTCCCATGTACTCTTAGTTGGATCACCTCCCTACTGAACCTTAACAAGTTTAACTTCTTTGTTGCAGAGTTGCTTTGTACCATGCTTAAGAGCACAATTGGGTGAATGGGGAACAAGTGACTCTCTCTACCTCTACCTCCTTTAGCTGACTCAGCTCGACTATGGTAGTTGAATCATGCAAACACTTTCGCAAGCGCAACACATGGAAAACATCATGTACTACTGCTAACTTCTCAGGCAGTTTCACCTACCTACCTTACCAGTGACTGAGAAAGGCCATACGAACCTCGGTGCTAGCTTTCCCGAGTTACCAAATCTCATGATATGCTTAAGGTGAGACTTCACAAACAACATATTGCATACTACGAACTCTAACTCCATACGTCTCATGCCAGCATAAGGTTTCTTCCTATCCTGCACGTTTTTCATCCTCAAATGGATCGAATCTCCCTTCTTAGATGTCTCCCTCACTATGTCTGTCCTAAGAATAATCCTATCTGTAGTGTCACACCAACGCGACGGTGATGTACAAGGTCTACCATATAACACCTCAAATGGTGCCATCCTAATATTCGCTTGATAATCATTGTTATTATAGGTAAACTCCACTAGTGGCAAGTGATCCTCCCAAGAGCCTGTGAAATCCAAGATACACATCCAAAGTAAGTCCTGCAATACCCGAATCACTCTCTCCATCTGTCCGTCCATCTGTGGGTGATAAGCACCACCTAGGCTCAACTCGGTGCCCAAAGCCACCCGTAGACTCCTCCAAAACTCGTTGGTGAAAAGTGGATCTCAGTCGCTAACGATGTTAAAAGGAACTCCATGTAACATAACGATCTCTCTCACGTATAATGCCGCCAATGACACCGCAGCCCTCTTACTCCTCACTATAATAAAATGAGCGCATTTGGTCAGTTAATCAACTATGACCCGAAGGCTCTCATTTCCTCTCCTACTCCTCGGTAAACCATTGACGAAGTCCATAGAGATACTCTCCCACTTCAACTAAGGAATATCCAAAGGCTGCAATAATCATACCGACTTCTTCTGCTCTGCCTTTGCCCTTTGGTAAGTCACTCATCGAGCTACGTACTCTGCTACATGCTTCTTCATTCCAGGCCAATAGAAGACTCTTTTCCTGCGTGGTACATTTTGTCTCCACCAGGATGAATGGTTATCCTAGAACGATGAAACTCGGCTAGTACCGCATCAACCAAATCCATACCAAGAGAAACATATAACCTACTATCCCTATGTAACCATCCCCTCGGGTCAATGTTATAACACCTCAAATAACTCAACCGCTCTACCCAAGCAAGCTTCTCAACAATCTCTACTAGGTCCTTGTCTAGCTTTTGGCTAATTCGAATACATTCTATAAGTGTGGGCTGCACTTTCAAAGCTGCCAACAATCCCAAAGTAATGTTTGATAATGGTTGGAAGTTGAACGTAGAAATGAACTCCAAATTCTTCTTCTTCAAGAGCAAAGGACTCAGTATTGCATGTTGTCTACTCTAGGCATCGACCACCACATTGCCTTTGCCGGAGTATATGGAATATCGAAATCGTGTGATGCCAAAAAATCTCCATCCACCTCTACTGCCTTAAATTCAAGTTCTTTTAGAAGAATAAATACTTCAGAGACTAATGATCCATATATTGCTTAAACCACTCTCCTAATAGATAATGCCTTCATGACTTAAGCGCAAAGACAATGGCTGCCAACTCGAGATCATAGGTATGATAGTTTATATCGTGTAACATCAACTATCGACTAGCATAAGTCAGTACCTTTCCTTCCTACATCAAGACCGCGTCTAACCCCGTACCACAAGCATTGGTATAAACTTTAAAGGCTTTCGTACCATCAGTAATACTAGAACTGGTGCACTAGTCAATGCTTTCTTCAACTTTATAAAATCATCCTCATAATTCGCATCCCACGAGAAAACTAAATTCTTCTTGGTGAGGTAGGTCAGAGGGGCAATGATTTTCACGATGTCCTTAAGGAACTTCCTATGGTAGCCCACTAAACCAATGAAACTCCTTACTTCCATGGGATTCTTCGGCATATGCCAATCTTGAACTACAAAAACTTTACTAGGATCGACCGCCGGCCCACTTTGAGAGACGTGTCCCAAAAAGCGTACCTCCCATTGCCAAAAGTGGCACTAAGAAAACTTAGCCTTCAGCTTATGCTCACGGAGTGTATTGAGCACTTCTTCTAAATACATCATGTGCTCCTCATCACTCTTCGAATGGATTAAAATGTCATTCATAAATACTATAAAAAACATATTGAGCAACCCTCTAAAAATCAACTCATCAAATCTACGAAGTAAGTGGGAGCGTTGGTTAGTCCGAAGGGCATGACTAACCACTCATATAATGTGTCGGGTGTACAGAAAGTAGACTTCTGGATACTATCCTCAACCACATGCAATTGGTGGAATTTGGTAGCCCAGTCAAGATGTGAGAACTCCTTCGCTCCAACCAATTGATCAAAGAGATTGTAATATCCCGAAAATTTTATAAATATCAATTTAATAATCTGTTGAATAATTAAATTGATATGGATAATCTTTGATAATAAGATTTGAATTTAATTTAATAATCTGATTAAATTAGTATTTAATTGATGATTTTATCTTTTAAAAGTTAATAAGATATTTTCTATTTGAACATATATATTTATTTATATATATTGTAAATAGAAGCTTTGGTAAATTGGAAATTTATATTTAATTTAATCTGGACTTTTCAAAGATATTTAAATAAGTAATTTTATAGTTTTAAAATACTTTAAGAAAATATTTAATTGGTTTAAGATATTTTTTACTTAAGCTTAAATATAAATAAGATTTACAAAAATGGTTTGTTTTATTTCTTTTTAAATATTTCTTGATAATATAATCTCTTGTTTAAATTATAAAATATGTTAATTTCAAATAATAAGTATAATGTATTATTTTTAATATGTATGAATTTTAATACTAAAAGGAATTGTTATTTTAAATTGAATAAATAGTGTATGTAAATATATAACTTGACTTTTAAATTGAATCTTAGGATTTAATTTTATTTAAATTTGAATTTAAAGTTGAAGTTCAAAAGAATAAATATTTAAATTGTTGAATATTATAATATTTGTATAAACTTATATTTATAAAATATAATTAGCTTTTGTTTCTCTTTAAAAAGTAATATATATAGATAAGTGTTTAGATAAATAAGAAAAGGCTTTTTAAATAACTTTTAAAATAAATAGAAATATGAGTAATTACTTATAAGACATGTGTCATTTATCTAAAGCTTCATTATAACATGTGTAATTTAATAAACAATTGTATAGGACAAGTGTCTTAATTATTTTACATTTTCTTTTATTTTATAAAATCATAAATATACATGTATATAAACATTTGCTTTTCTTCATTTCATTTTTTCTATTCTTCTTTTTAAAATCAAGAGAAACTCAAATCTTTCTCTAAAAACTAAAATCTGAAATCAATATATCTTCAGATCAGACTTTATACAAATCAGATTAGAAATCAATAATTCTCAAACCACTGCTCAAACTCTTTCTCTAATCTAAAATCAGTAATTATTCTCAAGCAAAATGTATTCATATTCAAATCTGGAAAATTCCTCAAATCAGAGATTATCAAAATCAAATCTCTGTAAACCATTTTCCAAAATCTAAAACAAAGTTCAGCCTGCATGTTCTTTAGTCTGGAAGAAATTCTGGAATCATTCTAAAGCTAGTCTGCATCATCTTCAAAAATCTGTCTGCCTGCATTTTTCAACTCTGGTAACATCTCAAAGCTGTCTGCATTCAATCATCAACCTGGAAGCCAACATGCGTGTAGATTTAAAGCAATCTAAAGCTCCAGCAACTCCAGTTTTTAAATCAATAAGGCATTCCAGTCTTAAGCAAAACAGTTTCAAAAACTATTTCAAAAGAATAAGGCTCTGTCTCCATTTTTATTGGTGAGTAACATTTTTACTTAAATTAACTTAGGAAATTATGATGCATGTCTAATTCTGTGATAAATAGTGTTTGGATGTGAATGTTTGTTTATATGTATGTGTTTGAGAAATGCTTTGTGAAATTATGTAAGTGTGCATATCTGTAGTTGTTAAACACCTCAGGTCATAGTTTCAACCCTCTGCCTTGAAAACTGTAAACATGAGATACCTTTGTTTAATGGATATGACTTAAGTTTTAAGTAGACTTGGGGTGTATGTCTGGAATGTGTTGCTATGATTGTTTTAAGGTTCTGGAAACATATGAGTATGTTCAGATAAGCTATTGTGATCACCTCTGTTTAAAATTTTAGAGATTTAAAACTTAGTTTTAACTCAAATCTCTTCTCACTCAAATCTTCTGTAGGCTTAAGTATTTTAAACAAAGTTGTTGTTTAAAACTAAACCAAGCTTTAAAGACATTTGCAAGAATTTAGATAGAAACACTGTTTGGAAGAAGAAATCACAGAGGAATTTGAAAAGTGTTAAAAACCAAATATGGAAATTTGTTGATACAATCATATATCTGAAATAGTAGATGAAAGTTAGGATTTTTAAGATCAAGTTCACAATTTTTAATGTAGTATTGAATGGGTTATTTGGGTTCGTCTGGAAATCATGTTTTCGAGCATTTCCGATGATCACGTGGTCGAGGGTGGTCGGGCTTGTGAGAGGTGATGGAGGAGCCTATGGGGATGACTGGAAAATTGGTCGTAGATGGTCATGGCTACGGTGGGGGAAATGGTTGGTGTTCGAAGTTTTTAACCCTAGTTTTACTGCGGCTAGAAGAAGTGATCAATTCGACAAATATAATTGATCGAGTGACTTGGGGTTTTGGTTTTTAGAGGAGGATGGGTTGTCGAAGTCGTCGCTGGAGTTTCAAAGGTGATGGTGGCCGGAGATGGGAGGAATCGCCGTTGACAGGTTTTGGTGGGAGTTCGATTTTCTGTTCCAGGTTTGGGATAGCAGGCTCGTTTTTGCTTTCGAATTCATTTTGACAATCAGATGAGCGTGGAATGGTACAGAGATGATTGTCGATGTGGGAAGATCACCGGAGGTGGCTGGCGATAGTCGGAGAGTGGTGCACGTGCACGGTGACATCGAGATATCTGGTGATTCTGGGATTTTAACAGTGAGGCTACTCGGGTTTTCCTTGGTTTTGCTCGTGAGTGTCTCGGGTAAGATAGGGTTGCGACTCGAAGCAGATTAGGTAGGACTCGAGTACTTTTGGGTTGACAGGTTATATAACTGTCTGGTTTTTAAAACTTTAATCTGGGTTTAAATTGTAAAGAAAATTTTAAACTAGAATTTAAATCAAAAATTTAACTATGTAGATTCAAGTTGGGTTTGAATCTTAAAGATTTGAAATAAATAAGTTATAAATTTATATGTTTTAAATAGGTTTTAAATGATAGTTAGATTTAATTAAATGTTTAAAAATAAAAAGGAAATTGGTTTAAACTCTTCTTAAATTTCTTTTATAAGAGATACGAATTTTAATAAGTAAAAGTTTTTAATTTGGTTTTAAAAACTTAGTTCAAAATAAATTGGTATTCATTTTAAATACAGAATTTAAAATGAAATTTAAAAGTAGATTTGAAATGGATGTTTCAAATACGAATGGTAAATGATAACTTGTTTATCAATAAGAATAAAGTTTATCTTAAAATAATTAAAGATTTATGTTCATTAAATTAATTAGGAAATTTAAATAGATAATTAATTTAATTTGATTAATTAATCATTTGGATTAATTAAATAGGTAATTAAAGGTTTAAACTAATTTATTTATGATTAAGATTAATTAATTAGGGATGATTAATTTGTAGTTAGGGATTATAAATTAGAGTATTAATTAATGATTAAGAATTAATTAATAGAGTAATTAAATAATTTAGTTATGGTAAATACTTAATTAATTAATTAGAGATTGATAAATTGGTTATTAAGATTTATTAATTTAGAATTAATAATATTAATATAAGTTAATTACTTAAGGAAAGTAATTAAATAATAGTTAATGAGGTCATTAACTATGGGTTATTAAATAATGAATTAATAGAATTAATTTTGATAATTAATTAGTTAAATTAATTTAAGAATAATCATTTATGAATTTGTTTAAATGTAATTACTTGTTGGAAGTAATTAAGAATTAATTACTTATAGTAATTAATTTAAGTTGATTTGATTTATTTAAGTTAATTAATTAAGTTTAATTAATTTAGAATAATCAAGAGATGATTTGATAATAATTACTTAATGTAATTATTAAGGTAAGTTTATTTAGAGAAGTAAATAATAAGATAATTACTGGAAGTAATTAGTTGAATAATGATTTTATTAATAGAAGTAATTTGAGTTAATTACTTTGAATAATTAATCAAGGGATTAATTAAGGAATTAATTAAGGAGTAATTAATTTAGTTAGTGAAAGTAATTAAGGGTAGTTAATTACTGATTAAAGATTAATCAAGGTGATAAATAAATGTTGTTTAATTAATAATTAAGTTGTAATTAAGGATCATTAATTAATATAATTAATGATGTAATTAAGATTGATTAATTTATTAATAATTAATAAATGAAGTGATTAATTAATGTAATTAATTAAGGTTTAATATAATTAATTATAGTTGATTAACTTAATTAATTTTAGTTAATTAATTAATGAAGTAATTAAAGGTTAATTACAATAAGTGGTTAAGGATAATTAAGTTAAGTAATTAATTGAAAATAAATTACTTGGATGAAATTAAAAGATAATTAATCAAAATGATTAATTGAAATGAATTATTAAAGGATAATTTATTAATTAATAAATGGTTAAGTAAGAAGGATTTATAAAATGAAGTAATTAATTTAATTCACTTTAAATTAATTAGAGATGATATAAATCATTACTTATGAATGAGTGATAGTATTGAATACTTGGCATTGATTGATATCTCTAATGAGATATATGCTGTATGATATAGATGTTAGTTGAATTGTATGGATTATCTGATAATGTTGATTATCTGTTGTAAATTATCTTTCTTTGTGTATAAAGATAATGAATTAAATTGTTTTAACCTTTAAAACAACTTGGCCTTAAAAGATACGTTTTGGATTTCGATGAGACCGGGATCGGGTTTCCGTATACCAGGATTCCAGGTCTGGAGACCCGAATACCACATCGATCCAAATTTACGATAGGTCGTGAATCAAGTGAAGATGAAGATTCAGAGTGCAAGGGTTATTGTCGTTAACTCTGAGGGTGATTCCAAAACGAGTGTAACGAGATAATGCCTTCGGTTTCGTTCGAACCCGGAACGAACTTGTATGGATTGAATGCTTTCAGCACATCGTCAGGTGGACGATGAGCATTCTAAGATAAATGTGTTCTTTTTAAAGGTAATCGTAGCCTCAAGCCTCACAAACCGGGAATGGCTAAAACAGGGGAGGTGCAGCAAGGTTAGTGGGTAGCACCCAAGTAGGACAAGATTACCTCTGTCTAGATGTCCCTTTCTATTTTCGACTTAGTGGTGCGGTTGCTGATCCCAACCGTGAGGTATCTTGTGCGGGAATTATCCAGTAAGGGATGTTCCGACCTTGTGTTGCAGGGGATTGGGAGTGATCCTCGGTACGGTGATCTAGGCCACGTACTGTGATGGGCGGTACCCCGGTAGCCCTGCCATTGTATGGAATCCAATTTCCAATAAGTGATAACGGACTTGATTGTATAACCCACTTTGTTGGCTAGTATGCTGGAATTTAATAATGTAACAATTTCAGCTATTTCATATTTATTTGAAAACCCTAGACCCTATTATAATACAATCGAATTTCCTATCAAATGTTTTGGTTAGCGTAAGGTAAAAACTTACCCATGTTTATTTGTGGGGAGTCTTACGTGATACCTTTTCTTTCAAAAAGGTTTTGAAGTTAAACAAGTTTAACCTGTTACTCACACCAGACCCATGTCTGACCCAAGTTGTTTATTTCTGTTTTATAAACTCTTGGGTACTCAAATTTTTACGAGTAGCCAAGGGATTCAGGTTAGCTTTGACGAGTAATCTGGAGGAGCAATGGAGCAGGAGGCTTCGGCGTTGTAGATAGATAGTAGTTTCCGCTGTGTTGATCTTGTTTAGATCTTTGTTTTGTATTGAGTTGTAATAACTAGACAGATGTTTATAACTGTCTAGTATGTGATGTGTAATCTGTGTAACTTTGATAGATGATACTATGTAATAGTTATGTGATATATTATATTTTATTCCGTTTCCGCTGTGAGTATTTGTGTTTGTTTTCTTTCTCTTCTTTTCTTTTCTACTTCTCACCCCTTTCTTTCTTACTGTCGATGCGATTTTCCGGGAGTGGAAAGTCGGGTCGTCACACGTGGTATCAAAGCAGTAGGTTGAGTGAATACCTAGGCTCTGAAGTGGTGTCTATCTTGAGAGCGCGTAATTGTTAGTTATATAAAAATGGTTTTATATTGTGTTAATTGATCGGTTGAGTGGTATATGGATTCTGGTCAATACGAGTAGCTAACGTTATTGATAGGGATCTCTAAACACTTGAACCAGGCCAACGGACACAATATTGTTTTAAAGAGGTAGATGAAATAATTTTACCCAGAAATAATTTCTATATAAAAAAATATATATATCATTTTAAATATATATATTTATGTATTTCTACCTATTTATTGGGTTACCTGTTCGGGTTTTCCAATATAGGATATAAAGGTAGATAGGGTAGTGGTGTGTGTAACACGACTACCAATGGTTGGAGTCTGAGTGTTGAGGTTGGAAGTGTATCTGTCGAGACTGTAGACCCAATACCGTCTAGAGTAAGCTTTGCTGTGGTGAAGGATTTCATCGATCTCCGAAGGAAACTGTAATGGTTCGGAGTTTATCTTTGAAGTTTGGATGAGTAAAGTTGGATCTGTCGGTTGAACAGAAGCGAGTGATGGTACCTTGATACCTCAGGTAATAGTAGCTGTATGATGAGATACAGTGACGATGGATGTTCCTGAAGATGTTTTCTTTGGAACAAGATTAAGGAAGTGTGAATGCTTTGGTATTGTGGCTGAGTTCAGCATGGTGTTTCTGTTTTGTTTGGAGTTCGAATTTCTCGAAGATCTTTGGAATAGGAAGTCCTTGGCATTAGTGTCAGCAGTGCAGCTCGGAGTGTTCTGTGCATTGGTAGGAAGTTTTCTGGATGAGCAGTTTTTCTGGAAGTGAAGTTCAGAAGCAGTAGAGTGGATCCATTTCTTCGATGGATTGGATAGTTAAGTATGAGCTGTTCTGATTGTGTAAAGAGGAATAGTTTTTCTTTGGAAATAGGTTGGGTTGATCGCAAAAGTGACTTGCGATAGTTTGAGTGTTCTCTTGGGTTGTCAGAATTTTTCTGGATGTCTTCAGAGAAGTCAGAAGTTTGTCCGCATCTGAAGGTTGAGTTTTCTTATCGACTGGATTCCAAGAGTGATACCGGTGGTTCAGTCTAGTGGAAGGATGTTTCCTAGAGATGGAGTTGGTGAAGCAGCTCAAGTTTTGCTGGAATATCTGAGTTTTATTTATGGATCAGTGAACCTTATTTCTGGAATAAGTTGTCCAGTCTGTGTTTGTGTCCTACTTCAGATCAGAATTGAGCAGCGAAAGCAGTTTGGAGTGTATCTCTGGATGGGAGAAGTAAGTTTGGAATCTACTGATAGTTGTGAAGTAGGGTTGTGTTTTGGATCTCTTCTATGTTCTGATTTAGATAAGTTTTTGGTCTTCGAAATTGAATTGCCAGTTTGGATAATTTGAATTCATTGAGTTTTACGTATCTCTGAGGGAGTACGTATTTGATCTATCTTTGGTTTTGGAATCAGCAGTTCAGGAAGTTTGGTAGTTGAGTCAGACTCATCTGTAGTCTGATATCCTGTTTAGTTCTGTAGATCTAGATGAGTAGGAGATCTATAGCTTAGTAGTATTGATAGTTTAGATTGTTTGTAGAGCGAGTATCCCGGTATATATATATATACTTGGGGAAACTCGAGGAATTCTATCCAGACTTTTGTCTGAAAAGTGATTGTTTGGATGAATTGGTTGCTATGGTTGTTAGAATATGGATGATAGTATATGCTTGTGTTTTAAATTAAAATCTTTAATAAGATTATTAAATTACCTTTGTTTAAATTTCGGGGACGAAATTATTTTAAGGGGGGAGGAATGTAATATCCCGGAAATTTTAACAATATCAATTTAATAATCTGTTGAATAATTAAATTGATATGGATAATCTTTGATAATAAGATTTGAATTTAATTTAATAATCTGATTAAATTAGTATTTAATTGATGATTTTATCTTTTAAAAGTTAATAAGATATTTTCTATTTGAACATATATATTTATTTATATATATTGTAAATAGAAGCTTTGGTAAATTGGAAATTTATATTTAATTTAATCTGGACTTTTCAAAGATATTTAAATAAGTAATTTTATAGTTTTAAAATACTTTAAGAAAATATTTAATTGGTTTAAGATATTTTTTACTTAAGCTTAAATATAAATAAGATTTACAAAAATGGTTTGTTTTATTTCTTTTTAAATATTTCTTGATAATATAATCTCTTGTTTAAATTATAAAATATGTTAATTTCAAATAATAAGTATAATGTATTATTTTTAATATGTATGAATTTTAATACTAAAAGGAATTGTTATTTTAAATTGAATAAATAGTGTATGTAAATATATAACTTGACTTTTAAATTGAATCTTAGGATTTAATTTTATTTAAATTTGAATTTAAAGTTGAAGTTCAAAAGAATAAATATTTAAATTGTTGAATATTATAATATTTGTATAAACTTATATTTATAAAATATAATTAGCTTTTGTTTCTCTTTAAAAAGTAATATATATAGATAAGTGTTTAGATAAATAAGAAAAGGCTTTTTAAATAACTTTTAAAATAAATAGAAATATGAGTAATTACTTATAAGACATGTGTCATTTATCTAAAGCTTCATTATAACATGTGTAATTTAATAAACAATTGTATAGGACAAGTGTCTTAATTATTTTACATTTTCTTTTATTTTATAAAATCATAAATATACATGTATATAAACATTTGCTTTTCTTCATTTCATTTTTTCTATTCTTCTTTTTAAAATCAAGAGAAACTCAAATCTTTCTCTAAAAACTAAAATCTGAAATCAATATATCTTCAGATCAGACTTTATACAAATCAGATTAGAAATCAATAATTCTCAAACCACTGCTCAAACTCTTTCTCTAATCTAAAATCAGTAATTATTCTCAAGCAAAATGTATTCATATTCAAATCTGGAAAATTCCTCAAATCAGAGATTATCAAAATCAAATCTCTGTAAACCATTTTCCAAAATCTAAAACAAAGTTCAGCCTGCATGTTCTTTAGTCTGGAAGAAATTCTGGAATCATTCTAAAGCTAGTCTGCATCATCTTCAAAAATCTGTCTGCCTGCATTTTTCAACTCTGGTAACATCTCAAAGCTGTCTGCATTCAATCATCAACCTGGAAGCCAACATGCGTGTAGATTTAAAGCAATCTAAAGCTCCAGCAACTCCAGTTTTTAAATCAATAAGGCATTCCAGTCTTAAGCAAAACAGTTTCAAAAACTATTTCAAAAGAATAAGGCTCTGTCTCCATTTTTATTGGTGAGTAACATTTTTACTTAAATTAACTTAGGAAATTATGATGCATGTCTAATTCTGTGATAAATAGTGTTTGGATGTGAATGTTTGTTTATATGTATGTGTTTGAGAAATGCTTTGTGAAATTATGTAAGTGTGCATATCTGTAGTTGTTAAACACCTCAGGTCATAGTTTCAACCCTCTGCCTTGAAAACTGTAAACATGAGATACCTTTGTTTAATGGATATGACTTAAGTTTTAAGTAGACTTGGGGTGTATGTCTGGAATGTGTTGCTATGATTGTTTTAAGGTTCTGGAAACATATGAGTATGTTCAGATAAGCTATTGTGATCACCTCTGTTTAAAATTTTAGAGATTTAAAACTTAGTTTTAACTCAAATCTCTTCTCACTCAAATCTTCTGTAGGCTTAAGTATTTTAAACAAAGTTGTTGTTTAAAACTAAACCAAGCTTTAAAGACATTTGCAAGAATTTAGATAGAAACACTGTCTGGAAGAAGAAATCACAGAGGAATTTGAAAAGTGTTAAAAACCAAATATGGAAATTTGTTGATACAATCATATATCTGAAATAGTAGATGAAAGTTAGGATTTTTAAGATCAAGTTCACAATTTTTAATGTAGTATTGAATGGGTTATTTGGGTTCGTCTGGAAATCATGTTTTCGAGCATTTCCGATGATCACGTGGTCGAGGGTGGTCGGGCTTGTGAGAGGTGATGGAGGAGCCTATGGGGAAGACTGGAAAATTGGTCGTAGATGGTCATGGCTACGGTGGGGGAAATGGTTGGTGTTCGAAGTTTTTAACCCTAGTTTTACTACGGCTAGAAGAAGTGATCAATTCGACAAATATAATTGATCGAGTGACTTGGGGTTTTGGTTTTTAGAGGAGGATGGGTTGTCGAAGTCGTCGCTGGAGTTTCAAAGGTGATGGTGGCCGGAGATGGGAGGAATCGCCGTTGACAGGTTTTGGTGGGAGTTCGATTTTCTGTTCCAGGTTTGGGATAGCAGGCTCGTTTTTGCTTTCGAATTCATTTTGACAATCAGATGAGCGTGGAATGGTACAGAGATGATTGTCGATGTGGGAAGATCACCGGAGGTGGCTAGCGATAGTCGGAGAGTGGTGCACGTGCACGGTGACATCGAGATATCTGGTGAGTCTGGGATTTTAACAGTGAGGCTACTCGGGTTTTCCTTGGTTTTGCTCGTGAGTGTCTCGGGTAAGATAGGGTTGCGACTCGAAGCAGATTAGGTTGGACTCGAGTACTTTTGGGTTGACAGGTTATATAACTGTCTGGTTTTTAAAACTTTAATCTGGGTTTAAATTGTAAAGAAAATTTTAAACTAGAATTTAAATCAAAAATTTAACTATGTAGATTCAAGTTGGGTTTGAATCTTAAAGATTTGAAATAAATAAGTTATAAATTTATATGTTTTAAATAGGTTTTAAATGATAGTTAGATTTAATTAAATGTTTAAAAATAAAAAGGAAATTGGTTTAAACTCTTCTTAAATTTCTTTTATAAGAGATACGAATTTTAATAAGTAAAAGTTTTTAATTTGGTTTTAAAAACTTAGTTAAAAATAAATTGGTATTCATTTTAAATACAGAATTTAAAATGAAATTTAAAAGTAGATTTGAAATGGATGTTTCAAATATGAATGGTAAATGATAACTTGTTTATCAATAAGAATAAAGTTTATCTTAAAATAATTAAAGATTTATGTTCATTAAATTAATTAGGAAATTTAAATAGATAATTAATTTAATTTGATTAATTAATCATTTGGATTAATTAAATAGGTAATTAAAGGTTTAAACTAATTTATTTATGATTAAGATTAATTAATTAGGGATGATTAATTTGTAGTTAGGGATTATAAATTAGAGTATTAATTAATGATTAAGAATTAATTAATAGAGTAATTAAATAATTTAGTTATGGTAAATACTTAATTAATTAATTAGAGATTGATAAATTGGTTATTAAGATTTATTAATTTAGAATTAATAATATTAATATAAGTTAATTACTTAAGGAAAGTAATTAAATAATAGTTAATGAGGTCATTAACTATGGGTTATTAAATAATGAATTAATAGAATTAATTTTGATAATTAATTAGTTAAATTAATTTAAGAATAATCATTTATGAATTTGTTTAAATGTAATTACTTGTTGGAAGTAATTAAGAATTAATTACTTATAGTAATTAATTTAAGTTGATTTGATTTATTTAAGTTAATTAATTAAGTTTAATTAATTTAGAATAATCAAGAGATGATTTGATAATAATTACTTAATGTAATTATTAAGGTAAGTTTATTTAGAGAAGTAAATAATAAGATAATTACTGGAAGTAATTAGTTGAATAATGATTTTATTAATAGAAGTAATTTGAGTTAATTACTTTGAATAATTAATCAAGGGATTAATTAAGGAATTAATTAAGGAGTAATTAATTTAGTTAGTGAAAGTAATTAAGGGTAGTTAATTACTGATTAAAGATTAATCAAGGTGATAAATAAATGTTGTTTAATTAATAATTAAGTTGTAATTAAGGATCATTAATTAATATAATTAATGATGTAATTAAGATTGATTAATTTATTAATAATTAATAAATGAAGTGATTAATTAATGTAATTAATTAAGGTTTAATATAATTAATTATAGTTGATTAACTTAATTAATTTTAGTTAATTAATTAATGAAGTAATTAAAGGTTAATTACAATAAGTGGTTAAGGATAATTAAGTTAAGTAATTAATTGAAAATAAATTACTTGGATGAAATTAAAAGATAATTAATCAAAATGATTAATTGAAATGAATTATTAAAGGATAATTTATTAATTAATAAATGGTTAAGTAAGAAGGATTTATAAAATGAAGTAATTAATTTAATTCACTTTAAATTAATTAGAGATGATATAAATCATTACTTATGAATGAGTGATAGTATTGAATACTTGGCATTGATTGATATCTCTGATGAGATATATGCTGTATGATATAGATGTTAGTTGAATTGTATGGATTATCTGATAATGTTGATTATCTGTTGTAAATTATCTTTCTTTGTGTATAAAGATAATGAATTAAATTGTTTTAACCTTTAAAACAACTTGGCCTTAAAAGATACGTTTTGGATTTCGATGAGACCGGGATCGGGTTTCCGTATACCGGGATTCCAGGTCTGGAGACCCGAATACCACATCGATCCAAATTTACGATAGGTCGTGAATCAAGTGAAGATGAAGATTCAGAGTGCAAGGGTTATTGTCGTTAACTCTGAGGGTGATTCCAAAACGAGTGTAACGAGATAATGCCTTCGGTTTCGTTCGAACCCGGAACGAACTTGTATGGATTGAATGCTTTCAGCACATCGTCAGGTGGACGATGAGCATTCTAAGATAAATGTGTTCTTTTTAAAGGTAATCGTAGCCTCAAGCCTCACAAACCGGGAATGGCTAAAACAGGGGAGGTGCAGCAAGGTTAGTGGGTAGCACCCAAGTAGGACAAGATTACCTCTGTCTAGATGTCCCTTTCTATTTTCGACTTAGTGGTGCGGTTGCTGATCCCAACCGTGATGTATCTTGTGCGGGAATTATCCAGTAAGGGATGTTCCGACCTTGTGTTGCAGGGGATTGGGAGTGATCCTCGGTACGGTGATCTAGGCCACGTACTGTGATGGGCGGTACCCCGGTAGCCCTGCCATTGTATGGAATCCAATTTCCAATAAGTGATAACGGACTTGATTGTATAACCCACTTTGTTGGCTAGTATGCTGGAATTTAATAATGTAACAATTTCAGCTATTTCATATTTATTTGAAAACCCTAGACCCTATTATAATACAATCGAATTTCCTATCAAATGTTTTGGTTAGCGTAAGGTAAAAACTTACCCATGTTTATTTGTGGGGAGTCTTACGTGATACCTTTTCTTTCAAAAAGGTTTTGAAGTTAAACAAGTTTAACCTGTTACTCACACCAGACCCATGTCTGACCCAAGTTGTTTATTTCTGTTTTATAAACTCTTGGGTACTCAAATTTTTACGAGTAGCCAAGGGATTCAGGTTAGCTTTGACGAGTAATCTGGAGGAGCAATGGAGCAGGAGGCTTCGGCGTTGTAGATAGATAGTAGTTTCCGCTGTGTTGATCTTGTTTAGATCTTTGTTTTGTATTGAGTTGTAATAACTAGACAAATGTTTATAACTGTCTAGTATGTGATGTGTAATCTGTGTAACTCTGATAGATGATACTATGTAATAGTTATGTGATATATTATATTTTATTCCGTTTCCGCTGTGAGTATTTGTGTTTGTTTTCTTTCTCTTCTTTTCTTTTCTACTTCTCACCCCTTTCTTTCTTACTGTCGATGCGATTTTCCGGGAGTGGAAAGTCGGGTCGTCACACGTGGTATCAGAACAGTAGGTTGAGTGAATACCTAGGCTCTGAAGTGGTGTCTATCTTGAGAGCGCGTAATTGTTAGTTATATAAAAATGGTTTTATATTGTGTTAATTGATCGGTTGAGTGGTATATGGATTCTGGTCAATACGAGTAGCTAACGTTATTGATAGGGATCTCTAAACACTTGAACCAGGCCAACGGACACAATATTGTTTTAAAGAGGTAGATGAAATAATTTTACCCAGAAATAATTTCTATATAAAAAAATATATATATCATTTTAAATATATATATTTATGTATTTCTACCTATTTATTGGGTTACCTGTTCGGGTTTTCCAATATAGGATATAAAGGTAGATAGGGTAGTGGTGTGTGTAACACGACTACCAATGGTTGGAGTCTGAGTGTTGAGGTTGGAAGTGTATCTGTCGAGACTGTAGACCCAATACCGTCTAGAGTAAGCTTTGCTGTGGTGAAGGATTTCATCGATCTCCGAAGGAAACTGTAATGGTTCGGAGTTTATCTTTGAAGTTTGGATGAGTAAAGTTGGATCTGTCGGTTGAACAGAAGCGAGTGATGGTACCTTGATACCTCAGGTAATAGTAGCTGTATGATGAGATACAGTGACGATGGATGTTCCTGAAGATGTTTTCTTTGGAACAAGATTAAGGAAGTGTGAATGCTTTGGTATTGTGGCTGAGTTCAGCATGGTGTTTCTGTTTTGTTTGGAGTTCGAATTTCTCGAAGATCTTTGGAATAGGAAGTCCTTGGCATTAGTGTCAGCAGTGCAGCTCGGAGTGTTCTGTGCATTGGTAGGAAGTTTTCTGGATGAGCAGTTTTTCTAGAAGTGAAGTTCAGAAGCAGTAGAGTGGATCCATTTCTTCGATGGATTGGATAGTTAAGTATGAGCTGTTCTGATTGTGTAAAGAGGAACAGTTTTTCTTTGGAAATAGGTTGGGTTGATCGCAAAAGTGACTTGCGATAGTTTGAGTGTTCTCTTGGGTTGTCAGAATTTTTCTGGATGTCTTCAGAGAAGTCAGAAGTTTGTCCGCATCTGAAGGTTGAGTTTTCTTATCGACTGGATTCCAAGAGTGATACCGGTGGTTCAGTCTAGTGGAAGGATGTTTCCTAGAGATGGAGTTGGTGAAGCAGCTCAAGTTTTGCTGGAATATCTGAGTTTTATTTATGGATCAGTGAACCTTATTTCTGGAATAAGTTGTCCAGTCTGTGTTTGTGTCCTACTTCAGATCAGAATTGAGCAGCGAAAGCAGTTTGGAGTGTATCTCTGGATGGGAGAAGTAAGTTTGGAATCTACTGATAGTTGTGAAGTAGGGTTGTGTTTTGGATCTCTTCTATGTTCTGATTTAGATAAGTTTTTGGTCTTCGAAATTGAATTGCCAGTTTGGATAATTTGAATTCATTGAGTTTTACGTATCTCTGAGGGAGTACGTATTTGATCTATCTTTGGTTTTGGAATCAGCAGTTCAGGAAGTTTGGTAGTTGAGTCAGACTCGTCTGTAGTCTGATATCCTGTTTAGTTCTGTAGATCTAGATGAGTAGGAGATCTATAGCTTAGTAGTATTGATAGTTTAGATTGTTTGTAGAGCGAGTATCCCGGTATATATATATATACTTGGGGAAACTCGAGGAATTCTATCCAGACTTTTGTCTGAAAAGTGATTGTTTGGATGAATTGGTTGCTATGGTTGTTAGAATATGGATGATAGTATATGCTTGTGTTTTAAATTAAAATCTTTAATAAGATTATTAAATTACCTTTGTTTAAATTTCGGGGACGAAATTATTTTAAGGGGGGAGGAATGTAATATCCCGGAAATTTTAACAATATCAATTTAATAATCTGTTGAATAATTAAATTGATATGGATAATCTTTGATAATAAGATTTGAATTTAATTTAATAATCTGATTAAATTAGTATTTAATTGATGATTTTATCTTTTAAAAGTTAATAAGATATTTTCTATTTGAACATATATATTTATTTATATATATTGTAAATAGAAGCTTTGGTAAATTGGAAATTTATATTTAATTTAATCTGGACTTTTCAAAGATATTTAAATAAGTAATTTTATAGTTTTAAAATACTTTAAGAAAATATTTAATTGGTTTAAGATATTTTTTACTTAAGCTTAAATATAAATAAGATTTACAAAAATGGTTTGTTTTATTTCTTTTTAAATATTTCTTGATAATATAATCTCTTGTTTAAATTATAAAATATGTTAATTTCAAATAATAAGTATAATGTATTATTTTTAATATGTATGAATTTTAATACTAAAAGGAATTGTTATTTTAAATTGAATAAATAGTGTATGTAAATATATAACTTGACTTTTAAATTGAATCTTAGGATTTAATTTTATTTAAATTTGAATTTAAAGTTGAAGTTCAAAAGAATAAATATTTAAATTGTTGAATATTATAATATTTGTATAAACTTATATTTATAAAATATAATTAGCTTTTGTTTCTCTTTAAAAAGTAATATATATAGATAAGTGTTTAGATAAATAAGAAAAGGCTTTTTAAATAACTTTTAAAATAAATAGAAATATGAGTAATTACTTATAAGACATGTGTCATTTATCTAAAGCTTCATTATAACATGTGTAATTTAATAAACAATTGTATAGGACAAGTGTCTTAATTATTTTACATTTTCTTTTATTTTATAAAATCATAAATATACATGTATATAAACATTTGCTTTTCTTCATTTCATTTTTTCTATTCTTCTTTTTAAAATCAAGAGAAACTCAAATCTTTCTCTAAAAACTAAAATCTGAAATCAATATATCTTCAGATCAGACTTTATACAAATCAGATTAGAAATCAATAATTCTCAAACCACTGCTCAAACTCTTTCTCTAATCTAAAATCAGTAATTATTCTCAAGCAAAATGTATTCATATTCAAATCTGGAAAATTCCTCAAATCAGAGATTATCAAAATCAAATCTCTGTAAACCATTTTCCAAAATCTAAAACAAAGTTCAGCCTGCATGTTCTTTAGTCTGGAAGAAATTCTGGAATCATTCTAAAGCTAGTCTGCATCATCTTCAAAAATCTGTCTGCCTGCATTTTTCAACTCTGGTAACATCTCAAAGCTGTCTGCATTCAATCATCAACCTGGAAGCCAACATGCGTGTAGATTTAAAGCAATCTAAAGCTCCAGCAACTCCAGTTTTTAAATCAATAAGGCATTCCAGTCTTAAGCAAAACAGTTTCAAAAACTATTTCAAAAGAATAAGGCTCTGTCTCCATTTTTATTGGTGAGTAACATTTTTACTTAAATTAACTTAGGAAATTATGATGCATGTCTAATTCTGTGATAAATAGTGTTTGGATGTGAATGTTTGTTTATATGTATGTGTTTGAGAAATGCTTTGTGAAATTATGTAAGTGTGCATATCTGTAGTTGTTAAACACCTCAGGTCATAGTTTCAACCCTCTGCCTTGAAAACTGTAAACATGAGATACCTTTGTTTAATGGATATGACTTAAGTTTTAAGTAGACTTGGGGTGTATGTCTGGAATGTGTTGCTATGATTGTTTTAAGGTTCTGGAAACATATGAGTATGTTCAGATAAGCTATTGTGATCACCTCTGTTTAAAATTTTAGAGATTTAAAACTTAGTTTTAACTCAAATCTCTTCTCACTCAAATCTTCTGTAGGCTTAAGTATTTTAAACAAAGTTGTTGTTTAAAACTAAACCAAGCTTTAAAGACATTTGCAAGAATTTAGATAGAAACACTGTCTGGAAGAAGAAATCACAGAGGAATTTGAAAAGTGTTAAAAACCAAATATGGAAATTTGTTGATACAATCATATATCTGAAATAGTAGATGAAAGTTAGGATTTTTAAGATCAAGTTCACAATTTTTAATGTAGTATTGAATGGGTTATTTGGGTTCGTCTGGAAATCATGTTTTCGAGCATTTCCGATGATCACGTGGTCGAGGGTGGTCGGGCTTGTGAGAGGTGATGGAGGAGCCTATGGGGAAGACTGGAAAATTGGTCGTAGATGGTCATGGCTACGGTGGGGGAAATGGTTGGTGTTCGAAGTTTTTAACCCTAGTTTTACTACGGCTAGAAGAAGTGATCAATTCGACAAATATAATTGATCGAGTGACTTGGGGTTTTGGTTTTTAGAGGAGGATGGGTTGTCGAAGTTGTCGCTGGAGTTTCAAAGGTGATGGTGGCCGGAGATGGGAGGAATCGCCGTTGACAGGTTTTGGTGGGAGTTCGATTTTCTGTTCCAGGTTTGGGATAGCAGGCTCGTTTTTGCTTTCGAATTCATTTTGACAATCAGATGAGCGTGGAATGGTACAGAGATGATTGCCGATGTGGGAAGATCACCGGAGGTGGCTGGCGATAGTCGGAGAGTGGTGCACGTGCACGGTGACATCGAGATATCTGGTGAGTCTGGGATTTTAACAGTGAGGCTACTCGGGTTTTCCTTGGTTTTGCTCGTGAGTGTCTCGGGTAAGATAGGGTTGCGACTCGAAGCAGATTAGGTTGGACTCGAGTACTTTTGGGTTGACAGGTTATATAACTGTCTGGTTTTTAAAACTTTAATCTGGGTTTAAATTGTAAAGAAAATTTTAAACTAGAATTTAAATCAAAAATTTAACTATGTAGATTCAAGTTGGGTTTGAATCTTAAAGATTTGAAATAAATAAGTTATAAATTTATATGTTTTAAATAGGTTTTAAATGATAGTTAGATTTAATTAAATGTTTAAAAATAAAAAGGAAATTGGTTTAAACTCTTCTTAAATTTCTTTTATAAGAGATACGAATTTTAATAAGTAAAAGTTTTTAATTTGGTTTTAAAAACTTAGTTAAAAATAAATTGGTATTCATTTTAAATACAGAATTTAAAATGAAATTTAAAAGTAGATTTGAAATGGATGTTTCAAATATGAATGGTAAATGATAACTTGTTTATCAATAAGAATAAAGTTTATCTTAAAATAATTAAAGATTTATGTTCATTAAATTAATTAGGAAATTTAAATAGATAATTAATTTAATTTGATTAATTAATCATTTGGATTAATTAAATAGGTAATTAAAGGTTTAAACTAATTTATTTATGATTAAGATTAATTAATTAGGGATGATTAATTTGTAGTTAGGGATTATAAATTAGAGTATTAATTAATGATTAAGAATTAATTAATAGAGTAATTAAATAATTTAGTTATGGTAAATACTTAATTAATTAATTAGAGATTGATAAATTGGTTATTAAGATTTATTAATTTAGAATTAATAATATTAATATAAGTTAATTACTTAAGGAAAGTAATTAAATAATAGTTAATGAGGTCATTAACTATGGGTTATTAAATAATGAATTAATAGAATTAATTTTGATAATTAATTAGTTAAATTAATTTAAGAATAATCATTTATGAATTTGTTTAAATGTAATTACTTGTTGGAAGTAATTAAGAATTAATTACTTATAGTAATTAATTTAAGTTGATTTGATTTATTTAAGTTAATTAATTAAGTTTAATTAATTTAGAATAATCAAGAGATGATTTGATAATAATTACTTAATGTAATTATTAAGGTAAGTTTATTTAGAGAAGTAAATAATAAGATAATTACTGGAAGTAATTAGTTGAATAATGATTTTATTAATAGAAGTAATTTGAGTTAATTACTTTGAATAATTAATCAAGGGATTAATTAAGGAATTAATTAAGGAGTAATTAATTTAGTTAGTGAAAGTAATTAAGGGTAGTTAATTACTGATTAAAGATTAATCAAGGTGATAAATAAATGTTGTTTAATTAATAATTAAGTTGTAATTAAGGATCATTAATTAATATAATTAATGATGTAATTAAGATTGATTAATTTATTAATAATTAATAAATGAAGTGATTAATTAATGTAATTAATTAAGGTTTAATATAATTAATTATAGTTGATTAACTTAATTAATTTTAGTTAATTAATTAATGAAGTAATTAAAGGTTAATTACAATAAGTGGTTAAGGATAATTAAGTTAAGTAATTAATTGAAAATAAATTACTTGGATGAAATTAAAAGATAATTAATCAAAATGATTAATTGAAATGAATTATTAAAGGATAATTTATTAATTAATAAATGGTTAAGTAAGAAGGATTTATAAAATGAAGTAATTAATTTAATTCACTTTAAATTAATTAGAGATGATATAAATCATTACTTATGAATGAGTGATAGTATTGAATACTTGGCATTGATTGATATCTCTGATGAGATATATGCTGTATGATATAGATGTTAGTTGAATTGTATGGATTATCTGATAATGTTGATTATCTGTTGTAAATTATCTTTCTTTGTGTATAAAGATAATGAATTAAATTGTTTTAACCTTTAAAACAACTTGGCCTTAAAAGATACGTTTTGGATTTCGATGAGACCGGGATCGAGTTTCCGTATACCGGGATTCCAGGTCTGGAGACCCGAATACCACATCGATCCAAATTTACGATAGGTCGTGAATCAAGTGAAGATGAAGATTCAGAGTGCAAGGGTTATTGTCGTTAACTCTGAGGGTGATTCCAAAACGAGTGTAACGAGATAATGCCTTCGGTTTCGTTCGAACCCAGAACGAACTTGTATGGATTGAATGCTTTCAGCACATCGTCAGGTTGACGATGAGCATTCTAAGATAAATGTGTTCTTTTTAAAGGTAATCGTAGCCTCAAGCCTCACAAACCGGGAATGGCTAAAACAGGGGAGGTGCAGCAAGGTTAGTGGGTAGCACCCAAGTAGGACAAGATTACCTCTGTCTAGATGTCCCTTTCTATTTTCGACTTAGTGGTGCGGTTGCTGATCCCAACCGTGAGGTATCTTGTGCGGGAATTATCCAGTAAGGGATGTTCCGACCTTGTGTTGCAGGGGATTGGGAGTGATCCTCGGTACGGTGATCTAGGCCACGTACTGTGATGGGCGGTACCCCGGTAGCCCTGCCATTGTATGGAATCCAATTTCCAATAAGTGATAACGGACTTGATTGTATAACCCACTTTGTTGGCTAGTATGCTGGAATTTAATAATGTAACAATTTCAGCTATTTCATATTTATTTGAAAACCCTAGACCCTATTATAATACAATCGAATTTCCTATCAAATGTTTTGGTTAGCGTAAGGTAAAAACTTACCCATGTTTATTTGTGGGGAGTCTTACGTGATACCTTTTCTTTCAAAAAGGTTTTGAAGTTAAACAAGTTTAACCTGTTACTCACACCAGACCCATGTCTGACCCAAGTTGTTTATTTCTGTTTTATAAACTCTTGGGTACTCAAATTTTTACGAGTAGCCAAGGGATTCAGGTTAGCTTTGACGAGTAATCTGGAGGAGCAATGGAGCAGGAGGCTTCGGCGTTGTAGATAGATAGTAGTTTCCGCTGTGTTGATCTTGTTTAGATCTTTGTTTTGTATTGAGTTGTAATAACTAGACAGATGTTTATAACTGTCTAGTATGTGATGTGTAATCTGTGTAACTCTGATAGATGATACTATGTAATAGTTATGTGATATATTATATTTTATTCCGTTTCCGCTGTGAGTATTTGTGTTTGTTTTCTTTCTCTTCTTTTCTTTTCTACTTCTCACCCCTTTCTTTCTTACTGTCGATGCGATTTTCCGGGAGTGGAAAGTCGGGTCGTCACAGAGATCGTCAATACGGAGTAGTGAATACAAATTCTTCTTTGTCAGTTTATTCAGCTCGCTATAGTCAACGCAAAGTCTCAGAGAACCATCTGCCTTGGTGGCAAAGACAAGTGGTGCTCACCACTCAGAAATGCTCCGTTGAATAAATCCCTTCTCTAACAGCTCATTTACCTGCGTGTTCAATTCGAATCTCTCCTCCGAAGCTATATGCCTCAAGGGTAAGGCAACAGGTCTGGCATTCTCTACAAGATAAATTCGAAACACGATATCTCATTGGGGTGGGAGACCGATAACCTTAGAAAAGACATTTAGGTAATCTCTAACTACATGCACCAAATCTTGCTCGTCATGTGATAGGTCCAATAAATATAAGTAACTCAACATAATTGACCCTCGAGGATTGCAATAAACCTCCAAGCTATGTCCACTACACGTACTTAACCTAACAACCTTCATAATATGATCTAGGATAGACCATACATCATCATCCAATCCAAGCCCAATGTCAATCCAAATCCAGAAAATCCTAAGTCAAAAGAATCGCAATTAAACTCGGCCCCTAAAATGAATAATTACAAACCCTACATACCATAAACAAATAAGATGATTCTTTTATAGGGTTTGACACCAATACATGTTTCGTAATTATGCTATTGTCTAACTGTAATTCATCCATAAGTCTACTCGAGATAAAAAAGTGTGAATGGATAAATCAGATAGAGTGTACAGATCTTCTTCACCTTATCAGCAATTGGCTGCGTGCTCAAGTTAGGTACTGCATCCAGTGCGTAAGCCGAAACCATCTGGGTAGAGGCCTTCTGAGGTGTTGGACACTCTCGCCTCATGTGCCCAAACTAATTGCAATTATAACATTCGATCTTCAAACCATCGGACTTGCCCTCCTTTGTGAAGTGTCTTTTCTTGCCACACTTCCTACAACACATATCCTACTTCCTGATCATACCCTTGAGTCTAAATCCTCCATTGCGCTGATTCTACTGCAGCACCTTTCCTCCAGTCTTCTTCGATTCCTCTTTTACTTCTTCTTGGAGATGGTATTCGACATGACCATCCACACCAAACCCTCATATGTCGAACCCATGGGAATATGACTTAAGGCTACACAATAAAGGGGTTAGTTCGGCCCTTTAGAAAATTTCAGACCCTTTTTATGTGGGTTATTGATTAACTCCATCCCGAACCTAGCCAACTCGTTGAAGTGATTAACATACTCCTTTACTGACATGTCTCTATGCTTTAGATGAATAAACTTTTCCAAATGCACTACCTCCTTTGCTCTAAAAAGAAACTTCATCTCAAAACATCTTCGAAACACCCTCCAAGTGATCTGTCCTCCATCAGACTCCGCCTCAGCTACAACCCACCAACTCAGGGCCTCCCCCTATAAATGCCAAGTAGTTATATGTATCCTCACCTCATCAGCAATACCCATCAATCCAAATATCCTCTCAAAAGTGCGAATCTATGTCCTCGAATTTATATATGACTCAGTCCCCATACACGGCTTCCTCCAGGGCTCACAAAATCCTTACATACCTTAGCAAAATTGATGGTAGGTGGGTGGGCAGGAACTGCACCTGGGGCATTCCCCGTGGGTCCGCTATTAGAATTAAGCCCAACTTGTTCCTTTACCTATAGATATCGGTGGAACCAAATCCAGACGTTCACGCTCGGAATCTTGGCTGCATCGCCTGAGCCTGAAGCAGCGGCATCACCCATCTTCTATCTTTGATTTTTGGGAATTTATTAGCAACTTTCCACAGATAGCATAGGCAAGAAATAAGGTGATGATATTTAGGTTGTACTTATAAGTAAAACCTTTAAAAATCTTTTATTTATTTATATATATACACACTTTAGAAATTGATTTTGAAAACGTTTTTGAAAAATATTTGAAAAACCATTATTTTTGGAAAACCTTTTCAAGTAAATTCTCACAATAAGCCCCTAATCCCTAAGGAAATTTAAATCTAGGCTCCGATACCACATGTGACAACCATCACCTAATCCCTAAGGAATTTTAAACCTAGGCTCTGATACCACATATGACAACCCACACTTCTCAATACTCCAATCCAAAGCGAAGGTAACTTTCGTACTCGCATGAGTGTCAAGAAATACGAACTATTGGGGTTTTTTAAACAATTTAGAGACAAAAGATATACAGATATGATCTAAGGTATTACTACACTTTTAGAACTAATAACAGAAGGAAACAATATATAAATATAGAAAATACCATCTCGGAAAATATCTTCAAATACAGTCTCAGAAAACAGTACGAAGTCAAATACATAGTACAAAGGAATACAACTCATAGTGTAACAACCCATAATTATGTAATTTTTTAATTGGAATTTCAATTGTAAAACTTTGATTTTTAATTATTTTAAAATGGATAAATTTGGAATTTTAAAATATATTTTTGTGATTTGATGTGAAATGTTCTTCCAAATTTAATAAAATAAAGATTTTTCTGAAAATTTAAATTTTGGTCAACTTTGGTCAAACTTTGACTTCCTGTTCAAAATTTTAAATTTTAAATTTGAAGTTTTATTCTTTTTTTATGAAGCTGGATTTAATTCTAACCTTTTCCCTGCTTTTTGTTTCGTAAAATTCTAAATTTTACTTCTCCAAATTTGCAGTTTTCAACGTATTACACGCAATTGTTTTCATGTTTTATTTTCTCTTTTGTTATTGGGCTTAGACTAATGGGCTAGGGTATTCTAAAAGCCACCGGTTTTGTCTGTTCATTTGAAAAGACATCAATTGAGAAATAAAGTACGTACAAATTTTGTTTCTGCCTTCTCATTTCTCATTCCTCATTTATGCTCTGAAAAAAAATTACTGTAAGTTCCTCTTCTCCTTCTCCTTTTCCTTCTCTAATTTTATGTTTTCCTCTAAAAATTTTCTCCTTCCTCCTCCATAATTTCGGCCATGCCTTGCTATCTCTACCTCCTCTCTTTTCTCTAACCAAAACCGACCTCCACCTCTCCAAAACCAACACCTCTCCACCACCAAACCCTAGCCGTGACAAACCCTAGGCCAAAACCCTTCCTCCCTTTCCTTTTTCCCCATTTCTCCTTCCATTAATTCGGCCATCACCACCATTCACCTCTCCAATTGCCCAACACGAGCCTAACCCTAACCCTAGCCGAACCACACAAACCACTTTTCCCCTTCCCATGCCTTGTCGTGACCTTTAGCCTAACCCTAGCCTTGCCTTGACCCAAAACCACCTATAACTGAGCCTATTTGCCCGTTAGGCTAGCCCTCTCATGTATTTTACAAAATATAATTTTCTACTTTTATTTATCTATGTGAATTTATTTATTTACATATGTATTTTATTTATTTTTTCTAAGCTTTGGATTTGGATTCTCCTCCCACTCAAACTTGTTCGTGATTGTCGTACTTATTCGTAGTTGTTGTGTTTGTTTGGAATCCTTTTCTCTAGCTAAAGAAGGTGAGTAATCACGCTTGATTACATACTTATATTTTGGTGAATTGATGACAATTGAATTGTATTGATATGTATATGCAAGTTAGAAATTCCACTTATGTTTATATTATGTTATTTCATATGATATTATACCTGTTATGATCATATGCCATGATATGTTGTATATTGTTCTGTTTATTTCATATTCTGTTCTCACACTACAAGTTCCTTCACTATGGGTTGAAATGATACATACCCGAATGGTCTTTAGGTTAAGGAAAAATTGTTATGGGCTAAAATGATAGGCCTGAGTAATTTTTATTTGACTTGGGATTGCGAGTTTGAAATGATATAAACCCGAAAATTTAATAAATTCGGATTGAAATGACATAAATTCGTATTTACTTGACCCTAGGTTAGAAAATTTTATACAGACTCCGTGGTTGGTTTTAAAATAGTTTTCTAAAAATTATTAAGTATTTTGGATTTTAGTATATGGATTTCAACTAAAATTTTAATGTAATGATTGCTATAAAATTTTATACATTTATTTACATGTGTTGAATTTTTTTATAAGAAATAAATGGTTGGAAATGTAATTTTTGGAATCTAATTTATAATATGAAGTTTAACTGAAATTTAATAATCCAATTTGACTTAATAAGGGTATTATATTCTAACCTAGAATTGTAAGTTAATAATGTATTGTAACATGTAAGTGCTAATTAATGTAATGGTATAATTTGGGTAATAAATATAATGAATGCTCTTTATTGTAATAATAAATTGTAAGTTAATAATGTATTGTAACATGTAAGTGCTAATTAATGTAATGGTATAATTTTGGTAATAAATATAATGAATGCTCTTTATTGTAATAATAAATTGTAAGTTAATAATGTATTGTAACATGTAAGTGCTAATTAATGGAATGGTATAATTTGGGTAATAAATATAATGAATGCACTTTATTGTAATAATAAATTGTAAGTTAATAATGTATTGTAACATGTAAGTGCTAATTAATGTAATGGTATAATTTGGGTAATAAATATAATGAATGCTCTTTATTGTAATAATAAATTGTAAGTTAATAATGTATTGTAACATGTAGGTGCTAAATTACGTAATGGTATATTTTGGGTAATAAATATAATGAATGCTCTTTATTGTAATAATAAATTGTAAGTTAATAATGTACATTTGACATGAAAGTTTTAATTAACGTAATATTGTTTAAAATGATAAATGCTCTTTATTGTAATAAAAATGTAAGTTAAAATGTACATTTGACATGTAAGTTTTAATTTATGTAATATTGATTACAATGATAAATGTTCTTTATTGTAATAAAAATGTAAGTTAAAAACGTACATTTGACATGTAAGTTTTAATTTATGTAATACTAATTAATATAATAAATGTTCTTTATTGTAATAAAAATGTAAGTTAAAACGTATATTTGACATGTAAGTTTTAATTAATGTAATATTGATTAAAATGATAAATGCTCTTTATTGTAATAAAAAAATGTAAGTTAAAACGGACATTTAACATGTAAGTTTTAATTAATGTAATATTGATTAAAATGATAAATGCTCTTTATTGTAATAAAAATGTAAGTTTTAATTTATGTAATATTAGTTAAAATGATAAATGCTCTTTACTGAAATAAAAATGTAAGTTTTAATTTATGTAATATTGATTAAAATGATAAATGTTCCTTACTGTAATAAGAAAATGTAAGTTAATAGTGTACTGTTAACATGTAAGTGGTAATTAATGTAATGGTACCTTTTAAATGATTAAAACAATAAATGTTCTTTACTGTAATAATAAAATGTAAGTTAATAATATACTTTTAACTTAACATAAGGAAATTCAGCTTTAAATTGGAAATTTCAGTGATAAAGTTTATTTAGCTAAAAGAATGGGTTGGTTAATGTCCAAATGAATAATTAGTGTAATAAAATAGGAATGATAAATAACTATGTTAAAAATTGTAAGTATATAAATATTTTGATTTTATGAAATGTTAAAGTGAGAGGTATTACTTTCCAAAAATGCTATGATTCCTTAAGGTTACATTTCCAAAATGCTATGATTTCTTAAGTATCACTTTTCCAAAAATGCTATGATGACTTAAGGTTATGTCTTCGGAATGCTACTACTTCTAAAATGTAATGTTTTCGAATTGCTATGATTTTCAAGGTTGCATATTTAAAGTGCTATGGTTTCTATATTTTTATGATTTTGCAGTGTTATAATTAAATGTATAAATTTTTATAGTGTTATAACTTTTGAATGAACATTATTTTGAAAGAATAATGATATTGGATTTATATGATATTGAAATGAATATGTTTTGATATGAAATATAAACCATTTGAAATTGAAATAACCACGGGTTATAATAACGTTTGATTGTTAAAGAGACCGGGATCGGAAGTTGTCATACTCTCTGCCAACTCCGAAAACCACTTTAACAACTGTGTACGCGGTGGAGATTCCAGAATGAAGTAGGTGGTGGCGACGTTCCATTTGAGCTATATACGTGGACCTAACTCCCGTGAGTTAGCATAAGGTGGCTAAAACAGGAGCAATTGACGTGCCAAGTGAGGTAGCTCCTCCGATCGGACACACTTCTTCGATTGTCATTCTATTACTTTGTAATTGATTTGGTGTGCACCTTTGATTTGGGAGTGTGGCTCGAGGTGGGCGGTAGTGGCTACTATGCGTTACCACCAGCCCGGATGTGTAATTGGTATATTTACCCTGGCATTGCCTAGTTGTGCCGTGTCACCTACCTTATCGAGACCCCTACGAGTTTGTTTTGTACCATACTTATGGAGTGCCCTATGACGACGCCCAGTATGGGGGAGATTACGGTACTGTATAGACTATGGGAATATATAAATGTGTTAAAGGGGATATGGGTAACGCCTTAACACTATTTTAATAGTTTACTTTACTTTAGACATTATTATAATATCGTATTGTACTACATAGTAGATAGTTTAACGGATCCTTAAAGGATGGGCGATCCCAAGCATCCTTTAAGTTATTGATGCATTTCTTTTACAGTTCACTTGAGTTGATTTACACTTTATAAGTATGTATGTCCTGACTCGAGTGTTTTGTGTTTTGCTTTACGCTCGGGTCAGCCTGAGTATCACAGCTTTGGATTCATCTTTTGGAGCTAGAGATCCGCTGGAGATTTAGCTATTTATCTATCTGTCATTTCTATTTTAGTTATTTCCATTCAGCTTTGTTTATGTATTAGTGAACCTATGTATTTGGATTTTCTGTTGTATCTGTTTTCAAACTCTGGTATTTTGTATTTGTTTGAGGCTTTGTATCTAGTAGCTTCATGAACTACTATGTTTATTTTATTCCGCTGCGAGTTATTCTAACATTCTGTATCTGTGATTCTGTGATTGATTTTATTTGCCCCAAAATTTATTAACAATTTGTTGTTTTGAATTATTCATGTAACAACCCATAATTTTGTAAATATTTTTAATTAATTTTATTTGAAACTTTGATTTTTTTTAAATCATTTAAAATTAAATTTTTAGAATTTTCCAAAGTAAGTTAGGAATTTGTTTGTAATTTACTTTCCAAATACAATGAAATAAATATTTTCTGTAAATTTTATATTTTGGTCAACTTTGGTCAAATTTTGAATTTCAGTTTAAATTTTTAATTTAAAATTTTAATTTTTAATCTTTTTCTTTGAAGTAGAATATAATCCTAATATTCATTCTGCTTTTCGTTTCGTCAAATTCTGTTTTGTACTTTTTTAAATTGGATAGTTTACAGCATTTATACGCAATTATTTTCTATATTTTATTTTCTATTTCCTATGTTCATTTCTATACTTTTATTTTCTATTTTTATTTTATTTTTATTTCGGTTTGCACTTTGATTATTTATTTGGATTTTTATTTGGAATATAGGGTTGGAAAACTCAAAGGACTTCGGTTTCTCTTTCTTTAACTTGTGTCATTTCCTTTTCCCTAGCCTTTTCATTTGCTAGTCGTACATTTACTCTTCTTAGTCGTTCATTTCATTTACAACTCACATACACTTCATTTCTCATCTCCTCATTTCATTTGCGTGAAGAAAAAAAATAGCAAGCTCTTTCTCATGTCTTCCCTCTTCCTCTTTTCATGTGTTTTCCTCTTTGGCCTCAAACTTATGCTTGGCCATCACCACCACCACCATGACCGACCACATCCCCTCTCCATCACCACAAAGCCCAAGGCCGTGACTACCATAGATGAAAACACCATCACTTAATTGAGTCAAGCCTAGCCGAGCCTATATTCCATCACCTCCTCCCCTATTAGCCTCGGTCACACCACACAAACACCACCTACCTGCTTTGCTATGATCTACAACATCCCTAGCCGTGCCTATTGATATGCCTTGACCAAGATCCAACCCATGGTCGAACCTATGTGAACCCAAAACCCTTCCATGCTTGACCTTTTGCCTTCCATACTTTATAACTTGCCACTTTTCACCTTCCCTTGCATGGTGGTGCATTTGCTTGACTCAAACAACCCATAGTCGAGCATACTAGCATCAAATTAAGTTATGGCCGAGCCATGTGATGATGGTCAAGCCCATTGTGACCATGGCCGAGCCCACTTGATGTTTAAAGCAAAGGTTATGCCATTTTCTTTCATGTCTTTGCATTGTTTTAATTTATATTCTTTGTATCAAATCATATACTAATGTTTGTTATAATTATTGCTTACAAGATTTGGATCTTGACTCTTCATCCATTGAAAAAAAATCTAGTTCGTGCTTTGTCGTGCTTTTCGGAGTTTGTTGTGTATCTCTAGTTGTCAATTCTAGCTTTAAAAGGTGAGTTTATCACTCTCGACATTCGTACTTAAATAATTGTGAAACAATGACATGTGAATTGTATAAATTAATATGCTATGTCCATATATGCCTGTGATATGATTATATGATGTTATATACTGCTTATATATTTGTTACATCACCTGATATGATATTATATGCTCTACTGTTATTTTATTTTTTGTATCTCACACTGCAAGTTCCCTTTCACTATGGGTTGCAATGATACATACCCGAACGGACTTTAGAATAAGGAAAAATCATTATGAGCTGAAATGATAGGCTCGAGTGATTTTTATTGTATTTTATTTGACTTAGGATTGCGGGTTTGAAATGATAGAACCCAGATTTTTCTTTTTAAGTTACGGATTGAAATGATACATATCTGTATCACTTGACCTAGGCTAGAAAATATTATACAGACCCATGGTTATATATATTTAATAATATTTTCTAAAAATCTTTTAAGTATTTTTAAGTTTTAAGATATATGAAAATTTTACTTAAAAATTTGATTGAATGATTTTAAATATATGGAATTTTTATAAGTCAATAAGTGGTTTGATTTTGAATTATATAGTTATATTGGTTTTCTATAAGTAGGAATCTTTATATATCAATAATTGGTTTTAAATTGCAATTTAAAGATCTTTATGGATGATAAATAACTTAATAATTAAATTTGATTTAATGTGGAATTTTAAATCTAACATAGTGATGGTAATAGATTTTATTTTATGAAATAGATATGTTTTGTAAAATAAATAATTATGATTTAAATGGTAAAATGTATCTTAAATTATGACTTAACTTTATGATGGAAAATTTGGTTCAGTTGGAAATGTGAATTTTGACTTATTAAAAGAATATTTTGTATGAAATGGGTATCTTTTGTATAATAAAATTTTATAGTGATTTTCTTTAAGTCAAAACTGTATAAGTAAAAATGTATAAAATGTGACTTAAATATGACTTAACTTGATAATTGAAAATTTGATTAAAAATGGAATTTTAGAGTAACTTAGTAAATAAAATATTTTAGTTATGAAATGGATGTTTAAAAGAAAAGAAATATTAAGGTCTATTGTTGTTAACATGAAAGTTAAGCAAATTATAATGTAAATTTGACTTAATAAATGAATTATAATTTAATTAGATATTTAATTAATAAAAGTTATTTTATTTAAATCATAAGGTAAATGATATCCAAATGAATATTTTTGAAATGTAAGATATGGTTTTATAAGTTAAAATGGCTAAATATTGAAGTCTTAATGTTTCTGAAATGTTATAATAAAATCTGAACATTTATTGGTAGCATTTACTAAATGCTGTAGTTTTAAAGATAGTATTTGCTAAATGCTATCAATTCTGAAATATAACTAAGTTCTGAAATAAGTAAACACCTACTACAGCACTTTATAAGAGCTTCTATTTCTGAATTTGAACTAGTTCTGAAAATAACTAAATAACTACTATAGCACTTTATAAGTGCTGATGTTTTTGAAACTGAATTGTTTGCAACACTAAAATATCTACTGTAGCACTTTATAAGTGCTGCTGTTTTGAATTTGACAATGTTTTGAAATACTAATATATCTGCCTTAACACTTTATAAGTGCTGTTGTTGCTGAAATTACAATGAACTTTGGAAATGACTATTGTTATGGAAGATTTTGACATTGAATTTAAATGGCTTAAATGAATATGTTTTGAGGTGAAATATAAACCATTTTTGAAATTAATAAGTTAATACAAGGTTTTCGAAATTGGTATAATTGAACGAATGAACTTAAAAATGCTATAACTTTGGTAGTGAGTATTATTTTTAAGGGTGTTATGATTTTTCTAAATATTATGATTTCCAAATGATAACATTTTAAATTGATATGGTTTCAAAGTATTATGGTTTCAAAGTGTTTGGTTTCAAAGGTGTTATAACTTTGAAAGTACTATGATTTTGGAAATGAATTTATTTGAAATAGTATTTAATTAAGAATTTTCTTTGAATATATTGATTTGCAATTGAAGATTTAAGAATATGACTTTATAAAGTGGTTTTGGTTTAAGATGATTTAAAATGGAATATTTCAAGTTTAAATAAATTGAAGGAAATATTCAGTGATTGGAAATTTGGGTTTATTCAAATGATATTTTGGTCTTGAAGTATAAACTAGTTTTGAAATGGATAATGATATTTTGGTCTTGAAGTATAAACTAGTTTTGAAATGGACATGATATTTTGGTTTTGAAGTATAAACTAGTTTTGAAATGGATATGATATTTGGTTTTGAAGTATAAATTAATTTGAAATAAATATCCATGGGTTATAATAACGGTTGGTTGTTAAAGAGACCGGGATTGGATATGGGCATACTCTCTGTCGATACCGAAACCACTTTAACAACCGTGTACGCGGTGGAGATTCCAGAATGAATTAGGATGGTGGCGACGCTCCTATTGAGGTATGAACGTGGACCCGACTCCCATGAGTTGGCTTAAGGTCGCTAAAACAAGAGCGATCTCGGGCCAAGTGAGGTAGCACCTCCGATCGGACACATTTCTTCGATACCATTCTATTACTTGTGATTGATTTGGTGGCCACCATTCGATTTTTGATTTCGGAGTGTGTTCCAAGGTGGGCGATAGTGGCTGCTACGCGTTTCCACCAGCCCGTGTGCATAATTGGTATATCTACCCTAGCAATGCCTTGTTGTGCCGTGTCACCTACCATATCGAGCTTTACTACGAGTTTGGTTTTGTGTCGTAGCCTGTGGAGTATTTAATGTAGCCTCCCGATCTGGAGGTATGCTGATACTGGATAGACTATTTGGACTATTATTTGTTAAGGTGGAAAATGTAAAGCCTTAACGCTATTTAAAAGTAAGTTTATTTTACTATTAGACATTATTATAATAGCGGATATTACTACATAGTGAATAGTTTAACGGATCCTTAAAGAATGGGCAATCCCAAGCATTCTTTAAGTTACTTGTACTTTTCTATTACAGTTCACTTGATTTGGTTTACATTGTGTAAGTATGTATGTCCTGACTCGAGTGTTTTGTGTTTTGCTTTACGCTCGGGGCAGACTAAGTGATATAGCGTTCGAGACTCAACATTGGATTTGGAGCTTCGCTTGGATCCATCTATTGATTCTGCTTTCAGTCATTCAGTTGATTCCAGTGATGTATTCAGATCTTGTATTTGACTATTGTATTGAGACATCTTTGTATTCGTGATTTCTGTTGTATCTTGTTGAACTCTGTTATATTATATATAGTAGCTTCATGAACTACTATTTCTTTTCTTCCGCTGCATTGTTATATTACTTTGTTTCTGTGATCTGTGATTTATTTATTGTATATTCTGAGTTTTGCCAAATTTATATTTACAATTCGGTATTTTGAGCAATTCAAGTCCGGCATTTGCGGATGCGAATGGTTGAAAATATCGGGTCATTACAGTTGGTATCAGAGCTCTGGTTTTAGGCAAAACTCAGTATGTAGAGTAGATTAAATTAAAGAATCACTTTCGTTCGAGCCTGAATTCCTTCTTCTTTGATCCGGTTTCCTTTGAATTTTTGGATTGTTCCCTCGGTTTCAAAATCCATTCTTGTCTCTCCCTATTCGTATTCTTCTGGATTTTGGAGTATTCCATAACTCCTTTATAAGGAGCATTGATTCACTGAAGATTTCTGCATCCTTGGTTTACAACGCTATCTATCTCTTGTTATCCCGAATTCTATCTCTTGAGATCGGATGTAGGTTTGTCCCAGAACTCTACATCGATCTTATTCTTGAAGTCATTGTCGACCCGGTTAAGGTTGCTAGTGATTTATATAAGTTTATTCATTCCCTTATTCTGTTATTTAATCATCTTGTCTTTTGTTTCCAACTTATCTTCAAATCATTCTTAAAGTATATTTGTAAACTAATATTTAAAATGTTTTATTATATATTGTGTTGTTTGAGTTGTTGATGTTGATTTGGGTCTCCGATCGATTCGTCTGATCAACGTTATCGATAGGACATCCAAAACACTTGAACAGAGCAAACTGACACCATATTGTTTTCAAACTTGGTAAATGAGATAAAATTTATATAATTATATTTTATATATGTATAATTTTCTGAATTTTGATAGTAATTGAATTGGATGTTAAGAAATAATATTTGACTCTGTATATATCTTGTAACCATTGGCTTTGTTTCATATATAAATAATTGAACTATAAAATATGGTTATAAATTAATTTGGAAATTTAAATGAATTTAAATCAAGAATTTGAGAATTTGATTTCCGATGATTTCGAACTTTGTTCTTAAAGTTTTAAAAGATATATTATTTGAAATATTTCCGAATAGAAATCGTTTCTAAGGAATTTTAAAGTTTTAAATCAGTGCTCTTCACTTTGTTGCTGGAAAATAATTCCGGTGATGACTGCAGCATCATCGACATTCATTTTCGAGTTTCAAAGTAAAGAGACCATTCTCTAGCTTTGCTACAGTTTTGCTTTGAAGAATTAAATTGATTTGCATTTCTAAAAATTGACTTGATTCAAAATATATATATATCGATATATGATTTAAAGTTGATTTGATATATATTATGTATATATTTATTTATCTCTAAAATAATTTGAAGTCAATCGAAAATTTAAATTCTTAAATTTTATCTTAAGGGATGATTTCAATTATAAAATGAAGCCAAAATTTTGAATAAATATTTAAGCTTGGAATAATTGAATTAGAAAATTTTATTTGTATAATATTCTACTGCATTCTAATATAACTTACCTTGATTATTTAGAAGTTAACAATGTAATTGAATAATGTACAATATAAAATGGTGTTAAAGGAATTTATAAATAAATTGGAGTAGTTATAATAAGTGGTAATATACTTAATAATATGATTAGATATTAAGTGGAATAAATTTAATAATAATTTTTGAATAAAGAAGAATGAAATTTAGTGAATAAATTATGAGTAAAATAAATAATTTTCAAATTCATGACTTTGGAAAATTGTTAATTTAAGATAATTGTATGATGAGATAATGAGATTAAAAATAGTTAAGATTTATTTAACTTAAGTGAAATCAAATGGATGAAATTAATTATTAATATAAGTTGAAATTTTCATGGTTTTAAGTTTATTATCTTATTCTGTTTTCCAATCTATTTTCTTTCTGGTTGTTTCCATTCTCCTACCTTCTATGTGGGAAATCGAATTTCGAATTGGTCAGCCCATGGAGCTACTGTTTTCTCTCAGCTTGATCTTTCCACTAATTTTCACCAGCTCAGTGTTGCTGAGGAAAACATTCCCGAGATTGCTTTCCGTACTGAGAATGGTTTTTCTATGAATGGTTAGTTATACCTTTTGGTTTGACTAATGCCCCTGCTTCCTTTGTTGATTGATGAATCGTGTTTCCGTGTTGTGCTTATCAAGTTTATTCTAGTCTTTCTTGATGATATCCTTGTCTTCTCCAAGTCAAGGAAAGAACATGAGTGGCACTTGAAATCTGTTCTAGGGACTCTTAGGAATCATCAGTTGAAGGCTAAAATTTTGAAATACCATTTCTGGAAGGATGAAGTCCGATTTCTCGGACATATTGTTTTTAGTAATGGAATTTATGTTGTTCCAGTTAAGATCGCTGCGATCAATGTAAGTCTTTCTTCTCATCTTTCTTTGTGATTTCATATCATAACTCTATCACTTTGGTTGTCCTTATTCCTCACTATCTTGTTAGAAAATGGAAGGGTATTGCTTATACCAGTCTATTTTGGAAACTTTTCAAGAATCTTTCGTACTCATCTGAATCTAAGCACTGCTTACCATCCATAGACCGTTAGTCAAACGGAAAGAGTGAATCAGATTCTAGAGAATCTTCTTCGTGCTTGTATTCTTGATATTGGAGGATCTTGGGAAGATCATCTCTATCTTGTTGAATTCACCTATAACAACAGTTATCAGGTATAATTTCAATTTTCTTTTCATCCTGTCTTAATCCTATCTCATTTTATCTTGTTTTCCTTGTTTTCCATGTCTCGTTCCTTTTCGAGGACGAAAAGTTTTGAGTGGGGGAGAGTGTAACAACCCATAATTTTGTAAATATTTTTAATTAAATTTTTATTTGAAACTTTGATTTTTTAAATCAGTTAAAATTGAATTTTTAGAATTTTCCAAAGTAAGTTTGGAATTTTTTTGTAATTTACTTTCCAAATACAATGAAATAAATATTTTCTGTAAATTTTATATTTTGGTCAACTTTGGTCAAATTTTGAATTTCAGTTTAAATTTTTAATTTAAAATTTTAATTTTTAATCTTTTTCTTTGAAGTAGAGTATAATCCTAATATTCGTTCTGCTTTTCGTTTTGTCAAATTCTGTTTTGTACTTTTTTTAAATTGGATAGATTACAGCGTTTATACGCAATTATTTTCTGTATTTTATTTTCTATTTCCTATGTTCATTTCTATACTTTTATTTTCTATTTTTATTTTATTTTTATTTCTGTTTGCACTTTGATTATTTATTTGGATTTTTATTTGGAATATAGGGTTGGAAAACTCAAAGGACTTCGGTTTCTCTTTCTTTAACTTGTGCCTTTTCCTTTTCCCTAGCCTTTTCATTTGCTAGCCGTACATTTACTCTTCTTAGTCGTTCATTTCATTTGCAACTCACGTACACTTCATTTCTCATCTCCTCATTTCATTTGCGTGAAGAAAAAAATAGCAAGCTCTTTCTCATGTCTTCCCTCTTCCTCTTTTGATGTGTTTTCCTCTTTGGCCTCAAGCTTATGCTCGGCCATCACCACCACCACCATGACCGACCACATCCCCTCTCCATCACCACCAAGCCCAAGGCCGTGACTACCATAGATGAAAACACCATTACTTAATTGAGTCAAGCCTAGTCGAGCCTATATTCCATTACCTCCTCCCCTATTAGCCTCGGCCACACCACACAAACAACACCTACCTGCTTTGCTATGATCTACAACATCCCTAGCCATGCCTTTTGATATGCCTTGACCAAGATCCAACCCATGGCCGAACCTATGTGAACCCAAAACCCTTCCATGCTTGACCTTTTGCCTTCCATACTTTATAAATTGCCACTTTTCACCTTCCCTTGCATGGCCGTGCATTTGGTTGACTCAAACAACCCATAGCCGAGCATACTTGCATCAAATTAAGTCATGGCCGAGCCATGTGATGATGGTCAAGCCCATTATGACCATGGCCGAGCCCACTTGATGTTTAAAGCAAAGGTTGTGTCATTTTCTTTCATATCTTTGCATTGTTTTAATTTATATTCTTTGTATCGAATCATATACTTATGTTTGTTATAATCATTTGCTTACAAGGTTTGGATCTTGACTCTTCATCCATTCAAAAAAAAATCTAGTTCGTGCTTTGTCGTTCTTTTCAGAGTTTGTTGTGTATCTTTAGTTGTCAATTCTAGCTTTAAAAGGTGAGTTTATCACTCTTGACATTCGTACTTATATAATTAAGAAACAATGACATGTGAATTGTAGAAATTAATATGCTATATCCATATATGCATGTGATCTGATTATATGATGTTATATACTGCTAATATATTTGTTACATCACCTGATGTAACGACCCGTATTTTTACGGATCGAAACATCGTAAAACAGTCATTATTAGATTGTTAGTATTGTTAAGTCATCCTGAGTTAGATCGTCTAGAGCTTAAGTCGTGTAGAAGTTAAGTTGTCTAGAAGTTAAGCCATGTTGTAGCTTAAGTCGTTTAGAAGTTGAGTCGTGGGGTAGGCTAGGTCGAGTGAACGACCTAAGGGATTGGAAGAACCTACAGTATTTGACCGACTTAAGGATTTGGACGACTTAACAGATTGAGACGACTTAAGATAGTAGACGACTTAAGGTAATGACCGACTTAAGAAATGGGCGACCTAAGAAGTTGGCGACTTAAGAATAGGCCGACCTAAGTAAGTGACCGACCTAGGAGGATAAGCGGGCTAATGACTTAAGAGTTTTGGCGAGTTAACGACCTAAGGGGTAGGTCGGCGACGACCTAAGGAAGCTGGGGTAGCAGTAAGCGACCTAAGTAGGTTAAGTCGTAGAAGACTTAGGAGTTAGGTCGTGGGTTGTTAGGTCGCTAAGTGTTAGGTCGTAAGGGGTTAAGTCGTGTCCCAGTTAGATCGTGTGTATAGTTAGGTCGTAACTTTGTTGAGTCGCAATGGTGCTAAGTCGATAATTCGTCCAGGCGACTTAGGAGGGAACACGCGCATGTGTTAGGTCGCGCCTGTTGCTAAGTGTTAGGTCGCATGAATGTTAGGTCGCGCGCATTCGTTTGTTAGGTCGTATGGATGCGCATGTGTTAAGTCGGAGCTGTTGCTAGGTCGTAAGTCGAAGAACTGATAGGCCGTGGGGTTTTAGGTCGCAAGATTTTATAAGTCGTAGGTCGTAACCTCGTTAGGTCGTAGGATGGGTTGTCTCACTAGGTCGTAGGTCGTGATGCTCTATAGGTCGTGGACGACCAAAAAGTGAACGACTTAGGGAATTTCAGCCTATAAATATGAAGGTTTTTCTCACTTTTTGGGATTCGGATTTCGAAGCGACGAAGTGCTGCCATTTTGAGAGCTCGACTTCTACACTTCTTCACTTCTTTTCTCCACTCTAATCTAGTGATTCCATCCATCCAAGTTGAAGATCAAATCGAAGATCGAAGATCTTAGATTGAAGATCTACATTCTTCGAAGAGAGATTTCATCGTTTGAAGCGGATTGGTGATAGATCAAGTTAGATCCTTCGCTGTCCAGATCTGAAGTGGGTGTCTTTTGAGGTGTTTAGGTGATTTGGTGAGTGGTTATTATCTCTCACACGGATCCAAAGGAGTATATCGGATCGTTGGCTTGATTTGGTGTTAAAGTAGTGATTTCCATGCACTTTTGTAAACCTAAGTATAGATCCATATAGATTCATTGTTCATGATGATTTGACAACCATTTTAATGCATGTTAATCTATGCAAGTTCATTCATCAACATTATAGAGATATTGATCATGTTTCATGCTTGTTAGACTTTTGACTCTTTAATTACGAAATTGCCATTATTGTTATAATTGTCCATTTAGCTTATATTTGAATGCTTGATTACTTGGATTAATGTTTGACTTGATTGATTGCTATGAACTAGATGATTGATGATTTGATTTAGACAAGTTGGTCGAAGATGATTCAAAAGCTAAGGGAAAGGCTCTTGAATTGGAGAAGCTGCTCGTGGCATATGTAGCGGATGATGAAGCTCATATGGATAGATTTGATGATGATGTTGAGATGGAGCTTTGCTATGATAATGATGAGGCGAAGCATGATATGAGATAGCCTTGGTCTAATCCAGACGGGATCATTCCAAGCATGTTGATAACTCGGTGAAATGTTCGAGTTTGAGGATAATGGTTTGCTCGGGAGGTGCTTGAGCTAGTATGGAAATAGTCGTCGAGGAGGATGACTAGAAGGCTGAGATCTCATCGTTGTTGAAGGTTCTAGCATGCTCAAAGCAAGAGTACGTTGGGCAGATTCGATAGTCCCTGAAGGCTAATGATTGATAGTCAAGTACTCTGGGCAGATTCGATAGTCCTAGGCAAGGGTCACGATGACGTGCAGAGTTATGTCTAGAACCGGGGTTTCCATTAGCCCTTGACGGACGGCTGAAAGAATGTGCCGGTCATTCAATTAACGATGATATCAAGGCAATGATAACAGTGATAGCCAGAGTCATGGATGTTTGGTTGTATCGTCATTCGGTCTCAAGAGCGGTATTTTCTGGGTGCTTATCTGATCTTGGTTTAGGCCTTGGGGGTTTGTACTTGGAAAACATCACCCTTGACTCGAGTGATAATTGCTTTACTTTAAATTGTGTGCTTTGCTATGTTTGCTTCTACTTAGTGTGTGTCTGGGGGCTATCACTGTAGAAAGAGGTGGAGTGGGAGGCTTGTATTCCTATTTCTTTTACTTTATGCTCTTTTGGTATGTTGTTAGTTAATTTACTGCTCACTAAGACTGTTGTCTGACTCAAGGCTTTATGTTTTAACTCTTATTGCCTTGGGCTGTTCGTCCATTTTGGGACGGGCAGACTAGGTAGCAGGTGACAGGTGCTGTTCTTGCTTTCCACGATGTTGATGACGAAGACGAGCTGGAGGCTTGGATATTATTTCTTACTATATGTACTGGATGTTCCGCTGCTTGTATATTCTCTCAGTGTTATGTAGTGAGGCTTGATGTATTGACTGTTCAGATGATTGTATTCAACTATTATGAAGTTTTATTGATGAGATTCTATTCTATGAAGCTTCACTATATATATATATATTCTATTGTATTTTGTCCATGCGCTGTGAGTAATACGATAGATTCTGTTGTTTTTAATTTACCCTGGCAATCGTCCATGGTCGCCTGGCACACTTTACAGCGCACTATCTCTAGATTCGGTGCAGGGGTCATGGGCGGTCGTCACATTTGGTATCAGAGCCTTGGTTAATTGATTTTACCCAACGCTCGCTAACGTAACTACGTATGAGAGACGTAATTGTATTTTGATGGATGATTACTATATATAATATAGTAGCTTAGTAGAGTTTGAGTCCTTTATGCAGTTGTTTCTCATGATGTGCTGATCATTCCTTTTTATAGATATTAAGGATGAGTCGAAGAGGGAGACCAGCTGCTAGGGAAGGCCGTGCTGCTGAGGGAACTGCAGATTATACAACTATGTTCGAAGCTATGATGACTTCGATCGTGAGAAGGATACCAGTTCCGGGAACAGCAGTTGATGTTGGAGTTCAAGTTCAAACTCCAAAGCCGGTGGATTTTGCTAAGTTGTGTAAGGACTATACTGCTCTTGGAGGGAAAGTTTTCTTGGGAACAGAATCAACCATTGAAGTCCAGAGGTGGATTGATGCTTGTAGAAGGATTTTTGGTGATTTGGGAATTGAGGATGCGACTAAGAGGAAGTTAGCATCAAGACAGCTTCAAGGGAGAGCTTCTGATTGGTGGAACTCTATTACCATCAATACTCCGGAGGAAGAGATTACTTGGGAGCAATTCCAAGTTAGATTTGAAGCTAAGTTCATTTCTACAGCTCAGAAGTCTGTTCTGTTCAAGAAGTTCGTGGAGCTCAAGAAGGGAGGAAGACCAGTTCTTGAGTATGTTTCTGAGTTTGAAGCTTTGTCCAAGTATGCCCGGTCGTATATTGAGGCTGCATATCAGAAGAATGAGAAGTTTGTGACAGGCTTGGACAGTTATCTTGGGAGGCAGTTGGTGGATCATTTGGATGATTCATTTGAGAAGCTTGTGGAGAAAGCTCTCAGGCATGAGAGTTTGTTCCCTAAGGAAGGATCTGTTGTTGCTGTGACCAGGGGAGAGACTAAACCACAGCAGGGTGGAAACAAGAAGAGGAAGCAGCAGCAGGAGGGTATGGATGGCCAGAAGAAGCCGAAGGGCGAAGTGACTTGCTACAATTGTCAGCAGAAGGGCCATTTCTCCAGGGATTGCAAGAATCCGAAGGCACCTATGAAGTGTCACAACTGTGACAAGCCGGGGCATATCAGGAAGGATTGTCCAGAACCGAGGAGGGACAAGCAGATTGTGCAAGCTTATGCTTTGGGAGCTGTTCCATCATCGTCGAAAGCTCCTACCGTTGAAGAGAAAGGAAAGAGTGTGGTGGTTCAAGGTACTCTTTCCATATGTGGTGTTCCAGTTAGAGTGTTGTTTGATACTGGGGCTTCACATTCATTTGTTGGTAGTGATCTTGTAGGCCGGTTTGGTTTGGAACCGGATATTGTTGATAGGCCATTGGTTGTGACTAATCCAGTTGAGGGTTCGTCTTGTTTGTGTATGTTATGCCATGGTCTGATTGTATCGAGTCATGGTTGCTCTTTTGTTTGTGATTGTTTTGTTCTGAACTTTGCGGGGTTCGGAATTATTTTGGGTATGGACTAGCTTAGGAAGTATGCGGCAAAGGTTGATTGCGAAAGGTTGGAGGTGACAGTTGAGAATGTGGAGGGGCGAAAGATTGTGATACGATGTAAGCATGTAGAAGGCATCTTCATGAGCTTCATGTATTCGCTGGTTGTTCCACGGGATGGACTGTCATCTGTGCCAATCGCTAATGGATTTGAGGATGTCTTTGACGAGGTCAAAGGGTTACCGCCGCATAGAGAGATCGAGTTTCGTATAGATCTAGTTGAAGGAGCCAGACCTGTTGTGATGCCTCTTAGGCGGATGGCGCCTAGGGAACAGCAGGAGTTGAAGGTGCAGGTTGATGATCTTTTGCAGAAAGGATTCATTCGGCCTAGTGTGTTCGAATGGGGTGCACCAGTTGTGTTTGCAACCAAGGCAGATGGGTCGTTGAGATTGTGTGTGGATTATCGTGAGCTGAATAAAGTGACTAAGAAGAACAAGTATCCATTGCCGAGAATAGATGACTTGTTTGATCAGCTTCACGAAGCTAAGGTGTTTTCTCAGATGGATTTGGCAACGGGATTTCACCAGTTGAGAGTGGCTAAGGATAGTGTGCCGAAGACTGCTTTTCGAACACCATCCGGTTTCTTTTAGTGGCTGGTAATGCCGTTTGGGTTGACTAACGCGCCAGCATATTTTGTGGATCTTATGAATAGAGTGTTCAGAGATCAGTTGAACAAGTTCGTGCTTGTGTTCGTGGATGATATTCTGATTTATTCCAGAACTGAAGAAGAGCACAAGATGCACTTGCGTATTGTTTTGGAAATCTTACGGAAACATCAACTGAAGGCTAATTTTTCGAAGTGTCACTTCTGGAAGAGTGAAGTGAGGTTCTTAGGCCATGTTATCTCTGGAAATGGAATAGCGGTTGATCCCGCTAAGGTGGCAGCAATCCAGGATTGGGTTAGACCTAAGAATGCATTTGATGTGAGAAGTTTTCTTGGATTAGCAGGATATTATCGATGGTTTATCAAAGACTTCTCCAAGATAGCTGCACCGTTAACAGGATTGACGAAAAAGAACCAAGTGTTCAGATGGGGAGATAAGTGTGAGCAAGCTTTCAGAATCCTGAAAGAGCGATTGACAAGTGCTCCTGTTTTGACTATTCCAAGTGGGAATGATGAGATGGTGGTTTACACCGATGCATGTGGTACTGGACTTGGAGCGGTGCTAATGCAGAGGGATAAAGTTGTTGCGTATGCAAGTCGACAACTGAAGCCGCATGAAAGGAATTACCCGACTCATGATTTGGAGTTGGCGGCGATTGTTTTTGCTCTGAAGATGTGGAGACATTATCTATTGGGAGTTCGATTCGAGTTGTTTACAGATCATAAGTCGTTGAATTATCTTTTCTCCCAAAAGGATTTGAATCTTCGGCAGCAACGTTGGCTAGAGTTTTTAGCATCATATGATTTTGGTATAGCTTATACTCCAGGAAAGGGTAATGCAGTGGCAGATGCGTTAAGTCAAAGACATGCAGGATTGGGAGCCATGTTTTCAGAATGGAAGAGTCTCGAGTAGTTAGCTGGATTCGACTTCAGGCCCAGATGTGAATTGGAACCTGAGATGTTGGCAAACTTATCGATAAGACCGACTCTTGTGGAAAGGATTGGCGAGAGCCAAAAGTGAGACGATATGCTTGTCAAGATTATCCAGGAATTGGAATCTGGATTGGACCCTGAAAAGGATAAAGGATTCGAGGTCGATCGAGAGGGTTGGCTTCGGAAGCAGGGACGACTAGTTGTTCCCGATATCGATGAATTGAGGAATGAAGTTCTGAGGGAAAGTCATCACTCGAAGTTGACAATTCATCCAGGTGGAAATAAGATGTATCGGGATATGAAGAGAACCTATTACTGGGAAGGCATGAAGAAGGATGTTGGAAATTTTATTTCCAAGTGCATGAACTGCCAGTTGGTAAAAGCCGAATAGAAGAAGCCAAGTGGATTGCTTCAGCCATTAGAAGTTCCTACATGGAAGTGGGAGCAAGTGTCGATGGATTTTATTAATGGGTTACCTAGAACAAGAGCGGGAAATGAAGGGATTTGGGTCATCGTAGATCGTCTGACTAAGAGTGCAAGATTCATTCATGTTCGATCGACTAGGATCGCATCAAAGTTGGCTGAGTTGTATGTTAAGTGGATAGTTCGATTCCATGGTATTTCGAAGAGTATAGTGAGCGATCGAGACCCATTGTTCACTAGTGGATTTTGGAAGAGCTTTCAGGAAGTTTTGGGAATCGAGTTGTGTTTGAGTACAGCTTATCACCCTCAAACAGATGGACAGACCGAGAGAGTCAATCGAGTTTTGGAAGATCTTCTTAGAGCTTGTGTTTTAGATTTCGGAGGATCGTGGGAAGATCACCTTCATTTGGTGGAATTTTCGTACAACAACAGTTACCAGTCAAGCATTGGTATGGCACCGTATGAGGCATTGTATGGAAGACCATGTAACTCTCCGATATGTTGGTTAGAGACAGGAGAAAAGCTGATACTTGGGCCAGAGATGATTCGACAGACTTCGGATTGTATAGAGATCATTCGGCAGCGAATGAAGGCGGCCCAAGACCGTCAGAAGAGTTATGCCGATAAGCATCGTAAGGATTTGGAATTCGACGTAGGTGATATGGTTTTTGTGAAGATTTCTCCACTGAAGAATGTTATTCGATTCGGGAAGAAAGGAAAATTGACTCCGAGATTTGTTGGACCATTCCCGATCATCGAGCGAATTGGAAAGCTCGCCTACAGATTGGAGTTACCAGAGAAGATGTCGGGCGTGCATAATGTTTTTCACGTATCATATCTACGGAAGTATGTGCACGACTCGAATACAGTGGTTTCTGTTGATAGCTGTGAAGATTTCGAGGTTGATCCAGTCAATAAGAGACCGCATAAGCCGCTTCGTGTTGTGGAAACCGACACGAAACAGCTTAGGAGGAAGGTAGTTAAGTTGCTCAAGATACAATGGAGTGATGATGATAACGACTGTACGTGGGAGGTTGAAGAGAGGATGAAGGCAGCTCATCCTGAACTCTTCAAGGTATGGCCCTAAGGTGTCGTGTCATCTCACGATATTGTAACTTGTTCTAGTTTTAGAATTCTGCATGCTAAGCTAGAATTGGATGCATGGTTTGTTGATTGCTATGGATGGTAGGTGTGCAGAATAGTCTTTGATTTCTCTTGTTTGTTTGGAATTTCGGGGGCGAAATTCCTAAGGGGGAGAGAATGTAACGACCCGTATTTTTACGGATCGAAACATCGTAAAATAGTCATTATTAGATTGTTAGTATTGTTAAGTCGTCCTGAGTTAGATCGTCTAGAGCTTAAGTCGTGTAGAAGTTAAGTTGTCTAGAAGTTAAGCCATGTTGTAGCTTAAGTCGTTTAGAAGTTGAGTCGTGGGGTAGGCTAGGTCGAGTGAACGACCTAAGGGATTGGAAGAACCTACAGTATTTGACCGACTTAAGGATTTGGACGACTTAAGAGATTGAGACGACTTAAGATAGTAGACGACTTAAGGTAATGACCGACTTAAGAAATGGACGACCTAAGAAGTTGGCGACTTAAGAATAGGCCGACCTAAGTAAGTGACCGACCTAGGAGGATAAGCGGGCTAACGACTTAAGAGTTTTGGCGAGTTAACGACCTAAGGGGTAGGTCGGCGACGACCTAAGGAAGCTGGGGTAGCAGTAAGCGACCTAAGTAGGTTAAGTCGTAGAAGACTTAGGAGTTAGGTCGTGGGTTGTTAGGTCGCTAAGTGTTAGGTCGTAAGGGGTTAAGTCGTGTCCCAGTTAGATCGTGTGTATAGTTAGGTCGTGACTTTGTTGAGTCGCAATGGTGCTAAGTCGATAAGTCATCCAGGCGACTTAGGAGGGAACGCGCGCATGTGTTAGGTCGCTCCTGTTGCTAAGTGTTAGGTCGCATGAGTGTTAGGTCGCGCGCATTCATTTGTTAGGTCGTATGGATGCGCATGTGTTAAGTCGGAGCTGTTGCTAGGTCGTAAGTCGCAGGACTGATAGGCCGTGGGGTTTTAGGTCGCAAGATTTTATAAGTCGTAGGTCGTAACCTCGTTAGGTCGTAGGATGGGTTGTCTCACTAGGTCGTAGGTCGTGATGCTCTATAGGTCGTGGACGACCTAAAAGTGAACGACTTAGGGAATTTCAGCCTATAAATAGGAAGGTTTTTCTCACTTTTTGGTATCCGGATTTCGAAGCAACGAAGTGCTGCCATTTTGAGAGCTCGACTTCTACACTTCTTCACTTCTTTTCTCCACTCTAATCTAGTGATTCCATCCATCCAAGTTGAAGATCAAATCGAAGATCGAAGAGCTTAGATTGAAGATCTACATTCTTCGAAGAGAGATTTCATCGTTTGAAGCGGATTGGTGATAGATCAAGTTAGATCCTTCGCTGTCCAGATCTGAAGTGGGTGTCTTTTGAGGTGTTTAGGTGATTTGGTGAGTGGTGATTATCTCTCACACGGATCCAAAGGAGTATATCGGATCGTTGGCTTGATTTGGTGTTAAAGTAGTGATTTCCATGCACTTTTGTAAACCTAAGTATAGATCCATATAGATTCATTGTTCATGATGATTTGACAACCATTTTACTGCATGTTAACCTATGCAAGTTCATTCATCAAGATTATAGAGATATTGATCATGTTTCATGCTTGTTAGACTTTTGACTCTTTAATTACGAAATTGCCATTATTGTTATAATTGTCCATTTAGCTTATATTTGAATGCTTGATTACTTGGATTAATGTTTGACTTGATTGATTGCTATGAACAAGATGATTGATGATTTGATTTAGACAAGTTGGTCGAAGATGATTCGAAAGCTAAGGGAAAGGCTCTTGAATTGGAGAAGCTGCTCGTGGCATATGTAGCGGATGATGAAGCTCATATGGATAGATTTGATGATGATGTTGAGATGTAGCTTTGCTATGATAATGATGAGGCGAAGCATGATATGAGATAGCCTTGGTCTAATCCAGACGGGATCATTCCAAGCATGTTGATAACTCGGTGAAATGTTCGAGTTTGAGGATAATGGTTTGCTTGAGAGGCGCTTGAGCTAGTATGGAAATTGTCGTCGAGGAGGATGACTAGAAGGCTGAGATCTCATCGTTGTTGAAGGTTCTAGCATGCTCAAAGCAAGAGTACGTTGGGCAGATTCGATAGTCCCTGAAGGCTAATGATTGATAGTCAAGTACTCTGGGTAGATTCGATAGTCCTAGGCACGGGTCACGGTGACGTGCAGAGTTATGTCTAGAACCGGGGTTTCCATTAGCCCTTGACGGACGGCTGAAAGAATGTGCCTGTCATTCAATTAACGATGATATCAAGGCAATGATAACAGTGATAGCCAGAGTCATGGATGTTTGGTTGTATCGTCATTCGGTCTCAAGAGCGGTATTTTCTGGGTGCTTATCTGATCTTGGTTTAGGCCTTGGGGGTTTGTACTTGGAAAACATCGCCCTTGACTCGAGTGATAATTGCTTTACTTTAAATTGTGTGCTTTGCTATGTTTGCTTCTACTTAGTGTGTGTATGGGGCTATCACTGTAGAAAGAGGTGGAGTGGGAGGGTTGTATTCCTATTTCTTTTCCTTTATGCTCTTTTGGTATGTTGTTAGTTAATTTACTGCTCACTAAGACTGTTGTCTGACTCAAGGCTTTATGTTTTAACTCTTATTGCCTTGGGCTGTTCGTCCATTTTGGGACGGGCAGACTAGGTAGCATGTGACATGTGCTGTTCTTGCTTTCCACGATGCTGATGACGAAGACGAGCTGGAGGCTTGCATATTATTTCTTACTATATGTACTGGATGTTCCGCTGCTTGTATATTCTCTGAGTGTTATGTAGTGAGGCTTGATGTATTGACTGTTCAGATGATTGTATTCAACTATTATGAAGTTTTATTGATGAGATTCTATTCTATGAAGCTTCACTATATATATATATTCTATTGTATTTTGTCCATGCGCTGTGAGTAATACGATAGATTCTGTTGTTTTTTAATTTACCCTGGCAATCGTCCATGGTCGCCTGGCACACTTTACAGCGCACTATCTCTAGATTCGGTGCAGGGGTCATGGGCGGTCGTCACACCTGATATGATAATATAAGCTCTAATGTTATTTTATTTTCTATATCCCACACTGCAAGTTCCATTTCAGTATGGGTTGAAATGATACATACCCGAACGGACTTTAGAATAAGGAAAAATCATTATGAGCTGAAATGATAGGCTCGAGTGATTTTTATTGTATTTTATTTGACTTGGGATTGCGGGTTTGAAATGATAGAACTTAGATTTTTCTTTTTAAATTACCGATTGATATGATACATATCCGTATCACTTGACCTAGGCTAGAAAATATTATAGACCCAGGGTTATATATATTTAATAATATTTTCTTAAAATCTTTTATATATTTTTAAGTTTTAAGACATATGAAAATTTTACTTAAAAATTTGATTCAATGATTTTAAATATATGGAATTTTTATAAGTCAATAAGTGGTTTGATTTTGAATTATAAAGTTATATTGGTTTTCTATAAGTTGGAATCTTTATATATCAATAATTGGTTTTAAATTACAATTTAAAGATCTTTATCGATGATAAATAACTTAATAATTAAATTTGATTTAATGTGGAATTTTAAATCTAACCTAGTGATGGTAATATATTTTATTTTATGAAATAGATATGTTTTGTAAAATAAATAATTATGATTTAAATGGTAAAATGTATCTTAAATTATGACTTAACTTTATGATTGAAAATTTGGTTCAATTGGAAATGTGAATTTTGACTTATTAAAAGAATATTTTGTTTATGAAATGGGTATGTTTTGTATAATAAAATTTTATAGTGATTTTCTTTAAGTCAAAATTGTATAAGTAAAAATGTATAAAATGTGACTTAAATATGACTTAACTTGATAATTGAAAATTTGATTAAAAATGGAATTTTAGAGTAACTTGGTAAATAAAATATTTTAGTTATTAAATGGATGTTTAAAAGAAAAGAAATATTAAGGTCTGGTTTTGTAAACATGAAAGTTAAGCAAATTATAATGTAAATTTGACTTAATAAATGAATTATAATTTAATTAGATATTTAATTATTAAAAGTTATTTTATTTAAATTATAAGTTAAATGATATCCAAATGAATATTTTTGAAATGTAAGATATGGTTTTATAAGTTAAAATGGCTAAATATTGAAGTCTTAATGTTTCTAAAATGTTATAATAAAATCAGAAATTTTATTGGTAGCATTTACTAATTGATGTGGTTTTAAAGATAGTATTTGCTAAATGCTATCAATTCTGAAATATAACTAAGTCCTGAAATAAGTAAACACCCACTACAGCACTTTATAAGTGCTGCTGTTTCTGAATTTGAACTAGTTCTGAAAATAACTAAATAACTACTATAACACTTTATAAGTGCTGCTGTTTTTGAACTGAACTGTTTGCAACACTAAAATATCTACTGTAGCACTTTATAAGTGCTGCTGTTTTGAATTTGACAATGTTCTGAAATACTAATATATCTACCGTAACACTTTATAAGTGCTGTTGTTGTTGAAATTACAATGAACTTTGGAAATGACTATTGATTTGGAAGGTTTTGACATTAAATTTAAATGGCTTAAATGAATATGTTTTGAGGTGAAATATAAACCATTTTTGAAATTTATAAGTTAATACAAGGTTTTCGAAATTGGTATAATTGAACGAATGAACTTAAAAATGCTATAACTTTGGTAGTGAGTATTATTTTTAAAGGTGTTATGATTTTTTAAATATTATGATTTCCAAATGATAACATTTTAAATTGATATGGTTTCAAAGTATTATGGTTTCAAAGTGTTTGGTTTCAAAGGTGTTATAACTTTGAAAGTACTATGATTTTGGAAATGAATTATTTGAAATAGTATTTAATTAAGAATTTTCTTTGAATATATTGATTTGCAATTGAAGATTTAAGAATATGACTTTATAAAATGGTTTTGGTTTAAGATGATTTAAAAAGGAATATTTCAAGTTTAAATAAATTGAAGGAAATATTCAGTGATTGGAAATTTGGGTTTATTCAAATGATATTTTGGTCTTGAAGTATAAACTAGTTTTGAAATGGATAATGATATTTTGGTCTTGAAGTATAAACAAGTTTTGAAATGGACATGATATTTTGGTTTTGAAGTATAAACTAGTTTTGAAATGGATATGATATTTGGTTTTGAATTATAAATTATTTTGAAATAAATATCCATGGGTTATAATAACGGTTGGTTGTTAAAGAGACCGGGGTCGAATATGGGCATACTCTCCATCGATACCGAAAACCACTTTAACAACCGTGTACGCGGTGGAGATTCCAGAATGAAGTAGGATGGTGGCGACGCTCCTATTGAGGTATGAACGTGGACCCGACTCCCGTGAGTTGGCTTAAGGTGGCTAAAACAGGAGCGATCTCGGGCCAAGTGAGGTAGCACCTCCGATCGGACACATTTCTTCGATACCATTCTATTACTTGTGATTGATTTGGTGGCCACCCTTCGATTTTTGATTTAAGATGGTGTTTCGAGGTGGGCGGTAGTGGCTGCTACGCGTTTCCACCAGCCCATGTGCGTAATTGGTATATCTACCCTTGCATTGCCTTGTTGTGCCGTGTCACCTACCATATCGAGCTTTACTACGAGTTTGGTTTTGTGCCGTAGCCTGTGGAGTATTTAGGATAGCCTCCCGATCTGGAGATATGCTGATACTGGATTGACTACTGGGACTATTATGTGTTAAGGTGGAAAATGTAAAGCCTTAACGCTATTTACAAGTAAGTTTATTTTACTATTAGACATTATTATAATAGCGAATATTACTACATAGTAAATAGTTTAACGGATCCTTAAAGAATGGGCGATCCCAAGCATTCTTCAAGTTACTTGTACTTTTCTATTACAGCTCACTTGAGTTGGTTTACATTGTGTAAGTATGTATGTCCTGACTCGAGTGTTTTGTGTTTTGCTTTACGCTCGGCTCAAACTGAGTGATACAGCATTCGAGACTCACCTTTGCAGTTGGAGCTTCGCTTGGATCCATCTATTGATTCTGCTTTCAGTCATTCAGTTGATTCCAGTGATGTATTCAGATCTTGTATTTGACTATTGTATTGAGACATCTTTGTATTCGTGATTTCTTTTGTATCTTTTTGAACTCTTGTAACATCCCACCTTTTTGTATGCTTTTAAGCAGACACACGTGTCGACTTAAACCATACAGAAGGGTGGATTGTTATGGGGTAAATAAGAATAAGTGGAGAAATAAAAGAACAAAATAGAATCTTGCAGCGGATCGATAAAATATAATAATCAAATAACAGTTCATGAAGCTGTTTTACAAAACATTTGATTATACTTATACAATACATATCAGAGTTACACATACCAGAGAATGATAATAAATGCAGCGGAATACAATGTGTAGAGTAATATAATAAATAGTAGTAAAAAAATCTTCGTCTTCATCCTCCAGAAATAGGGCCTTCAAATCCTGAAATGCTCAGGCAGACCCGAGCGAATTGAAAAGACAAAACACTCGAGTCAGAACTAAAAGATCTTATGTAAGTTAAATCAATGAAATAAATATGAGTGTAAACGGCGTCAGAGATGTTTACGGGGTTTGACATCTCCTATCCAGTGTCTAACGTGAGTGCAGTAACTTAAGAAATGTTCGGGATTCACACCTCTTAAGGATCCGTTAAACTATCTACTATGTAGTAATATTCGCTATTATAATAATGTCTAATCAATAAAGTATAATCATATAGAAAATAGCATTAAGGGGATGGAGAACCTTAACGCGGTCGGATCTTAAAATCATAATCGTAGTAAAGCTCGATATGGTAGGTGACACGGCACAACTAGGCAATGCTAGGGTAGATATACCAATTACGCACATGGAATGATGGAGCGGATAGCAGCCACTACCGTCCACCTCGAACAACACTCCCAAATCGAAGGGTGGCCACCAAAAATCACAAAGTAAAAGAATAGAATCGAAGAAGTGTGTCCGATAAGAGGTGCTACCTCACTGGTCCGAGATCGCTCCTGATTTAGCCACCTTATGCCAACTCACGGGAGTTGGGTCCACGTATATACGTTAGGATCGTCGCCACCATCCTACTTCATTCTGGAAACTCCACCGCGTACACAGTTGTCAAAGTGGTTTTCGGTATCGACAGAGAGTATGTCCATATCCGATCCCGGTCTCTTTAACAACCAATCGTTATTAAAACACCATGGTCATTTACAAATATATATACTTTTAAAACACAATCATTGCCTTTCAAAACATATTCTTTATTTCAAAATAGTATATACATCAAAAACCAAAATATTATTGCTATTTCAAAACATATCATTTACTTCAAAATAGTATATATTTTAAAACCAAATTCAATAATATATCATTTAAATAAAATCCAAATTTTCAATCACTATTCTTACTTTTAATTATAAAACTTAAAATATTCTTTAAAACCATCTTAAACCCAAATCACATAATGTAGTCATATTCTTAATCTCAAAATTTCAATCAGTTTCAAATCAATATATTTAAAGATAATTCTTAAATAAATTCTATTTCTAATAAATTCATTTTCAAACCATATTACTTTCAAAGCTATAACAATTTCGAAAACCAATACTTTGAAAACAATAATACCTTAATTTAAATAAAACATTTCAATTTTGATATATTTCAAGTCTTTAAATATTCCAAAATTCCCAACCAAATCTGAAAATCTTATATATATCTTAATTCAATTTACTATTATTTAGTTTAGAAATATTTATTTAATAAATTCAATATCACTTAAATAAAACTCAAACTTGAAATATTCATAAATCAAACTTAAAGCATCATCAAATTACACATAGCTTAAATTTTAGAATTTAACTATATATAAAATAATAATTATATAATATCAAAATTTAATATTTATTAAATCGTATATTTCTTTCCAAACCATAGAAAATCACTTTAAAATATTTTATATATAGACCAAGGTGCCTGTATATAATTTTCTATCCTATGGTCAAGTGATACAGATATTTATCATTTCAATCCGCAATTAAAAGTAAAATTACGGTTATATATCATTTCAAACCGCAATCCCGAATAAAATAAAAATGCATAATAACTTGCAGTTTATACAATATAAAATATAGCATCCATTCATCCAAATATCAATAAACAACCATTTATTACAATCATCATCCAATTTAAGCAAAACAACAATATAAAGCATATAAAATATAACAGGCATCAACGAATAGTTTATATTCAATAAAAATTAATAGCTATTCAACTGACAGTTTATATGTAATAATAAATAAATTTAACTGGCAAATCATATGCAATAATAAAATTAAATAACAATTTAATTTAACTAAATGCTATCTAACTGAGATGATGATTAAATATATGCCCAAACAATCATAGATAAATTTTAAATCACATCAAAATTTAATTTAACAAACATAAGAAATCTTAGAAGTTGTGAGTGGGTTAAAACACTCACCTTTTGAATTTAAATCGAATTTAAATTCAATTTAAACCCAAAATTTTGACTGTCTCAGAATTCATCCAAACCAGCGTCATCAAGTCCGGAATTTTAATACGATCCTAACAAAAAAAACCGCGCGTAAATCGGATATCGTATGTAAAAGTTATGGCGATTAATGCGAATTGAAATCATTTTTAAAAATAAAAGAAAATGGAACACATTTACCCCTTTTGTATGCCACGTCATCAAGAAACATCACCCTCCAGAAAATGAACGCACGCCTATAGGAAGTCCCGAACGCAACCCAACAGCATCGAACCTTTGACCGGAAATTTCGACCACCTCCGACCATCGTTCGACGTGCCGCCTCCTCCGTTCAACTCGCCTTCGACTCATGCACCACTGCCTTGAAATCTACCACGCCCGGTTCCCCCATGCAGTGCCACCGCCTCCTTCAACGTTGGTGATTTCGAACCTAAATTCACAAATTCAGATCACCTCGGGTCGAATTGGATGACTCGACCACCGCCAACAGACTCCTGACAGCACCCTCCTCACAACCCAGAAACCGATTTCCCAATTGACGCTCTAGTCAAAAACGCCCAATTCAATTTTGACCGCGATTTCTGGTCAAACGATGCATCGAATTGAAAAACGAATTACACCATTGAATTACGCTAGTCGAGAGTTCAACATATATTATTTTCAAATTTTTCTGAGGACTTTAAAAATTTTGCTTTGGATTTGATTTGCAATTGGATCTGAATCAGAGTTTGTTTGTCTACCATTGAGGAGGAGAGAGCTGAGGAAGAAATATACGTACAGACAAATGAGAATAGAAACAACCTAGGGTTTATAACAAGCTATTTATATGTAGGGTTGAAATAGAGTAGATAGACCGAATAGATGAACGTGCGGAACAAACTATGGCCTAAAAAGCCCGTTCTGTCTCCGGAACAAAATTTGGTAAACCCATATATCACAATAGGTATTTTAAACTATTCTGAACGCGATGGAAAAAGTTTCACGTCCAAATTCCATCGTATGAAGAAGTTATGCTGAAATCAATAATTTCAAATTGATTTCAAATTGATCGTTAATTAAATCAATTTCAAGATGTTTCGCGTTCGTACGATCAAACGACAAGTCTGATCGCTACGAAACTTGAAACCCTATAATAATTCACTAATACGGATCCGATGAAACTAGTTTCGTCGAAATCCGAGTCAGTGGCCAAAATGGCTATTTTTATATTATTTAAATAAATTAAGAATTTGTAAATAAATCCAATTTTATATTTCAGTTTCAGAATTTGAAAATTTTATCACTTATGATTCCTCAATCATTTACAATGATTCTAAACAAATTAAAAACATAAATTTAGATGATTCATTTATAAATTTCAATATTAATCCTCGATTTCATTAAATTCAAAATTATAAATTAACTTTCTAATAATTCTATTAAATTAAATGAATCGATGATTATTCCATTCATATTTCAAATAGGAGGGCTTGCCATTGGATTTAAAATTATTACATAAATATTTCCCATTATTCAACTTAATTTTTAATTTAACGTAATAATTAAATTTTGATTTCATTTATTTCAATAAGTCCAACTATTATAAATTAACAAATTAACTCATTATTAAAGATTCAACTTCGATAATTCATAAAGTTCATCATCTTGATTTACTTATTAATTCATAATTCTTTAAACCAATTCCCTTCTAAATTTTAAAGTAACTAAATTTACCAAATCATAGTAATTATTTTAATTTCTTAAAATAACCCCCTTCATTATAAATTGAATCTAATTTATTAAAATAAGTTTCCAAATTTAATGTATTAGATTCAATTTCACTTTTTAACTTACACTTAAATTTAGGTCATAATCAATTTATACGTATTCCTTTCTTAGTTACTATTTCACATACTTCTTGCATAAATTTCACAATTAACCATTATTATTAAAGTAACGCTAATAATAAATACGACCTTACTATTACTCAACATTTAAACGAACGTTACTTCATTTCCATTGGTGTAACATTTATTTCCTTATCACTTATTACCAATTCAAATTTCATTAACAAATAAGTAGGTAATTTATAATATATGTTTACAAATTTTGAATTTATCGTTATTCAACCACTATTCATTATTATTTACTTAAATTTAGCATTAATTACCTTGCATTACATTGTTGCTTAAATTCCCAAACCGAATGTAATTAATACTCTAAATAAATATGCTTACTCATTTCGTTATTTATTAATTTTCACAAGAAATGTTTAATAATTTCAACAACATTGTAATTACTAATTACCTACATTGATTGTATATGTTTTCCATTATTATCATTTATTAGAATTCTGTTCAACTTTCCATCTTATGCATATAGTTAACCTTTATATTGATTTTACCTTCAAAATTTCCAGTTATTCTCTTAACTTACAAAAAAAAACAATGATTAATTTCATTTTAATCGCTATTAATTACATGCATTGTTAACGGACAATAGTTGTAACCATTTTAAATTTTTTTTAACATTTGAAATTTATTCTCTACAACAATTATTACCTATCAATATTAATTTTCCCATAAATACAAAACTTGCAATTGTTCGTATTATCATATTCCATTTACTGTTAAGAATGTTTTTATTACATTATATCAGTTTAATATTTTCCTTAAATCCTTATATTCAATTCATATACAGGTAAAATTCTTTTCACTACTTAAAATCATTTGAATTAACTTCGAATTACTATAAGTAGTTTTTTTTTCTTCTAAATTTAATTACAAACTTATTAATTTAACCAAATTAAATCCATGAAATTACGGGTCGTTACACTCTCCCCCACCCAAAACTTTTCGTCCTCGAAAAGGAAAAAGAAAAACTAAGAAATCAATATACCTTATTCAAACATTAACTTTACAAATAATTAAATTTACAAAATTAATTAATTTAGATAATATCTAAATTTATAACCATTAAACATTTTATACTCAAATTAATAGATTTTTGTAAAACATTTTCAAAATTTTACTAAGTTCAAAATTTTTGGAAAATTTTGGCAAAGTCTCCTTTGTACGGAGAGGCTCGGGAAAAATATAATATAAATATAACAATATATAACATAAAATTTCCAAATTAAATATCCCAACACGGGAAAAATAATATAATAGCGTTATAAACTTAATCCGAAAATGTACCTATTTGTCGGGCAATAACGCTTAAATTATGAAACCAAAAGCAGTAGCAATTGTTTCCATAACCTGCATTTTTTACTTATATAATCTAAAAGGGTTAACAATTATATAAGATGAAATATTTAAGGTTGTTTCAATCACAACAATAATCAATACACAAACACTTGCAACAAGGCATACAACCGTAAAATCAATCGTTCATTCATATCAAACAAAACAATAGTTGTTCAGGTTCATAACTTTTAAATTGTACAGAGAGAAGAATAAACTACTAAGTGTACCCTTCACCCAGCAGTCTTAGGTGAAACTAAATAGATTATTCCTACATCCAAACAATATTAAAGTATCCTTGCCCAAACAACCATAAGCCAAACAAACAATAAATTCAACAATAGATCAAGTTCATTATTATTAATTTCATTCCATATGTTGTTGTTTAATTTCCTCTTTATTCATTATTTTTATACATTAAATCAAATTCCTTAGTAGGTAAATTTATTAACTTAAGTTTACAGTCATTTTCCAGTATTCATCTTTTATTCTTTTTTTTTTCTGAGGTAACTTCAACTTATTACTTAAGTTTATTATTATTATTTTATAATACTAAAATCCATAACAACTAGAACATCGATACTTATTAATTTCATTTATTCATTTTTAAATTAATTTACTTTGCATTTTATTCATTTACTTGATGTTATTTATTCATTTATTAATAATATTCATGTTCAATTTTAGTTACTTGGCATAACAGTATACTTTAATTCTGATTAATAAAAGAAATTTACTGAATATTTCATTACATAAGTTTACTTGTACAATTTACTATACATTTTCTTATTAAACATTTTCAACTTTTATAATTTTTTTTAAGTTATATTTATGCTTTTAAAGAATGAAATTGAAAGTTTTACAAGTTTTCTCATTTCCTTTAATTATTTTAATGTTCAATAATTATTTCCTTTATTTCATAGGTTACAATTTTCAACCTTTATTTAATGCCATTTATATCCTAGCATTAAATCTCTTATTTCCTTTAGAGGTTTCAATTCATTAATTACCTACGTTCCAATTCACTTCAGTAATTAGGACTATTTATTAATGGAAACTTAAGAATTAAATACCGGGTTTTATTCAAAAATCATTTAAAAATAATAGATAATATATATACTTATAATTTATATATCCAATTATATTTACAATAATTTAAAATAAAATAATCTTGTAGTAAAACTACTACAGTGGCCTTCCCACTTTGAAACTCGAAAATGAATGTCGATGATGCGGCCGCCATCACCGAAATTATTTTCCAGCGACAAAGAGGGGAGTACAACTTATTTCTTTGCGGAATTTCTTTTAAAACATTTCTTTCAAATTCTATTGAAATATTTATATTAGAAAATACTTCTAACAATATTATTATTATATTCCAAAATCAATTGAAAGGAATCTTCAAAAAACCCCGGAACTTAAGCTCTAAATTTCCAGTTTTCATTTATTTTATTTTCAACTTAGTTTCAACTATTATTTATAAATTTCATTACCTAACAACCAATATATAGCAACCAAATATATATATTTATAAACTATTTTTATATATGGAAAATATAATAGGCAAAGTTATTTCATTCACCTATATTAAAACAAATATTATGTCGGTCTGTCCTATTAAGTGTTTAGAAATCCCTATTGATGTCATAGCGTCCCATGCACCAACCAGAATTTATAAATACAAAACGGAACCGATTAACACAATATTAAAACCTTTTTATAACACTAACAAATACGCTCTCCCATATATATACACTCAGCGACTCCCATAGGGTATTACTACCCTATTAGTAAAGAGTCAAACCCCACAAAGCCAAGGTTTATCACTAAACCTGGCTCTGATACCATATGTAACATCCCACCTTTTTGTATGCTTTTAAGCAGACACACGTGTCGACTTAAACCATACAGAAGGGTGGATTGTTATGGGGTAAATAAGAATAAGTGGAGAAATAAAAGAACAAAATAGAATCTTGCAGCGGATCGATAAAATATAATAATCAAATAACAGTTCATGAAGCTGTTTTACAAAACATTTGATTATACTTATACAATACATATCAGAGTTACACATACCAGAGAATGATAATAAATGCAGCGGAATACAATGGTGTAGAGTAATATAATAAATAGTAGTAAAAAAAATCTTCGTCTTCATCCTCCAGAAATAGGGCCTTCAAATCCTGAAATGCTCAGGCTGACCCGAGCGAATTGAAAAGACAAAACACTCGAGGCATAACTAAAAGATCTTATGTAAGTTAAATCAATGAAATAAATATGAGTGTAAACGGCGTCAGAGATGTTTACGGGGTTTGACATCTCCTATCCAGTGTCTAACGTGAGTGCAGTAACTTAAGAAATGTTCGGGATTCAGACCTCTTAAGGATCCGTTAAACTATCTACTATGTAGTAATATTCGCTATTATAATAATGTCTAATCAATAAAGTATAATCACATAGAAAATAGCGTTAAGGGGATGGAGAACCTTAACGCGGTCGGATCTTAAAATCATAATCGTAGTAAAGCTCGATATGGTAGGTGACACGGCACAACTAGGCAATGCCAGGGTAGATATACCAATTACACACATGGACTGATGGAGCGGATAGCAGCCACTACCGTCCACCTCGAACAACACTCCCAAATCGAAGGGTGGCCACCAAAAATCACAAAGTAAAAGAATAGAATCGAAGAAGTGCGTCCGATAAGAGGTGCTACCTCACTGGTCCGAGATCGCTCCTGTTTTAGCCACCTTATGCCAACTCACGGGAGTTAGGTCCACGTATATACCTTAGGATCGTCGCCACCATCCTACTTCATTCTGGAAACTCCACCGCGTACACAGTTGTCAAAGTGGTTTTCGGTATCGACAGAGAGTATGTCCATATCCGATCCCGGTCTCTTTAACAACCAATCGTTATTATAACACCGTGGTCATTTACAAATATATATACTTTTAAAACACAATCATTGCCTTTCAAAACATATTCTTTATTTCAAAATAGTATATACATCAAAAACCAAAATATTATTGCTATTTCAAAACATATCATTTACTTCAAAATAGTATATATTTTAAAACCAAATTCAATAATATATCATTTAAATAAAATCCAAATTTTCAATCACTATTCTTACTTTTAATTATAAAACTTAAAATATTCTTTAAAACCATCTTAAACCCAAATCACATAATGTAGTCATATTCTTAATCTCAAAATTTCAATCGGTTTCAAATCAATATATTTAAAGATAATTCTTAAATAAATTCTATTTCTAATAAATTCATTTTCAAACCATATTACTTTTAAAGCTATAACAATTTCGAAAACCAATACTTTGAAAACAATAATACCTTAATTTAAATAAAACATTTCAATTTTGATATATTTCAAGTCTTTAAATATTCCAAAATTCCCAACCAAATCTGAAAATCTTATATATATCTTAATTCAATTTACTATTATTTAGTTTAGAAATATTTATTTAATAAATTCAATATCACTTAAATAAAACTCAAACTTGAAATATTCATAAATCAAACTTAAAACATCATCAAGTTACACATAGCTTAAATTTTAGAATTTAACTATATATAAAATAATAATTATATAATATCAAAATTTAATATTTATTAAATCGTAGATTTCTTTCCAAACCATAGAAAATCACTTTAAAATATTTTATATATAGACCACGGTGCCTGTATATAATTTTCTATCCTATGGTCAAGTGATACAGATATCTATCATTTCAATCCGCAATTTAAAGTAAAATTACGGTTATATATCATTTCAAACCGCAATCCCGAATAAAATAAAAATGCATAATAACTTGCAGTTTATACAATATAAAATATAGCATCCATTCATCCAAATATCAATAAACAACCATTTATTACAATCATCATCCAATTTAAGCAAAACATCAATATAAAGCATATAAAATATAACAGGCATCAACGAATAGTTTATATTCAATAAAAATTAATAGCTATTCAACTGACAGTTTATATGCAATAATAAATAAATTTAACTGGCAAATTATATGCAATAATAAAATTAAATAACAATTTAATTTAACTAAATGCTATCTAACTGAGATGATTATTAAATATATGCCCAAACAATCATAGATAAATTTTAAATCACATCAAAATTTAATTTAACAAACATAAGAAATCTTAGAAGTTGTGAGTGGGTTAAAACACTCACCTTTTGAATTTAAATTGAATTTAAATTCAATTTAAACCCAAAATTTTGACTGTCTCAGAATTCATCCAAACCAGCGTCATCAAGTCCGGAATTTTAATACGATCCTAACAAAAAAAACCGCGCGTAAATCAGATATCGTATGTAAAAGTTATGGCGATTAATGCGAATTGAAATCATTCTTAAAAATAAAAGAAAATGGAACACATTTACCCCTTTTGTATGCCACGTCATCAAGAAACATCACCCTCTAGAAAATGAACGCGCGCCTACAGGAAGTCCCGAACGCAACCCAACATCATCCAACCTTTGACCGGAAATTTCGACCACCTCCGACCATCGTTCGACATGCCGCCACCTCCGTTCAACTCGCCTTCGACTCATGCACCACTGCCTTGAAATCTGCCACGCCCGGTATCCCCATGCAGTACCACCGCCTCCTTCAACGTTGGTGATTTCGAACCCAAATTCACAAATTCAGATCACCTCGGGTCGAATTGGATGACTCGACCACCGCCAACAGACTCCTGACAACACCCTCCTCACAACCCAAAAACCGATTTACCAATTGATGCTCCAGTCAAAAACGCCCAATTCAATTTTGACCGCGATTTCTGGTCAAACGATGCATCGAATTGAAAAACGAATTACACCATTGAATTACGCTAGTCGAGAGCTTCAACATATATTATTTTCAAATTTTTCTGAGGACTTTAAAATTTTTGCTTTGGATTTGATTTGCAATTGGATCTAAATCAGAGTTTGTTTGTCTACCATTGAGGAGGAGAGAGCTGAGGAAGAAATATATGTACAGACAAATGAGAATAGAAACAACCTAGGGTTTATAACAAGCTATTTATATGTAGGGTTGAAATAGAGTAGATAGACCGAATAGATGAACGTGCGGAACAAACTATGGCCTAAAAAGCCCGTTCTGTCTCCGGAACAAAATTTGGTAAACCCATATATCACAATAGGTATTTTAAACTATTCTGAACGCGATGGAAAAAGTTTCAAGTCCAAATTCCGTCGTATGAAGAAGTTATGCTGAAATCAATAATTTCAAATTGATTTCATTTTGATCGTTAATTAAATCAATTTCAAGACGTTTCGCGTTCGTACGATCAAACGACAAGTCCGATCGCTACGAAACTTGAAACCCTATAATAATTCACTAATACGGATCCGATGAAACTAGTTTCGTCGAAATCCGAGTCAGTGGCCAAAATGGCTATTTTTATATTATTTAAATAAATTAAGAATTTGTAAATAAATCCAATTTTATATTTCAGTTTCAGAATTTGAAAATTTTATCACTTATGATTCCTCAATCATTTACAATGATTCTAAACAAATTAAAAACGTAAATTTAGATGATTCATTTATAAATTTCAATATTAATCCTCGATTTCATTAAATTCAATATTATAAATTAACTTTCTAATAATTCTATTAAATTAAATGAATCGATGATTATTCCATTCATATTTCAAATAGGAGGGCTTTCCATTGGATTTAAAATTATTACATAAATATTTCCCATTATTCAACTTAATTTTTAATTTAACGTAATAATTAAATTTTGATTTCATTTATTTCAATAAGTCCAACTATTATAAATTAACAAATTAACTCATTATTAAAGATTCAACTTCAATAATTCATAAAGTTCATCATCTTGATTTACTTATTAATTCATAATTCTTTAAACCAATTCCCTTCTAAATTTTAAAGTAACTAAATTTACCAAATCATAGTAATTATTTTAATTTCTTAAAATAACCCCCTTCATTATAAATTGAATCTAATTTATTAAAATAAGTTTCCAAATTTAATGTATTAGATTCAATTTCACTTTTTAACTTACACTTAAATTTAGGTCATAATCAATTTATACGTATTCCTTTCTTAGTTACTATTTCACATACTTCTTGCATAAATTTCACAATTAACCATTATTATTAAAGTAACGCTAATAATAAATACGACCTTACTATTACTCAACATTTAAACGAACGTTACTTCATTTCCATTAGTGTAACATTTATTTCCTTATCACTTATTACCAATTCAAATTTCATTAACAAATAAGTAGGTAATTTATAATATATGTTCACAAATTTTGAATTTATCGTTATTCAACCACTATTCATTATTATTTACTTAAATTTAGCATTAATTACCTTGCATTACATTGTTGCTTAAATTCCCAAACCGAATGTAATTAATACTCTAAATAAATACGCTTACTCATTTCGTTATTTATTAATTTTCACAAGAAATGTTTAATAATTTCAACAACATTGTAATTACTAATTACCTACATTGATTGTATACGTTTTCCATTATTATCATTTATTAGAATTCTGTTCAACTTTCCATCTTATGCATATAGTTAACCTTTATATTGATTTTACCTTCAAAATTTCCAGTTATTCTCTTAACTTACAAAAAAAACAATGATTAATTTCATTTTAATCGCTATTAATTACATGCATTGTTAACGGACAATAGTTATCACCATTTTAAATTTTTTTAACACTTGAAATTTATTCTCTACAACAATTATTACCTATCAATATTAATTTTCCCATAAATACAAAACTTGCAATTGTTCGTATTATCATATTCCATTTACTGTTAAGAATGTGTTTATTACATTATATCAGTTTAATATTTTCCTTAAATCCTTATATTCAATTCATATACAGGTAAAATTCTTTTCACTACTTAAAATCATTTGAATTAACTTCGAATTACTATAAGTAGTTTTTTTTTCTTCTAAATTTAATTACAAACTTATTAATTTAACCAATTAAATCCATGAAATTACGGGTCGTTACACTCTCCCCCACACAAAACTTTTCGTCCTCGAAAAGGAAAAAGAAAAACTAAGAAATCAATATACCTTATTCAAACATTAACTTTACAAATAATTAAATTTAAAAAATTAATTAATTTAGATAATATCTATATTTATAACCATTAAACATTTTATACTCAAATTAATAGATTTTTGTAAAACATTTTCAAAATTTTACTAAGTTCAAAATTTTTGGAAAATTTTGGCAAAGTCTCCTTTGTACGGAGAGGCTCGGGAAAAATATAATATAAATATAACAATATATAACATAAAATTTCCAAATTAAATATCCCAACACGGGAAAAATAATATAATAGCGCTATAAACTTAATCCGAAAACGTACCTATTTGTCGGGCAATAACGCTTAAATTATGAAACCAAAAGCAGTAGCAATTGCTTCCATAACCTGCATTTTTTACTTATATAATCTAAAAGGGTTAACAATTATATAAGATGAAATATTTAAGGTTGTTTCAATCACAACAATAATCAATACACAAACACTTGCAACAAGGCATACAACCGTAAAATCAATCGTTCATTCATATCAAACAAAACAATAGTTGTTCAGGTTCATAACTTTTAAATTGTACAGAGAGAAGAATAAACTACTAAGTGTACCCTTCACCCAGCAGTCTTAGGTGAAACTAAATAGATTATTCCTACATCCAAACAATATTAAAGTATCCTTGCCCAAACAACCATAAGCCAAACAAACAATAAATTCAACAATAGATCAAGTTCATTATTATTAATTTCATTCCATATGTTGTTGCTTAATTTCCTCTTTATTCATTATTTTTATACATTAAATCAAATTCCTTAGTAGGTAAATTTATTAACTTAAGTTTACAGTCATTTTCCAGTATTCATCTTTTATTCTTTTTTTTTCTGAGGTAACTTCAACTTATTACTTAAGTTTATTATTATTATTTTATAATACTAAAATCCATAACAACTAGAACATCGATACTTATTAATTTCATTTATTCATTTTTAAATTAATTTACTTTGCATTTTATTCATTTACTTGATGTTATTTATTCATTTATTAATAATATTCATGTTCAATTTTAGTTACTTGGCATAACAGTATACTTTAATTCTGATTAATAAAAGAAATTTACTGAATATTTCATTACATAAGTTTACTTGTACAATTTACTATACATTTTCTTATTAAACATTTTCAACTTTTATAATTTTTTTTAAGTTATATTTATGCTTTTAAAGAATGAAATTGAAAGTTTTACAAGTTTTCTCATTTCCTTTAATTATTTTAATGTTCAATAATTATTTCCTTTATTTCATAGGTTACAATTTTCAACCTTTATTTAATGCCATTTATATCCTAGCATTAAATCTCTTATTTCCTTTAGAGGTTTCAATTCATTAATTACCTACGTTCCAATTCACTTCAGTAATTAGGACTATTTATTAATGGAAACTTAAGAATTAAATACCGGGTTTTATTCAAAAATCATTTAAAAATAATAGATAATATATATACTTATAATTTATATATCCAATTATATTTACAATAATTTAAAATAAAATAATCTTGTAGTAAAACTACTACAGTGGCCTTCCCACTTTGAAACTCGAAAATGAATGTCGATGATGCGGCCGCCATCACCGAAATTATTTTCCAGCGACAAAGAGGGGAGTACAACTTATTTCTTTGCGGAATTTCTTTTAAAACATTTCTTTCAAATTCTATTGAAATATTTATATTAGAAAATACTTCTAACAATATTATTATTATATTCCAAAATCAATTGAAAGGAATCTTCAAAAAACCCGGAACTTAAGCTCTAAATTTCCAGTTTTCATTTATTTTATTTTCAACTTAGTTTCAACTATTATTTATAAATTTCATTACCTAACAACCAATATATAGCAACCAAATATATATATTTATAAACTATTTTTATATATGGAAAATATAATAGGCAAAGTTATTTCATTCACCTATATTAAAACAAATATTATGTCGGTCTGTCCTATTAAGTGTTTAGAAATCCCTATTGATGTCATAGCGTCCCATGCACCAACCGGAATTTATAAATACAAAACGGAACCGATTAACACAATATTAAAACCTTTTTATAACACTAACAAATACGCTCTCCCATATATATACACTCAGCGACTCCCATAGGGTATTACTACCCTATTAGTAAAGAGTCAAACCCCACAAAGCCAAGGTTTATCACTAAACCTGGCTCTGATACCATATGTAACATCCCACCTTTTTGTATGCTTTTAAGTAGACACACGTGTCGACTTAAACCATACAGAAGGGTGGATTGTTATGGGGTAAATAAGAATAAGTGGAGAAATAAAAGAACAAAATAGAATCTTGCAGCGGATCGATAAAATATAATAATCAAATAACAGTTCATGAAGCTGTTTTACAAAACATTTGATTATACTTATACAATACATATCAGAGTTACACATACCAGAGAATGATAATAAATGCAGCGGAATACAATGGTGTAGAGTAATATAATAAATAGTAGTAAAAAAAATCTTCGTCTTCATCCTCCAGAAATAGGGCCTTCAAATCCTGAAATGCTCAGGCTGACCCGAGCGAATTGAAAAGACAAAACACTCGAGGCAGAACTAAAAGATCTTATGTAAGTTAAATCAATGAAATAAATATGAGTGTAAACGGCGTCAGAGATGTTTACGGGGTTTGACATCTCCTATCCAGTGTCTAACGTGAGTGCAGTAACTTAAGAAATGTTCGGGATTCAGACCTCTTAAGGATCCGTTAAACTATCTACTATGTAGTAATATTCGCTATTATAATAATGTCTAATCAATAAAGTATAATCACATAGAAAATAGCGTTAAGGGGATGGAGAACCTTAACGCGGTCGGATCTTAAAATCATAATCGTAGTAAAGCTCGATATGGTAGGTGACACGGCACAACTAGGCAATGCCAGGGTAGATATACCAATTACGCACATGGACTGATGGAGCGGATAGCAGCCACTACCGTCCACCTCGAACAACACTCCCAAATCGAAGGGTGGCCACCAAAAATCACAAAGTAAAAGAATAGAATCGAAGAAGTGCGTCCGATAAGAGGTGCTACCTCACTGGTCCGAGATCGCTCCTGTTTTAGCCACCTTATGCCAACTCACGGGAGTTGGGTCCACGTATATTGTGACGATCGCCCATGACCCCTGCACTGAATCTAGAGAAAAATGCGCTGTAAAGTGTGCCAGGCGACCATGGACGATTGCCAGTGTAGATTAAAACAACAGAATCTATCGTATTCTCACAGCGCATGGACTAAATACAATAGAACATATGTATAGTGAAGCTTTACAGAACAAAATGACATCATATAAAACTCCATAATAGTTGAATACAAGCATCCACATAGTCAATACATCCAGCCTCACTACATATCTCTCAGAGAATACAAAACATTGGAATATCCAGTACATATAAGAAGATAACATGCAACCCTCTAGCTCGTCTTCGATATCAGCATCGTGAGAAGAGAACAGCACCTGTCACCTGCTACCTAGTCTGCCCGTCCCAAAATGGACGAACAGCCCAAGGCAATAAGAATTAAAAACATAAAGCCTTGAGTCAGACAACAGTCTTAGTGAGCAGTAAATTAACTAACAACATACCAAAAGAGCATAAAGGAAAAGGAATAGGAATACAACCCTCCCACTCCAACCTCATTCTACAGTGATAGCCCCCAGACACACACTAAGCAGAAGTAAACATAGCAGAGCATACAATTTAAAGTAAAGCTACTATCACTCGAGTCAAGGGCGATGTTTTCCAAGTACCAAGGCCTAAATCAGATAAGCACCAGAAAATACCGCTCTTGAGTCCGAATGACGATACAACCAAACATCCATGACTCTGGCTATCACTGTTATCATTGCTTCGATATCACCGTTAATTGAATGACCGGCACATTCTTTCAGCCGTCCGTCAAGGGCTAATGGAAACCCCGGTTCTAGACATAACTCCCGCACGTCGTCGCAGCCCGTGCCTAGGACTATCGAATCTGCCCAGAGTACTCGACCATCAACAGTTGGCCGTTGGGACTATCGAATCTGCCCAAACGTACTCTTGCTTAGAGCATGCTTGAACCTTCAACAACGATGCTATCCAAGCCTCCTAGTCATCCTCCTCGACGACTATTCTCATATCCATTCATTATCCTCAACTCGAATCATATCACCGAGTTATCAACATGTTTGGAATGATCCCGTCTGGATTAGACCAAGTCTTCATCACATGGTGCCTCGCTTCATTACATCCTCGCAAAGCCTCATCTCAACATCACATCATCAAATCTATGCATAAGAGCTTCATCATCCCGCTACATATGCCACGGGCAGCTTTCCCAATTCAAGAGCCTTTCCCTTAGCTTTTGAATCATCTTCAATCTAAATCTAATCATCAATCATCTAGTTCATAATAATCAATCAAATCAAACATCAATCCAAGCAATCAAGCATTCAAATATGATCTAAGTAGACAATTATAACAATAATGGCATTTTCGTAATTAAAGAGTTGAAAGTCCAATAAGCATGAAAACATGGATTATATCTCTACAAACTTGATGAATGAACTTGCATAGGTTAACATATGATAAAATGGATGTAACATCATCAAGAACAATGGATCTATATGGATCTACACTTTGGATGAAGAAAATGCATGGAAATCCCTATTTTAACACCAAATCGAGCCAACAATCCGATATACTCCTTTGGATCCGTGTGAGAGATAATCACCACTCACCAAATCACCCAAACAAACCCAAACCAACACGCTTCAGATCTGGACAGCGAAGGATCAAGCTTGATCTATCACGAATCCGCTTCAAACGAAGAAATCTCTCTTGAAAAGATGAAGATCTTCAACTTTAGCTCTTGAATCTTCAATCTTGATCTTCAACTTGGATGGAAGGAAACACTAGATTAGAGTGGAGAAAAGAAGTGAAGAACTGTAGAAGTCGAGCTCTCAAAATGGCAGCACTTCGTCGCTTCAAAATCCGGATCCCAAAAATGAAGAGAAGCTCTCCTATTTATAGCTGAAATCCATGACTCGACTGCCTCCATGAGTCGTCTACGACTCATCAGATCACCACGACTCAAGACTTAACAGCTATCTCCTAAGTCGTCTCCGACTTATAGCCTCTTCCGACTCATCACAGGTACCTACGACTTACCGAACCACCCCTGTCTACGACCTAGTGCGCACGCGCCTTACTGGCTAGACGACTCAACCACTAAGTCGTCCACGACTTAGCACAAAGCTACGACTCATCAGGAGGTACGACTCATCAAAGGGCTCAACTTACGACTCAACAAAATCCCAGATCCCGTACGACTTAACGGTTAACTCGACTATGACTTATCAACCTCAAGACTTAGCTAGGTTACTGGGATACGACTTAACTGAATACACGACTCAACTAGACTTACGACTTAGTAAGTATACGACTCATCAGATAACTTGGGTACGACTCAACTCCTAAGTCGTCCAGGTCTTAAGTCGACCACTACCTTAACTCGTCAGCCGACTTAACACAACTCAAAACCTTAAGTCGTCTACAATAACATAAGTCGGTCACTTCCTTAGGTTGTCTATCCCTTAACTCGGCAACGACTTACAACCTACGACTTAACACTTGCCGAGTTAACTTCAACCTACTAACCTAGCCCAGCTACGACTTATCTCCTTAGGTCGTCGCCGACTCACCCCTTAAGTCCTTAACTCGCCCAGACTCAACACTAACTCGTCCAGAACCCATAAGTCGGCTACGACTTAGGACTTAACCAAAAATTCTTCCCAAAATCTGAAACAACCTAAAATGTTGAAAATTCCAGATTTGAACGAACTTTTCGATCCGTAAAAATACGGGTCGTTACATTCTCTCCCCCTTAGGAATTTCGCCCCCGAAATTCCAAACAAACCAAGCAATCAAAAACTATTCTGCACGCCTACCATCCATAGCAATCAACAAACCATGCATCCAATTCTAGCTTAGCATGCAGAATTCTAAAACTAGAACAAGTTACAATTTCGTTAGATGACACGACACCTTAGGGCCATACCTCGAAGAGTTCAGGATGAGCTTCTTTCATCCTCTCTTCCACTTCCCACGTATAGTCGTTATCATCATCACTCCATTGTATCTTGAGCAACTTAACTACCTTCCTCCTAAGCTGTTTCGTGTCGGTTTCCACAACACGAAGTGGCTTACGAGGTCTCCTATCGACTGGATCAACTTCAAAATCTTCATAGCTATCAGCAGAAACCACGGTATTCGAGTCGTGCACATACTTCCGTAGATATGATACATGAAAAACATTGTGCACACCCGACATCTTCTCAGGTAACTCCAACCTATAGGCGAGCTTTCCAATTCGCTCGATGATCGGGAATGGTCCAACAAATCTCGGAGTCAATTTACCTTTCTTCCCGAATCGAATAACATTCTTCAGTGGAGAAATCTTCACAAAAACCATTTCACCTACGTCGAACTCCAAATCCTTACGACGCTTATCAGCATAACTCTTCTGACGGTCTTGGGCTGCCTTCATTCGTTGCCGAATGATCTCTATACAATCCGAAGTCTGCCGAATCATCTCTGGCCCAAGTATCAGCTTTTCTCCAGTTTCCAACCAACATGTCAGAGAGTTACACGGTCTTCCATACAATGCCTCATACGGTGCCATACCAATGCTTGACTGGTAACTGTTGTTGTACGCAAACTCCACCAAATGAAGGTGATCTTCCCATGATCCTCCGAAATCCAAAACACAAGCTCTGAGGAGATCTTCCAAAACTCGGTTGACTCTCTCGGTCTGACCATCTGTTTGAGGGTGATAAGCTGTACTCAAACACAACTCGGTTCCCAAAACTTCCTGGAAGCTCCTCCAAAATCCACTAGTGAACAATGGGTCTCGATCGCTCACTATGCTCTTCGGAATACCATGGAATCGAACTATCCACTTAACATACAACTCAGCCAACTTTGATGCAGTCCTAGTCGATCGAACAGTAATGAATCGTGCACTCTTAGTCAGACGATCCACAATGACCCAAATCCCTTCATTTCCCGTCCTGGTTCTTGGCAATCCATCGATAAAATCCATCGACACTTGTTCCCACTTCCATGTAGGAACTTCTAATGGCTGAAGCAATCCACTTGGCTTCTTCTGTTCGGCTTTTATCAACTGGCAGTTCATACACTTGGAAATAAAATTTCCAACATCCTTCTTCATACCTTCCCAGTAGTAGGTTCTCTTCATATCCCGATACATCTTGTTTCCACCTGGATGAATTGTCAACTTCGAGTGATGACTTTCCTTCAGAACTTCACTCCTCAATTCATCTATATCGGGAACAACTAGTCGTCCTTGCTTTCGAAGCCAACCCTCTTGATCGACCTCGAATCCTTTATCCTTTTCTGGATCCACTCCAGATTCCAAATCACGGATAATCTTGACAAGCTTATCATCTCGCTTTTGACTCTCGCCAATCCTTTCCACAAGAGTCGGTCTTATCGATAAGTTTGCCAACATCTCAGGTTCCAATTCACATCTAGGCCTGAAGTCAAATCCAGCTAAATACTCGAGACTCTTCCATTCTGAAAACATGGCTCCCAATCCTGCATGTCTTCGACTTAACGCATCTGCCACTGCGTTACCTTTTCCCGGAGTATAAGCTATACCAAAATCATATGATGCTAAAAACTCTAGCCAACGTTGCTGCCGAAGATTCAAATCCTTTAGGGAGAAAAGATACTTCAGCGACTTATGATCCGTAAACAACTCGAATCGAACTCCCAATAGATAATGTCTCCACATCTTCAGAGCAAATACAATCGCCGCCAATTCCAAATCATGAGTTGGGTAATTCCTTTCATGCGGCTTCAGTTGTCGACTGGCATACGCAACAACTTTATCCTTCTGCATCAGCACTGCTCCAAGTCCAGTACCACATGCGTCGGTGTAAACCACCATCTCATCATTCTCACTAGGAATAGTCAAAACAGGAGCACTCGTCAATCTCTCTTTCAGGATTCCGAAAGCTTGCTCACACTTAGCATCCCAACTGAACACTTGGTTCTTCTTCGTCAATCCTGTTAATGATGCAGCTATCTTGGAGAAGTCTTTGATAAACCGTCGATAATATCCTGCTAATCCAAGAAAACTTCTCACATCAGATGCATTCTTAGGTCTAACCCAATCCTGGATTGCTGCCACCTTAGCGGGATCAACCGCTATTCCATTTCCAGAAATCACATGGCCTAAGAACCTCACTTCACTCTTCCAGAAGTGACACTTCGAAAACTTAGCCTTCAGCTGATGTTTCCGCAAGATTTCCAAAACAATACGCAAGTGCGTCTTGTGCTCTTCTTCCGTTCTGGAATAAATCAGAATATCATCCACGAACACAAGTACGAACTTGTTCAACTGATCTCTGAACACTCTATTCATCAGATCCACAAAATATGCTGGCGCGTTAGTCAATCCAAACGGCATTACCAGCCACTCAAAGAAACCAGATGGTGTCCGAAAAGCAGTCTTCGGCACACTATCCTTAGCCACTCTCAACTGGTGAAAACCCGTTGCCAAATCCATCTGAGAAAACACCTTAGCTTCGTGAAGCTGATCAAACAAGTCATCTATTCTCGGCAATGGATACTTGTTCTTCTTAGTCACCTTGTTCAGCTCACGATAATCTACACACAATCTCAACGACCCATCTGCCTTGGTTGCGAACACAACTGGTGCACCCCACTCGGACACACTACGCCGAACGAATCCTTTCTGTAAAAGGTCATCAACTTGCACCCTCAACTCCTGCTGTTCCCTAGGCGCCATCCGCCTAAGAGGCATCACAACAGGTCTGGCTCCTTCAACTAGATCTATACGAAACTCGATCTCTCTATGCGGCGGAAACCCTTTGACTTCGTCAAAGACATCCTCGAATCCATTTGCGATTGGCACTAAAGACAGTCCATCCCGTGGAACAACTAGCGAATACATGAAGCTCATGAAGACGCCTTCCTCATGCTTACATCGTATCACAATCTTTCGCCCTTCCACATTCTCGACTGTCACCTCCAGCCTCTCACAATCAACCTTAGCCGCATACTTCCTAAGCCAGTCCATACCCAAAATAATTCCGAACCCCGCAAAGTTCAGAACAAAACAATCACAAACAAAAGAGCAACCATGACTCGATACAACTAGACCAAGGCATAACATACACAAACAAGACGAACCCCCAACTGGATTAGTCACAACCAATGGCCTATCAACAATATCCGGTTCCAAACCTAACCGGCCTACTAGTTCATTACAAACAAACGAATGCGATGCTCCAGTATCAAACAAAACTCTAACTGGAATACCACATAGGAAAAGAGTACCTTGAACAACCACACTCTTTCCCTTCTCTTCAGCAGTAGGAGTTTTCGAAGACGACGGAACAGCTCCTAAAGCATAGATTTGCACAATCTGCCTGTCCTTCCTCGGTTCTGGACAATTCTTCCTGAAATGCCCCGGCTTGTCACAGTTGTGACACTTCATCGGCACCTTAGGATTCTTACAATCCTTCGAGAAATGGCCCTTCTGCTGACAATTGTAGCAAGTCACCTCGCCTTTCGGCTTCTTCTGGCCATCCTTACCCTTCTGCTGCTGCTGCTTCCTCTTCTTGTTTCCACCCTGCTGGGGTTTAGACTCTTCCCTGGTCACAGCAACAATAGATCCTTCCTTAGGAAACAGACTCTCATGCCTAAGAGCTTTCTCCACAAGCTTCTCAAATGAATCGTCCAAATGATCCACCAACTGTCTCCCAAGATAACTATCCAAGCCGGTCACAAACTTCTCATTCTTCTGGTAAGCAGACTCAATATATGACCGGGCATACTTGGACAAAGCTTCAAACTCAGAAACATACTCAAGAACAGATCTTCCACCCTGCTTGAGCTCCACAAACTTCTTGAACAGAACAGACTTCTGAGCTGTAGAAATGAACTTAGCTTCAAATCTAGCTTGGAATTGCTCCCAAGTAATCTCTTCCTCCGCAGTATTGATGGTAATAGAGTTCCACCAATCAGAGGCTCTCCCTTGAAGCTGCCTTGATGCCAACTTCCTCTTAGTTGCATCATCAATTCCCAAATCACCAAAGATCCTTCTACAAGCATCTATCCATCTCTGGACTTCGATAGTTGATTCTGTTCCCAAGAAAACCTTCCCTCCAAGAGCCGTATAATCCTTGCACAACTTAGCAAAATCCACTGGTTTCGGAGTTTGGACTTGAACTCCAGCATCAACTGCTGCCCCCGGAACTGGTATCCTTCTCATGATCGAAGTCATCATAGCTTCGAACATGGCTGCATAATCAGCAGTCTCTTCAGTAGCACGGCCTTCCCTAGCAGCTGGTCTCCCTCTTCGACTCATTCTCAATATCTATAAAAAGGAATGATTAGAACATCTAGAGAAACAACTGCACAAAGGACTCAAATTCTACTAAGCTACTATATTATATATAGTAATCATCCATCAAAATTACAATTACATCTCTCATACGTAGTTACTTCAGCGAGCGTTGGGTAAAATCGATTAACCAATGCTCTGATACCAAATGTGACGACCGCCCATGACCCCTGCACCGAATCTAGAGAAAAATGCGCTGTAAAGTGTGCCAGGCGACCATGGACGATTGCCAGTGTAGATTAAAACAACAGAATCTATCGTATTACTCACAGCGCATGGACTAAATAAAATAGAACATATGTATAGTGAAGCTTTACAGAACAAAATGACATCATATAAAACTCCATAATAGTTGAATACAAGCATCCACATAGTCAATACATCCAGCCTCACTACATATCTCTCAGAGAATACAAAACAGCGGAATATCCAGTACATATAAGAAGATAACATGCAACCCTCTAGCTCGTCTTCGATATCAGCATCGTGAGAAGAGAACAGCACCTGTCACCTGCTACCTAGTCTGCCCGTCCCAAAATGGACGAACAGCCCAAGGCAATAAGAATTAAAAACATAAAGCCTTGAGTCAGACAACAGTCTTAGTGAGCAGTAAATTAACTAACAACATACCAAAAGAGCATAAAGGAAAAGGAATAGGAATACAACCCTCCCACTCCAACCTCATTCTACAGTGATAGCCCCCAGACACACACTAAGTAGAAGTAAACATAGCAGAGCATACAATTTAAAGTAAAGCTACTATCACTCGAGTCAAGGGCGATGTTTTCCAAGTACCAAGGCCTAAATCAGATAAGCACCAGAAAATACCGCTCTTGAGTCCGAATGACGATACAACCAAACATCCATGACTCTGGCTATCACTGTTTTCATTGCTTCGATATCACCGTTAATTGAATGACCGGCACATTCTTTCAGCCGTCCGTCAAGGGCTAATGGAAACCCCGGTTCTAGACATAACTCCCGCACGTCGTCGCAGCCCGTGCCTAGGACTATCGAATCTGCCCAGAGTACTCGACCATCAACAGTTGGCCGTTGGGACTATCGAATCTGCCCAAACGTACTCTTGCTTAGAGCATGCTAGAACCTTCAACAACGATGCTATCCAAGCCTCCAAGTCATCCTCCTCGACGACAATTCTCATATCCATTCATTATCCTCAACTCGAATCATATCACCGAGTTATCAACATGTTTGGAATGATCCCGTCTGGATTAGACCAAGTCTTCATCACATGGTGCCTCGCTTCATTACATCCTCGCAAAGCCTCATCTCAACATCACATCATCAAATCTATGCATAAGAGCTTCATCATCCCGCTACATATGCCACGAGCAGCTTTCCCAATTCAAGAGCCTTTCCCTTAGCTTTTGAATCATCTTCAATCTAAATCTAATCATCAATCATCTAGTTCATAATAATCAATCAAATCAAACATCAATCCAAGCAATCAAGCATTCAAATATGATCTAAGTAGACAATTATAACAATAATGGCATTTTCGTAATTAAAGAGTTGAAAGTCCAATAAGCATGAAAACATGGATTATATCTCTACAAACTTGATGAATGAACTTGCATAGGTTAACATATGATAAAATGGATGTAACATCATCATGAACAATGGATCTATATGGATCTACACTTTGGATGAAGAAAATGCATGGAAATCCCTATTTTAACACCAAATCGAGCCAACAATCCGATATACTCCTTTGGATCCGTGTGAGAGATAATCACCACTCACCAAATCACCCAAACAAACCCAAACCAACACGCTTCAGATCTGGACAGCGAAGGATCAAGCTTGATCTATCACGAATCCGCTTCAAACGAAGAAATCTCTCTTGAAAAGATGAAGATCTTCAACTTTAGCTCTTGAATCTTCAATCTTGATCTTCAACTTGGATGGAAGGAAACACTAGATTAGAGTGGAGAAAAGAAGTGAAGAAGTGTAGAAGTCGAGCTCTCAAAATGGCAGCACTTCGTCGCTTCAAAATCCGGATCCCAAAAATGAAGAGAAGCTCTCCTATTTATAGCTGAAATCCATGACTCGACTGCCTCCATGAGTCGTCTACGACTCATCAGATCACCACGACTCAAGACTTAACAGCTATCTCCTAAGTCGTCTCCGACTTATAGCCTCTTCCGACTCATCACAGGTACCTACGACTTACCGAACCACCCCTGTCTACGACCTAGTGCGCACGCGCCTTACTGGCTAGACGACTCAACCACTAAGTCGTCCACGACTTAGCACAAAGCTACGACTCATCAGGAGGTACGACTCATCAAAGGGCTCAACTTACGACTCAACAAAATCCCAGATCCCGTACGACTTAACGGTTAACTCGACTATGACTTATCAACCTCAAGACTTAGCTAGGTTACTGGGATACGACTTAACTGAATACACGACTCAACTAGACTTACGACTTAGTAAGTATACGACTCATCAGATAACTTGGGTACGACTCAACTCCTAAGTCGTCCAGGTCTTAAGTCGACCACTACCTTAACTCGTCAGCCGACTTAACACAACTCAAAACCTTAAGTCGTCTACAATAACATAAGTCGGTCACTTCCTTAGGTTGTCTATCCCTTAACTCGGCAACGACTTACAACCTACGACTTAACACTTGCCGAGTTAACTTCAACCTACTAACCTAGCCCAGCTACGACTTATCTCCTTAGGTCGTCGCCGACTCACCCCTTAAGTCCTTAACTCGCCCAGACTCAACAATAACTCGTCCAGAACCCATAAGTCGGCTACGACTTAGGACTTAACCAAAAATTCTTCCCAAAATCTGAAACAACCTAAAATGTTGAAAATTCCAGATTTGAACGAACTTTTCGATCCGTAAAAATACGGGTCGTTACATATATACCTTAGGATCGTCGCCACCATCCTACTTCATTCTGGAAACTCCACCGCGTACACAGTTGTCAAAGTGGTTTTCGGTATTGACAGAGAGTATGTCCATATCCGATCCCGGTCTCTTTAACAACCAATCGTTATTATAACACTGTGGTCATTTACAAATATATATACTTTTAAAACACAATCATTGCCTTTCAAAACATATTCTTTATTTCAAAATAGTATATACATCAAAAACCAAAATATTATTGCTATTTCAAAACATATCATTTACTTCAAAATAGTATATATTTTAAAACTAAATTCAATAATATATCATTTAAATAAAATCCAAATTTTCAATCACTATTCTTACTTTTAATTATAAAACTTAAAATATTCTTTAAAACCATCTTAAACCCAAATCACATAATGCAGTCATATTCTTAATCTCAAAATTTCAATCGGTTTCAAAACAATATATTTAAAGATAATTCTTAAATAAATTCTATTTCTAATAAATTCATTTTCAAACCATATTACTTTCAAAGCTATAACAATTTCGAAAATCAATACTTTGAAAACAATAATACCTTAATTTAAATAAAACATTTCAATTTTGATATATTTCAAGTCTTTAAATATTCCAAAATTCCCAACCAAATCTGAAAATCTTATATATATCTTAATTCAATTTACTATTATTTAGTTTAGAAATATTTATTTAATAAATTCAATATCACTTAAATAAAACTCAAACTTGAAATATTCATAAATCAAACTTAAAACATCATCAAGTTACACATAGCTTAAATTTTAGAATTTAACTATATATAAAATAATAATTATATAATATCAAAATTTAATATTTATTAAATCGTATATTTCTTTCCAAACCATAGAAAATCACTTTAAAATATTTTATATATAGACCACGGTGCCTGTATATAATTTTCTATCCTATGGTCAAGTGATACAGATATTTATCATTTCAATCCGCAATTTAAAGTAAAATTACGGTTATATATCATTTCAAACCGCAATCCCGAATAAAATAAAAATGCATAATAACTTGCAGTTTATACAATATAAAATATAGCATCCATTCATCCAAATATCAATAAACAACCATTTATTACAATCATCATCCAATTTAAGCAAAACATCAATATAAAGCATATAAAATATAACAGGCATCAACGAATAGTTTATATTCAATAAAAATTAATAGCTATTCAACTGACAGTTTATATGCAATAATAAATAAATTTAACTGGCAAATTATATGCAATAATAAAATTAAATAACAATTTAATTTAACTAAATGCTATCTAACTGAGATGATGATTAAATATATGCCCAAACAATCATAGATAAATTTTAAATCACATCAAAATTTAATTTAACAAACATAAGAAATCTTAGAAGTTGTGAGTGGGTTAAAACACTCACCTTTTGAATTTAAATCGAATTTAAATTCAATTTAAACCCAAAATTTTGACTGTCTCAGAATTCATCCAAACCAGCGTCATCAAGTCCGGAATTTTAATACGATCCTAACAAAAAAACCGCGCGTAAATCGGATATCGTATGTAAAAGTTATGGCGATTAATGCGAATTGAAATCATTTTTAAAAATAAAAGAAAATGGAACACATTTACCCCTTTTGTATGCCATGTCATCAAGAAACATCACCCTCCAGAAAATGAACACGCGCCTACAGGAAGTCCCGAACGCAACCCAACAACATCGAACCTTTGACCGGAAATTTCGACCACCTCCGACCATCGTTCGACGTGCCACCACCTCCGTTCAACTGGCCTTCGACTCATGCACCACTGCCTTGAAATCTGCCACGCCCGGTTTCCCCATGCAGTGCCACCGCCTCCTTCAACGTTGGTGATTTCGAACCCAAATTCACAAATTCAGATCACCTCGGGTCGAATTGGATGACTCGACCACCGCCAACAGACTCCTGACAGCACCCTCCTCACAACCCAGAAACCGATTTCCCAATTGACGCTCCAGTCAAAAACGCCCAATTCAATTTTTACCGCGATTTCTGGTCAAACGATGCATCGAATTGAAAAACGAATTACACCATTGAATTACGCTAGTCGAGAGCTTCAACATATATTATTTTCAAATTTTTCTGAGGACTTTAAATTTTTTGCTTTGGATTTGATTTGCAATTGGATCTGAATCAGAGTTTGTTTGTCTACCATTGAGGAGGAGAGAGCTGAGGAAGAAATATACGTACAGACAAATGAGAATAGAAACAACCTAGGGTTTATAACAAGCTATTTATATGTAGGGTTGAAATAGAGTAGATAGACCGAATAGATGAACGTGCGGAACAAACTATGGCCTAAAAAGCCCGTTCTGTCTTCAGAACAAAATTTGGTAAACCCATATATCACAATAGGTATTTTAATCTATTCTGAACGCGATGGAAAAAGTTTCACATCCAAATTCCATCGTATGAAGAAGTTATGCTGAAATCAATAATTTCAAATTGATCGTTAATTAAATCAATTTCAAGACGTTTCACATTCGTACGATCAAACGACAAGTCCGATCGCTACGAAACTTGAAACCCTATAATAATTCACTAATACGGATTCGATGAAACTAGTTTCGTCGAAATCCGAGTCAGTGGCCAAAATGGCTATTTTTATATTATTTAAATAAATTAAGAATTTGTAAATAAATCCAATTTTATATTTCTGTTTCAGAATTTGAAAATTTTATCACTTATGATTCCTCAATCATTTACAATGATTCTAAACAAATTAAAAACGTAAATTTAGATGATTCATTTATAAATTTCAATATTAATCCTCGATTTCATTAAATTCAAAATTAACTTTCTAATAATTCTATTAAATTAAATGAATCGATGATTATTCCATTCATATTTCAAATAGGAGGGCTTGCCATTGGATTTAAAATTATTACATAAATATTTCCCATTATTCAACTTAATTTTTAATTTAACGTAATAATTAAATTTTGATTTCATTTATTTCAATAAGTCCAACTATTATAAATTAACAAATTAACTCATTATTAAAGATTCAACTTCGATAATTCATAAAGTTCATCATCTTGACTTACTTATTAATTCATAATTCTTTAAACCAATTCCCTTCTAAATTTTAAAGTAACTAAATTTACCAAATCATAGTAATTATTTTAATTTCTTAAAATAACCCCCTTCATTATAAATTGAATCTAATTTATTAAAATAAGTTTCCAAATTTAATGTATTAGATTCAATTTCACTTTTTAACTTACACTTAAATTTAGGTCATAATCAATTTATACGTATTCCTTTCTTAGTTACTATTTCACATACTTCTTGCATAAATTTCACAATTAACCATTATTATTAAAGTAACGCTAATAATAAATACGACCTTACTATTACTCAACATTTAAACGAACGTTACTTCATTTCCATTAGTGTAACATTTATTTCCTTATCACTTATTACCAATTCAAATTTCATTAACAAATAAGTAGGTAATTTATAATATATGTTTACAAATTTTGAATTTATCGTTATTCAACCACTATTCATTATTATTTACTTAAATTTAGCATTAATTACCTTGCATTACATTGTTGCTTAAATTCCCAAACCGAATGTAATTAATACTCTAAATAAATACGCTTACTTATTTCGTTATTTATTAATTTTCACAAGAAATGTTTAATAATTTCAACAACATTGTAATTACTAATTACCTACATTGATTGTATACGTTTTCCATTATTATCATTTATTAGAATTCTGTTCAACTTTCCATCTTATGCATATAGTTAACCTTTATATTGATTTTACCTTCAAAATTTCCAGTTATTCTCTTAACTTACAAAAAAAAACAATGATTAATTTCATTTTAATCGCTATTAGTTACATGCATTGTTAATGGACAATAGTTGTCACCATTTTAAATTTTTTTAACATTTGAAATTTATTCTCTACAACAATTATTACCTATCAATATTAATTTTCCCATAAATACAAAACTTGCAATTGTTCGTATTATCATATTCCATTTACTGTTAAGAATGTGTTTATTACATTATATCAGTTTAATATTTTCCTTAAATCCTTATATTCAATTCATATACAGGTAAAATTCTTTTCACTACTTAAAATCATTTGAATTAACTTCGAATTACTATAAGTAGTTTTTTTTTCTTCTAAATTTAATTACAAACTTATTAATTTAACCAAATTAAATCCATGAAATTACGGGTCATTACAACTCTGTTATATTATATATAGTAGCTTCATGAACTACTATTTCTTTGCTTTCGCTGCATTGTTATATTACTCTGGGTCTGTGATCTATGATTTATTTACTGTATATTCTGAGTTTTGCCAAATTTATATTTACAATTCGGTATTTTGAGCAATTTAAGTCCGGCATGTGCGGATGCGAATGGTTGAAAATATCGGGTCCTTACAATTCAAGTCTGACATGTGTGGTTTTATTGTCGATTTTAATGGTCCAAAATAGCGGGACGTTACACATGGTCTGATGAAATACTAAGTACTGGATAAAATAGACTGTTACATGAGGAGTAAATAAAATGATGAGCTACTTTATAGATGAGCTCATCTCTACACATACTAAAATCGGGCCAATCACTTGCTGCCCTATCCACCTGTGGGGGGAAAAGAAAGGAAAAGAGGTGGGTCAGACAAAAGTCTTGTGAATGAATACATGTTTAATATATGGTGATCATATGCAGTTGACTTTAATTTTAATATGTATGACCTAGGGTGTTTTACAAGTGTCTGTGTATTACTATGGTTCTTTACTTAAGGGTGTTTACTTGGTACACACCTACATTAACAGCTTGTGCAAGCTACTACAAGGTTTGAACTATGGATCGAACCTCAACAACTAACGATTGGCTAATAGCCACTAGTGCTTCTCAACAAAGGATCATCCTACAACTTCCAGTATGGGACTACATCTCACACATTACGACTACGCGTAACTATCTCACATAGATTCCTCTATAATTTCCATATGGGAATAAATTTCCCACAACTACGACTACATGTACCCCAACTACACATTGAGTGGGAGCCCACAATGCCGATTCGCTAGAGTGTCTCATTGTCTGCATCCGTGCCTATCTCTTAATGGTAACTTACGCCTCTATTGCACATGCCATGATCCATCAACAACACAGTATCATGTCCTATCAGTATCCGTGCTTACCAAGGAACTCCCATTGTATCGGGCCCACACACTTTATCAGGCACCGTTCAGTATTATGCATCCACCGTAGAATCTCCTTGGAGTGCCATTTGGCGATAGAATCGCCCCCAGTTGAATAATCAACCCCGCAAGGGAAAGAGTATTTACCTAACCCTGCAACGTCTTAGTGTCGTCTCATAGGGAACTAGCTTCCCTACTATCTCTAACATCCACATATATAATATATACGCACTAATAATATTTTTATTCTCAACACGGGCCTTAGGTCAAGGTTTAGATTCTGCTTCTGGGTTGTTTACCGGTCTACCGCTATATACTGAGGCGATCGACTGCTTGCTGTCGATCGCTCCAAATGCGCGGCCGACTGGTTGCGGTGAGAAATTTAGGGTTAGTCTGATAGTTTAGTTCGATTCTTATTTATTATTAACTTCCATTCATTCTATGATTTCAACTGTAAACACTTATAATTTTTAGATTTAACAATTTTTGTTAATCCAAAGTGATATTGGTCCATTTTCGAAATCAGTCTAATCTGGGTTAACATTAATATAATCAGGTTATATTAACAAATTATGGGAATTCAAATTCAATTAGAAGAGGTTTAATCTAGATTAACATGTCTTTTAACAAGTTTATACCAATTTAATTTATAATTCAATTTGGATTTAGATAATATATTTCTCCAATTTAGTTTCTAACATCCTAAATCAAATAGTATAAACTAATATTAACTAGAAATAATCATTTTATTAAAATGTTCCAACTCACCATGGATCCAAGCTTTGCTCCTAATCTCCACTCGAAAATCTACCCTCATTTTCTTGCCTCTTCCTTGATCTGATCATCTTGAGTTCTTTTACTTTACTTTTATTTTATATTGGAGAAATTTAGTTTTGGAGAGGAGAAAGAAATTTAATAGAGTTTGGGGGTACTGACCAATTTTCAAGTGAATTTAGGGTTTAGGTTAGGTGTATATTTAAAGGGGTTTTAATTAGTTCTAACCGTTGATTTTCCATAGAAGAATATTTACTTACATCTAGCGCACCCATCAATTAGTTCATCCCCAAAATAAAAATATTTGACTAAATCAGCGTCGTTGGCCATTCGAAATTCTCGATCTAGGATGTTAACCGGTAATCGTTAAGTCCCCACCGATCGATCGTTACCTGTCGATCGACGACTCCTAGGTGTCAATCGTTGTTTGTTTATTTTTTTATATTAATTTCTTTCCAATTTTAGATATTTAATTATTTTAATTTACGAACTTTCAAACGCTCCTAACCTTTCAAAGTGTTATATATGAAAATTGCTATGGATGCAACTGTGCAAATTTCTAGCCAAATTTGGAAATTTGTAAAATTATATTTTTTCCTTAGTTATATTTTAAATTTAATTCTTTTATTAAATTATCTCTTAAATTTTAGGGCGTTACATGCTTCATGCGTTTCTTCATGATCGTTGTTTTTTTTAGAATTTCCTTTGTAGTTTTGCAAATGTTGGGCTTGCGATCAGTTTAAAATAAAAGATCCATGGCTTGCTTCTTCCTTTTTAAATTCAACACTTGGGTTTAGTTCAAAATCGATAGGGATAATCTTCACTTCTAGTGCTCCTCATGAGATTGCCCGTTTTGGTAATGAATCTGCTTGGGCATTCTTTTCCCTTGGTATTTGATGGATAGAAAATATTCAAACTAAGCCAACATCTTGTGGATATTCATAACATATTGGTAATCGGGCATCCTTTATTTGATATGTCTTGTTCAGCTTATATGTCATTAGTTGTGAATCACTAGACACTTCAATTATTGGATCTTTAGCTATTGTGCTAAAGTTAATCCGGTTATCATCGACTCATACTTGGCTACATTATTAGTTGTGGAAAATCCCAATTTCACTGCATAATGCCATTTGCGGCCATCAGGTGCAATCATTATATATCCAGCCTTGGCTCCACCCACATTTGTAGAAAGATCTACAAATAATTGCCATTTTGGTTCAAGTTTCCTTTCTTTTTCTAACCGCTCTTCCACAAATCCTGTACACTCATTTACAAAATCAGCCAAGTTTTTTCCTTTTATTGATGTTTGAGGCATATATTCAATGTCATATTGACTTTATTCCATCCTCCATTTTATCAATCTTCCAAAAGTTTTGGTTTACTAGAAAATTTGCTAAAGCGGTTGGTAAGTTAATACCTTGATCGGATATGCTTGGAAATAAGGTCTTAGTTTTTGCGCTGATAATTTCAGGCAATATGCTAGCTTCTCTATGACCGAATACCTGACCTCCACATCTTTAGCCTTTTGTTTGTATAGTATACTAGTAGTTAGGTTCTATTTTCTTCTGTTATTAGAACTGAGCTGATCGCATGCTTTAAAATTGCCAAATATAGAAATAAATCTTCTCTCTCTATCGAGCTAGAGAGCAATAGCAGCTTTTCCAAATGATCTTCTAGTTCCTAAAAATCGCTTTGACACTCCTTCGTCCATTTAAATTACTTTCGTTTCTTAATTACGTCAAAAATAAAATGCATTTGGCTATTGCATTTGATATAAACCGATTAAGTACAACCACTCATCCATTTAAGCTCATTACATCCTTACCTGTTTTGGGCTCTGCCATACCCTAAATTTCCTTTATCCGGTTGGTGTTAGCCTCTGTTCCCTGAGCATTCATAATGTACCCTAAAAAAATTTCAAATTGGATCCAAAAGTGCACTTCTATGGACTTAAGTCATTATTTAGAATCTCAGTTTCAACACAAATGTACCAAAAATAAAAATTATATGGAGCGATTATTTTGCAAGTAAAATCTGAATTAACTTAAGCACATTGAATGATGAAAATGATACATTAGTTTCAACAATTGAAATTTATGATGTTATTCTATCAACATAGCTTGCTCTATTCCAACTATATTGATCTTTTTCTCGATGACACATATACGGCCAATGGATCATATCCTTCGGATACAACTATCAAAATCGTATATTGATAATGCAGTTGGAATCCATTATGGATTTGTGCATCATGTCATATAGTAGAGTCAATACTCTTCATGGGTTATTGAAATTGAGGAAATTATTTTCTTGACATTAGTAAGAAAATCATTGGTTCTCTATAGTGCAAGAATTCTTATTCGATAATATAATGTATCGTGTTTATTTTTGGTTTGGTTAATTTAATTTCATCTTGTGCAATCAGTTTCATCTTTTTATCGTATCCAACTCCATTTTAACACCAATAATTTCTAAATAAAAAATTCCCTTGTCATGAAGTTGGTGATTCTTGAAATAACAGTTGTTTCTCGGTACAATGGAACATGCATTCATAAACATTATATGAACTGCATTTATATATGTGTAACACTGATTTAGTTTTGAGTTTTTGAAATCATAACATAAATTGATCAATCAATATTGGTCGATTCTAAACTTCTTTGGGACCGCCTACACGAGATCCCTTAATAACAAATATTACATGCAGTCTCTCAACTTACACAACCCATTAACTCCTTGACCTAGGGTATGTGGATTTTTTTATAAACTTTTATCTACTATGATCTAGTAAACCGTGCTTTGTATGAAAATAATTTTAACCTATCTTCTTAATCTTATGTACACATCCTAAAATAGAAGTTAACTCAACTTCACCCATTATCAATCGTTCTTTATTAAACAAAGTCTGCTCACTCCTTATCAATACATCATTATGTATCATAAGGAGGAGATACTTTTGAGATAGACTCTTATGCCTTTTAGGAACACTTTGAAAACTTTCCTATATACTCACTTATTCGATCAAATCGAATTCTATTATTTCCTTTGCATGTTGTGTTTTCTATTTCCATTCTATTTTTAATGAACTTATCATAAATACACTACTTGTATCTTAAGTACATTCTATGATAGTCCATCTGTGAATCAAATAGAGTAAGTGGATCTATTTTGGTATCATTAGAATTTCGATTGCATAAATCTTTATGTATCAATCTAAAGAGTTCGCCAACACTTATGTCGCTCCTACTGAATGGCTGCTTTAGTTTTCTCCTAATCGTTTGAGTTATATTTCATCAATACCATATGATTCATAGTCATATGACTCAAGAATTATTTCTCAAAACTGTGGCTTAGTCCATAATTTCAAACAATTGTAAAAATTTCAAATAATTATGCATATTCTAATGCACCACTGTTGTTATGAAAACAAATATCATTATAGTTTTATCTTATAATGAATATTCATATTATTCCTATTAAAATAAAACTATATATTTCTAGTATACTAAAAATAATTATTATTCAAAAATAATATTTCGTATATTTACAAAAAAAAAAATTGTAACTTGGTACGTCCATTAAGAAGTGTTATATGGTATGCCTTAGCTATTTCTCCCACTACTATAAATGCAGATGAAACACGAAGCTCCATTCAACCACATAATATGAGCAATTTATTTCATTTACTACAACTAGTTTACAAACGAGAGTTTTAGATTAAAAGTCTTAAAATTAAAGAAATAAATCCTGTAGATATCTGTAACGACCCCACCACTATACCCATATTATTAAAGAACATTATAAATAGTGCCGTCTAATAACATGGAGAATATGTGTTGTTAAAGGCTACCAAATATGAATATATCTTTAAACTAACATGGGCACGTCATACTTGTTGTTTTACTAAATGTTTGGAATAAAATTTGACATGTACAGTCTTAGTTTAAATTAATAAACACACCGGTTTCTCAAAAATTGGAACATTATATCATATAAAACAATAGTCACAAATCACATCAGAATAATATACATCATATACAAATATGTACTGTGAGTCTACAAAATATAATACCATACCCAAATAATATACATCCAGTATAAGTCACTATCTCAATTATGCATCCCATCTACATACACATAATCCTACATGAGAGAAACTGAAAAGTCAAAAATAGTTTATCTTCATGCTAACACACCTACCAAAAAGCCTACACGTCCTATAACCTGAAAAGTCTCGTCTTGACCCAAGTATTATTTAAAATAATAAACAGGTCGGACTATCTCTAAATAAAAGGGTGAGAATAAGATATAACATAAGGGTATGTGACATTATAATATAAATACAGATGTGATAGATATAAACAAGTCATTGGTATAATTTAACTCAGAATCCATCTAAAGACATAAGAATGTTTAAAGCATAAAACAAAGAATAAGTCATAAAGCCAAGAATTCTAGAATAAATAATTATATCTCAAAATCCACGAAAACCTGATCCATACCGATCACAGTGATCGTCCGTACCAATCACAATGATTGTCCATACCGAGGAAAACAAAAGCCTAATCCTTACCAATCTGATACCAAAGATCGTGCATACCGTGAAAACAAAATCCCAACTGATCTCAAGGGTCGTCCATACCGATCAAGATGATCGTAGAAACGTAACTCAAAGACCTTACAAGATGTAACTCATACCGATCACAAGGATCGTAAATATATCCATGAGTATACCTCTTAAGGATCTATCGGCCTGAGATCCGAACACCAAAAGCGAGTAATCTCTAAAGTGCCAAATACTATCACTTCAATAATCATGAGAACATAACCAGAATGTCCCATACTGCTGGGTGAAATTCAATTATTCACTAGAAGCTAGTAAGTCACACTCATTACGGATATACCTGGAGAACCTGAACTATATTTCTAAAGGATCTATTAGCCTTCACAAATGTTGAACACCAAAATAGAATACAACCCTAAAGTGTTAAATACTTCCCCAAAGGCAATCACAAGAACTTAACCAAAGCAGCCCGTACTACCCGGTTAAATAAAAGTAATCGCTAATGGGTTAGTAAATTCCACTCAAACATTCTATTCAATGAGTTATACAATATTCGATGAAGCGTTACCTGAGAGCTTTTAAACCAATCAATAACACCAAGTTGATTATTATTACTCCTTATATTATAGAATTAAGGCTCTCAAAATTTATTAACCAGAAATAAACATTGGAAACCATTAGAAAATAGGCATCAAAATCATACACCAAAACATCGAACTTCAATCAAGCAATCAATAAGAAAACAAGACCAAAAGGAGGGTTTACTGGCATGACCTGAAACACTCCCAAGATCAGCAACAAAATGTGCAGTTTCGACCCTTTACATCCAAAATTTTTGCAAAATTATAAACACGAATGTTATAGATAAAAGTATAAGCTTTCAAACAAGAAAACGATCATCAAATTTGGACTCATGTTTCCAAAGTTATGATCAAATTAAGTTTCTGGTTTAAATTTATTAATCTTGTCTTTTATTCTCAAGCCAGCGACAAAATGTTCAGTTTCGATCCTTTACAACCCAAAATTTTGCAAAACACAAAACTTGGAGATAAAAGTCTAACATTTAAAACAAGATAAAGATCATCAAATTTGGACTTACTATTTGTAACAACCCGGGGTTTTGTTACAAACTTATAATCGTCATTAGATGACTTAATTTGGTTGGCAATTGTAATTGAAGTTTTTAAATTTAGTTGAAATTCTTTTGATAATGTGTTAAAATAGTTTGGGCTTTAAAACTTGTTTGATCCATGTTTTATGGGATTGCCGAGTTGTTATCACCCCATTCTCCATTTCGTTCGTTCAAAACCGATTCCCCTTGCATTTTTCAAAAACCCTAGCATACGAAAAAAAAAGAAATGGCGGCTTTGTTCCCTCGTTCGTTCCTCTTTGCGAAATTAGGGCTTTCGTCCTCGATCCAATTTAGGGCTTTGTGAAGCTGCCGATTGTTCGATCAATCTGGTTGTAAATCAAGAGAATATTTGTTCGTCTTTTTGGCTGCTTCTGGAGTTCGGCTTCAATTTGGGCTTCGGCTTCGACTTCTATCTGGCAAATCAGAGCTTTGGCTTCGTCGACTTTCGTGGCGTTTTGGAAATCGAGGCTTCGACTTCCGTTCTTCGATCGCGGCTGCCTCTTCGTTCTAAGGTGAGTAGTACTATCTACTCACATCTAATTCGAGCCTCTAATGTCCTAGCTTGTTCCAATTTGGGATTTTGTTGCTTGAGTAATTGGTTTAGTTTATCTCGGCATTCGATTTTGGTTCGAAGTTGATTTTGTTGGGTTTTGGGTTTCTTGACTTGTTCGAATTCGTTCGATGTTGTTGATTTTGCTCTGTCACTTGATTTAGTCAATGAAATTTTATGACTTTGTATTACAGTCAATTGGTACCATTTCTTTGATAGTGTTTCTGACCATTTAAATGTTTCGGGCCTTTGCCTTTTTGTTTTAGCACTGTGCCTTATTCTTGCCGGTGATGGTCTATCTTGATATAAATACGTCTGCGTATTCATAGATATGCTTACAGACATCCTCGTACTTGCATTATTTTGCATTCGAGTTAGTTGTTTTGAAACCTTGTACTGTCCAGTTACAGTACTATATTTATGGGTTTACAAGTTGTAGATTCATGTTTGTGGAGACTGTTTGCACCCAGTTATATTTAGTCTTCATATATAAGCATGCAGTCATGTATGTATATATATCATTTGATATGTATATATATGTTCGAATTGGCTTTGTTGATTTTTGAAATCGAGTTCGACACTGTTATTTTGCTCGACTTTGTTTATGCGATATTTTGATGCATTAGCCAAGTTTTGAAATTTGACTTGTTTCTGGTTCTGGTCATCTTCTCTGGCCATTTGCTTTTGTAACAATTATCTACTCGAATCATCACTTGACTACGGTCATTTTCACTGTTGTCGTTGATGGTGAGCTTTAGTCTGCATTCCAGTTTATGGTTCTCTCTGACCATCTATGTTCATATCTGACTTTGGCTTCTCTGTTATATGTTGCGTGAACTTCTGGTGTTTATCCCTGACTTTGGTCATCTTCGGGCCATCTGTAAATTCTGCGACCTGTAGTTGACTTTGTAGATTGATTTTTGGATTCCTTAAACAATTTTAAACTGTTTCACGTCTCTGACTAACTTCTCTGTGGTATTCTTGTTATTAACACTGTTGACTTTGATGATGAACTTCTTGTTCATCTCTTATGTCCACTGTTTCACTTGTACATGTTCATTGCACTTGAATATGTTGCATTTTCAAATTGCTGACCATCCAGACTTTTCATATGTTCTCTGTTGTACATGTGCACTGTTGGGCCTGCACTTGTATCTCCTGTGCACTTTGTGCCTTGTCTGTCTGCACTCGTCTTGTTGAACTGTTGTATTCAAACTGTGATTGCTTGATGTTTACTAGGACTCTTGAGTCAGTGACTTTAGACCTTCATTTACCATTTGAGTCACGTTGGCGTTGCTGGTCTTGGTTGCAGTCTGTACTTTGCACACTTTGTAGCCTGGGTTACTGTTCGAGTTCATTTGCATTTGAACTACTCTCTGGAGTGGTCGAACCCTTGTAGTTGAGTTGCAGTTTTGTTCTCTGATTGAGTTCTTTACTTGGTGTTATTTGATCTAATTCACCGTTGTACCCCTGATTCAATTGCCTTGTGCAGTTGTAATGTACCATCACTTGTGTACATATTTAGCATTCTCTTAGATAAAGTTTTAGGCTGCTGCACTGCCTTTGTTCTCGAATCCGATACATTGCATTGATGCATTGTATCTATTTGCATTTGGTCATTGTGCTTCACCGATGACCTTAATTCCTATGGAGGCTGATCTGCGTCTTTTTGGTTGAATGTTGTAGTGCCATATCCTTGGTGCTCTCATCTTCAGTTTGCTAATTCATTGTTCTTGCTTGTGAAGTCTTTGGTTTATAACATGCTTGATCCAGTGTTTTGACCTGCTTGGATATTGAACGGACAGTTGCATTCCTGTCATTGATCACTTGGACTTACTTTGTTTTTAGTTGATCTCTGATGGCACTTCCACCTCGAACTGCTTGCAAACTGTCTTGTAATCCACTGTTTAATCTGTTGCATTCAAATTGTTTGCAACTGTGTTGAGTCATGCTAATGTGACTTGACCTTTGCAATTTCGACGTACGGTAGTGGCGAGGCAGTGCACGCGTGCGTGTACTGCAGCCACACCGAGATTTAATTTAATTTGACGCCATCTGTTTCCGTTTTATTAAGCGTAGTTTGAAATGGTTCATTTTGATTTGAATTGGATTGGTTGGCTTTTAGATTCATTGATCTTCTGAGTATTTGATAGACTGTATTGGCGAGGCAGTACACGTTAGCGTGCACTGCAGCCAATCAGCATTGTTGTTTTTAAATTGGCATTGTTGTTTTGTTGTTTAACACTGTATAGTGTTATATCTGCCGTTATCCGATTCTTTTATCGAGGAGTCGGGTATACGAGATTTCTGTGACTGTCATCTATTGGACTATTTGATTATTATTGCCTATATGCACTAATAAACTGGTTTGAATTAGACTGACCTGGGTATTATTTTCTTTTGAATGTAATACTCGGGTCAGACCCGAGTATTTCAGGTTGTAGATTTCTTTCTTTGAGTTGCTGTTCGGGATTGAAGACTTTTCACATCTTCTGAAGTTGTCAGTCATTTTGTAGTAGTCGTGTCATTGTATAGAATGATATGTATTCATGTATATTAGTCGATAATGTACTTGTATATATAACTTCTAGAGTCGACAGTTGTAGTTGTATCATATGTATAGTGTCAACTATGTATTAACTGACATCAGTTATATATATCTGAGACTTTTGTTTTTATCTGTGTTCCGCATTTATATTATCTGTGTTATTGTTATATCTAATGTCCTAAACTATTATGAACTATCGTAGTTTGTTTCATACTGATAATTGGATATGTCGAGGGGAGTAAATAATTAATAGATGAAAAATTAAAAAGTATATACCACTCCTATCGAGATAACCAATATTAGTGTAAGGCCAATTACGGATGGTCGCTCCTATCCAGCCTTATTCTTCGTAATAATAGACAGTATTCCTTTTAATACTCTTTGTTATTATGAGCATAGAGGTAGGGCGTTACACTATTCAAAAGTTATGATCAAATTAGGTTTCAGGCTTATATTTATTAACCCTGTCCTTTATTCTCAGGCCAGCGACAAATAAATGTGATTTTGACTTTTAAACCTCAAAATTTTGCAAAACTCAAAACATAAAAGTTGTAAGCCTATGCTTTTAAACAAGAAAATGATCATCAAATTCAGACTTATGGTTTGAAAGTTATGGTCGAAACAATTTTCTGGTTCAAATTACTTAAATCCTATTTCATTCTCAGGGCAGCGAAACAAAACACAATTTTAGACCATTATAATCTCAAAATTTTACAAAACACAAAGCATGACACTTGTATATCAGAGTCTAAGTTTTTCATCAAATCATAAATTATCAAATTCTGACTAGAAACGAGAAAGATATAGCTAAATTACTAACAGTGTTTAGTTCAAGGAATGTTAATTAACATCCAAGATATTCACAATCAACAAACATCAACAACCAAAGATCATTCAATAACTTATCATCCATTAGACATGCAATTCTAATTATATCTGATCCAAAAGGAGATCAATTCAACAATTAAAGCATAGGCACCCCTATTAGAAATAGTCGATGCGGTTTACTCATCTTTATAACCTCCTATAGCTTGCTAAATCTTCTCCAAAGTCTTGCTACCACATTGCAACCTCTTTTCTAACCCCAAATACACCTAAAAGCTCAAAACCAAAATCCTACCAGCAACATACATATCAAAAATGAGATCAAAATCATACTTTTATGGGTCTAGAAGGTAGAGATAGGGTTTAGAATACTTACTCTATTTATCTTGGACTTTCTAAGGATATTTTATGATTAAATTTGGTTGATTTTGCTCTAGGTTTAGGATTTGCTCTTTTAGGTGTGAGAAGGAGATAATGAGGAGCTTGGTTCAGTTGAAAATTATGAACATACAAATTTGTTTTGGCTTAAGGAATGAGATAAAATTATCTTTATTTTACACTTAAGTGGGCTAGATTTCATACCCAAGTCCAAAGCCAAAATAAACATTTATTTTCTTCATATATCTTTTTTTTATTATATTCAAGCCAAACTACAAACATGAGATGTTTTTCTATTTTTCTCAAAACCTCAAAACTAAACTAAACTAGAGATTAATCAACACCAAAAATCATAATTTCAAACTCTTGTTAAATAAAGTTTAACGGTAATATTTCCATTGATATAATAATTTCCTCTACTCTCAATTAAGAGAAAAATACATATTTTATTCAATTTTCTTCAACTCTCTTCATAATAAACCTTTGAAAATAAATTTCTAACATTCCAAAATCATATTAAATCTTTAAAAATATTATAACCCATTATTTTATACAATTATACAATTTTCACAATTTTCCAAACTCACAAAAATCCAAAATATCCTTTGTTAATAATTTAAATCCTTATTTCCAAGAAAGATCCAAATGTTGAATTAAATAAACATTAATTAGTTTGGGCAATTTAATCGGGTTGTTACAGAACCCCCCCTAAAGAAATTGCACCCTCGAAATTTCCTTAGTGAAAAAAAATCCATAACAAAATTCTTCTAAGCAACACTTACATTTTCAATTGCATACCAAATTTAAAATCTCAGTATACTTTAAATCAAAGTATTCCTCATTTCTGCTAAATTTTCAAATATTTCATTTTCTTTGGAAAATTTAATAATTCATATGTATTTTCAAATTTATTATTTTAAAACTTACTATCAACTACTTCAAATTTTCCATATAAGAGTTGTCCAATTTACTCATAACCTTTTTCCAAAAAGTTTATAAATTCCAAAATTATAAAACTTCAAACTCATTAAAAAAATTACAATATAAAAGTTGTTTTATTTATTACTAGTTTCTTTTTAGCAGAATTTTATCACATGTACAATCTCAAAAAATAATTAATCTTAACTTTACTAAACCAAGGTTTAAAATAAAAGAAAAACCTTTTTAAATCCAATTTTTTTTCAAAATTCATCTCTTAAACGGTTACTACCATTGCAATATCCAAAATGTTTGTTGATGGAAATTTCAAGAATTTCAAATTTAATTCAAAATGTTACTTAATATTACTTATCCTTTATTCTCATTTATCCTACACTTTATATACAGTATTTCTAATCTTTATCATTTGACAAATTTTAAAATTATCAACTCAAAACCATAATTTTCCAAAATAAAAGATGATCTTTCATAATCCTAAAACTTCCATACAAAAAGATTAGCATATTTAACTCAAGTCTATTTAATTTAAAACTTTAGTAAATAAAGAAATTACTCTAAATCTAATTCGATATAAATAATTATTCCATCAGTTTCTTTTTATTCAAAAAAGAACTAAAAGTTTTTATCTCATGTTTATCAAACACTTAAGGATAAATAAAATACTCTTTCTATTTATTTTTAAGGAACTCTTAAAATTTTCAACTAATTCATTAAATTATGAATTAAAATTATCTCCTTGTATAAATAATATTAAGCCACTAATCATTGTGATTCACTTCGTTACTTATAAAGTTGATCGCATATGCTATCAACAGTGCCTTACCAAGTCTCTCAACTTCGCACAATTATTTTATGGCTAAAATATTATTTCAAATCATTTCAAACTCAAAAAAAATTCATTTCAAAAAATTATTATTTTTCCATTTACTAAAATAATTATTTATCATGTCAAAATACCTCGTTCGATGTTAAGGAACTCCTATTGATAACATGACGTCTCATATATCAATCAAAATCCTTAAACATTTTTCCGGACAAGTCAACACAATAAATAATCACAAGTTTTTCTTAGTTATATTTATTTTATCATCACTAGCATCCATGCGTCTAATATAATTAAATAAAACCAAGCAACCAATTCCTAACAACCAATCAAATGAAACCAAACAGTCGCCTTTAGCGGAAATATTCTATTTCCCAAATTCTCTATTAAAAGAAAATTATTTACTTTAAATCAATTCACTCCAATTTATCTCTTTAAAATTTTTAGAATTCATTTCCCAATAATCTAAAAATAAATTTCCAAACTCTAAATGACTTAACACATCACTTTTGAAAATTTTAATGACACAAATTCCAACTTATCAAATTAAAATTCTAAATCAAAGCATGTCCCAAATGATTATCCTGAAATCAGTTTATATTCCTATCCCAAATAGATAATTAGTACAACTATCTACTACACACCCTAGGGGACATGACTCTAAGTCTCACTAGGTCTAAATCTGTGATATTATACGCTATAATGTTCTGACTTTCTCTGATACCAAGCTATAAAGACCACACTGCTATACCCACATTATTAAAGAACATTATAAATAATGTCGTCTAATAACACAGAGTATACGGCTTGTTAAGGGTGACTAAATGTGAATATATCTTTAAATTAACACTGACACATCATACTTGCTATTTTACTAAATGTCTAGAATAAAAATTTACATGTATAGTCTCAGTTTAAAGTAATAAACACAATGGTTTCTCAAAAAAAATCAGAACAGTGTGTCATTTAAAATAATAGTCACATATTACAGTAGAATAATATACATCATATATAAATACATACTATGAGTCTACGAAATATAATATATACCCACATAATATACATCTAGTATAAGTCACTATCTCAAATTATGCATCCCATATACATATACATAATCCTACATGAGATAAACTGAAAAGTCAAAAATAGTTTATCTTCATGTCACACCTACTCAAAAGCCTACGCGTTCTGTAACCTGAAAAGTCTCGGCCTGACCTCAAGTATTATTTAAAATAATAAACGAGTCAGACTATCTCCGTAACGACCCGATATTTTCAACCATTCGCATCCATTATAAGTGTATAGGTAGACAATCATGCCGGAGTTGAATTGCTCAAAATACCGTGTTGTAATCAAAATTTGGCAAATCTCAGAATATACAGTAAATAAATATAATCACAGATCACAGACACAGAGTAAAATAATGCAGCGGAAGTAAAAGAAATAGTAGTTCATGAAGCTACTATCTAAATATGTTAGAGTTACATAAGATACAACAGAAGAAATAGAGTACAACAAAAGTCTCAATAAAATAACCAAGTACAAGCTGAGTAGAACAACGGAACTGAAATAGATAGGACAAGACAAGCAGATAATCTCCAGCGATTCAAATCTCCAAGCGAGTGGAAATCCAAATCTATGAATAACTCAGGCTGACCCGAGCGTAAAGCAAAACACAAAACACTCGAGTCAGGACAATATATACTTATATAATGTAAACCAACTCAAGCGAACTGTAATAAGGGTACAAGTAACTTAGAAGATGCTTGGGATCGCCCATCCTCTAAGGATCCGTTAAAATATCTAAGATGTAGTAATATTCGCTATTATAATAGTGTCTAAATAAGTAAAGTATAATCATATAGAAAATAGCGTTAAGGGGATGGAGAACCTTAACGCGGTCGGATCTTAAAATCATAATTGTAGTAAAGCTCGATATGGTAGGTGACACGGCACAACTAGGCAATGCCAGGGTAGATATACCAATTACGCACACGGACTGATGGATACGCATAGAAGCCACTACCGTTCCACCTCGAACAACACTCCCAAATCGGAGGATGGCCATCTAATCAATCACAAGTAAGAGTATAATATCGAAGAAATGTGTCCAAGAAGAGGTGCTACCTCACTAGTCCGAGATCGCTCCTGTTTTAGCCACCTTATGCCAACTCACGGGAGTTGGGTCCACGTAACATACCTTAAGAATGTCGCCACCATCCTACTTCATTCTGGAATCTCCACCGCGTACACAGTTGCCAAAGTGGTTTTCGGTAAGACAGAGAGTATGTCCATATCCGATCCCGGTCTCTTTAACAACCCAACGTTATTATAACCCGTGGTTATAAGTTTAAAAACAATTTATACTTCAAAATAGAATATCATTTCAAATCCAAATCTTTATCAAAATAAAGATTAAATCAATTCCAAACCATTTCCATATTTTTAAAATATCATATCATTTCAAAACTTCATTTCAAATCATTTTAATATTCCAAATATCATTTGAGTTCAAATCTAAATATTCAACTTTAAATACCTTTTAAATTTAAAGGTATACTTCATTTATTATCATTTCAAGTCACCTTTTAAATAGTTTATATTCCAGTCAAATAATTCATTTAAACCTTTTAAAAGTGTAATTATTATATTTTCAAATCAAGTATTCAATTTCCAAAGTTTCAAACCATTCTGAGTTCGTTTACTAAGTCAAAAACCCTAATTATTAAAATTTCAGCATTTCACAGCATTTAAAAACAACTGCTATAGGTTATATTTGAAAACATTTTTAATTCGGCAAAGACAACACTTAAAACTGCTGTTAAAACTCAGTTTTAGTTGAATTATAGTTCAAAACAGAAAAGACAGCATATCAGAAGTGCTGCGGTAGTTCAGATTTCAAAACAAGGGATAAATTTGGTTTCAGCAAAGACTGCAGACCATTATAGCATTTCCAGAGAATGCTATAATAGACCTGAGTTCAATATTAGCCTATAAGTTCAATTACAGAAACTACAGCATTTAAGAAATGCTGTAATAGCTCTTTTTACACAATTTTAGTTCAAAATAGAATCTATAGCATTTCTGAATGCTATTAAAAGTTAATTTCAGGTGTTGGTGTATTTCCAGCAATTAAATAACTTTAATTTAAAACACATAAACATTTTAAAAATCATATTTTAACATTTAAAATGTTCATTTACATATCGTTTAACATATATCTTTTCATAATAAATTTCTTATAATAAAATCCAATTTTCAACAATTTACTTAATAAATTTAAGTGTAAAAGTTTCCAATTCTTCACATTTCAACAAATAACTTAACACTTCAAATTTAAATTACCATTTCACAAATTTAACTAAATTTCCAATTTTATTTAATTAACTTAACCCTTTAATTAAAACTAAATTTCACATTTCCTAGTCAAGTTATATTTTAAAAGATCACTTTTAAACATTCACTTATTTAACCACTTAAATTCATAGAAAAATCAATAATACTTTAATAAATCACTTAAATTCAAATTTAATCAAATTATCATATTTACCATTTCCAAATAAAATTTAATATCCATTTTATTTATATAACTTAAATATCATTTTTAACCAAAATTCCAAATTTCCAACTTAAGTTATATTTCAAAAATCCAGTTAAACCATTCATTAATTACATTTTTAACACATGGAAAAAAAATCATAATTTCTTTATTTTAAAACATTTCAAAATCTATTTAAATCAAATTTCATAAATTTATAATTTTTTTAAAATACTTAAAAATATCCAAAACACTTTATAAAATAACCACGGGCCTGTATATAATTTTCTAACCTAGGTCAAGTGATACGGATATGTATCATTTCAATCCGTAGTTTAAAAAAGAAAAATCCGGGTTCTATCATTTCAAACCCGCAATCCCAAGTTAAAATAAATTAAATAAAAATCGTTCAGGCCTATCATTTCAGCCCATAACAATTTTTCCCTATTCTAAAGTCCATTCGGGTATGTATCATTTCAACCCATAGTGATTCTAGTCTACAAGGAACTTGCAATGGTGAAAACTAATATAAATAACAGAATAACATTAAATAACAGTAACATATGATATAACAGGTGTATAAACATCATATGATCATAATATAGTCAAGTATAACATGATAATATATTTCTACAGATTCACAGGGTGTCAATTTACTAGTTATATAGGTACATATTGTCTGGTGAGAATAACTCACCTGTTTGTGCTGGAGATATCAAAACCAATGACACAATTGAAACAAAAGCACGATGACAAGACTACGGACTTGAGTGGAGAGCAAGATCCAAAGCTACAACTCTTGTATTACAACCCAAAACATACATCAAAACAAACACAATTTCAACGCACTTGAAATGGAATAACTTTTAAATGAAAAGAGATTTGAATGTCAAATCTTTTGCCTCGTTTTCTACAATGCTTTGCATGGCCTAGGGGTTTATTTAGGTCAGGTTTGACATGACTTTGGCTCAGGTTTGATCATAGGAATGCATGGCATATAGGCTAGAACATGTGGAGGAAGTTACAACACAAGAATATCAAGAGACTAGGCAACATAGTGGAGTTTGGTTCTAGTTTTGGCTCGGTCTATGGGTCAAATGGCTCGGCCATCATCTGGTATAGGTCTGGACAGAGGTTTGGGTGATGAGTAGCAGCAGCCAAAGGTCATGTAGCAAGTGGTGGTGGTGGCTAAGGAGGTGGCCAAAGCAAGATATGGAGGGTAGGTGATGATATGTGTGTTCTAGGCGATGTTTTGTGGAGTTTTGTGGTGATGGCTTCAAGTGGAAGTTCATGGCCTGTCTTGGTCAGAGGGAAGGGAGTGTTTGCTGTAGTAGATGGAAGAGGTGATGATGGGGATGAAGGTGGTAGAGGCTAGGCCAAGCAAACATGTGAAGAGATCAAGGCAAAATTGCATAGAAAAGTAAGAAAAAAGTAGAAAGAAAAGAGAGTGATTACCAAATTTTTTTGCAAGATGGAGGCCATGATTTTTTTTAGGGTTTTGGAGCTCTGAAAATTTGTGAATAAGATGAGGGAGTCGGCTGAAAATGAATGAGGAAAAGAACGGCAAAAAATAAAATAAAAGATGTATTGATTGAAAAGAAACGGTAGAATTCAAAAGGGCTAAGCACACAAAAGGTATCAAACTCTTCATATATCTTTAATTCCCTTTTTATAACTTTATATTTCTGGAAAAATAATAATCCTAGATAAAATTTCGAAATTTTATCAAAATATAATAATTTATATAAATATTTATCAATTATATAAAGTTAAATTAAGAAAATAGCTAAAATAGTAAACTAGTCTAGAAAATTTGGAATTGAATAGAATAAATTTTTAGAAAATTCATATGAGCTTGTAATATATTTTTAAAAATAAATAATAACATGAAATAAAAATATATTCACAAAATAAACATTTAAAATTTAATTTACATATAATTTCTAATGAAGAAAATAGCAGAAAATAGGAAAACAGCCTTTAAAAATAAGAAATCATCATAGTAAATTTTGGAAAAATTCTATTATCATTTTTAAAATATTTAGATATGGAAATATACATAAATAAACATATTGACACATATTAAAATAAAATATAAGAAAGAAAATATGATTTATAAAATTTAAAAATAGGCAAAATTGCACAATAAAACAAATTATACTAAAAATTGAAATGTACATAACTTTTACATTTTAACTCCGTTTTCAACGAAACGAAAAGAAGTATTCATGTTATTAAATCTATTTTCATAATAAAAGATAAAATTTATAATTTCAAATATTTAAAATTTAAATTTAAAAGTCAAAGTTTTACTATTTTAACCAAAATTCACTTTTCTGGAAATATTAAATTTAGTCATATTTGGAATTCTAATCCACATACAAAATCAAAGTTTTTATATTTACAATAACAAAATTTATTCTTTTCATAAATAAAGCTTTTAAATCTGGAAATCAATTTAAAAATAATTGTAAAATACAGGGTTGTTACACTCTCTCCCACTCAAAACTTTTCGTCCCCGAAAAGGAACGAGGTACGGGAAAGCACAGAAAATGATAGAATGAATAGAATTAAGACAAGATGATAAGAAAATTGGAATTACACCTGATAACTATTGTTATAGGTAAGTTTAACAAGATGGAGGTGATCAAATCAAGAATATAAGCACGAAAAAAATCCTCTAGAGTCTGAATCACCCCTTTCACTTGACCGATGGTCTATGAATGGAAAACAGTGTTCAGATCCAGATGAGTAACAAAGATTATCAAAGATTACAGAAAGATTTCTAAATGGACTGGTATAAGCAATAGCCTTCCCATTCTGTAAAAAGATAAGAGAAATGAGGACAACCAAAAGATAGTTTGGAAAACAAAATAAGATAATAAACTTGAAACCATAATGCTTTGAAATCATAACAATTTAGGGATGTTTATCATTTGGAAATCATACTACTAAAAATCATAACACTTTGGAAATGTTATTCTTAAAAAGAACATAATACTTAGAAAATCATAACACCTTTTAAAAATAATCTTCATTTAAACCATTTTAATCCAAGATCAAACAATATTCATTTTAAAGTTGTAACATTTCTAAGTTCATTCAATTTTAAAAATTTCCAAAACACTGTATTTTCAAAACAACATCACTTATAAAATGCTACAGTAGGTATATTAGTACTTCAAATCAGTTTAATTCCAGAAATATTCATTTGGATATCATTTAACTTATGACTTATTAAAACAAACTTTTATGAATGGAATATCCAAATTAAACTATACTTCGTTTATTAAGTCAAAAGTTCATTATTTTACTTAGCTTTTCATTTAACAAATAACCTAACACTTTATTTAAAATGCCCATTTCATAAATAGATATTCCTTCAATAAGTTACACTTAAAATTCCCATTTGAAAACCAAATTCTCAATTATCAAATTTAGTGATGTTAAAATACATTTTAACTATCATAATTATTCATTTTTCAAGACATATCAATTTCATACATAAAATATTTATCATAGCAAATATAACAATCAAATTTCTTTACACATTTATTCATTTAGACATCAATTAAACTATGAATTCGAGTTAAATAAACTTTATTACAAAATGTCCAATTCCAATGTATTTTATTTTATCTATTCAAAGATACATTATTTATTATACAACATATTCATTTCAGGAAATAACCATTATTAAAATTCCTAGGTTAGACTTAAGGTTCCATATTAAATCAAATTTGATTATTAAGTTATTTAAATAAAATCTCTTTAAATTCCTTTTTCACTATTTACCTCTGTTAATCTTTTATAACTAAAATTTAAGTGTATAAAATTTATTATAACCACTCAAATTTTATTTATAAAATCCTTTTTATATTGTATATTATCCAATTACATTGTTAACTTCTAAAAAAATTTAAGGTAAGTTATATTTGAATGCAATTGTATTATACAAATAAAACTTTCCATTTGCATTATCTCAAGTTTGAATCATTTATTCAAAAAAATTAATTTTTCTTTTTATAACTGAAATTATTCTTTAAGATGAAATTTAAGAATTAATTTTCCGGTTTCCTTCAAACCAGTTAGAGATAAATAAATATATGTACATAATATGTCAAATCAATTTAAATCATATATCTATATATATTATAAATCAAATCATATTTAGAAATTCAAATAAATTAAATCTTTCAAAACAAAGCTGTAGTAAGACTACAGAACGGTCTCTTCAGTTCAAAACTCGAAAATGAACGTCGATGATGCTGCAGTCATCACCGAAATTATTTTCCAGCGACAAAGAGAAGAGCACTTAATTTTTAAACTTTAAAATCTTTAGAGACAAATTTTTATTCAAAAATACTTTAAATAATATCCTTTTAAAAATTTTAAACACAAGGTTTGAAATCCATCGGAAATTAAATTCTTTAAATTTCTTGTTTTAAGTTCATTTTAGTTCCCAAATAAATTTATAAACAACTATTTATAAATTCATTTGTAGAACAATAAATGATAAGTTCCATAAATTTACTTATATCTCAAAATTTTATTTCATTAACCAAATTTAAAATAATATGGTGTCAGTTTGTTCTGTCAAAGTGTTTTAGAAATCCTATCGATAGCGTTGATCAGACGAATCGATCGAAAATCCAAATCAACATCAACAACTCAAACAACACCATATATAAAACAAAACATAGATTTACAAGTACAATTCAAAATGTTTGGAGATAGTTTAGAAACAAAAGACAAGATGGTTAAACAGAGATGAGAGATAGGTAAGCTTAGATAAATCGCGGACAACCTTAACCGGGTCAACCGTGACTTAAAGAATAAGATCGATGTGGATTTTTCTGGGATAAATCTACATTCGATCTCAAGAGATAGAGTTTGGAATAATAAAAGATATTAGCATCTAAACCAAGGATAAATAAAAATCTCTGGTGAATCGATGCTGACTGTAAAGGATTTTCACCCTTTTACAAGAAAATTAGAATATTTGCAAGACCGCCAATTCACTATAAAGATATTGGAAGTGGAGTCATGGGATACTCCAGAATCAAAAGATGATGAATAGTGAGGGACACGAATGAATTTCGGAACCGCAGGAAACGTTCCAAATTTCAAAGGAAATCGAATCAAAAGGAAGAGATTCAAACTCGAACGAAAGTGATTCTGTAAATAAATCTACTCCATATGTTGAGTTTTGCCTCAAAGCCAAAGCTCTGATACCAACTGTAACGACCCGATATTTTCAACCATTCGCATCCATTATAAGTGTATAGGTAGACACTCATGCCGGAGTTGAATTGCTCAAAATACCGCGTTGTAATTAAAATTTGGCAAATCTCAGAATATACAGTAAATAAATATAATCACAGATCACAGACACAGAGTAAAATAATGCAGCGGAAGTAAAAGAAATAGTAGTTCATGAAGCTACTATCTAAATATGTTAGAGTTACATAAGATACAACAGAAGAAATAGAGTACAACAAAAGTCTCAATAAAATAACCAAGTACAAGCTGAGTAGAACAACGGAACTGAAATAGATAGGACAAGACAAGCAAATAATCTCCAGCGATTCAAATCTCCAAGCGAGTGGAAATCCAAATCTGTGAATAACTCAGGCTGAACCGAGCGTAAAGCAAAACACAAAACACTCGAGTCAGGACAATATATACTTATATAATGTAAACCAACTCAAGCGAACTGTAATAAGGGTACAAGTAACATAGAAGATGCTTGGGACCGCCCATCCTTTAAGGATCCGTTAAAATATCTACTATGTAGTAATATTCGCTATTATAATAGTGTCTAAATAAGTAAAGTATAATCATATAGAAAATAGCGTTAAGGGGATGGAGAACCTTAACGCGGTCGGATCTTAAAATCATAATCGTAGTAAAGCTCGATATGGTAGGTGACACGGCACAACTAGGCAATGCCAGGGTAGATATACCAATTACGCACACGGACTGATGGATACGCATAGCAGCCACTACCGTTCCACCTCGAACAACACTCCCAAATCAGGGGATGGCCATCTAATCAATCACAAGTAAGAGTATAATATCGAAGAAATGTGTCCGAGAAGAGGTGCTACCTCACTGGTCCGAGATCTCTCCTGTTTTAGCCATCTTATGCCAACTCACAAGAGTTTGGTCCACGTAACATACCTTAAGAACGTCGCCACCATCCTACTTCATTCTGGAATCTCCACCGCGTACACAGTTGCCAAAGTGGTTTTCGGTAAGACAGAGAGTATGTCCATATCCGATCCCGGTCTCTTTAACAACCCAACGTTATTATAACCCGTGGTTATAAGTTTAAAAACAGTTTATACTTCAAAATAGAATATCATTTCAAATCCAAATCTTTATCAAAATAAAGATTAAATCAATTCCAAACCATTTCCATATTTTTAAAATATCATATCATTTTAAAACTTCATTTCAAATCATTTTAATATTCTAAATATCATTTGAGTTCAAATCTAAATATTCAACTTTAAATACCTTTTAAATTTAAAGGTATATACTTCATTTATTATCATTTCAAGTCACCATTTAAATAGTTTATATTCCAATCAAATAATTCATTTAAACCTTTTAAAAGTGTAATAATTATATTTTCAAATCAAGTATTCAATTTCCAAAGTTTCAAACCATTCTGAGTTCGTTTACTAAGTCAAAAACCCTAATTATTAAAATTTCAGCATTTCACAGCATTTAAAAACAACTGCTATAGGTTATATTTGAAAACATTTTTAATTCAGCAAAGACAACACTTAAAACTGCTGTTAAAACTCAGTTTTAGTTGAATTATAGTTCAAAACAGAAAAGACAGCATATCAGAAGTGCTGCGGTAGTTCAGATTTCAAAACAAGGGTTAAATTTGGTTTCAGCAAAGACTGCAGACCATTATAGCATTTCCAGAGAATGCTATAATAGACCTGAGTTCAATATTAGCCTATAAGTTCAATTACAGCAACTATAGCATTTCAGAAATGCTATAATAGCTCTTTTTACACAATTTTAATTGAAAATAGAATCTATAGCATTTCTTTTTTTAGCAAAGCTAAGCGGGGTTGGCTGGTCCCCTACCAGTTTATTGCAAGCACAATAAGAGAAATATGTACCATAACAAGCTATGGCACAGATAAACGGGAAAAAAAGAAAAAGGCAAAACTAGGAAAGGATACAAAAGGGCAACAATGCCACAAATCAGTACCAATTTTAGAGCTGTAATTCACATATCAGTACCACATCCTTGTTATATGTCTCCCATAACTATAAGAGCTGTAATTCACACTAACCTTGATAGTATTTACCAGTTGATTCCATATCTCAATTTCATTTTTATTCTTTCCATTGAAGATTCTATCATTTCTTTCTGTCCATATCACCCGTATAAACTTTTTGAGAACGAGTAACATCAACATACTCGTGTCATTCTTCCATCTGGTAGCCCTATAAATGTTGCACCATTCAATGTTGCTGATTCTAGACCTGCTGTCATGTAACGACCCAGAATTTTGGACCATTCGCATCTATTATAAGTGTATAGGTAGACACTCATGCCGGAGTTCAATTGCTCAAAATACCGCGTTGTTAATTTAAATTTGGCAAAACTGAACATATACAGTAAATAAATAATCACAGAACACAGACACAGAGTAATAAGTGCAGCGGAAATAAAAGTGATAGTAATTCATGAAGCTACTATATGAATATATAAAATACATCAGAGTTTACAACAGAAGAGTAATACGATACATCAGAGTTAAACTAGATACAACAGAAGAGTAACACGATACATCAGATACAAATCAGAATGCATCACTGGAATCATCGAATACTGAAAGCAGAATAGATGGCTGGATCTTCAAGCAAAGCTCCAACTCCAAAGGTGAGTCTCGAATACTGGTACACTCAGTCTGACCCGAGCGTAAAGAAAAAACACAAGACACTCGAGTCAGGATTAACATTCTTATATTAATAAATCCAACTCAAGTGAAATAGCAATTGAAATACAAGTAACTCAAAGGATGTTTGGAATAACCATCCTTTAAGGATCCGTTAAACTATCTACTATGTAGTAGTGTACGATAAGTAGATAATGTCTATCAGTAATATAAAAAGATATCAAAATAGCGTTAAGTCATGGCCCATTCCACCCTTAACACATTTTTATTCCCAAAAGCATATACAAGACCGTAGTTTCCCCAAAACCGGAAGTCACCAGAGGGCAATCCATATACTAAAGGTACAAATCAAAATCGTAGTGGTCGCGCATAAATGGAATACAAGTATGACAAGGCACATGAGGCAATACCCAAGGTAGTGATACTACCGTTCGCCTGATCCGGACTGGTGAGAACGCAACGCCGCAGCGCCCGCAACACCGTGAAACAACACTCCCAAAATCAAGGGTGCACCAATCGACAACAAGTATAAGTAGTTCGAAGAAGTGTGTCCACTTGAGGTAGCTAATCCTCCATTGGCCCGGCACAGCTCCTGTTTTAGTCATTTCCAATTTGACACAAGTGTCAAGGCTATCCATTATCGTTCTCTTTCTTCAGTCATCACGTACATCATTCCAACCACTTCATTCTGGATCATCACTCCGCGTATAGTTATTAAAGTGGTTTCGGTTCAGATAGAGAGTATATTCATTACCGATCCTGGTCTCTTTAATAACTTTCGTAATTATTACACCGATTGGTCGTTCATTTATTTCAAAACCAAATCAATTTCAATTTCAATTCGTAAACCAACATTTCATTTGTCTTTCAAAAACCAATTTCCAAAATTTACGTTCAAAACTTCAATTTACCATTTCAAAATCTTATAATTCAATTTCAATATCTTTATTTAAAACCATTCAAATATTGATTCAAGTTCGTATATAAGTTTCATTTCGAAAACATTTAAATTAATTAAATTTAACATTCAAATCAAATTTAATTTCATTTATCGATTTCATTCAATATTCATTAAGTAAATTTCCATTCAAAACAATTTCTATTAAATTTCCAATTCATTAAATCCATTTCTTAAGTTCAACTTCATTATATCAAAACTTACAAATTGAATTAAATTAAATTCGTCAAATCAAATTCTTTAAATTTCAAGTCTTACATTAATTTCAATAAATCACATTTTATTTCATGTTAAAGAAATTCAATTTCAGTTATTTACTTTCTTAAATAATTTTCCAAAACTTACTTAAATAAGAAATTCAATTTCAATTATTTACGATGTAAAAATTCACTTATTCAAAGGTTCAAGTTCTCTTATCAAAGAATTTCAATTCAATTTAATCATTAAATAATTCAAACTTATTTAATTATTAAATAATTCAAACTTATTTAATTATTAAATAATTCAAACTTAATTATTAAATAATTTCAAAGTTTAATAATTTCAAACTTAATTATAATTTCAAACTTCTTATAATTATAATAATTTCTCAAATTAAACAACATTCTTTCATTAATTACATTGTTAATATTTTGTTTCAGATTATTATATATTAACATTTTCCTTTCGTAAAATTTCAAATTTAAACTTCATTTCAAAACCATCTTATTTATTCGAATAAAATCTTCATTTTATTTTTTAAATCAAATTATTGACCAATCGGGTTTTATTAAATTTTCTATCCTAGGTCAAAGTTCAATTTGGGTATTTATCATTTCAACCCGATTCCAGTTCAATTCAAAATCAAAACATACAAAGGGAACTTGCAGTGTGATAACTGGGATGGTGTCAAAGTAAATAAACAAGCAATAACAACAATCAATAACAATCCAATAATCAATTCAAATAATCCCGAAATAACCGTATTAATTCGCATTGTTATTTGTACGAATTAATATAATTATTTCTAGAATCTACACTATCATTTCATGTAGATTAAAGATTATTACATTACAGTTCTTCACTTGTCATCTATTTTCAATTTCATACATCATCAATTTAACAACATACATTTAGTGGTTCAAAATGTAATTAAACAAATCCTACGTGTAAATAAATTCAACAGTTACGGGGTCATATTATACAAATGTCAGTTAATCCAATTTAACAATTAATTATCCTATATCAAGTTCAATTTCATACTATTTATCATTTTCACATTAACAATTTAACGTCCAATATAAACATCAACAATCAATCAATTATCAGCCAAACTGTATTATCATCGCATAAATAATTAACAGATAATGGTGTCAGATGTCACAGGTGAATTGATATAGGCAATAGCATATATAACAGTGTAATTAACTAACAGCAGCATATTTCAATTGTCGTTTCAATTGAAATCAAATTTAATAAATAAAAGAACGTTAATCGTGAGTGAGTGCTCACCTTTCGAGGCTAGAGAGAATACAGAATATGACACAGAATTGAGTAACGAACCCGAACACGAATTCTGAAGTAAAGCGAGATTGGCACGGATTCGACAAAGCTGATAGATACGAAATAGAATAAATCGAATTAGAACTGGATTGATGCAAATAAAATCAAAGCAAAAGTATATTATATTATTATTTTTCTTAAAACCAATATTCAATTTAAATTACATATTAGTGGACAAATCTACACATTACGTTTATAAAATCAAACATTTATGCAATACATATTTTGAAATAAATAAATATATATATATATCAATACTGTTATAAAACTTATAATAGAAACCTAATCCAATCATATATATACACAATAAACATGTCACGAAAAAAAAAAACTAAACTAACCTATAAAATGCAAAACTAACGCAGCATATACGTACATCTCATATATACGTCTATTGAAAAGTTATTTACCTATGTAGATATAACATATCACATATATATACCATAAAATTAATCTTATATAACCTATCTATATATACTCTTTGGATCATATTATAAAATAAATTGCTGTAAGCCTCTATATAACTTATATATATATATATATAATATTATGTAATATGCTTTACTGAGATTTCAAACATCTGGACATAATGTATATAAATACTCTTAACACACAATTATATAAACTTATATACAACCAGTTTAAACTTATATAAACCTATATATATACAACATGCGATCAGTACTCTTACCCAATAAATAAACCAAAAGTAAAACAGTACTCTAAAGAGTCTAAACATTATTTATCTCACGTATACAAATATATATCATACGTATTATCTCAAAATATGTAAGTAATATATAACAGTAATATACTAGACACATATAATGAAACAACTAATATAGGATATAAACTACTATAAAATAAAACTATACCTATACGAGACTGTCAACATTCATAGATTTCAACTTAAAAGAACTTATATAAAATACACATGTCATATATAAACAGCGACTAGTATAAACTATATATGTACAACCTCATACTGTACCCAAACATATGTATATAGTAAATTATATAATTGATGTATTGTAAACTAACAGAAAATGTATACATCTTATATAACCAACAAATACAACATACAAATCTACTAGCCTATACGCATATATCTTTGTATATGAAAATGAAGGCTGACGCAGTACCAAATCATATGAGAACTTTATAACTTTATAAAATGTATAAACCAAAGGAAAATCTTGATATAACTGGCACAAAACTTTCATATAATTATATATATAAACTTATTTATTTTATATCCCATACAAATTATCAGTTGTATAAAAATATAGCTTTATAAACATTGCAAACTGGTATGTAGCCTATAACAAAGTAGATATACATATAAACACAAACCTGTATTCAAGTGAGACAAAACCAAAATATAATCATACGAACGCATGTACCCTTGTGGAGGTAAGGGGAGGAGCGGGTCGGCTGACGTGGCAGGCTTGGGCTATGGGCTGCTACCGAGTGGAGAGAGAGGGGTAGTGGCGATGGGTTGGCTTCGGGCAGAACTTCGGTCAGGGAGATGAAAACATGGGTTAGGTAATGGTGGCGGATGGTTTCAGGAGATGGTGAATGGAGGACGAGGCTATAGTTTGGGTTTCGGTGGGTTGTCAGCCAATGGGTTGGAGACGGTGACGTGACGGTTGCGGGGTGGGACGCGAGTTGTCGGAGGGATGGTGGACCGAAGTTAAGTGGGGGAGGGATTCGACAAACAAGGGGAAGGAGGTCGAAGACTGGGAACTAGCAGTGGTGCCGTGAATTAGGCTCTGGATGAACAGGCTAAACGTTTGTTCTCTTTGTTTTTTTTTACAAATGAAGGGTGGGGAAGTAAATGAGTGAAGGAGAATCGTTCAATATTGAATGCTATGGGAATGGAAACGGCCCGGTACATGAATTCAAGGCAATATAAATTCAAATGACTTTTCATTAACTCACGTTAGATTAATTGAAAGGATGCAGAATAATAGAAGGATCAAAACAGATACCGGTACAGCTAACCGTATCCGGTTTCTTCGCGTATCGGACTTCAAAATTGATAATTGAATATACTGCAGAGATCAGCACAACGAAACGATCCCACCGATATACGGATATCAGTGGTACGATTTAACTATAAAAATTCGAAATTTCTACTACGGAAAATGCAAGAAAAACACTGAAAAATAAGATCGACGGAGCCAAAGATGTCCGAATTTTGAAAAACGACAAACTGACATTTTGCTCAGAAGATGGTTTAGAATTTTTCTATATAAAAATATTTTGGTTTTGAAAACATTTTATTTTCAACGCTTTTTAACTGATTAAATTGAAGTGAATTTACGCGCGAAATAAACTTCCATATTTTCGGACGAAAATTTACTAGTTGCTATGTTTAACTAGACGTATTCCAAATATCAAATTTTTATTTCAAATTTTATCGTTTTAAAATTTCACAAAATTTCAACTAATTACGTTATTAAAACGGTTAAAATTTTCAGGTCGTTACATTCTCCCCCACTCAAAACTTTTCGTCCCCGAAAAGGAACGAGGTAGGAAAATGGAAACAACCAGAAAGAAAAACAGATTTGAAATACAAATAACAATTAATTTAAACCATATAAATTCAAATTTAAATTAATTGATATTCAATAATTGATTTAATCCATTTGATTTCACTAACATCAATCTCAACTATTTCCAAATTCATTATCTTATTATCCAATTATCTTCAATTTACAATTTCTAAAACCATAAATTTTAAATAGTCTTTTATTATAATCATATACTTTTTTTTCAGCAAATTTTAAATTCTTCTTTATGCCAAATTATTGTTAAATTTATTCTACTTAATATCCTATCACATATATTTAACCATATAAATTAATTTAAAACATAAAAGTTTCGATTTAAATTAATTTATATTTACTAATTGCTTTTAAATTCAAGGTATTTTCATAAGTTGATCAAATTTCAATTTATTAATTTTTCAAAACAAGTTAATTAATTCTTTCAAAACAAATTTATTTCATTATTAACTGAGTTTACTTATTATCCTATCTAACTCTATTAACATCTTTATGATCAAAATTTAGTGTATAACATTTATTATAAACACTCCAATTTATTTATAAAGATCAATTTATCTTATATATTATCCAATTACATATTCAAGTTCTGAATGATTTAAGTAAGTTATATTAGAATGCAGTGGAACAATATACAAATAAAGTTTTCCCAATTCAATTATTCAAGTTTAAACATTTATTCCAAATTTTGGTTTTATTTATAATTAAAATCATCCTTTAACAAAATTTAAGAATTATATTTCCGATTAACTTTAAAAAATTTAGAGATGTATATGATATATTTATATCAAATCAAATGAAATTTTAAAATAAGATACTTATATATATATAAATCAAATTATACTGAAGAAATTCAAATCAAAATATTTTTCAAAGCAAACCGTAGCAAAGCTACAGAATAGTATCTCCACTTCGAAACTCAAAAATGAATGTCGATGATGCGGCCGCCATCACCGAAATTATTTTCCAGCGACAAAGAGAAGAGCACTGATTTCAACATTTAAAAGTTCTTTGAAAACGATTTCTATTCGAAAATACTTTCAATATATATACTTTAAAATTTTAAAACCAAAATTCGAAATCACCGGAAACTAAATTCTCAAATTTCTGAACTAGATTCATTTCAAATTCCAAATCAATTTATAAACCGTATTTATAAATTTATTTAGAACAATAAATGATAATCAAATATTATCATTTCAAACAAACAATTTAATTAACCTATTCAATTCCAGAAAATTTTACTTATATTTTCACAATATAATCAAACAAATTTGAAAACAATATTGTGTCAGTTTGCTCTGCCCAAGTGTTTTGGAAATCCTATCGATAGCGTTGATCAGACGAATCGATCGGAAACCCAAATCAACAACAACAACTCAAACAACACAATATATTTTAACACGTTTTAAATATTAATTTACAAATACATTTCTTGGCTCGACGATACAGGAATGGATTTTCAAAATAATGATAGGGTTTCAAATTTGATGGACTTAAATCAAAGAGAAATTTGATTCGAAAATAAGTTTGAAACAGAAGATAAGATAATTCAATTACCACAATTGGGAGATGGATGAGTTTATTTAATTCATGGGCAACCTTAATCGGTCGTCCGTAACTTCAAGAATAGGATCGATGTAGAATTTTGAGACAAATCGACCTTCGATCTCGAGGAATAGAATTCAGGTATAGCAGGGAATAGATAGCATCGTAAACCGAGGATACAGAAATCTCCGGTAAATCAATGCCTATTGTAAAGGAGTTTTGCTCCTTTACAAATCATTCGAAGATTGGCGAGACCGCCGATCTATTATAGATATCATTTGAAGTGGAGTTATGGGATGCTCCAGCATTAAAAGAAGACAAATAGTGAGGGACACGAATGAATTTTGAAACCGCAGGGAACGTTCCAAAATTCAAAGGAAACGAATCAAAAAGAAAGAGATTGAAACTCGAAATGAAAGTTATTCTATAAATACATTTACCCTACATGTTGAGTTTTTTCCAAGAGCTACCAAAGCTCTGATACCAACTGTAACGACCCAGAATTTTGGACCATTCGCATCCATTATAAGTGTATAGGTAGACACTCATGCCAGAGTTGAATTGCTCAAAATACCGCGTTGTTAATTTAAATTTGGCAAAACTGAACATATACAGTAAATAAATAATCACAGAACACAGACACAGAGTAATAAGTGCAGCGTAAATAAAAGAGATAGTAGTTCATGAAGCTACTATATGAATATATAAAATACATCAGAGTTTACAACAGAAGAGTAATACGATACATCAGAGTTAAACCAGATACAACGGAAGAGTAACACGATACATCAGATACAAATCAGAATGCATCACTGGAATCATCGAATACTGAAAGCAGAATAGATGGCTGGATCTTTAAGCAAAGCTCCAACTCCAAAGGTGAGTCTCGAATATTGGTACACTCAGTCTGACCCGAGCGTAAAGCAAAAACACAAGACACTCGAGTCAGGATTAACATTCTTATATTAATAAATCCAACTCAAGTGAAATAGCAATTGAAATACAAGTAACTCAAAGGATGTTTGGAATAACCATCCTTTAAGGATCCGTTAAACTATCTACTATGTAGTAGTGTACGATAAGTAGATAATGTCTATCAGTAATATAAAAAGATATCAAAATAGCGTTAAGTCATGGCCCATTCCACCCTTAACACATTTTTATTCCCAAAAGCATATACAAGACCGTAGTTTCCCCAAAACCGGAAGTCACCAGAGGGCAATCCATATACTAAAGGTACAAATCAAAATCGTAGTGGTCGCGCATAAATGGAATACAAGTATGACAAGGCACATGAGGCAATACCCAAGGTAGTGATACTACCGTTCGCCTGATCCGGACTGGTGAGAACGCAACGCCGCAGCGCCCGCAACACCGTGAAACAACACTCCCAAAATCAAGGGTGCACCAATCGACAACAAGTATAAGTAGTTCGAAGAAGTGTGTCCACTTGAGGTAGCTAATCCTCCATTGGCCCGGCACAGCTCCTGTTTTAGTCATTTCCAATTTGACACAAGTGTCAAGGCTATCCATTATCGTTCTCTTTCTTCAGTCATCATGTACATCATTCCAACCACTTCATTCTGGATCATCACTCCGCGTATAGTTATTAAAGTGGTTTCGGTTCAGATAGAGAGTATATCCATTACCGATCCTGGTCTCTTTAATAACTTTCATAATTATTACACCGATTGGTCGTTCATTTATTTCAAAACCAAATCAATTTCAATTTCAATTTCAATTCGTAAACCAACATTTCATTTGTCTTTCAAAAACCAATTTCCAAAATTTACGTTCAAAACTTCAATTTACCATTTCAAAATCTTATAATTCAATTTCAATATCTTTATTTAAAACCATTCAAATATTGATTCAAGTTCGTATATAAGTTTCATTTCGAAAACATTTAAATTAATTAAATTTAACATTCAAATCAAATTTAAATTCATTTATCGATTTCATTCAATATTCATTAAGTAAATTTCCATTCAAAACAATTTCTATTAAATTTCCAATTCATTAATTCCATTTCTTAAGTTCAACTTCATTATATCAAAACTTACAAATTGAATTAAATTAAATTCGTCAAATCAAATTCTTTAAATTTCAAGTCTTACATTAATTTCAATATATCACATTTTATTTCTTGTTAAAGAAATTCAATTTCAGTTATTTACTTTCTTAAATAATTTTCCAAAACTTACTTAAATAAGAAATTCAATTTCAATTATTTACGATGTAAAAATTCACTTATTCAAAGGTTCAATTTCTCTTATCAAAGAATTTCAATTCAATTTAATCATTAAATAATTCAAACTTATTTAATTATTAAATAATTCAAACTTAATTATTAAATAATTTCAAAGTTTAATAATTTCAAACTTAATTATAATTTCAAACTTCTTATAATTATAATAATTTCTCAAATTGAACAACATTCTTTCATTAATTACATTGTTAATATTTTGTTTCAGATTATTATATATTAACATTTTCCTTTCGTAAAATTTCAAATTTAAACTTCATTTCAAAACCATCTTATTTATTCGAATAAAATCTTCATTTTATTTTTTAAATCAAATTATTGACCAATCGGGTTTTATTAAATTTTCTATCCTAGGTCAAAGTTCAATTTGGGTATTTATCATTTCAACCCGATTCCAATTCAATTCAAAATCAAAACATACAAAGGGAACTTGCAGTGTGATAACTGGGATGGTGTCAAAGTAAATAAACAAGCAATAACAACAATCAATAACAATCCAATAATCAATTCAAATAATCAATTCAAATAATCCCGAAATAACCGTATTAATTCGCATTGTTATTTGTACGAATTAATATAATTATTTCTAGAATCTACACTATCATTTCATGTAGATTAAAGATTATTACATTACAGTTCTTCACTTGTCATCTATTTTCAATTTCATACATCATCAATTTAACAACATACATTTAGTGGTTCAAAATGTAATTAAACAAATCCTACGTGTAAATAAATTCAACAGTTACGGGGTCATATTATACAAATGTCAGTTAATCCAATTTAACAATTAATTATCCTATATCAAGTTCAATTTCATACTATTTATCATTTTCACATTAACAATTTAACGTCCAATATAAACATCAACAATCAATCAATTATCAGCCAAACTGTATTATCATCGCATAAATAATTAACAGATAATGGTGTCAGATGTCACAGGTGAATTGATATAGGCAATAGCATATATAACAGTGTAATTAACTAACAGCAGCATATTTCAATTGTCGTTTCAATTGAAATCAAATTTAATAAATAAAAGAACGTTAATCGTGAGTGAGTGCTCACCTTTCGAGGCTAGAGAGAATACAGAATATGACACAGAATTGAGTAACGAACCCGAACACGAATTCTGAAGTAAAGCGAGATTGGCACGGATTCGACAAAGCTGATAGATACGAAATAGAATAAATCGAATTAGAACTGGATTGATGCAAATAAAATCAAAGCAAAAGTATATTATATTATTATTTTTCTTAAAACCAATATTCAATTTAAATTACATATTAGTGGACAAATCTACACATTACGTTTATAAAATCAAACATTTATGCAATACATATTTTGAAATAAATAAATAAATATATATATATATATATCAATACTGTTATAAAACTTATAATAGAAACCTAATCCAATCATATATATACACAATAAACATGTCACGAAAAAAAAAACTAAACTAACCTATAAAATGCAAAACTAACGCAGCATATACGTACATCTCATATATACGTCTATTGAAAAGTTATTTACCTATGTAGATATAACATATCACATATATATACCATAAAATTAATCTTATATAACCTATCTATATATACTCTTTGGATCATATTATAAAATAAATTGCTGTAAGCCTCTATATAACTTATATATATATATATATAATATTATGTAATATGCTTTACTGAGATTTCAAACATCTGGACATAATGTATATAAATACTCTTAACACACAATTATATAAACTTATATACAACCAGTTTAAACTTATATAAACCTATATATATACAACATGCGATCAGTACTCTTACCCAATAAATAAACCAAAAGTAAAACAGTACTCTAAAGAGTCTAAACATTATTTATCTCACGTATACAAATATATATCATACGTATTATCTCAAAATATGTAAGTAATATATAACAGTAATATACTAGACACATATAATGAAACAACTAATATAGGATATAAACTACTATAAAATAAAACTATACCTATACGAGACTGTCAACATTCATAGATTTCAACTTAAAAGAACTTATATAAAATACACATGTCATATATAAACAGCGACTAGTATAAACTATATATGTACAACCTCATACTGTACCCAAACATATGTATATAGTAAATTATATAATTGATGTATTGTAAACTAACAGAAAATGTATACATCTTATATAACCAACAAATACAACATACAAATCTACTAGCCTATACGCATATATCTTTGTATATGAAAATGAAGGCTGACGCAGTACCAAATCATATGAGAACTTTATAACTTTATAAAATGTATAAACCAAAGGAAAATCTTGATATAACTGGCACAAAACTTTCATATAATTATATATATAAACTTATTTATTTTATATCCCATACAAATTATCAGTTGTATAAAAATATAGCTTTATAAACATTGCAAACTGGTATGTAGCCTATAACAAAGTAGATATACATATAAACACAAACCTGTATTCAAGTGAGACAAAACCAAAATATAATCATACGAACGCATGTACCCTTGTGGAGGTAAGGGGAGGAGCGGGTCGGCTGACGTGGCAGGCTTGGGCTATGGGCTGCTACCGAGTGGAGAGAGAGGGGTAGTGGCGATGGGTTGGCTTCGGGCAGAACTTCGGTCAGGGAGATGAAAACATGGGTTAGGTAATGGTGGCGGATGGTTTCAGGAGATGGTGAATGGAGGACAAGGCTATAGTTTGGGTTTCGGTGGGTTGTCAGCCAATGGGTTGGAGACGGTGACGTGACGGTTGCGGGGTGGGACGCGAGTTGTCGGAGGGATGGTGGACCGAAGTTAAGTGGGGGAGGGATTCGACAAACAAGGGGAAGGAGGTCGAAGACTGGGAACTTGCAGTGGTGCCGTGAATTAGGCTCTGGATGAACAGGCTAAACGTTTGTTCTCTCTGTTTTTTTTTTACAAATGAAGGGTGGGGAAGTAAATGAGTGAAGGAGAACCGTTCAATATTGAATGCTATGGGAATGGAAACGGCCCGGTACATGAATTCAAGGCAATATAAATTCAAATGACTTTTCATTAACTCACGTTAGATTAATTGAAAGGATGCAGAATAATAGAAGGATCAAAACAGATACCGGTACAGCTAACCGTATCCGGTTTCTTCGCGTATCGGACTTCAAAATTGATAATTGAATATACTGCAGAGATCAGCACAACGAAACGATCCCACCGATATACGGATATCAGTGGTACGATTTAACTATAAAAATTCGAAATTTCTACTACGGAAAATGCAAGAAAAACACTGAAAAATAAGATCGACGGAGCCAAAGATGTCCGAATTTTGAAAAACGACAAACTGACATTTTGCTCAGAAGATGGTTTAGAATTTTTCTATATAAAAATATTTTGGTTTTGAAAACATTTTATTTTCAACGCTTTTTAACTGATTAAATTGAAGTGAATTTACGCGCGAAATAAACTTCCATATTTTCGGACGAAAATTTACCAGTTGTTATGTTTAACTAGACGCATTTCAAATATCAAATTTTTATTTCAAATTTTATCATTTTAAAATTTCACAAAATTTCAACTAATTACGTTATTAAAACGGTTAAAATTTACAGGTCGTTACATGTCATGACCAAGGAATGTCATGATTTTCTACCATAGGCAATGCACAACCTTGCAGTTGAAAAACAGGTGAACATTAGTCTCAAGTTCGTCGCCGCAGAAGCAACACGAGGCATCAATTGCCATACCAAGATTGATCAGCCTGTCCTTGAAATTCATAGCATTCCTTAACACCTTCCATAATAGTAGATTGTCATTTTCTTTACAGTGATGATCCCACACCCTCTTTTCCCAGGCAAATCCGGACATGTCAGGACCATGGTTCAAGCAATCATAAATAGTGGAAATGGTGTGTTCCACAAGATCAGCAGACCACAAAACCTTGTCGTCAGAAACTGTAGGGTAATGTTGCATAGTGATCTCATGCCATAGCTGCCGAATTTGCTGGTTACTGGAATAAGGCAAGCTAATAGTACCATCATGAATGTAATCCTTAGCTTTGGCATCACATGGTATTCCAGATTGGATTCTTTGATTGTAAGACAATATTTTACTTAGAACAAGGCCGGTTTGGGCCCAAGGATCATTCCAAAAGCTGACAATTCCATCAGGAGAGGCTATATGTTTTAGGTAAGGCAGCAGCATGGGTCTAAGGTTCAGAATGGATCTCCAAGTCCAGCTGCAGTCATGGGGGATGTCCATGCACCAAAAAGATTTGCTGCGCAGATTGTGCTTTTTTGTCCAAGTGACCCAAATATTGTTTTTTGAGTTAAGTAAATTGTCCAGATGAGCGCTGAAGGCAGCCATATTCCAATTTCTGATATTAATGATGCCAAGGCCTCCCAGGTTCTTCTTAGTTTCAACTTTGCTGAAGCTAATAGGCTTGAGACTAGTAGAATGGATACAACCATTCCAAAGGAAATTACACATTGCCTTTCTGATCATATGGATAAGCCTCTTGGGGAGGATGAAGGTTCTACTCCAGTATGTTGTGTATGAGAATATGACAGATTTAATGAGAGCAAGTCTTCCAGCTTGGGTGAGGTATCTGCTAGCCCAACCATTCATGGACCTAGTTACCTTTTCATATAGATGCATGCACTGGTTTGTGGTGATTTTGGAGGATGTCATGGGAACTCCAAGGTAAGATACTGAATCTGGAGCATGAGGATGTTAGGAGAGGTGCATTAGAGAGAGGGAGGTTGAGGCAGAAACTCCTGCAATATGTATGGAGGACTTGTCATAATTAATGGTGAGTCCACTGAATTTGTGAAATGCATTTAGAACTTCCATGATGCTACTGATAGATTGAGTGGTTGGTTTGGTGAAAATAATTAGGTCATCAGCAAACATAAGGGCAGAGATTAAAGGATCTCTGCATTTGGGGTGGATGAGTATCTTTTTGCAGGCAATCTCTCTGTTTATCATTGTTGTAAGAACTTCCATGACAAGGATGAAAATGTAAGAAGACATAGGGCATCCTTGTCTGATTCCTTGCCTACTCTTGAAGTAACCAATTGTCTTACCATTGTAATTCAAGGTGAAATGTGCAGAAGAAATGCATGTGTATATCCAAGAGGCAAAATGAGAAGGGAAGTTCATTTTGGCAAGCAGTTTGGAGATAGTGGACCACTGAACAGTGTCATATGCTTTCCTTATATCTAGTTTTAACATGGCTCTAGGGCTGACAGAGGCTTTGTTGTAGTCTTTGAGAAGTTCATGGGAGAGGAGCACATTGTCAAGGATGCTTCTCCCCTGTAGGAAGGCTGCTTGGTTAGGGGATATGAGGGAAGGAAGAACAGCCTTAAGCCTGTTAGCTATGATTTTGGAGAGGCATTTGTAGGTGGTATTGCAGTAGGAGATGGGTCTGAAATCTGAGACTTTGATGGGATGGTCAGTTTTGGGGTGTAACGACCCGCCTTTTTGGACAGTTTAAATCGACAAATCAAACACACATGCCGATTCTAAACCATTCAAAAGGGCGGATGGTTAATGGGTTAAATAAGAAAAGAAAGGAAAAGAAAGAACAAAAACAAACTCAGAATCTCACAGCGGAAGGAACAAGATATAATAATAAAATAACAGTTCATGAAGCTGTTAAATAAATAAATTTGATTATTATTATACATCATAAATCAGAGTTACATACATACCAGAGATAATACAATAATGCAGCGGAGAAATAATATGGTAGTAGAATACAAATGATGTAATACCAAACTCCGTCTTCGTCCTCCAGAATAGATCTTCAACCTTATCTGAAATGCTCAGGCTGACCCGAGCGTAATGAAAAGGAAAAACACTCGAGTCAGGACTAAAATATCTCATGTAAGTCAAATCGAATAAGAAAATATGAGTGTGACGGCGTCAGAGATGTTTACGGGTTTTGACATCTCCTATCCAGTGTCAACGTGAGTGCAATAACTTAAGAGATGTTACGGGATTTTCCATCTCTCAAGGATCCGTTAAACTATCTACTATGTAGTACAATACGCTATTATAATATGTCTACATTAAAGTAAAAGTATTAAAATAGCGTTAAGCCATGGCCCATTCCACCCTTAACACAGTTTATATTCCCAAGAGCATATACAAGACCGTAGTTTCTCCAAAACCGGAAGTCACCAGAGGGCAATCCATATACTAAAAGTACAAATTAAAATCGTAGTGGTCGCGCATAAATGGAATACAAGTATGACAAGGCACATGAGGCAATACCCAAGGTAGTGATACTACCGTTCGCCTGATCCGGACTGGTGAGAACGCAACGTCGCAGCGCCCGCAACACCGTGAAACAACACTCCCAAAATCAAGGGTGCACCAATCGACAACAAGTAAAAGAATAGTTTACGAAGAAGTGTGTCCACTTGAGGTAGCTAATCCTCCATTGGCCCGGCACAGCTCCTGTTTTAGTCATTTCCAATTTGACACAAGTGTCAAGGCTATCCATTATCGTTCTCTTTCTTCAGTCAACACGTACATCATTCCAACCACTTCATTCTGGATCATCACTCCGCGTATAGTTATTAAAGTGGTTTTCGGTTTAGATAGAGAGTATATCCATAACTGATTCCGGTCTCTTTAATAACTTCGAAATTATTTCACCGATTGGTCGTTTATTTATTTCAAAACCAAATCAATTACAATCTCAATTAAAATTTATAAATCAACATTTCATTTGTCTTTCTAAATCAATTTCCAAATTTACGTTTCAAAACTTCCAAATCAAAATTTCAAAATCTTATAATTCAATTTCAATTTCAATTTAAACAATTCAAATATTGATTCAAGTTCGTATATAAGTTTCATTCCGAAATCATTTAAATTAATTTAATTCAACATTCAAATCAATTTAAATTCATTTATCGATTTCATTTAATATCCGTTAAGGTACTTTATCATTCAAAACAATTTCTATTAAATTTCAAATCCATTACACTACCTTTTTAAGTTCAACTTCATTAAATCAAAACTTACAATTTTGAATTAAATTAAATTCGTCAAATCAATTCTTCCAATTACAAGTCTTACATTAATTCCAAAAATATCACATTTTCATTTCTTGTTAAAAAAATTCAATTTCACTTATTTACTTTCTTAAATAATTTTCCAAATCTTAATTAATAAAGAAACTCAATTTCAATTATTTATGAAGTAAAAATTCACTTATTCAAAAGTTCAAAATTTTCTTATTAAAGAATTTCAATTCAATTTAATCATTAAATAATTTAACCTTATTTAATTATTAAATAATTCAATAGTTTCAATTTAGTCCAATTCACAAATTTCTTTGAATTTCAATTAAATTCCAAATTAATTAAATCTCAATTTTAAATAAATTTTCAATTCCAAACTCAAACTTGAAATATCATTTCATAAAAATTTTCTTAGAAATATTCAGAGTTCGATTAAAAGTCCAATCTTTTAAAACAAATCAACTTTCGAAAATTTACTCCGTATTTCAAAAAATTTCTTAAAAATCTAAACTTCGAATAATTAAACAATTTCATTTACCAAGTTTAAATTCCAACATCTTGAGCTTCAATTCAAAATAATTCAATTTCCATAAATTCTATTTTATTCTTAAAATCAATTCATATAAATAATTTCAAAACAACTTTTAAAATCATTTAATTTAACCAACTCGGTGTCCGTATATAATTTTCTAACCTATGGCCAAGTGGATAATTATTTAAAATTTAATTTCAAGGATGGACATATATCATTTCAATCCAAATAGATGTCATAGGTATATCATTTCAACCTATTTCTTAATTTATTCGAAATGATTCGGTTTACAGTTTATATGCAATAAACAATATACATGATGATAGCATGATATATCAAAATAAATAAACAACCAATATCGACCAATAGCATCCATCACAACCAATCAACCATAAAGCCAATAACATTCACAACAACTTCATAATTATCAATATCAGGAAATTTGATCGCAATTAAAATTTAACTTTAATTTGACTGTCAATTTAATTTTCAACGGTGAATTCAAATGACAATCTATATGACAATTAAATTTTTATCAAACAACGACAAATAAATCCATATCACTTCATAATTTCAAATTTAACTACCATAAAGATATTTAGTACGTTGTGAGCGTTATAAAACACTCACCTTTTGAATTTAAATTGAATTTACATTCAATTTAAACCCAAAAATTTGACAGTCTCCAAATCCATCCAAACCAGCGTCAAAGTGTCCGGAATTTCGATACGATCCTAACAAAAGAAACCTCGCCCAAATCCGAGTCCGTATGCAAAAGTTATGAAAATTTGAAGATTGGAAAATTCTGGTGCTGAGTCGACTTCGAGTTCCCGCCTCAAATACCCGATGCCTGCTTGGAGTTTTTTGCGAAATCGACCCGATGACCCGAGTAGTTTTCTTCCCGACTCGAAGTAGCTCCAGGGTTTTTCCCCCTAAAACCCCAAGCGCGACCCGAAGCGCGTAAATCTCGAACTTTTTTTTTTTTTTAGATTTTGGAATTTGGGAATTAGGTTTTGTCTGCCATTGGAATGAGAAGCTAAGAAGAAGATGAATTGTACGTACAGACAAATGAAGATTAGGGAGGCTAGGGTTTATAACTGTGTTTATATAGGTATGTTAGAGATAGAGTAGATAGACTGGATAGATGAACGTGCGGAACAAACTATGGCCCGAAAAGCCCGTTCTGACTCCGGAACGGAATTGGGTAAACCCATATATCAAAATAGGTGTTTTAAAATATTTTAAACGCAATGGAAAAGGTTTCAAGTCCAAATTCCATCGTATGAAGAAGTTATGCTAAAATCAAAATTTCAAATTGATTTTAATTGATTATAATTGCATTTATTTCAAGGCGTTTCGAGTCCGTACGATCAAACGACAAGTCCGATTGCTACGAAAATTGAAACCTTACAATAATTCACTGTTACGGATCCGATGAAACTAGTTTCGTCGAAATCCGAGACAGTTGTAAAAATGACAATTTTTACTGTTTAATTTCAATATAAAATTCCCAATTTTAAACTATTAACTTTTAAATCAAATTTCAATTGTTCACAAATTTTATTTTTAATTTCACAGTAATTAACAATCTTTTACAATGCAGATTTCCATTATAAATCCAGTATAAAAGATTACATTAGATTCAGCGTTCAATTATATTGTAATTCAAATTCAAGTTATTTAATTCCAATTGAATTCTTTTATTTCGATTTACACTTTCATTATTGCATCAACCATTTACTTATACATTATTATCAATAGTTTATAATTCATTTACTTTCATTTTCTTCAGCTATCATCTTATTTAAATTCACAGTAATATTAAATTACATTCATTTACGTTGATTTCCATATTATAACTTCAATATTAAATGTACATTTTATTTATTTCGTTGTTTACAATCAAATTCAATTCAATTCAATTTCTTGTTACATTCAAATTTAAATCTTTACTTACGTTCAATTACCGGTTAACATCTTTATCAAATTACAGTTTCGGTTATTATTTGATTTCAATCAACTGTAATATTAAGTTACATTTATTTATATTAGTTTCAATAACATAAACTTCCACTATTAAATCTTCCGTTTTATTTATTCTTTGTTTACAATCATAACCAATTTGGTTTACAATCAAACTCAATTCATTACTTACATTTAATACAGGTTAACATCCATATTTAATTTACAAATAAGTTATTTCAGAATTCAGTTTTGCATTTTAACTTGTAATTCACATTTAACAACACAAAATTTTATTTCCTTCGGATTTTTATCCAAATTTTTTATTTTAATTCGTATTTTTAAAGTTTTAAAAATACAGTTCGTTACATTCTCCCCCACTTAAAACTTTTCGTCCTCGAAAAGGAACGGAGAAGGGGAAACCATCATTTAGATATAATTCATTCAAAATATTAGACTTATTTGCAAAATTTAGTTATAGGATTTTTTTTAAATCTCAAAATTTTCTAACTCCCAGATTTTTGAAAAATTTCGGCAGCACCTCCTTTGCGCGACTAGGACCGAAAAATTTCACAGTGGTAATAATTGCATGATACACATCTCATTACAAGAATGAGGCATCCCAAAACATGGGGAACACAATAATATACCACAACATAAACTGTAATCCGAGAACATACCTTTTATTTAGCGTTTATTAGCATTTTAACTTACATTTTGCATTAAGCGCAGAAGCGAGCTCCACAAGCGAAGCGCAACCTCTTTGCTACCTACTAAAATGCTCAATAACCAAGTTAGAACCATGCATATAAAGATAGATCGATATACTTATCATAAACAACACACATATAACATGTTTAGCTTCAAAACTGAAATTCCAATTCCAGGACAGCAAACGAATCTCAGTTTTTGGTCACCTAAACGATAAAATTTGACAATGGAATCTAAACAAAAGTTGTTGCATTCGTTTCAGGCTTTCCGGAATGTCCAAAATCATTGAATTCGGACCTTCCGTTCAAAAGTTACGACCGTTTTACTAAATAGGAACGCCTCAGCCTGGCAATGAATTGCGCAGGTCAGCGACATTTGGTCACGTTTTCGACCCTCTAAATGACAGCAAAACACAAAACACTTAAAGTAAAAGTTTTAACTTAAGTTCTTAGCTTTCCAGAAAGTGCAAGATCATCAAAATCCGATACACCAGTAAAAAGTTATGGCAAAAATACTAAGAGTATATGCTACTGATTTTGCTTCCCTTTTACACAGGCCAGCGAGAAGATTCAAATTTTTAACTAAGTAAATGAAGGAATTTATCAAGACAGTCTAAACAAAAGTCGTGCTACAGTTTCTAAGCTTTCCGAAAAGTCTAATATCGTTGAATTTCGTCCATCCATTTAAAAGTTATGCTTATTTCTGTTTCAGCATATATTGGACAATTTTGGATTTTTTTTTTCCAAAATTTTGCTTTTATTATTTCAAAGTACAAACCATCAAACTTCAAATTTCTAAAGATCAATCACAAACCCAAAGTCGTTTATTTTCTTATTTATCCATGAAATAAGTTTACATTCGATTTGTTTCCGATTTATTCAAGTTTGTTTCATTCATAATTTAAATTCAAGTCAATTTGCTTCAATTTAATTTGAATTCAATTATATTTAATTCCACTTTGCTTCAAATTTGAATTTAATTATTAAAAAAAAATTATTCCGTTTATTCAATTCCATTAACAATAATGAGTTCTATTTAATCAATTATCATCCATCTAACAACCAATGCATATCAAACATTAACATCCATCCAAATCTATAATAAATCAATTATACATTTCCAAGTCAAAATTTTAATTTCATACACTTCCAAGTTTATTGACATTTAATTTTATTCAAATTTAATTAGTTTCCATTTACTAATTCTATATTTAATTAATTTTAAATTTAATTCATTTTAAAACTTAAATTTCCTTTATATTTACAACTATCAATATATCTTCACATTTTATTATTCACTCTCACACTGATATATTATTCCTCTACTTATCCTTATTAGTATTTTAAACTTTTTAAGTATTTGGTAAGTTTTTGTTATGCAAATAGAATGTAGTTAAACAACATACAACCTCTTTTCATTCAAAGTTGAATTTTCAATTAATTAATTCTTAAGTCATTACTTAAATTTCACTATAATTTAATTTCACATTTACATTCACATATAGTATTTCCATTTTATATTAACATAATGGTGAATCACCTTTAAATGTTAATTTAAATTCCAATTATTTACTAACAATTTTATTTATATTTGCAAACCATTAATTAAATGCATATTTCATTTTTCAAACCTATACTTGTATATTATCCAATTAACAATTCATATAACATTTTTGAACTTCTTAAATGATTTGGTAAGTTATATCTATGCTATAGAATGAAATTTAATACTATGCGAGTTTTACAGTTTCAATTTTATTTTAAATTCATAATTTCCTAATTCTAAGGATTTCTACTTCAATTGATATTTCACTTAGCTCTTAGGTTCATTTCTTATTTCGCAATTCAGAAGTTCCGTAATGATTCAAGTATTAATTCATTTCAACCATTAAAGAAAAAATCATTAATTATTAAAGAACTCAAGAATTCCAATCCCGGTTTCATTTCAAATCAAGTTTTGAAATAATATATACTTATATAATTTATATATCAAATCATACTATAGAGAATACAAAATAAAATTCAATTTTTTTAATCAAAACAGGGTTTAGAAAAACTATTAAGTGATCTCCCCCACTTGGACTCTCGAAAATAAACGTCGATGATGCGTGCACTCATCACCGAAATCATTCTCTAGTGTCAAGAGGGGAGTATAACACTTACTTCATTTGAAAATCCTTTGAAAACAATTTCTAATCGAATATACTATCATATAATACTTATATTATACATTTCGAATTTTTGTTAATAAATTTTCAAAACACCGGAATTTAAATTCTCCATCTTAATTTAAATTCATTTTTATTTTATTTTATTTACCATTTATATTCATTGTCAATCATATTTACAAGTTTCATTTCTTAAAATCGTCCAATAGTCAATAGTTAGAAATATTGACTAATCAACAATAAACGATGATAATCTAATATTATCATCTCCTAACAACCAATACAATCAAAATTTATAAATTTTCAAGATAGTTCTTTTATATAAAAATATAGTCCAAAACAATATTATGTCAATCTGTCCTATTCAAGTGTTTAGAAATTCATATCGATGCCTTGGCGTCCCAAGTACCAACCAGAATTCATAAATACTCAACGGAACAATTTAACACAATATAAAATCATTTTAATATCAAAATTACAAATACGCTCTCTCATATACACTCGAACTCATTCATAAGGTTTAACCCTATTTCAATGAGTTATTCCCCACTAGAGCCAAGGTAATCTAAACCAAAGCTCTGATACCAACTATAACGACCCGCCTTTTTGGACAGTTTAAATCGACAAATCAAACACACATGCCGATTCTAAACCATTCAAAAGGGCGGATGGTTAATGGGTTAAATAAGAAAAGAAAGGAAAAGAAAGAACAAAAACAAACTCAGAATCTCACAGCGGAAGGAACAAGATATAATAATAAAATAACAGTTCATGAAGCTGTTAAATAAATAAATTTGATTATTATTATACATCATAAATCAGAGTTACATACATATCAGAGATAATACAATAATGCAGCGGAGAAATAATATGGTAGTAGAATACAAATGATGTAATACCAAACTCCGTCTTCGTCCTCCAGAATAGATCTTCAACCTTATCTGAAATGCTCAGGCTGACCTGAGCGTAATGAAAAGGCAAAACACTCGAGTCAGGACTAAAATATCTCATGTAAGTCAAATCGAATAAGAAAATATGAGTGTGACGACGTTAGAGATGTTTACGGGTTTTGACATCTCCTATCCAGTGTCAACGTGAGTGCAATAACTTAAGAGATGTTACGGGATTTTCCATCTCTAAAGGATCCGTTAAACTATCTACTATGTAGTACAATACGCTATTATAATATGTCTACATTAAAGTAAAAGTATTAAAATAGCGTTAAGCCATGGCCCATTCCACCCTTAACACAGTTTATATTCCCAAGAGCATATACAAGACCGTAGTTTCCCCAAAACCGGAAGTCACCAGAGGGCAATCCATATACTAAAAGTACAAATTAAAATCGTAGTGGTCGCGCATAAATGGAATACAAGTATGACAAGGCACATGAGGCAATACCCAAGGTAGTGATACTACCGTTCGCCTGATCCGGACTGGTGAGAACGCAACGCCGCAGTGCCCGCAACACCGTGAAACAACACTCCCAAAATCAAGGGTGCACCAATCGACAACAAGTAAAAGAATAGTTTACGAAGAAGTGTGTCCACTTGAGGTAGCTAATCCTCTATTGGCCCGGCACAGCTCCTGTTTTAGTCATTTCCAATTTGACACAAGTGTCAAGGCTATCCATTATCGTTCTCTTTCTTCAGTCAACACGTACATCATTCCAACCACTTCATTCTGGATCATCACTCCGCGTATAGTTATTAAAGTGGTTTTCGGTTTAGATAGAGAGTATATCCATAACCGATTCCGGTCTCTTTAATAACTTCGAAATTATTTCACCGATTGGTCGTTTATTTATTTCAAAACCAAATCAATTACAATCTCAATTAAAATTTATAAATCAACATTTCATTTGTCTTTCTAAATCAATTTCCAAATTTACGTTTCAAAACTTCCAAATCAAAATTTCAAAATCTTATAATTCAATTTCAATTTCAATTTAAACAATTCAAATATTGATTCAAGTTCGTATATAAGTTTCATTCCGAAATCATTTAAATTAATTTAATTCAACATTCTAATCAATTTAAATTCATTTATCGATTTCATTTAATATCCTTAAGGTACTTTATCATTCAAAACAATTTCTATTAAATTTCAAATCCATTACACTACCTTTTTAAGTTCAACTTCATTAAATCAAAACTTACAATTTTGAATTAAATTAAATTCGTCAAATCAATTCTTCCAATTACAAGTCTTACATTAATTCCAAAAATATCACATTTTCATTTCTTGTTAAAAAAATTCAATTTCACTTATTTACTTTCTTAAATAATTTTCCAAATCTTAATTAATAAAGAAACTCAATTTCAATTATTTATGAAGTAAAAATTCACTTATTCAAAAGTTCAAAATTTTCTTATTAAAGAATTTCAATTCAATTTAATCATTAAATAATTTAACCTTATTTAATTATTAAATAATTCAATAGTTTCAATTTAGTCCAATTCACAAATTTCTTTGAATTTCAATTAAATTCCAAATTAATTAAATGTGACATCCCAGAATTTCGAGGAATTTAAAATGGGATAATCTCTTATTTAAATTATTTAAAATTGATAAAATTGTTATTTTCAAATATAAATAACAGATTAATTGATAATGTGCTGTTTTAAAATATGGTTATAAATTGATTTTAAATCAGAATAATTAGTTACAAATTTAATCTGTGATATTTTATAAATAGATTTAAATAGCCCTATTATCTCTAATTAAATAAGTGTTATTTAAATGTGTATATTTATGTGTTTAGAGGAAAACTATAATTTGAAAATTTAAAATGAAGTGTTCCAATTTAAATTACAATAAAATATATCCTAAACTTAAATGAAACTCTACTTATTCACTTTTGATCTATATAATAATTTGATGTAATTTTGGTAATAATGTTTGTAATTAAAATAAATCTTGTTTATATTAAATATAAATATAAAACAAATATATGGTTAAATGTAAATATAAATATATAAACTTATAAACATACTTAACATAAGTAAATAAATAAATAAAATAAATAAATAAATAAATATAAATAAAGTGTTTGGTAAGTTAAGTTTAAAATAGAAAATACATTAGTTAAATATATTGAGTGATAAAAATAGAAGTGAATACAAGCTAACATAATAAAATAAATGTAACAACTTTACTAAAGTAGGTAAGTCTAAAGCAAAGTTAATATATGTACTAAGTATCTAGTTTGCAGGCAAGTAAAATATACCAACCATAACCATATGTATAAACTACTACCATACATATGCAAAGTAAAAATAAGTCAAGGTAAATATATATACAAGGTGTACCTGCAAAATGAAAAGATATATACAAGATGAACAAAGTTACATAAATATATGTACTATAGCATTGTAGATAGGCAAGTCTAAAACAAAATAAAATATACTCAAGATGTACACAATTAAATAAACATTTGTACTATGGAAATGGAGACTTGCAGGCAAAGAAAAGAAGTAAGGAGACATAGTACATACGAATTGAAATGTAAGGGATAAGTATGACATTATTAATAAATGCTTGTGTACAACATGAATCATATCAGCCCATCTAAAGGAAAATCTCTGACCCTAAAGATAAAAATCTTGTACAAATACAACTTAGCCTCTGCATTGTCTTCTTTATATCAAGACTCCTTTCCTTTTCGTTCATTAAAACAATGCAAACCAGAAATCATCTCCTCTGAAACATTTCCAAAACCCTGTAAACAATTTTCTACAAGCTTGTAGCCAGATTCATCTTCAAACTAAAAGCCTGGAATCAAGTTGAATCATCATGTCCCTGTCTTAGCATTCCAGTTTTTAAAGCTCTTCCAGTTTTCAGTTTTAATCAAGTTTCTAGCCTCTGCTCTTTCCAAAAACGGTGAGTAAACATCTTTATCTAAAAATCTAAATTAGTTAATGTTTGTTGCTGTGAAATATTTGTGATAATGATAACTTGCGTGTGTATATCTATGTATATGATTCTGTGTACATGATGGTATTCTTGTGTGCATGTCTGATGTGATTACATCAGCTCTGTTCCATATTACAGAGTTTAACAATTTAGTTCCAATCCATTCTTTTTCTCGCTGATCTTTATTTTGGTCTAGTTATCAAACAAGAATTGTTTGTTAGTCTTAGATTAAACTTAGAAATGAAGTTAAGGAAAAGATATTTGAATGTTAACTGTAAAATAGAAAGGACAGGGAAATTCGTAAGACCATGTAAAAATCCATCATAGAAATTTGTAGTTTCAAGATTGTAATTCGAATGTACTTCGCAAATTAGGATTTTTAAAATTAAAATGGAGATTTTTAGTTCTGTATTTCAAGAGTAATTTGAAATTGAATAAAATTTGCATTTTCCCATTTTCTAACATTCGAACCATTTTAAAATGTTGAAATTCTGGTTGAAGCTTGCTTGATACTTGTTGATAACAGGAAAAATGCTAAAGAATTTTTCTACTTCATAAATTAAAGAAACGAGATCGATTTAGGGTTTGGGGTTGCAAGTTTGGTCATGTCTGTAATGTGACGAATTCGATGCCTATACGCGATCGAGTGTCACGAGGCTTTGGGCATGGCTTCGTAGATGGTCGGAGAGTGTGAGGTCGAAGTCTGGGGTCTTTCGGTGGTTGGCATTGGGAGTTCGAGGCGATTTCCAGGCGTGGGTTGCTGTACGTTTTGAACGTGATAACTCGATTCCACTTTCGACGTTGGTTGGCGTTTCTGGGTGGTTGCGAAGCTTATTTGGGCTATCGACGATATGGAGATGAGCGTGGTGTGGGTCGGAGATGGCCAGGGTGACTGTGCACGTGTACGTGCATTTTGGCATCTGGGTCATATGATTTGGGGAAGACGAGTTCTTCGCGTGTGTTTGCTCGAGATGGTGTGGGGGTAACTCGAAGCGAGGATCGGGTTTTGGGATGTTAAACTCGAGTTTATACTCGAGTGTTTGGTGAGAGATGGCCTGCTAGTTTTTTTTTACTGTGAAATGTAAATTAAGATTTTGAAATTGGAAGGGAAGTAGGGAAACACGGGTTTAAACCCGAGTAGCATTCGGGTATGACCCGAAGTAGGCTTAAAGCCCAGTTTTATAAAAGTTTTAAAAATAAGATTTTGAAATTTAAAAACAAATTTTTGTTAAAACTTTATACCTTACTTTATAAATGTTATGAAAGTTAATTTTAAGATAAAAGGGTTTAAATGTATATGGTAATTAAGAAAATGTTTATCTTAAGTTAAAAGAAGATTTATTATCTTTGAAGTTAATTAAGTTAATGAAGGAATTAAATATAATTAATTAAATTAATTAATTAAGAATAAAGGTTAATTAAGTAATTAATTCAAGGATAATTAATTAATTTAATTAATTAATGATTATGATTGATTAACTAATAATTAGAGATTAATGAATTAGGGATTTATTAATTAAGAAATTAAAGGTTGATTAATTGAAAAATAAGAAGTACTTAGTTAGTAATTGAGTTTTAGGAATAAATAAATTGGTTAATGAATAAGGAATAATTAATCTATAAAGCTTAATTTAGGATTAATTAAATTGTGATTAAATCTTATTAATCGATAATTAAGGTTTATATATTAATAATTAAAAGAATAATTAATCTGTAATTAAAGATTTATAAATTTGTTGAAAGGGCAATTAAGAAATGAATTATCAATTGTAATGGATCAAATGAATGTGATTGATTCAAGATAATTAATTGTAAATTAATTAAAGATAACCACTTGATGGTTAATTAAGTATGAATACTTAATGAAATTGAATAGTATAATTACTTAGCAAAGTAATTAATGAATAATTACAGGATGTAATTAGATGAAGGAAATTACTTAATGGGAAGAAATTAAAGTAGGATTACTTTGTAGAAGTAATTAAAGATTTATTACTTGGTGTAATAAATAATAAGGGTTTATATAATTAATTAAGAAGTTAATTAATTAAGATAAGAAATTTCAAGATGGAAATTCCTGTATATGATTTAGGTTGATAAACGAAAGTGATTAATAGAAGTTAATTAATTAATGTAATTAATTAAGGATTAATGTAATTAATTATAGTTAATTAATTTGTGGAAGTAATTTATTAAGGTTCGTTAATAAATGTAATTGATGAAGTAATTAATGGTTAATTACTGTGAATGGTTAAGAATAATTAATTTATGAAATTAATTTAAAGAGTAATTACTGGAATGCAATTAAAGGTTAGTTAATCCAAGATGATTAATTAAAATGGAAGTTGGAGAATGATTAATAAATTGATTTGTAATTAATTAATGATTTTGTAAGTAGGATTTATAAGATGAAGTGATTAATTTAATTTACTTTAAATTAATTAGAGAAGAAGTAATTAATTTAATTCATTTTAAATTAATTTTGAAATGAGATAATTAATTTAATTCATTTTAAATTAATTATAAATGGTGTGATTATTTATCCTTGCTTATGTATGGATGGATGATATTGTTTGCCTTGAAGGGTTTGAGATCTCAGATATGGATGCTGTGTGATATGGATTATCTATTTATGATGATATTGTGAATTATCTATCTGTGATATTGTGGATTATCTATCTGTGATATTGTGATTTATCTATCTGTGAATATATAGATAATATTGAATTGAATTGTTTTAACTTTAAAACAACTTGGCCTTAAAAGATACGGTTTTGGATTTCGATGAGACCGGGATCGGGTTTCCGTATACCGGGATTCCAGGTCTGGAGACCCGAATACCACATCGATCCAAAATAACGTTAGGTCGTGAAATCCAAGTGGAGCAAGTGAAGACTCGAGGTATAAGAACTATTCGTCAGTATAACTCTGTGGGTGATTCCGTAATGAGTTTGACGAAGATAGTACTTATAGATTCGAGATGGTGATTCAGAATGCAAGGGTTATTGTCGTTAACTCTGAGGGTGATTCCAATACGAGTGTAACGAGATAATGCCTTCGGTTTCGTTCGAACCCGGAACGAACTTGTATGGATCGAATGCTTTCAGAACATCGTCAGGCGGACGATGAGCATTCTAAGAGATGAGTTCTGTAAAGGTAATCGTGACCTCAAGCCTCATCAACCGGGAATGGCTAAAACAGGGGAGGTGCAACAAGGCTTCGTGGGTAGCCCCCACTTGAGAGTAAGGTCATCCCTGTCTAGATGTCCCTTTTTATTTCGGCTTAGTGTGCGGTTGTGGATCCCAACCGTGGGGTGATTTTATTCGGAACTATCCAGTAAGGGATGGGTCCGGCCTTGTGTTGCAGGGGACTTAGGGTGGGTCCTCGGTACGGTGATCTAGGCCACGTACTGTGACGGGCGGTACCCCAGTAGCCCAGCCATTGATGGAAACCCATTTTCCCTACGTGACCTTACGGTTTTGATTGTATTACCCACTTTGTGGCTAATATGTTGGAATTTAATCATGTAACAATTTCAGCTATTTCTTATTTACTTGAAAACCATAGACACTATTATAATATCACTGAATTTCCTATCAAAGTTTTGGTTAGCGTAAGGTAAAAACATTTCCATGTTTATGTGTGGGATGTCTTACGTGATACCTTTTGTTTTCCAAAGGATTTTCAAAGTTAAGCAACTTTAAACCGTTTACTCATACCAGACCCATGTCTGACCCGGAGTTTATTTCTGTTTTTTTCTAAACTCTCGGGTACCCAAATTTTTACGGGTAGCCAAGGGATTCAGGTTAGCTTTGATGAATTCTGGAGGAGCAATGGAGCAGGAGGCTTCAGCGTATAGATGTATATATATTGGTTCCGCTGTGTTAGAGTTTATGTATATTTCCGCTGTGTTGTATCTCTATGATGATTGAGTTGTATCGAGTTGTATTAACTAGACAGGTGTTTATAACTGTCTAGTATGTGTTGTATTATCTGTGTAACTCTGATGTATATGATATTATGTAATCTCTTATGTGATATATTATATTTTATTCGTTCCGCTGTTGAGATTCTGTTGTTGTTTCTTCTTCTTCTCTATCTTTTCTATTTTCTCACCTCTTTCTTTCTTAAAAACGATGCGATTTTCCGGTAGTGGAAGGTCGGGTCGTTACAGTGGTATCAGAGCAATAGGTTGAGCGAATACCTAAGCTCTGGAGTGGTATCTTTCTTGAGAGAGCGTACTTGTAATTTTTATCTATATATATATATATATATTTATTTATTTCTACCTATCTGTTGGGTTACCTGTTCGGGTTTTCCAATATAATTTATAAAGGTAGATAGGGTAGTGGTGTGTGTAACACGACTACCAATGGATTGAGTTTGTTGTGGTTGGAAGTGTATCTGTCGAGACTGTAGACCTAATACCGTCTCGAGTAAGCTTTGTTGATGTAAGGATTTTGTTGATCTCTGAAGGAAACCTGTGAAGGATTCGGAGTTCATCATTTAAGTGCAAGTTTGATCGCGCTCGCTTTAGCGGATTTTCAAGAGTTTGGATCTGTCAGTTGGACAGAAGTAAGTCATGATATCTTGATACCCCAGGACGTTGTAGCTGTGTGATGAGACACAGTGACTATGGATGTTTCTGAAGATGTTTTCTTTTGAACAAGATAAGGAAGTGTGCCTGTTTCGGAGTTGTGGCAGTGTGCCTGCTTCGGTGATTGTGGCTGTGTTCAGCAGGGTGTTTCTGTTTGGTTTGTGTTCCGAGTTTCTCGAGGAGCTTTGGATAGGAAATCTTCTGGCTGGGCAGTTTTTCTTGAGGAGATTTCAGAAGCAGCAGAGTGGTTCCGTTCTTCGACGGATTGGCTTCATAAGCGTAAGCTGTTCTGACTGGTTGAGAGAGAGCAGTTTTCTTTGGATTTAGGCTGGATTGATCGTAAAAGTGACTTGCGATAATCTGAGTGTTCTCTTGGTTTGTCAGTGATTTTTCTGGACGTCTTCAGGAAGTCAGAGTTTTGTCAGCATCTGGAGATTGAGTTGGTATCGACTGGATTCCAGAAATGGTACCGGTGGTGCAGCTAAGGAGATCGGTGGAGCATTTGTGTTTTCTCTTCTATATCTAGTTTCGAGTTTCTTCTAGCTAAGGGTAGCTGAAGACAGTACCCTTGACTGAGGACTCATCTGTTTCTTTGAGCAGTTCGTTTCCGTTTGTAGTGGATCTGATATTGTGTGTCCAGGAGGTGTTGGTTAAGATTTTGCTCGAATTCATCGACATTCTTATCTACTTCAGATCAGAGTTGTGCAGCGGAAGCATGGTGGCAGCTGTTTTAGAGTGGAAGCAACCGGAAGTTGCAATGTTCTGAGATTAGAGAATTTCTATAGGAATTTTCTGGATTTGAGGCCAGATTTGCAGTGCATATGTTTTGTCTTTTCCGGATAGGAGAAGTGAGTTGTATCTACTGATGATGGTAGAGTAGAGTTGTATTCTGAATGATTGGGTAAATCTGGAGAGAATCTTTTTGGTTGAGTTATTCTGATCCAGTTGGTTATTGAAGCATCAGCAAAGTTTTGGCTGGTCGGGAAAGGATGTAGGCAGCCCAGGATCGTCAAAGGAGTTTTGTGGATAAGAGACGGAAGAAGTTGGAATTCGAAGTTGGAGACTTCGATGTTGTTGAGATTTTTCTTCGGAAAAGGGAGCAATAAGATTGGGTAAGACTGTGAGGTTAGCTCCGGAGTATATTGGATCTTTCTGTATTCTGGTAAGGATAAGAGTTTTGGATCAAAGGAGTGAATTGCCAGTTTGGATAACTGGAATTCATTGTATTTCATGTGTCTCTGAGGGAGTACGCGTAAGATTCTATCTCTGGTTATAGAACCAGCAGTTCACAGAGTTTTGGTTGTTGAGTCAGACTTGTTTGTAGTCTGATATCCTGTCTTGTTTTGTAGATCTAGTTGAGTAAGAGCTCAGTAGCTCAGTAGTGTAGCTAGTTTGGATTCAGTAGAGCGAGTATTACAGTATTTATATTTGGGAAACTCGGGAAATTTTTAGGAAGCTTATCCGGATCTGTGTCCGAATAGCTAGTGTTGTTTATTGATTGGATTGTTTGTTGATTGAATTTATTTGAATGGTTGTATATGGCTAATATGTATGTCTGAAATGGTTGAAAATAAAATAAAACTTTGGATTATCTTTCGTTTTAAATTTCGAGGACGAAATTCTTTTAAGGGGGAAGGAATGTGACATCCCAGAATTTCGAGGAATTTAAAATGGGATAATCTCTTATTTAAATTATTTAAAATTGATAAAATTGTTATTTTCAAATATAAATAACAGATTAATTGATAATGTGCTGTTTTAAAATATGGTTATAAATTGATTTTAAATCAGAATAATTAGTTACAAATTTAATCTGTGATATTTTATAAATAGATTTAAATAGCCCTATTATCTCTAATTAAATAAGTGTTATTTAAATGTGTATATTTATGTGTTTAGAGGAAAACTATAATTTGAAAATTTAAAATGAAGTGTTCCAATTTAAATTACAATAAAATATATCCTAAACTTAAATGAAACTCTACTTATTCACTTTTGATCTATATAATAATTTGATGTAATTTTGGTAATAATGTTTGTAATTAAAATAAATCTTGTTTATATTAAATATAAATATAAAACAAATATATGGTTAAATGTAAATATAAATATATAAACTTATAAACATACTTAACATAAGTAAATAAATAAATAAAATAAATAAATAAACAAATATAAATAAAGTGTTTGGTAAGTTAAGTTTAAAATAGAAAATACATTAGTTAAATATATTGAGTGATAAAAATAGAAGTGAATACAAGCTAACATAATAAAATAAATGTAACAACTTTACTAAAGTAGGTAAGTCTAAAGCAAAGTTAATATATGTACTAAGTATCTAGTTTGCAGGCAAGTAAAATATACCAACCATAACCATATGTATAAACTACTACCATACATATGCAAAGTAAAAATAAGTCAAGGTAAATATATATACAAGGTGTACCTGCAAAATGAAAAGATATATACAAGATGAACAAAGTTACATAAATATATGTACTATAGCATTGTAGATAGGCAAGTCTAAAACAAAATAAAATATACTCAAGATGTACACAATTAAATAAACATTTGTACTATGGAAATGGAGACTTGCAGGCAAAGAAAAGAAGTAAGGAGACATAGTACATACGAATTGAAATGTAAGGGATAAGTATGACATTATTAATAAATGCTTGTGTACAACATGAATCATATCAGCCCATCTAAAGGAAAATCTCTGACCCTAAAGATAAAAATCTTGTACAAATACAACTTAGCCTCTGCATTGTCTTCTTTATATCAAGACTCCTTTCCTTTTCGTTCATTAAAACAATGCAAACCAGAAATCATCTCCTCTGAAACATTTCCAAAACCCTGTAAACAATTTTCTACAAGCTTGTAGCCAGATTCATCTTCAAACTAAAAGCCTGGAATCAAGTTGAATCATCATGTCCCTGTCTTAGCATTCCAGTTTTTAAAGCTCTTCCAGTTTTCAGTTTTAATCAAGTTTCTAGCCTCTGCTCTTTCCAAAAACGGTGAGTAAACATCTTTATCTAAAAATCTAAATTAGTTAATGTTTGTTGCTGTGAAATATTTGTGATAATGATAACTTGCGTGTGTATATCTATGTATATGATTCTGTGTACATGATGGTATTCTTGTGTGCATGTCTGATGTGATTACATCAGCTCTGTTCCATATTACAGAGTTTAACAATTTAGTTCCAATCCATTCTTTTTCTCGCTGATCTTTATTTTGGTCTAGTTATCAAACAAGAATTGTTTGTTAGTCTTAGATTAAACTTAGAAATGAAGTTAAGGAAAAGATATTTGAATGTTAACTGTAAAATAGAAAGGACAGGGAAATTCGTAAGACCATGTAAAAATCCATCATAGAAATTTGTAGTTTCAAGATTGTAATTCGAATGTACTTCGCAAATTAGGATTTTTAAAATTAAAATGGAGATTTTTAGTTCTGTATTTCAAGAGTAATTTGAAATTGAATAAAATTTGCATTTTCCCATTTTCTAACATTCGAACCATTTTAAAATGTTGAAATTCTGGTTGAAGCTTGCTTGATACTTGTTGATAACAGGAAAAATGCTAAAGAATTTTTCTACTTCATAAATTAAAGAAACGAGATCGATTTAGGGTTTGGGGTTGCAAGTTTGGTCATGTCTGTAATGTGACGAATTCGATGCCTATACGCGATCGAGTGTCACGAGGCTTTGGGCATGGCTTCGTAGATGGTCGGAGAGTGTGAGGTCGAAGTCTGGGGTCTTTCGGTGGTTGGCATTGGGAGTTCGAGGCGATTTCCAGGCGTGGGTTGCTGTACGTTTTGAACGTGATAACTCGATTCCACTTTCGACGTTGGTTGGCGTTTCTGGGTGGTTGCGAAGCTTATTTGGGCTATCGACGATATGGAGATGAGCGTGGTGTGGGTCGGAGATGGCCAGGGTGACTGTGCACGTGTACGTGCATTTTGGCATCTGGGTCATATGATTTGGGGAAGACGAGTTCTTCGCGTGTGTTTGCTCGAGATGGTGTGGGGGTAACTCGAAGCGAGGATCGGGTTTTGGGATGTTAAACTCGAGTTTATACTCGAGTGTTTGGTGAGAGATGGCCTGCTAGTTTTTTTTTACTGTGAAATGTAAATTAAGATTTTGAAATTGGAAGGGAAGCAGGGAAACACGGGTTTAAACCCGAGTAGCATTCGGGTATGACCCGAAGTAGGCTTAAAGCCCAGTTTTATAAAAGTTTTAAAAATAAGATTTTGAAATTTAAAAACAAATTTTTGTTAAAACTTTATACCTTACTTTATAAATGTTATGAAAGTTAATTTTAAGATAAAAGGGTTTAAATGTATATGGTAATTAAGAAAATGTTTATCTTAAGTTAAAAGAAGATTTATTATCTTTGAAGTTAATTAAGTTAATGAAGGAATTAAATATAATTAATTAAATTAATTAATTAAGAATAAAGGTTAATTAAGTAATTAATTCAAGGATAATTAATTAATTTAATTAATTAATGATTATGATTGATTAACTAATAATTAGAGATTAATGAATTAGGGATTTATTAATTAAGAAATTAAAGGTTGATTAATTGAAAAATAAGAAGTACTTAGTTAGTAATTGAGTTTTAGGAATAAATAAATTGGTTAATGAATAAGGAATAATTAATCTATAAAGCTTAATTTAGGATTAATTAAATTGTGATTAAATCTTATTAATCGATAATTAAGGTTTATATATTAATAATTAAAAGAATAATTAATCTGTAATTAAAGATTTATAAATTTGTTGAAAGGGCAATTAAGAAATGAATTATCAATTGTAATGGATCAAATGAATGTGATTGATTCAAGATAATTAATTGTAAATTAATTAAAGATAACCACTTGATGGTTAATTAAGTATGAATACTTAATGAAATTGAATAGTATAATTACTTAGCAAAGTAATTAATGAATAATTACAGGATGTAATTAGATGAAGGAAATTACTTAATGGGAAGAAATTAAAGTAGGATTACTTTGTAGAAGTAATTAAAGATTTATTACTTGGTGTAATAAATAATAAGGGTTTATATAATTAATTAAGAAGTTAATTAATTAAGATAAGAAATTTCAAGATGGAAATTCCTGTATATGATTTAGGTTGATAAACGAAAGTGATTAATAGAAGTTAATTAATTAATGTAATTAATTAAGGATTAATGTAATTAATTATAGTTAATTAATTTGTGGAAGTAATTTATTAAGGTTCGTTAATAAATGTAATTGATGAAGTAATTAATGGTTAATTACTGTGAATGGTTAAGAATAATTAATTTATGAAATTAATTTAAAGAGTAATTACTGGAATGCAATTAAAGGTTAGTTAATCCAAGATGATTAATTAAAATGGAAGTTGGAGAATGATTAATAAATTGATTTGTAATTAATTAATGATTTTGTAAGCAGGATTTATAAGATGAAGTGATTAATTTAATTTACTTTAAATTAATTAGAGAAGAAGTAATTAATTTAATTCCTTTTAAATTAATTTTGAAATGAGATAATTAATTTAATTCATTTTAAATTAATTATAAATGGTGTGATTATTTATCCTTGCTTATGTATGGATGGATGATATTGTTTGCCTTGAAGGGTTTGAGATCTCAGATATGGATGCTGTGTGATATGGATTATCTATTTATGATGATATTGTGAATTATCTATCTGTGATATTGTGGATTATCTATCTGTGATATTGTGATTTATCTATCTGTGAATATATAGATAATATTGAATTGAATTGTTTTAACTTTAAAACAACTTGGCCTTAAAAGATACGGTTTTGGATTTCGATGAGACCGGGATCGGGTTTCCGTATACCGGGATTCCAGGTCTGGAGACCCGAATACCACATCGATCCAAAATAACGTTAGGTCGTGAAATCCAAGTGGAGCAAGTGAAGACTCGAGGTATAAGAACTATTCGTCAGTATAACTCTGTGGGTGATTCCGTAATGAGTTTGACGAAGATAGTACTTATAGATTCGAGATGGTGATTCAGAATGCAAGGGTTATTGTCGTTAACTCTGAGGGTGATTCTAATACGAGTGTAACGAGATAATGCCTTCGGTTTCGTTCGAACCCGGAACGAACTTGTATGGATCGAATGCTTTCAGAACATCGTCAGGCGGACGATGAGCATTCTAAGAGATGAGTTCTGTAAAGGTAATCGTGACCTCAAGCCTCATCAACCGGGAATGGCTAAAACAGGGGAGGTGCAACAAGGCTTCGTGGGTAGCCCCCACTTGAGAGTAAGGTCATCCCTGTCTAGATGTCCCTTTTTATTTCGGCTTAGTGTGCGGTTGTGGATCCCAACCGTGGGGTGATTTTATTCGGAACTATCCAGTAAGGGATGGGTCCGGCCTTGTGTTGCAGGGGACTTAGGGTGGGTCCTCGGTACGGTGATCTAGGCCACGTACTGTGACGGGCGGTACCCCAGTAGCCCAGCCATTGATGGAAACCCATTTTCCCTACGTGACCTTACGGTTTTGATTGTATTACCCACTTTGTGGCTAATATGTTGGAATTTAATCATGTAACAATTTCAGCTATTTCTTATTTACTTGAAAACCATAGACACTATTATAATATCACTGAATTTCCTATCAAAGTTTTGGTTAGCGTAAGGTAAAAACATTTCCATGTTTATGTGTGGGATGTCTTACGTGATACCTTTTGTTTTCCAAAGGATTTTCAAAGTTAAGCAACTTTAAACCGTTTACTCATACCAGACCCATGTCTGACCCGGAGTTTATTTCTGTTTTTTCTAAACTCTCGGGTACCCAAATTTTTACGGGTAGCCAAGGGATTCAGGTTAGCTTTGATGAATTCTGGAGGAGCAATGGAGCAGGAGGCTTCAGCGTATAGATGTATATATATTGGTTCCGCTGTGTTAGAGTTTATGTATATTTCCGCTGTGTTGTATCTCTATGATGATTGAGTTGTATCGAGTTGTATTAACTAGACAGGTGTTTATAACTGTCTAGTATGTGTTGTATTATCTGTGTAACTCTGATGTATATGATATTATGTAATCTCTTATGTGATATATTATATTTTATTCGTTCCGCTGTTGAGATTCTGTTGTTGTTTCTTCTTCTTCTCTATCTTTTCTATTTTCTCACCTCTTTCTTTCTTAAAAACGATGCGATTTTCCGGTAGTGGAAGGTCGGGTCGTTACATTAAATCTCAATTTTAAATAAATTTTCAATTCCAAACTCAAACTTGAAATATCATTTCATAAAAAATTTCTTAGAAATATTCAGAGTTCGATTAAAAGTCCAATCTTTTAAAACAAATCAACTTTCGAAAATTTACGCCGTATTTCAAAATTTTTCTTAAAAATCTAAACTTCGAATAATTAAACAATTTCATTTACCAAGTTTAAATTCCAACATCTTGAGCTTCAATTCAAAATAATTCAATTTCCATAAATTCGATTTTATTCTTAAAATCAATTCATTTAAATAATTTCAAAACAACTTTTAAAATCATTTAATTTAACCAACCCGGTGTCCGTATATAATTTTCTAACCTATGGCCAAATGGATAATTATTTAAAATTTAATTTCAAGGATGGACATATATCATTTCAATCCAAATAGATGTCATAGGTATATCATTTCAACCTATTTCTTAATTTATTCGAAATGATTCGGTTTACAGTTTATATGCAATAAACAATATACATGATAATAGCATGATATATCAAAATAAATAAACAACCAATATCGACCAATAGCATCCATCACAACCAATCAACCATAAAGCCAATAACATTCACAACAACTTCATAATTATCAATATCAGGAAATTTGATCGCAATTAAAATTTAACTTTAATTTGACTGTCAATTTAATTTTCAACGGTGAATTCAAATGACAATCTATATGACAATTAAATTTTTATCAAACAACGACAAATAAATCCATATCACTTCATAATTTCAAATTTAACTACCATAAAGATATTCAGTACGTTGTGAGCGTTATAAAACACTCACCTTTTGAATTTAAATTGAATTTACATTCAATTTAAACCCAAAAATTTGACAGTCTCCAAATCCATCCAAACCAGCGTCAAAGTGTCCGGAATTTCGATACGATCCTAACAAAAGAAACCTCGCCCAAATCCGAGTCCGTATGCAAAAGTTATAAAAATTTGAAGATTGGAAAATTCTGGTGCTGAGTCGACTTCGAGTTCCTGCCTCAAATACCCGATGCCTGCTTTGAGTTTTTTGCGAAATCGACCCGATGACCCGAGTAGTTTTCTTCCCGACTCGAAGTAGCTCCAGGGTTTTTCCCCCTAAAACCCCAAGCGCGACCCGAAGCGCGTAAATCTCGAAATTTTTTTATTTTTTTTTAGATTTTGGAATTTGGGAATTAGGTTTTGTCTGCCATTGGAATGAGAAGCTAAGAAGAAGATGAATTGTACGTACAGACAAATGAAGATTAGGGAGGCTAGGGTTTATAACTGTGTTTATATAGGTATGTTAGAGATAGAGTAGATAGACTGGATAGATGAACGTGCGGAACAAACTATGGCCCGAAAAGCCCGTTCTGACTCCGGAACGGAATTGGGTAAACCCATATATCAAAATAGGTGTTTTAAAATATTTTAAACGCAATGGAAAAGGTTTCAAGTCCAAATTCCATCGTATGAAGAAGTTATGCTAAAATCAAAATTTCAAATTGATTTTAATTGATTATAATTGCATTTATTTCAAGGCGTTTCGAGTCCGTACGATCAAACGACAAGTCCGATTGCTACGAAAATTGAAACCTTACAATAATTCACTATTACGGATCCGATGAAACTAGTTTCGTCGAAATCCGAGACAGTTGTAAAAATGACAATTTTTACTGTTTAATTTCAATATAAAATTCCCAATTTTAAACTATTAACTTTTAAATCAAATTTCAATTGTTCACAAATTTTATTTTTAATTTCACAGTAATTAACAATCTTTTACAATGCAGATTTCCATTATAAATCCAGTATAAAAGATTACATTAGATTCAGCGTTCAATTATATTGTAATTCAAATTCAAGTTATTTAATTCCAATTGAATTCTTTTATTTCGATTTACACTTTCATTATTGCATCAACCATTTACTTATACATTATTATCAATAGTTTATAATTCATTTACTTTCATTTTCTTCAGCTATCATCTTATTTAAATTCACAGTAATATTAAATTACATTCATTTACGTTGATTTCCATATTATAACTTCAATATTAAATGTACATTTTATTTATTTCGTTGTTTACAATCAAATTCAATTCAATTCAATTTCTTGTTACATTCAAATTTAAATCTTTACTTACGTTCAATTACCGGTTAACATCTTTATCAAATTACAGTTTCGGTTATTATTTGATTTCAATCAACTGTAATATTAAGTTACATTTATTTATATTAGTTTCAATAACATAAACTTCCACTATTAAATCTACCGTTTTATTTATTCTTTGTTTACAATCATAACCAATTTGGTTTACAATCAAACTCAATTCATTACTTACATTCAATACAGGTTAACATCCATATTTAATTTACAAATAAGTTATTTCAGAATTCAGTTTTGCATTTTAACTTGTAATTCACATTTAACAACACAAAATTTTATTTCCTTCGAATTTTTATCCAAAATTTTTATTTTAATTCGTATTTTTAAAGTGTTAAAAATATAGTTCGTTACATGGGGATTAAAGCTATGTTTGTAGCATTAATTCCAGAAAGCATCTTATTGTGAGTGAAGAAGCTATTCACAGCTTTAACGAGATCATGTTTGATGATTCCCCAACAACTAGTAAAGAAGTTTGCATTGTAACCGTCAGGTCCACCACAAGAGTCTTTGTTCATTTCAAAAATGCTTTGCTTAATTTCATCATCTTTTACTTTAGCAGAAAGGAAAGCCACTTGTTCTAAGCCAAGACAAGGGAGGTCAAGATCATTGAGGATAGAAAGGTCAGGCTGAAAATCTTCTGCATTCCCAAGGAGATTAGTGAAATAATCAAGGAAGGCAGTATCAACGTCAGGTGGAGTTGAACAAAGCCTCCCAGTTCGGTCTATTATGCTATGTATGTGGGATTTGGAGTGCTTAAGTTTAAGGCTATCATGGAAGAATTTTGTATTCCTGTCACCAAGGTTATTCCAGTTGAGTCTGAGTTTCTGTCTTCTCATGTCATCCTCAATTTCTATTGCCTTTTGGTATTGTTCTTGCAATTTGTATTCGATGTTAGCTAATTCAGGGTTATCTGGGTTTTGCATTGCTTGTGTTCGAGCATTTGCCAATGAAGTCTCAAGTGTGGAAGATAGAAGGTCACCTTTGCCAAATCTGCTTCTAGCCCATGATCCAAGAGATCTTTTCGTGTTCTTCATCTTTTGCTGCAAAACAAACATGGGAGTACCGAAGTAGTTAGTGCTCCAAGCTTCTTTAACAATATTCAAACAGTCAGGCTCTAATGTCCAAATGTTAAAAAATTTAAAAGTTACTGAATGCTATTAAAAGTTAATTTCAAGTGTTGGTGTATTTCCAGCAATTAAATAACTTTAATTTAAAACACATAAACATTTTAAAAATCATATTTTAACATTTAAAATGTTCATTTACATATCGTTTAACATATATCTTTTCATAATAAATTTCTTATAATAAAATCCAATTTTCAACAATTTACTTAATAAATTTAAGTGTAAAAGTTTCCAATTCTTCACATTTCAACAAATAACTTAACACTTCAAATTTAAATTACCATTTCACAAATTTAACTAAATTTCCAATTTTATTTAATTAACTTAACCCTTTAATTAAAACCAAATTTCACATTTCCTAGTCAAGTTATATTTTAAAAGATCACTTTTAAACATTCACTTATTTAACCACTTAAATTCATAGAAAAATCAATAATACTTTAATATATCACTTAAATTAAAATTTAATCAAATTATCATATTTACCATTTCCAAATAAAATTTAATATCCATTTTATTTATATAACTTAAATATCATTTTTAACCAAAATTCCAAATTTCCAACTTAAGTTATATTTCAAAAATCCAGTTAAACCATTCATTAATTACATTTTTAACACATGGAAAAAAATCATAATTTCTTTATTTTAAAACATTTCAAAATCTATTTAAATCAAATTTCATAAATTTATAATTTTTTTAAAATACTTAAAAATATCCAAAACACTTTATAAAATAACCACGGGCCTGTATATAATTTTCTAACCTAGGTCAAGTGATACGGATATGTATCATTTCAATCCGTAGTTTAAAAAAGAAAAATCCGGGTTCTATCATTTCAAACCCGCAATCCCAAGTTAAAATAAATTAAATAAAAATCGTTCAGGCCTATCATTTCAGCCCATAACAATTTTTCCCTATTCTAAAGTCCGTTCGGGTGTATGTATCATTTCAACCCATAGTGATTCTAGTCTACAGGGAACTTGCAATGGTGAAAACTGATATAAATAACAGAATAACATTAAATAACAGTAACTTATGATATAACAGGTGTATAAACATCATATGATCATAATATAGTCAAGTATAACATGATAATATATTTCTACAAATTCACAGGGTGTCAATTTACTAGTTATATAGGTACATATTGTCTGGTGAGAATAACTCACCCGTTTGTGCTGGAGATATCAAAACCAATGACACAATGGAAACAAAAGCACGATGACAAGACTACGGACTTGAGTGGAGAGCAAGATCCAAAGCTACAACTCTTGTGTTACAACCCAAAACATACATCAAAACAAACACAATTTCAACGCACTTGAAATGGAATAACTTTTAAATGAAAAGAGATTTGAATGTCAAATCTTTTGCCTCATTTTCTACAATGCTTTGCATGGCCTAGGGGTTTATTTAGGTCAGGTTTGACATGACTTTGGCTCAGGTTTGATCATAGGAATGCATGGCATATAGGCTAGAACATGTGGTGGAAGTTACAACACAAGAATATCAAGAGACTAGGCAACATAGTGGAGTTTGGTTCAACTTTTGGCTCGGTCTATGGGTCAAATGGCTCGGCCATCATCTGGTACAGGTCTGGACAGAGGTTTGGGTGATGAGTAGCAGCAGCCAAAGGTTATGTAGCAAGTGGTGGTGGTGGCTAAGGGGGTGGCCAAAGCAAGATATGGAGGGTAGGTGATGATATGTGTGTTCTAGGCAATGTTTTGTGGAGTTTTGTGGTGATGGCTTCAAGTGGAAGGTCATGGCCTGTCTTGGTCAGAGGGAAGGGAGTGTTTGATGTAGTAGATGGAGGAGGTGATGATGGGGATGAAGGTGGTAGAGGCTAGTGAAATGACCCTCCTATTTCTACCCTAATTTCATAAGGAATTTTTTTTTTCCATCAAAGGGAATTTAAATCATGTAGAAATCAAAATGCCATACAAGCTATTGACATAGCCACTTATTTCTTTTCTAAATAGGCAAATTAGGAAAAATCAGCAGTTCAGACGTCTAAATTCTTATGACAGGCGTCTAAACTTAATTACAGACGTCTATCTAATTATGACAGACGGCTCATAGATCAAAGATTGAAACAGAGAGAAAAAGACATTTTGAACTGAATTCAGACATCTAATTATTTTGTGACAGACGTCTATATTTAACCTTAGACGTCTAAATTATTTAGACTGTCGTCTAAGTTTAATCTCAGACGTCTAAATTATTTAGACTGTCGTCTAAATTCGATTTCTATGTACATGCATATGCACATTCAATTTATGTGTGTCTGGATGTCCACCTACATTCATTTACACTTTTAAGTTCGATTTAAACTTCCTTAGAACTATCAGAGATGATATATAGATTGATCATTTATTACAATTATATTTTCCAGGGTCATTTTCTTTTTCCAATAAACCAAAATACATCCAGGATCAAAACAATTAACCAATATAAATATATCAGTACTTTCACAAAGTTAAGCACATTCATGTGAGGATGTATATGCCTCTCTTGTTTAAATCAGAGTTCTGGAAAACAAGAGGAGATTGGATTGATTGAATTTAATCAATCCACACATAGTACAGTGTTATATGCAATAAAAATTTCATTCATGTTTGATTTTCTTCTTATAAAATCTGTCTGGAATTTGAAATGCATTTGGTTAAAATCTGAATAAAAATTCAGATTCCTATTACAGATACAAAGGAAAAGGGTGTATTAATATTTGCACAAAACATGTTTATGTGCATATATAACTGCAACTATTTGGATCTGGCTTTCAATTCCCTTATTACAGACCCTTCCTTTATTTAAAAATAAGACATGAAACATTTGTATGAAACAAGTTAGATTATGGGAACCTTGCAGTCATAAAAACATTCAACCTATGCCTATTATCTTTTGTATACACTTACCATGTTTAAAAGACAAAACCATTTAATTTCTCTGAGAATCAACTATCCAGATTTCCCAAAACTTAAATCCTTTATAAAGACTCAAAATTGACTAATACATTTATAAAATGTAATCATTCAGTCTTCAACATGGTGTTCTTACTAAATCCACTTACAATATTTTGATTAACTTCTTTAATATCAGATATTAACCAGATTCATAAATTCCAGATACAAGTCAATCTCTTAATAAAATACTTAACAAAATATCCATCCCATATTCAACACTTAATACAAGTAACAATTTAAATCATTAATACATGCGGATTTTATCATTTTGGCTCTTATCTAACTAAGTTTAGCATGCTATAATCCTCTTCTCAAAGCCTTGCTCCTACTCCTACTTAGTTGCTGCAATCCCTGAAAAAGCATTTGAAACTGCCTCATTTTTAAATGAGACACCCCAGATGCCATTAGCACACTAGGGTTAGACACATGTCTGGTATGAGAAAATTCACAAAAGCAACTAGTTAATTAGGTTAAAATCAAATTAAATACATATACATAAAGTTCTGCCCTTTGGAATCAGATCATACTTGTGTGCATGCTCTGTGTCATTGTGCATGTGCACACTTTAATTTTCCTTTCCAGAGACTACATATATCAATATGACATATACATTCAAGCATACCATTCAGACATAATCAAACAATCATTCATACCAAACAGGAAAATAACCAATATGAGTTAAATTATTTATTCAATCCTCATATTTCAACTCTGGGAAAAACTCTAGTTTTCTCATCATCCCAAATATTATTCCCTTGGTATAATTATCTATCCTGGTCTCACCTGCAATATTTATGAATCAATGGACACACTGTAATGAACTAATTCACTCCATTACACAAAGATCTCAGGACTTAAACAAGCCATGTGTCAACTTGTGCTACTCAAGAACACAAGTCATTCCTGCAGTGTTCTTGACCCCAAATTTCCTAATCAGGTTTTAAGTTAATAATAACTCTTTTGATTTTTCATGACTAAACCATTTAGTGATCCATTTCACTAACTAAAACATCCATATCATGGCATCTCATATTATTCAAAACCATACAGAGACAAGCAAGCAAACACACATTGGTGACTAAATAAATAAGGTTCTGTATGCATATGTATACATTCTGGTATTTTAAAAAGGGTGTAGGCAACTAACATTGGCTTATGGCTTTTGAGAGAGTTTTTCCTTTTTGCAAACATTTGTGCTTGAGTTAAACTCAGAATGACCTGGTTTCACTGAATCACAAAATTTTGTTTGCTATGCATATGAATATATATATATATTTTCATTGAATCAGGAGCATCAGCACATAGGCAACCCTATTGCACCCCTAATTCCTTTTTGTCTCAAGCCTCAGCACTTATACATAAGTATATTGCAGCTCAACATTATTTACATCTTTCTGGGTTGAGCCAAAACCAATACTACTTGCCTATTTTCAACATTTTATTTTCTGGGTATTTGTTTATGTTCCTAAACATTAACATATCATAGATCTGGATTTATAAAACATATATGTATACTAACAACGCATAAAGCTTTCTTATAATAAAACAAGTGATCAACAAAAGAGAATCAAAACATTTTCAGTTTTAAAATCACAGATAAGCATTCTCATATGAAAGTATATTTTTAAGAAAATTACTTATAGCTGGCTGCCTACATTAGGACTTATTGCCTTAGATTTTTGAGTGAGTTTTCTCACCTAGCTCTCTTCTTTGCTTCCTTAATTAATTGATGAACTTCTGCCTTTAGCCTCAAGCTCTCTTCCTTTCCTTACCTTATGATTTCTAGGGTGTTGTTTCTTTTTTTTCTCAAAGTTCTTTTCTGAGAAGAAGAGGAGGCTGCTGCATATACATGTATATATACAGGGTCTTCCTTAGGGTTTTGGGTATTGGCTAAAGCCATTTTTGCCCACCAGAAAAATCATGTTATCTGCATTTTATTTAAACCCAAAGTTCTACCCTTCCCGGCTTAATTTAGGTGAAGAGAAAAGTGGTTACATTCTTTTCAGAATTTTTGCTTTTCAGAAAATACTTTTTCCTTTGTCTACAATCATGCCAAAAATGTGACTTGATTTTATTATTTATCAAATACTCTTCCTAATTTTTGCCTATAGCAAACATTTCCTTGTTTGTCTTATTTTTCCTATTTTTAGCTTTCATGTAAATGGTATGTACCTTCTTTATTTATTTACAAGAGGACTACTCCTTTTTTATATATATTCAGTTTTTCTTTCTTTCTTCCTATATACTAAAATATGTATGTATATTTTATCTTACTAATTTGAACTCTAGTATTTTATTAACACACATATATATATATATATATTTATATAAGTCTTACTGAAATAATTAGTACACCTATATATATATATATTTATACATCATACTGTATTGACACACACATGCACATGTACACTCAAAATATTCAGTAGCATCCATATATGCATATTTACTTATGCATTCAGCTTTTAAGGATTTAATTTATATATATATATATATTTCCATACATATCAATATGTATTTATTCTTAGAGTTCAGGGATTTTAGCTTTTGTTCATGTGCATTTCCTGTGCACACATGTACACACATACTGATACACTATCAAGCTATATCACTCCCCTTTCAAAATTAATTCAAAAATTATTTTGAATTCATTTATATTTTTCAGAATAGATTCCTAAAATCTTGGGTCATTACATACATCCCTCCTTTTAGGAATTGTGTCCCACAATTTTCCTAAGCTTAAAATAAATTTTAAACTTAATTTAGAGAACAAATACATTCTCAACCAAATAAATTTTTAGTTCTATGATAACTAAAAACATATGCATCTAACAAAAGAAAACAATCAAAAATCAGAATTACCTTTAATCTGAAAATAGCTTAGGATAATTTATCCTAACTTTATCTTCTAATTCCCATGTGCAATCACTAGGATCAAGACTCCACTGTACCTTCACAAGTTTCAGAGATTTATTTCTCAACTTCTTCACATCTTTTGCCAAAATTCCCACTGGATCCTTTTCATAAATCAAATTAGGATTTATCTGCACTTGGGTTGGGGTCTCAAGAATTTCTGCCTTGTCATGGACCCACCTTCTCAATTGTGATACATGAAAAACATCATGTATACCTTGCATGTTTTCTGGTAATTCCAACTTATATGCCAAGGGACCAATTCTCTCCAGAATTTTGTATGGTCCAATATATCTTGGGGTTAATTTGCCTTGTTTTCCAAACCTCAGCACATTTTTCATAGGTGAGATTTTGATGAAAACAAAATTTCCCACTTCATATTCTACCTGCCTTCTTCTCATGTCTGCAAATTTCTTTTGCCTATCTTGAGCTGCTGCCATTCTTCTTCTTATCAATTCAATTTTCTCCTTAGTTTCTTGTATGTACTCAGGTCCTAAAATAGACCTTTCTCCTGCTTCTAACCAACAAACAGGTGACAAACATGGTTTACCATATAAGGCTTCAAATGGAGCCATTCCTATGGTACTTTGGTAGCTGTTGTTGTATGTAAATTCAACTAGATGAAGATAATCTTCCCAGTTACCTCCAAAATCCAGTATACATGCCCTCAACATGTCCTCCAAAACTTTGTTTACTACCTCAGTCTGCCCATCTGATTGAGGATGGTAGGCAGTACTTAAACATAGTTCACTTCCCATTGCTTCTTGAAAGCTTCTCCAGAATTTTGAAGTGAAGATGGTATCCCTATCACTCACAATGGTTTTGGGAATGCCATGTAACTTTACCACTTCCTTTATAAAAATTTGAGCTAATTTTGGTGCTGTTCTTTCTGACTTGACTGGGATGAAGTGTGCTACCTTGGTTAGCCTATCAACTATCACCCATATACTTGTATTACCTCTCTTAGATCTAGGCAGTCCATCTACGAAGTCCATAGATATGTCTTCCCACTTCCACTGTGGTACACTAAGAGACTGCATCAACCCTGATGGCCTTTGGGTTTCAGCCTTGACTTGTTGGCAAGTCATACATTTGGCAATGTATTTAGCTACATCAGATTTCATCCCCTTCCACCAGAAGTCTCTTTTCAAATTTTGGTACATCTTTGTGTTACCTGGGTGTATGGAGTATTTACTTCTGTGATATTCATTCAGTATCTCTTTCTTCAATTCTGTGTCCTCTGGTACACACATCCTATTTTGGTATCTCATATAACCATTTTTATCAATGTGGTGATTCATCACTTCCTCCCCTCTTGAGAGGAGCACTTTCTTCTCTAATAAGTTGGCATCCTGTTCTTGCATCTTTCCAACCTTCAGAATTAAATCCGGTTGGAGTGTCATTAAGCTTAACTTCCCTTTATATTCTTGTGCACCATGCATCTGCTCATCCATGTGCACACAACCATTCTCCCCAATTTCTAACTCAGTTAGCAAAGACAAATCTTTAAATTCTTCTATCATCATCATAGCCAATTTAGCATGCTGTCTACTTAGAGCATCTGCAACTTTGTTTGCTTTGCCTGGTTTATAGAGTATGTCAAAGTCATAGGCAGCTAAGAACTCCACCCATCTATGTTGCCTCATGTTCAAATCATTTTGTGAAAATAAATATTTCAGAGACTTGTGGTCAGTGTACAGTTCAAACTTCGTGCCTAACAAATAATGCCTCCAAAGTTTTAAAGCATAGATCACAGCTGCTAATTCGAGATCATGTGTGGCATACCTTACTTCATGGGGTTTAAGTTGTCTGGATGCATATGCAATGACTTGGCCTCGTTGCATCAACACTGCACCCAAGCCAAATCCACTAGCATCAGTGTATACCACTAGTTCTTCATTTCCATATGGTACCTTTAAAATTGGAGCATTCACCAATGCCTCCTTCAACTGTTCAAAAGACTTCTCACATTTTTCTGACCAAACAAAAGCTTGGTTCTTCCTGGTTAGGTTAGTGAGTGGTGTAGAGATTTTTGAAAAATCTTTTATAAACCTCCTATAATACCCTGCCATCCCCATAAATGACCTTACTTCACTCACAGTGCTTGGCCTCTTCCATGCTTGAATAGCCACTACTTTATTGGGGTTCACAGAAATTCCTTGAGCAGATATAACATGGCCAAGGAAATGTACTTCCTCTTTCCAAAATACACATTTTGAAAATTTTGCCTTTAAATCTTTTTCCCTTAACCTAGACAAAACCAGGTGCAAATGATGCTTATGTTCTTCCACTGTTTTGGAATAAATCAAAATGTCATCAATAAAAATAAGCACAAACTTGTCTAAATAATCTCTAAAGGTTCTGTTCATTAAATCTACAAAGTATGATGGTGCATTGGTCAAACCAAATGGCATAACCAAAAATTCATACAACCCATACCTAGTGTTAAAGGCAGTGTACTTGATGCTTGATTCTTCCACCTTCATTTGATGAAAACCAGATGCTAAGTCTAGTCTAGAAAATACTTTTACCCCTGCTAATTGATCAAAAAGATCATCTATTCTTGGCAACGGGTATTTATTTTTAATAGTTACCTTGTTTAATTCTCTATAATCTATACAGAGTCTTAAGGAGCCATCTTGTTTCTTAACAAATACCACTGGTGCTCCCCAGCATGAATTACTTGGTCTTATAAAACCCTTTTCTTCCAGTTCTTCTAACTGTTTCTTTAATTCCTTTAGTTCATTTGGCCCCATTCTAGTTGGCTTTTTAATCACTGGGCTTGCTCCTGGAACTAGATTGATCTGGAACTCTACTGGTCTATGGTGTGGAACACCCTTGACCTCACCAAACACATCCAAATATTCATTGACTATGGGAATTTCTTCAATGGTTAGTTCAATAGAATTTTTTTCTGAGTCAACTAAGTGATATAGTTTTCCTTCCTTAGCTACTTCACATAAAACTGTGATTCTCTGACCTCTAGAATTTTGCAATGATATGGTGGATGAGTCTAAATTAATTATGGCTTTAAATTGCCTTAACCAGTCTACCCCCAAAATAACACCTATATTTGGGTAATTCAAAACATATAAATTGGAAATAAAAACATTTCCTCCTACGTTTAATTCCACATCCACACAAATCATATTTAAAACACTAGAACTCCCCAGTGGACTTTGTATATGCAATGGGGTTTCAACCAATATGCAATTCAGTTTTAGCATTTTAACTAGTTCATAAGAAATTAAAGAGTGAGTTGCCCCAGTATCATATACTACTGCTATGGGCATGGTACAAATAAGTAATGTACCTTCCACTTGGCTATGGTTTTCAGTGTTACTCTCCACTGTGGCTTTGCCTTTTCCTTCCAAATTTGCCAATTTTCCTTGCTGTTTGTACTCAGGACAATTCCTCTTCATATGCCCCTCTTTCCCACATAGATAGCACTTGAAAGCTCCTCCTTTCAATTCTGGACATCTTGGTTTGATATGTCCTTCTTTTCCACACTGATGGCACACAATTTTCTTCTTGGTTTCCTTAGCTTTGACATCTCCAGTGCCTTTGTTACTGGCCTCTTCCTTCTTCTTATCATAAGGGTGATACCTCCCCTTACTCTTCTTGGTATTATTGCTCTTAAAATTTCTGAACTTCTCCCTTTCCTTGTCATGCTGTTCCAACCTCAAAGCTAAGTCTATCACATGGTCAAAAGTCCTGTCTGCATAGGGTAACATGGCTCTGCTAAGTCCTGGGTTCAACCCTTTTATGTACCTATCATTTTTGGATGCCTCATCTGCCACAAGCATTGCTCCATATGTGGAAAGCCCCTCAAACTTTTGAGTGTATTCTGTGACAGTCATGGTTCCTTGTCTAAGTCTAATAAATTCTTCTAGCAAGGTAGTCTTTGCTGATGCTAGTACAAACCTTGCTTCCAACATCTCTTTGAATTGATTCCAAGTGATTTCATTCTCATTTCTTCCTGCAATAATAACTTCCCACCAGCCTAAAGCTACTCCTTTTAGCTGTCTTGAAGCCACTTGCCTCTTTCTTTGATCATCAAGTTGCATGTCATTGAAAATTCTTTCCAATGTTCTCAACCATGTTTGAATTTCCATGGTACTCTCTGTCCCTTCAAAGCTTTTGCCTCCTAAATGAGTATATGTCTTAAGTAATTTTGAGAGTTCTTCATAGGGATTTTCTTGCCTTTGTCCTGCCCCATCCCTAAATGCTCTCACCAAGTCTTGCAGATTGACCATTGGGGGTGCATGGGAAGATCCTGCTCCCTGATTTGGTGGTCTCCCTACCATAGTTTGCTAATAATAATTTACATAGCTGGTTAGTTTGATTGGTAATTTTATTATTTCAGTGGTTTTTTTTTCACACTGAAAACATTGATATATATATTTAGTTCCTTTAAATTTTATTTCTATCTAAGAACTTGATCTTTACTTCTACTATGTTGAATAACATAGCTCTGATACCAACTGAAATGACCCTCCTATTTCTACCCTAATTTCATAAGGATTTTTTTTTCCATCAAAGGGAATTTAAATCATGTAGAAATCAAAATGCCATACAAGCTATTGACATAGCCACTTATTTCTTTTCTAAATAGGCAAATTAGGAAAAATTAACAGTTCAGACGTCTAAATTCTTATGACAGGCGTCTAAACTTAATTACAGACGTCTATCTAATTATGACAGACGGCTCATAGATCAAAGATTGAAACAGAGAGAAAAAGACATTTTGAACTGAATTCAGACATCTAATTATTTTGTGACAGACGTCTATATTTAACCTTAGACGTCTAAATTATTTAGACTGTCGTCTAAGTTTAATCTCAGACGTCTAAATTATTTAGACTGTCGTCTAAATTCGATTTCTATGTACATGCATATGCACATTCAATTTATGTGTGTCTGGATGTCCACCTACATTCATTTACACTTTTAAGTTCGATTTAAACTTCCTTAGAACTATCAGAGATGATATATAGATTGATCATTTATTACAATTATATTTTCCAGGGTCATTTTCTTTTTCCAATAAACCAAAATACATCCAGGATCAAAACAATTAACCAATATAAATATATCAGTACTTTCACAAAGTTAAGCACATACATGTGAGGATGTATATGCCTCTCTTGTTTAAATCAGAGTTCTGGAAAACAAGAGGAGATTGGATTGATTGAATTTAATCAATCCACACATAGTACAGTGTTATATGCAATAAAAATTTCATTCATGTTTGATTTTCTTCTTATAAAATCTGTCTGGAATTTGAAATGCATTTGGTTAAAATCTGAATAAAAATTCAGATTCCTATTACAGATACAAAGGAAAAGGGTGTATTAATATTTGCACAAAACATGTTTATGTGCATATATAACTGCAACTATTTGGATCTGGCTTTCAATTCCCTTATTACAGACCCTTCCTTTATTTAAAAATAAGACATGAAACATTTGTATGAAACAAGTTAGATTATGGGAACCTTGCAGTCATAAAAACATTCAACCTATGCCTATTATCTTTTGTATACACTTACCATGTTTAAAAGACAAAACCATTTAATTTCTCTGAGAATCAACTATCCAGATTTCCCAAAACTTAAATCCTTTATAAAGACTCAAAATTGACTAATACATTTATAAAATGTAATCATTCAGTCTTCAACATGGTGTTCTTACTAAATCCACTTACAATATTTTGATTAACTTCTTTAATATCAGATATTAACCAGATTCATAAATTCCAGATACAAGTCAATCTCTTAATAAAATACTTAACAAAATATCCATCCCATATTCAACACTTAATACAAGTAACAATTTAAATCATTAATACATGCGGATTTTATCATTTTGGCTCTTATCTAACTAAGTTTAGCATGCTATAATCCTCTTCTCAAAGCCTTGCTCCTACTCCTACTTAGTTGCTGCAATCCCTGAAAAAGCATTTGAAACTGCCTCATTTTTAAATGAGACACCCCAGATGCCATTAGCACACTAGGGTCAGACACATGTCTGGTATGAGAAAATTCACAAAAGCAACTAGTTAATTAGGTTAAAATCAAATTAAATACATATACATAAAGTTCTGCCCTTTGGAATCAGATCATACTTGTGTGCATGCTCTGTGTCATTGTGCATGTGCACACTTTAATTTTCCTTTCCAGAGACTACATATATCAATATGACATATACATTCAAGCATACCATTCAGACATAATGAAACAATCATTCATACCAAACAGGAAAATAACCAATATGAGTTAAATCATTTATTCAATCCTCATATTTCAACTCTGGGAAAAACTCTAGTTTTCTCATCATCCCAAATATTATTCCCTTGGTATAATTATCTATCCTGGTCTCACCTGCAATATTTATGAATCAATGGACACACTGTAATGAACTAATTCACTCCATTACACAAAGATCTCAGGACTTAAACAAGCCATGTGTCAACTTGTGCTACTCAAGAACACAAGTCATTCCTGCAGTGTTCTTGACCCCAAATTTCCTAATCAGGTTTTAAGTTAATAATAACTCTTTTGATTTTTCATGACTAAACCATTCAGTGATCCATTTCACTAACTAAAACATCCATATCATGGCATCTCATATTATTCAAAACCATACAGAGACAAGCAAGCAAACAACCATTGGTGACTAAATAAATAAGGTTCTGTATGCATATGTATACATTCTGGTATTTTAAAATGGGTGTAGGCAACTAACATTGGCTTATGGCTTTTGAGAGAGTTTTTCCTTTTTGCAAACATTTGTGCTTGAGTTAAACTCAGAATGATCTGGTTTCACTGAATCACAAAATTTTGTTTGCTATGCATATGAACATATATATATATATATTTTCATTGAATCAGGAGCATCAGCACATAGGCAACCTGTGATATCCCAGGATTTTGGACAATATCAATTTAATAATCTGCATTTAAAAATTAAATTGATTTGCTAATCTTTGTTAATAAAGATTTAAATTGGTTTAATAAACTTCTTTTATAAATATTTAATTGGTAAATATTTATCTTTTAAAATCTAATTAAATTGTTTTGGATTTTAAAATATTGGTATAAACTTTTATTTATAAATATAATTGGTTGTATTTCTTTAAAATAATGTATATATAGAAATAAGTATTTATAAACCAATATATATATAAAAGCTTTCATTTAATATTTATAATAATAATAAATATTTAATAACAAGTATAAACACTTGTCAATTAAGGAACTTATGAATAATACATTTGTCCCTTAAGTATCATGCAATAAAACAAGTGGCAAGATACATTTTTCTCTAAAGTTTAAATTAAATAAATTAGTCTTAGAGGAGAAAACCTGATTTTTTGTTATCCAGTTTAAAAAAATTTTACAAGTTCAAATATTTTCTCCTCTTTTTCCTGTAAACTAAAATTTGGTAATCAACATTCACTAAACCAGAAATTCGAGTCAAAACTATAAACATCTTCCTCAAAACAGAAATTTATCAAAGATATTAGCTTGTAAATCATTTGCAAAATCAAAACAAAAACCTGGGCATTCTTTCAATCTGAGACAAAATTGCAAGCAAACCCAAAATGGAATCAAAGCAGTCTCAACAAGTTTCAGTAGCATGAAAAGCTTCTGGGATTTAAAGCATTTCAGTTTCAAGTTTTAAAAAGATCAGAGCATTTTCCAGTTTTTAAAGTTCAAAAGTTATCAAAGGTTTTTCAAAATAGAGGCTCTGTTCTTCTATAAACTGGTGAGTAAATTTTAATTTAAAAACAGTTCTTAACATGATTCTATAATTATTGTCAGTAATAAATGTAGTAGTAATTTAGTTCAAATGTTATATGGTTAGATATGAATGCATGCATATATTTATAGATGAGACTGTAGAAATAGATATGCAGGTGTATATGTTGTTCCTCTGTTCAACATTTTATAGTGAGTAGCAGTTTTAATCTATGATTATATAGATGCATTTGTATAGAAATGTTGTATTATGGTTTGCATGTATGTTTTAAGTAGAATTGAATGTAAATGATATGTGCATGTCTAGATTCAAGAACATAAGGCTCTGTTCCAGGTACACAGAGTTTAACCAAATTCAAAAATCGAAAATCTCCTCACCCATTCTCTAATAGGTCTTAGTATTTAAACAAAAAGTGTTTGAATTAATATGATTTGAGTTTTAAAAATATTTCTAAGAACAATTAGTTTAAGATTATCTGGAAATTTAAAATTTACAGTGGAAACTTAAAAGCATGACAAATTCAAGTGTCATGATTAAAGGTTGCACTTACATCATCTGGTTTGACTTCGAAAAACTTGATTTTTAAAAATAAATTCAGGGTTTTTAGTATAGTATGGAATGAGAAATTCGTTGTTGAACGGGATTGGGTTTTCTGGCATTTTCTGGTGACCGAAGGGGAGATGGTCATCGTGATCGAGGCTGGAGGAAGTTTGGATGGTGTCGGTCATGGTAAAAAATACAAGGAGGAGTTCTCGAACGTGGTGATGACCATACGACATCGAATTAGGGTTCTACGACCTGAATGGGTCGTCATCATTCTCGAGGCGATTGCACAGCCTTGGGAAAATCGGAGGTGATCGCGTGAGTGGGGAACGAAGCTGGAAGTCGAGGCGTTGCTATGGTCGGAAGGACAAGAGTTTCGGTGGACGAGATCGTCGTCGGCGTGAGTTTTTATCGATCAGGGTGGGTTCCAGGCGTTTCTCGTTTGGTTCGAATTCGATTTGCTATCGAATTCAGTTATGGGTGGATGTATTGATTATCGAGGTCGTGGGCAGTTTGGCAATGATCGGAGAGATGGTCGGAGTTGAGTAGTTCAACGTGCACGTGCACGTGTGTACGTGATATCTGGGGTTGTTAGGGGAGTTTGGGGAAGAAGGGAAATACTCGGGTCAGGCTCGGGTTTGAAGGCGATTTTCTCGAAGTTGAGTATGTTCGTGGGCTGCTCGGTGTTTTTGTGGGTGCTGCTCGGGGTTTTTGTTTGGGTGGCTCGGGATTTTTGAATATTAACTAATTTTAAGTTGTGAAGAGAATTTTAGTTACCAGGTTTAAATTTTAAAAGAAAATCAAGCATTGTTAGTAAAGAAAATGTTTAACTAAATTTTAAAGTAAATTTAAAGTGAAAATGTTTTTAAATGAATGTTTTTTTTAGTTTTAAAATTTAATGTTTAAATTGTTTTGGGTTAAAGAAAATTATATAATTTCAATTATATAATTGATTTATAAAATGTTTTCAAATCTTTCAATTATAAAATAAGTTTTCAACAATATTTTCAAATGGAAATTTAATAATGTAATTAAGAATTTAATAAAGATAAAGAATTTATCTTTAAATTTAATTTAAGTTGTGATTAATTAAGGGTAACTAATTAGTAAGATTAATTAAAAGATTAATCACTTAATAAATAAATGATGAGATTAATTAAAATTACTTATGGTAATTAATTAATGGGAAGTCAATGGGTAGTTAATGATGAGATCATTAACTAGTGGTTAGGAATAACTAATTAAGGTAATTAATTGGTTTAATTATTTTAAGATAATTACTTATGGAAGGAATTAATGAAAGGTAATTAAGGGTTAATTAATTAGTTAATTAATTAATGTGATTAATTAAAGTTAATTAATAAATAAGATTAATTAAGACTAATTAATTAATGTGATTAATTAATGGACTGTAATTACTTAGTTAAGTAATTAATGATAATTACTGGAAGTAATTAATGGTAAATGATTTATGAATGGAAGTAATTTGAGTTTAATTACTTTTTGTAATTAATCAAGGGATTAATTAAAGATAATTAATTAAGGGTAAGTAATTAATTTATGTAAGTAATTAAAGGTAGTTAATTATTAAGGGTAGTTAATCAAGAGTGATTAGTAAACATAATTAATTTAAATAAAGTAATTAAATTAAATGAAGTAATTAAATAAAGAAGTAATTAAGAAATCATTAATTAAATATAGTTAATGATGTAATTAAGGATTGATTAATTTAGATTAATTAATCAATAATAAGTAATTAAAGAATAATTAATAAATGAAGTAATTAATCAATGTAATTAATTAAGGATTAATGTAATTAATTATAGTTGATTAAGTTAATTAATTTTAGTTAATTAATTAATGAAGTAATTAAAGGTTAATTACTATAAGTAGTTAAGGATAATTAATTTGAGAAATTAATTGAGGATAAATTACTTGGATGTAATTAAAAGATAATTAATCAAAGATGATTAATTGAAATGAAATATTAGAAGATAATTAATTAATTAAATTGTAATTAATTAATGGTTAAGTAAGAAGGATTTATAAAATGAAGTAATTAATTTAATTCTTTAAATTAATTAGAGTTGATATAAATCATTACTTATGAATGGGTGTTAGTATTGAATACTTGGCATTGATTGATATCTCTGATGAGATATATGCTGTATGATATGGATGTTAGTTGAATTGTATGGATTATCTGATAATATTGATTATCTGTTGGGAATTATCTTTCTTTGTGTATAAAGATAATGAATTAAATTGTTTTAACCTTTAAAACAACTTGGCCTTAAAAGATACGCTTTGGATTTCGATGAGACCGGGATCGGGTTTCCGTATACCCGAATTCCAGGTCTGGAGACCCGAATACCACATCGATCCAAATTAACGATAGGTCGTGAATCAAGTGAAGATGAAGATTCAGAGTGCAAGGGTTATTGTCGTTAACTCTGAGGGTGATTCCAAAACGAGTGTAACGAGATAATGCCTTCGGTTTCGTTCGAACCCGGAACGAACTTGTATGGATTGAATGCTTTCAGAACATCGTCAGGTGGACGATGAGCATTCTAAGTGATGTGTTCTTTTCTAAGGTAATCGTGACCTCAAGCCTCACAAACCGGGAATGGCTAAAACAGGGGAGGTGCAGCAAGGTTAGTGGGTAGCACCCAAGTAGGACAAGATTACCTCTGTCTAGATGTCCCTTTCTATTTTCGACTTAGTGGTGCGGTTGCTGATCCCAACCGTGAGGTATCTTGTGCGGGAATTATCCAGTAAGGGATGTTCCGACCTTGTGTTGCAGGGGATTGGGAGTGATCCTCGGTACGGTGATCTAGGCCACGTACTGTGACGGGCGGTACCCCGGTAGCCCTGCCATTGTATGGAATCCAAACTCCAATAAGTGTCGTACGTATTAGTTGTGCCCAACTATGTTGAAATGTGAGATGTAAGCATTTCAGCTATTTCTGTATTTTACTTGAAAACCCTAGACCTATTATAATACAATCGGATTTCCTATCAAATGTTTTGGTTAGCGTAAGGTAAAAACTTTTCCATGTTTATGTGTGGGAAGTCTTACGTGATACCTTTGTTTTCAAAGGGGTTTTGAAGTTAAGCAAGTTTAACCCGTTTACTCACACCAGACCCATGTCTGACCCAAGTGTTTATTTTCTGTTTTATAAACTCTTGGGTACTCAAATTTTTATGAGTAGCCAAGGGATTCAGGTTAGCCTTGACGAATTGTGGAGGAGCAATGGAGCAGGAGGCTTCGGCGTTGTAGATAGATAGTAGTTTCCGCTGTGTTGATCTTGTTTAGATCTTTGTTTTGTATTGAGATGTAATAACTAGACAGATGTTTTTAACTGTCTAGTATGTGATGTGTAATCTGTGTAACTCTGATAGATGTATATGATACTATGTAATAGTTATGTGATATATTATATTTTATTCCGTTTCCGCTGTGAGTATTTGTGTTTGTTTTCTTTCTCTTCTTTTCTTTTCTACTTCTCACCCCTTTCTTTCTTACTGTCGATGCGATTTTCCGAGAATGGAAAGCCGGGTCGTCACATTTGGTATCAGAGCATAGGTTGAGCGAATGCCTAAGCTTTTGGTTAAGTGAATATCAGAACACTAGGTTGAGTGAATACCTAGGTTCGGAAGGATTGTTCATTAGAGATAGGATCTGTAGCAACCTGTTTGAGTCCGAGTGTATATATATATACGAGAGCGCGTAATTGTTAGTTATATAAAATGGTTTTATATTGTGTTAATTGATCGGTTGAGTGGTATATGGATTCTGGTCAATACGAGTAGCTAACGTTATTGATAGGGATCTCTAAACACTTGAACCAGGCCAACGGACACAATATTGTTTTAAAGAGGTAGATGAAATAATTTTACCCAGAAATAATTTCTATATAAAAAAAAATATATCATTTTAAATATATATATTTATGTATTTCTACCTATTTATTGGGTTACCTGTTCGGGTTTTCCAATATAAGTTATAAAGGTAGATAAGGTGGTAGTGTGTGTAACACAATTACCAATAGTTGGAGTTTGAATGTTTGAGGTTGGAAGTATATATCGAGACTGTAACCCAATACCGTCTCAAGTAAGCTTTGCTGTGGTGAAGGATTTCATCGATCTCCGAAGGAAACTGTAATGGTTCGGAGTTTATCTTTGAAGTGTGGATGAGTAGAGTTGGATCTGTCGATGAGGCAGAAGTGAGTGATGGTACCTTGATACCTCAGGTAATAGTAGCTGTATGATGAGATACAGTGACGATGGATGTTCCCGAAGGAGATTTTCTTTTTGGAAAAAGATTAAGAAGGTATTGGAGGAACAGTTGATGTCTACCGCAGGAAAGACTCGGCTGTATAGGAATTCTTTGATATCGAGTAAGAGAGTTTATCTGTTTGGAAGTATGGGACTAAGGTCGATTAGTTGTTCTTCGGACATGGTCTCATTGTTTCCCTTAAGAAGAGTAAGTTGTTGGCGTTTGGTTTGGAGTCCGAGTTTCTCGAAGAGCTTTGGGAAGAGCATCAGTGTCAGCAGTGCAGCTCGGAGTATTCTGTGATGGCAGGAAGTTTTCTGGATGAGCAGTTTTTCTGGAAGTGAAGTTCAGAAGCAGCAGAGTGGATCCATTTCTTCGATAAATTGGATAAATAAGTGTAAGCTGTTCTGTTTTGTTAAGAGAGAACAGTTTTATTTGGAAATAGGTTGGGTTGATCGCAAAAGTGACTTGCGATTGCTGAGTGTTCTCTTGGGTTATCAGAATTTTTCTGAATGTCTTCAGGGAAGTTTGAAGTTTGTCCGCAGCTGGAAGTTGAGTTTTCTTATCGATTAGGATCCCAGGAGTGGAACGGGTGGTTCAGCTTGTTGAAGATTGATTCCTTGAGAGGGAGTTTGGTGAAGCAGCTCCGGTTTTGATGGCGTATCTGAGTTTTCTTTTTGATCTGTGGAATCATATTCCGGGATGTGTTATCCAGTTTGTGCTCGTGTTCTTCATCAGCATTTCTTCTGCTCCAGATCAGAGTTGTGCAGCGAAAGCAGTTTGGCCAGTGCTCTTGTTTGTCCTTTTTGGATTGAAGGAGTAAGTTTAATCTTCTGTTGTCTGAGGAGTAGAGTTTGTTCTTGATTGTTAGTTGATCGTGAGAAGATCATCATGTTGGGTTGTTTTTGGTCCAGTTTGTTTCTAGAGGCATCAGCGAAGGTTGAGCTGATCAGGAAAGTTATAGGCAGCCCAGGATCGTAAGAAGAATTTTGTGGATAAGAGACGAAGGAATTTGGATTTCGAAGATGGAGATTTGATTTTGGATAAGTTTTCTCCGATCATGGGAGCTATATGATTTGTTAAGTCTGGGAAGTCAGTTCCAAGATATTTTGGATCTCTTCTGTGTTCTGATTTGGATAAGAGCTTGATCTACAGGGTTGAATGGTCAGTTTGGATAACTGGATTCATTATGTTTCCGTATCTCTAAGAAAGTACGAGTTTAATCTATCTCTGGTTTTGGAACCAGCAGCTCAGGGAGATGTGGTTGTGAGTCAGACTCGTCTGTAGTCTGATATTCTATTTAGTTGTATAGATCTAGATGAGTAGGAACTCTGTAGCTTCGTAGTTTAGATTGTTTGTAGAGCGAGTATTCCGGTATATATATATATATATATTTGGGAAAACTCGAGGAAATTCTATCTAGAATTTTGTCTGGATAGTTAGAATTATTTGTTTGGATGATTGGTTGTTATGGTTGTTAGCCTATGGTTGATAAAGTATACTTGTGATTTAAAATTTTAAATCTTTAATGAAATTATTAAATTATCTTTGTTTTTAATTTCGGGGACGAAATTATTTTAAGGGGGGAGGAATGTGATATCCCAGGATTTTGGACAATATCAATTTAATAATCTGCATTTAAAAATTAAATTGATTTGCTAATCTTTGTTAATAAAGATTTAAATTGGTTTAATAAACTTCTTTTATAAATATTTAATTGGTAAATATTTATCTTTTAAAATCTAATTAAATTGTTTTGGATTTTAAAATATTGGTATAAACTTTTATTTATAAATATAATTGGTTGTATTTCTTTAAAATAATGTATATATAGAAATAAGTATTTATAAACCAATATATATATAAAAGCTTTCATTTAATATTTATAATAATAATAAATATTTAATAACAAGTATAAACACTTGTCAATTAAGGAACTTATGAATAATACATTTGTCCCTTAAGTATCATGCAATAAAACAAGTGGCAAGATACATTTTTCTCTAAAGTTTAAATTAAATAAATTAGTCTTAGAGGAGAAAACCTGATTTTTTGTTATCCAGTTTAAAAAATTTTTACAAGTTCAAATATTTTCTCCTCTTTTTCCTGTAAACTAAAATCTGGTAATCAACATTCACTAAACCAGAAATTCGAGTCAAAACTATAAACATCTTCCTCAAAACAGAAATTTATCAAAGATATTAGCTTGTAAATCATTTGCAAAATCAAAACAAAAACCTGGGCATTCTTTCAATCTGAGACAAAATTGCAAGCAAACCCAAAATGGAATCAAAGTAGTCTCAACAAGTTTCAGTAGCATGAAAAGCTTCTGGGATTTAAAGCATTTCAGTTTCAAGTTTTAAAAAGATCAGAGCATTTTCCAGTTTTTAAAGTTCAAAAGTTATCAAAGGTTTTTCAAAATAGAGGCTCTGTTCTTCTGTAAACTGGTGAGTAAATTTTAATTTAAAAACAGTTCTTAACATGATTCTATAATTATTGTCAGTAATAAATGTAGTAGTAATTTAGTTCAAATGTTATATGGTTAGATATGAATGCATGCATATATTTATAGATGAGACTGTAGAAATAGATATGCAGGTGTATATGTTGTTCCTCTGTTCAACATTTTATAGTGAGTAGCAGTTTTAATCTATGATTATATAGATGCATTTGTATAGAAATGTTGTATTATGGTTTGCATGTATGTTTTAAGTAGAATTGAATGTAAATGATATGTGCATGTCTAGATTCAAGAACATAAGGCTCTGTTCCAGGTACACAGAGTTTAACCAAATTCAAAAATCGAAAATCTCCTCACCCATTCTCTAATAGGTCTTAGTATTTAAACAAAAAGTGTTTGAATTAATATGATTTGAGTTTTAAAAATATTTCTAAGAACAATTAGTTTAAGATTATCTGGAAATTTAAAATTTACAGTGGAAACTTAAAAGCATGACAAATTCAAGTGTCATGATTAAAGGTTGCACTTACATCATCTGTTTTGACTTCGAAAAACTTGATTTTTAAAAATAAATTCAGGGTTTTTAGTATAGTATGGAATGAGAAATTCGTTGTTGAACGGGATTGGGTTTTCTGGCATTTTCTGGTGACCGGAGGGGAGATGGTCATCGTGATCGAGGCTGGAGGAAGTTTGGATGGTGTCGGTCATGGTAAAAAATACAAGGAGGAGTTCTCGAACGTGGTGATGACCATACGACATCGAATTAGGGTTCTACGACCTGAATGGGTCGTCATCATTCTCGAGGCGATTGCACAGCCTTGGGAAAATCAGAGGTGATCGCGTGAGTGGGGAACGAAGCTGGAAGTCGAGGCGTTGCTATGGTCGGAAGGACAAGAGTTTCGGTGGACGAGATCGTCGTCGGCGTGAGTTTTTATCGATCAGGGTGGGTTCCAGGCGTTTCTCGTTTGGTTCGAATTCGATTTGCTATCGAATTCAGTTATGGGTGGACGTATTGATTGTCGAGGTCGTGGGCAGTTTGGCAATGATCAGAGAGATGGTCGGAGTTGAGTAGTTCAACGTGCACGTGCACGTGTGTACGTGATATCTGGGGTTGTTAGGGGAGTTTGGGGAAGAAGGGAAATACTCGGGTCAGGCTCGGGTTTGAAGGCGATTTTCTCGAAGTTGAGTATGTTCGTGGGCTGCTCGGTGTTTTTGTGGGTGCTGCTCGGGGTTTTTGTTTGGGTGGCTCGGGATTTTTGAATATTAACTAATTTTAAGTTGTGAAGAGAATTTTAGTTACCAGGTTTAAATTTTAAAAGAAAATCAAGCATTGTTAGTAAAGAAAATGTTTAACTAAATTTTAAAGTAAATTTAAAGTGAAAATGTTTTTAAATGAATGTTTTTTTTAGTTTTAAAATTTAATGTTTAAATTGTTTTGGGTTAAAGAAAATTATATAATTTCAATTATATAATTGATTTATAAAATGTTTTCAAATCTTTCAATTATAAAATAAGTTTTCAACAATATTTTCAAATGGAAATTTAATAATGTAATTAAGAATTTAATAAAGATAAAGAATTTATCTTTAAATTTAATTTAAGTTGTGATTAATTAAGGGTAACTAATTAGTAAGATTAATTAAAAGATTAATCACTTAATAAATAAATGATGAGATTAATTAAAATTACTTATGGTAATTAATTAATGGGAAGTCAATGGGTAGTTAATGATGAGATCATTAACTAGTGGTTAGGAATAACTAATTAAGGTAATTAATTGGTTTAATTATTTTAAGATAATTACTTATGGAAGGAATTAATGAAAGGTAATTAAGGGTTAATTAATTAGTTAATTAATTAATGTGATTAATTAAAGTTAATTAATAAATAAGATTAATTAAGACTAATTAATTAATGTGATTAATTAATGGACTGTAATTACTTAGTTAAGTAATTAATGATAATTACTGGAAGTAATTAATGGTAAATGATTTATGAATGGAAGTAATTTGAGTTTAATTACTTTTTGTAATTAATCAAGGGATTAATTAAAGATAATTAATTAAGGGTAAGTAATTAATTTATGTAAGTAATTAAAGGTAGTTAATTATTAAGGGTAGTTAATCAAGAGTGATTAGTAAACATAATTAATTTAAATAAAGTAATTAAATTAAATGGAGTAATTAAATAAAGAAGTAATTAAGAAATCATTAATTAAATATAGTTAATGATGTAATTAAGGATTGATTAATTTAGATTAATTAATCAATAATAAGTAATTAAAGAATAATTAATAAATGAAGTAATTAATCAATGTAATTAATTAAGGATTAATGTAATTAATTATAGTTGATTAAGTTAATTAATTTTAGTTAATTAATTAATGAAGTAATTAAAGGTTAATTACTATAAGTAGTTAAGGATAATTAATTTGAGAAATTAATTGAGGATAAATTACTTGGATGTAATTAAAAGATAATTAATCAAAGATGATTAATTGAAATGAAATATTAGAAGATAATTAATTAATTAAATTGTAATTAATTAATGGTTAAGTAAGAAGGATTTATAAAATGAAGTAATTAATTTAATTCTTTAAATTAATTAGAGATGATATAAATCATTACTTATGAATGGGTGTTAGTATTGAATACTTGGCATTGATTGATATCTCTGATGAGATATATGCTGTATGATATGGATGTTAGTTGAATTGTATGGATTATCTGATAATATTGATTATCTGTTGGGAATTATCTTTCTTTGTGTATAAAGATAATGAATTAAATTGTTTTAACCTTTAAAACAACTTGGCCTTAAAAGATACGCTTTGGATTTCGATGAGATCGGGATCGGGTTTCCGTATACCGGAATTCCAGGTCTGGAGACCCGAATACCACATCGATCCAAATTAACGATAGGTCGTGAATCAAGTGAAGATGAAGATTCAGAGTGCAAGGGTTATTGTCGTTAACTCTGAGGGTGATTCCAAAACGAGTGTAACGAGATAATGCCTTCGGTTTCGTTCGAACCCGGAACGAACTTGTATGGATTGAATGCTTTCAGAACATCGTCAGGTGGACGATGAGCATTCTAAGTGATGTGTTCTTTTCTAAGGTAATCGTGACCTCAAGCCTCACAAACCGGGAATGGCTAAAACAGGGGAGGTGCAGCAAGGTTAGTGGGTAGCACCCAAGTAGGACAAGATTACCTCTGTCTAGATGTCCCTTTCTATTTTCGACTTAGTGGTGCGGTTGCTGATCCCAACCGTGAGGTATCTTGTGCGGGAATTATCCAGTAAGGGATGTTCCGACCTTGTGTTGCAGGGGATTGGGAGTGATCCTCGGTACGGTGATCTAGGCCACGTACAGTGACGGGCGGTACCCCGGTAGCCCTGCCATTGTATGGAATCCAAACTCCAATAAGTGCCGTACGTATTAGTTGTGCCCAACTATGTTGAAATGTGAGATGTAAGCATTTCAGCTATTTCTGTATTTTACTTGAAAACCCTAGACCTATTATAATACAATCGGATTTCCTATCAAATGTTTTGGTTAGCGTAAGGTAAAAACTTTTCCATGTTTATGTGTGGGAAGTCTTACGTGATACCTTTGTTTTCAAAGGGGTTTTGAAGTTAAGCAAGTTTAACCCGTTTACTCACACCAGACCCATGTCTGACCCAAGTGTTTATTTTCTGTTTTATAAACTCTTGGGTACTCAAATTTTTACGAGTAGCCAAGGGATTCAGGTTAGCCTTGACGAATTGTGGAGGAGCAATGGAGCAGGAGGCTTCGGCGTTGTAGATAGATAGTAGTTTCCGCTGTGTTGATCTTGTTTAGATCTTTGTTTTGTATTGAGATGTAATAACTAGACAGATGTTTTTAACTGTCTAGTATGTGATGTGTAATCTGTGTAACTCTGATAGATGTATATGATACTATGTAATAGTTATGTGATATATTATATTTTATTCCGTTTCCGCTGTGAGTATTTGTGTTTGTTTTCTTTCTCTTCTTTTCTTTTCTACTTCTCACCCCTTTCTTTCTTACTGTCGATGCGATTTTCCGAGAATGGAAAGCCGGGTCGTCACACAACCCTATTGCACCCCTAATTCCTTTTTGTCTCAAGCTTCAGCACTTATACATAAGTATATTGCAGCTCAACATTATTTACATCTTTCTGGGTTGAGCCAAAACCAATACTACTTGCCTATTTTCAACATTTTATTTTCTGGGTATTTGTTTATGTTCCTAAACATTAACATATCATAGATCTGGATTTATAAAACATATATGTATACTAACAACGCATAAAGCTTTCTTATAATAAAACAAGTGATCAACAAAAGAGAATCAAAACATTTTCAGTTTTAAAATCACAGATAAGCATTCTCATATGAAAGTATATTTTTAAGAAAATTACTTATAGCTGGCTGCCTACATTAGGACTTATTGCCTTAGATTTTTGAGTGAGTTTTCTCACCTAGCTCTCTTCTTTGCTTCCTTAATTAATTGATGAACTTCTGCCTTTAGCCTCAAGCTCTCTTCCTTTCCTTACCTTATGATTTCTAGGGTGTTGTTTCTTTTTTTTTCTCAAAGTTCTTTTCTGAGAAGAAGAGGAGGCTGCTGCATATACATGTATATATATAGGGTCTTCCTTAGGGTTTTGGGTATTGGCTAAAGCCATTTTTGCCCACCAAAAAAATCATGTTATCTGCATTTTATTTAAACCCAAAGTTCTACCCTTCCCGGCTTAATTTAGGTGAAGAGAAAAGTGGTTACATTCTTTTCAGAATTTTTGCTTTTCAGAAAATACTTTTTCCTTTGTCTACAATCATGCCAAAAATGTGACTTGATTTTATTATTTATCAAATACTCTTCCTAATTTTTGCCTATAGCAAACATTTCCTTGTTTGTCTTATTTTTCCTATTTTTAGCTTTCATGTAAATGGTATGTACCTTCTTTATTTATTTACAAGAGGACTACTCCTTTTTTATATATATTCAGTTTTTCTTTCTTTCTTCCTATATACTAAAATATGTCTGTATATTTTATCTTACTAATTTGAACTCTAGTATTTTATTAACACACATATATATATATTTATATAAGTCTTACTGAAATAATTAGTACACCTATATATATATATTTATACATCATACTGTATTGACACACACATGCACATGTACACTCAAAATATTCAGTAGCATCCATATATGCATATTTACTTATGCATTCAGCTTTTAAGGATTTAATTTATATATATATATATATATATATATATATATATATATATATTTCCATACATATCAATATGTATTTATTCTTAGAGTTCAGGGATTTTAGCTTTTGTTCATGTGCATTTCCTGTGCACACATGTACACACATACTGATACACTATCAAGCTATATCACTCCCCTTTCAAAATTAATTCAAAAATTATTTTGAATTCATTTATATTTTTTAGAATAGATTCCTAAAATCTTGGGTCATTACAGCTAGGCCAAGCAAACATGTGAAGAGATCAAGGCAAAATTGCATAGAAAAGTAGGAAAAAAGTAGAAAGAAAAGAGGGTGATTACCAAATTTTTTTGCAAGAAGGAGGCCATGATTTTTTTTTAGGGTTTTGGACCTCTGAAAATTCGTGAATAAGATGAGGGAGTCGGCTGAAAATGAATGAGGAAAAGAACGGCAAAAAGTAAAATAAAAGATGTATTGATTGAAAAGAAACGGTAGAATTCAAAAGGGCTAAGCACACAAAAGGTATCAAACTCTTCATATATCTTTAATTCCCTTTTTATAACTTTATATTTCTGGAAAAAATAATAATCCCAGATAAAATTTCAAAATTTTATCAAAATATAATAATTTATATAAATATTTATCAATTATATAAAGTTAAATTAAGAAAATAGCTAAAATAGTAAACTAGTCTAGAAAATTTGGAATTGAATAGAATAAATGTTTAGAAAATTCATATGAGCTTGTAATATATTTTTAAACAAAAATAATAACATGAAATAAAAATATATTCACAAAATAAACATTTAAAATTTAATTTACATATAATTTCTAATGAAGAAAATAGCAGAAAATAGGAAAACAGCCTTTAAAAATAAGAAATCATCATAGTAAATTTTGGAAAAATTCTATTATCATTTTTAAAATATTTAGAGATGGAAATATACATAAATAAACATATTGACACATATTAAAATAAAATATAAGAAATAAAATATGATTTATAAAATTTAAAAATTGGCAAAATTGCACAATAAAACAAATTATACTAAAAATTGAAATGTACATAACTTTTACATTTTAACTCCGTTTTCAACGAAACGAAAAGCAGTATTCATGTTATTAAATCTATTTTCATAATAAAAGATAAAATTTATAATTTCAAATATTTAAAATTTAAATTTAAAAGTCAAAGTTTTACTATTTTAACCAAAATTCACTTTTCTGGAAATATTAAATTTAGTCATATTTGGAATTCTAATCCACATACAAAATCAAAGTTTTTATATTTACAATAACAAAATTTATTCTTTTCATAAATAAAGCTTTTAAATCTGGAAATCAATTTAAAAATAATTGTAAAATATAGGGTTGTTACAATCTCTAAATAAAAGGGTTAGAACAAGATATAACATAAGCGTATATGAAATTATAATATAAATATAGATGTCATTGATATAAACATGTCATTGGAATAATTTAACTCGTAATCCATCTCAAGACACAAGAATATTTAAATCACGAAACACAGAATAAGTCACAAAGCCCAAAATTCCAGAATAAATAATTATATCTCAAAATCCAAGAAAACCTGATCCACACCTATCACAATGATCGTGCATACCAATCACAATGATTGTCCATACCATGGAAAACAAAATCCTAATCCTTACCAGTCCGATACCAAAGATCGTCCATACCGTGAAAAAAAATCCCAACTGATCTCAAGGATCATCCATACCAATCAAGATGATCATAGAAACATAACTCAAATACCATAGAAGTTGTAACTTATACCGATCATAAGAATCATAAAGAAATCCATGAGTTTACCTCTTAAGGACTATCGGCTTGAAATTCAAACACCAAAAGAGAGTAATCTCTAAAGTGCCAAATACTATCACTTTAATAATCACGAGAACTTAACTCGAACGTCCCACACTATCGAGTTAAATTCAAGTATTCAGTAGAAGATAGTAAGTCTCACTCATTATGGATATAACCAGAGAACCTGAACTATATTGCTTAAGGATTTTTTTCATCCTTGACAAATTCGAAACACCAAAAGAGAATACAACCCTAAACTGTTAAATACTTCCCCAAAGGCAATCAAAGAACTAAACCAAAGCAGCCCATACTATCTGGTGAAACACAATCCTCGCTAATGGGTTTTTAAATTCCATTACATTATATTCAATGAGTTATACAATATTCAATGAAGTGTTACTTGAGAGCATTTAAACTAATCAATAACACTAACTTGATTAGTAGTACTCCTCGTATTATAGAATTGAGGCTCTCAAAATTTATTACCCGGAAATAAACATTAGAAACCGTCAGAAAATAGGCATCAAGATCATACACAAAAACATCGAAATTCAATCGAGCAATCAACAAGAAAACAAGAGCAAAAGGAGGGTTTATTGGCATGACCTGAAACACTCCTAGGTCAGCGAAAAAATGTGTAGTTTCGACTCTTTACATCCCAAAATTTTGCAAAACTCAAAACATAAAAGTTGTAGATAAATGTCTAAGATTTCAAACAAAAAAAATATTATCAAATTTGGACTTACGGTTCAAAAGTTATGATCAAAATAATATTTAGGTTTAAATTTATTAAACCTATCTTTTATTCTCAGGCCAGCGACAAAATGTGCAGTTTTCACCCTTTATTTCCCAAAATTTTGCAAAACTCAAAACATGAAACTTGTAGATAAAGGTCTAAACTTTCAAACAAGAAAAGATCATAACATTTGGACTGACGGTTCAAAAGTTATGATCCAATTATGTTTCAAGTTTAAATTTATTAACCATATCTTTTATTCTCAGGCCAACGACAAATAAATACGATTTCGACTATTAAACCTAAGAATTTTGCAAAAATCAAAACATGAAAGTTGTAGATAAAACTCTAAGCTTTCAATCAAAAATTTATCATCAAATTCAAACTTATGGTTCAAAAGTTATGGTCGAAACGATTTTCAGGTTCAAATTACTTAATTCCTGTTTCATTCTCAGGGCAGCGAAACAAAATACAATTTTAGACAATTGTAATCTCAGAATTTTACAAAATCAAAACATGAAACTTGTAGATCAAAGTCTAAGTTTCCAGAAAATCAAAAATTATTAAATTCCAAAAAAACGAGAAAGATATGGCCAAATTATTAACAGTGATTAGGTCAAGGAATGTAAATTAGCATCCAAGTTATTCACAATCAACAAACATCAACAACCAAAGATCATTCAATAATTTATCTTCCACTCGACATGCAATTCTAATTATATTTAATCTAACTAGATATCAATTCAACAATTAAAGTACATGTAGCCCTAATAGAGATAGTTAGTGAGGTTTACTCAACTTTATAACTTCCTATAGCTTGCTAAATATTCTTCAAAGCCTTGGTAATACCATGCAACCACTTTGCTAACCCCAAATACACCTAAAAACTCAAAATAAAAATCCAACCAGCGACATACATATAAAAAACGAGACTAAAATCACACTTTTAAGGGTCTATAAGGTAGAGATATGGTTTAGAATACTTACTCTATTTATCTTGGATGTTCTAAGGATTTTTCTAAATTGATTTGGTTGATTTTGCTCTAGGTTTAGGGTTTGCACTTTTAGGTTTGAGAAGGAGATAATGAGGATTTTAGTTTAGCTGAAAATAATGAATGTAAAAATTTGTTTTGGCTTAGGGAATGAGATAAAATTATCTCTATTTTACACTTAAGTGGTTAGATATCATACCCAAGTCCAAAGCCAAAATAAACATGTATTTTCTTCGTATATCATTTTTTTATTATATTCAGGCCAAACCATACACAAGAGATGATTTTCTATTTTTCTTAAAACCTAAAAAAACTAAACTAGAGATGAAATCAACATCAACAATCATATTCAAACTCTTGTTAAATAAAGTTTAAATGGTAATAATTCCGTTTATAATATTTTCTTCGACTCTCAATTAAGAGAAAAACGCATACTTTATTTAATTTACTTCAATTCTCTTCATAATAAACCTTTAAAATAAATTTATAACATTCCAAAGTCATATTAAATACTTAAAAATATTATAACCCATTATTTTACATAGTTGTACAATTTTCACAATTTCCAAACTCATAAAAATCCAAATTTTCCTTTATTAGTAAATTAAATACTTATTTCCAAGAAAAATCCAAATGTTTAATTAAATAAACATTAATTAATTGTGGTAATTCAATCGGTTTGTTACAATAATAGTTCTCTATATGAAAGTACATTTTGGAATAGAAATCATATTTTCTATTCCATGTTAAGTATCTATTATAGTTTATGCAATTCTTGTCTCTAATGTCTCTTCATGAAGAAGAGGTGGCCATTCACTATATTCATTCCAACCGTACCTATGTTACATCCACTCTCCTATATTCTTTTTCCTTTCCAAAATGGTAAAACCATTCAACGGAAACTCTTATTACAAGACCACACCATACTCTTTAAAAAGTTACATTTGATCATCCTTAACATTTAAGGATATCAAATAAGTTGCACCTTATGTAAACCGATCAAGCCGACATTTCAGTGATCAAATTTCTACCCCGCCATGTAGCTCTTGGTCTAGTGCTACATAAAACACAATATGCTCATTATTCTAACCAATCATATCGAATACATGATCTCGCATTAAGGTTTACTTCCTTATTTCAAATGAACTAATTTCATTGAAGTTTCGTACATTACGAATAATGACTGTTTATCATACAACATTTATATGTGATCGGATATGGATCAAATATCCATATTCTTGTATTGCTTAAGAGTTCAAAAAAACACTTAAGCTACCAAGGCATGAATGTTTTAGTGGTTGTGTAAATTTTCTCTTGCATGGGTCTTGAAGTGAATACATGTCAAAAGATTTATTCGTCAATAAATTTTATATTTCTATGTCAACAATCTTAATTCAGTTCAACTGTATATTTTAACTATTAAACATTTTATCAATTATACGAGTTGCACAAATTTATTAAAGTAAATTATCTCAAATTGTATAGCATATATTCTTACAATATTAAAAGGTTAAATGTTATCATTTCATTTTCTAATAAGGCTCCACTAGAATTTTATGTTTCTCCAAATCCTAAAAGAAAATATAGTAATCTTTCAATTTCTCTAGTGGGTGTTAGGACTCACTTGCCTGGGGATTCAACCTTTAGGAAAGCTCAACAAATCATAGGCTCACATGCGATGAATAACACCTTATATGTTGTATCGTATACAACACCTAACTTATGGTCTTTAACCTAATCTTACCTCAACCTTGAGGAAAGATCAAAAATTGAATAAGATTATTCTATTGTAACTAACATTTCCCAATGACCTAAGTATAATGCATGTACCTTGAGGAAAGATCAACAAATACATGCATGTATCTTATCTCAACTAGTCAATATAATATTAGTACTACACATAACATCTCTAGCTTGAGGAAGCTCAACAACTAAAGAGTATGCAAGTAATCTATTACGATATAATTGGTAGAGGACAACTTATATACTAAGGATTCATAATTTTTAACATACACACATACATTGAGTGATATCAATTTACTAAACAATGTATTTCTTATTAAATACCCTCGTGCTTCAAATGTCGGACACAGTTGAAATTACGGTATACATATAATACGCATGCACTCATTCCTTAGATCTAAGTTGGGTTTCTTACAGTTCCACTTATGTTTATACATATATAGTTATATAAGTTCTAGTTTCTTTGCAACTTTTATAAATTAACTAACTTATAACATATAGATATACATATACATATATATTTATATATATGGTTACATGTACCTTATTGATTAAATCACATTTAATTAATTTATATTAATTTTAATATAATTTATTTTATATAAAACTTTTGAAATTTCATATTATTCATCTTGAACTATTTAAGATAAATAATTAACTATAATATGTATAGTTTGTTTATATATGCATATGATATGTGTGTGTATTATTTGATTAACTTTCAATTAATTTTTTTCTATAAATTCATTTATTAAATTAAACATTTTAATTAAATGTTTAAATTAATTTGAAAGTTTAGTATAATTTATCTTAAAAAACTAAATACATATATCAACATGTATCAACGTATATATATATATATTTATGTATGTGTGTGTTAATCGATTAACCTTTAGTTAATTATTTAATTTAATTTAATTAATAAAATTAATTAAACATATTAAAGTTTCAAAATTAATTATTTTATTTTCTCAAAACAATTTTGAAAAATCTAAATTCATTTTGTAACTTCCAATGAATTTTCCTTTTATACTTTAAAATGTCTTTTAACTTTTCGAACTTAATTTTGAATGTTAGCTAAAGGCCCAAATCAATTTAGGCCTTAACAATTGAGCCAACCTTTTGGACTTTCTCCATTATTGTGCTAGGCCAGTAGCCAAAGAAGGGTGAATACTTGACTATCCAACCCTAAGCCTAAACACTACTATTCTAGACACCCGAATGATGTGTAGGCTTTATTATTTGGCCTAAAAGTCACTAATTAAACTGTATAAAGCATTTAGTCTCTAATACCATTTAATGGAACCAGGCCTGATAACAACAGATAAATCGTGTAGATTTAAAATAAATTCCCTATCTGGATCATAGCGGACCAATCAATTCTAATGGGTTCACTAGATCCAATCTAGTTGATGTCAATAAAATCATAATTTATTAATACTGCTCTATTTTAATCAATTAATCATATTAGTTCATTTAGTTTAATATGTATTAGGAGTAAAACATGAAAAGGTAAGAATATGTCAAATATGTTAATTTTTCAAATTGTGTTACAAAGATCTACGACAGGAAGCAAGTGTAATTTGGCTAGGTGTTTGTGTTCTATCATTTAGTTATGTAAAATGTTGAGTTGTTAATTATAAAAACAAATTAATGGATAATAAATATAACAACTGTGTAATTAATTAAGAGTTACATTTTATCACAATTGGAAAGCAGAAGGTTCGCATGAACATATAAGGTGTAAATTGCAATTGTATGACATGACATGGTAGCAAAATGATTCAAGAACAATTAATGTAATAAATTCCAAATTTAATTAAGGAAATATCTAATCGACATCCAAAATTTTGAAAAGATCTAATTGACATCTAGAATTTAGGAAAGAATTCCCACCTTCTTCTCATGTCAAATCCTAGTATGTAGATCTAAATTAGATAAAGTAACTTATAAATTTCATAATTTATTCATAGCAAAAGGAGAGGCAGAGTATATGAACTTACATAATTGCAACTTGCATGAAAAGATCAACTAATGCTTTTATGAAATAAATAAATATACTATGAAATATACATATGTTAATTATTAATTTTGTGTAAAAACGATATTTGTATGTGCATGGCTGTACAAACATACATACATACATGCATACGTATACATATACATACATACATACATACATACATATATATATTTGTGTGTGTGCGTGCACGCGCGGGCGTGTGTGTGATATAAACGAACTTCCATAAGTGTAACTTGTGTGTGTGTGTATAATCAAAATTATTAACAAAATAAACCTTAAAATTTTTCCTTGTCTATGTGGACAACAAATTATCATGATTCAAAACAAAAATTTTAGCCAAGAATTTTATATTCACATCAATATGGTGTGTACATATATACGTTTGATTACATCGAAAGCAATTGATCATCGCGTGTGTTGTAACGACCCACCTTTTTGGAAGGTTTAAATCCACAATAAACTACATATGTCAACTCAAACCATTCAAAAGGGAGGATTGTTAATGAGGTAAATAAGAAAATAAGAGAAAAGAAAGGAAAAACAAAACACAGAATCTCACAGCGGAATGACAAAATATAATAATCAAATAAATAGTTCATGAAGCTGTTTTACAAATAACATTTGATTACACTTTTACAACACAGATCAGAGTTATACATACAACAGGAATAAATAAATGATGTATCGGAACTACATGATGCAGTGGAATAAATATAATAAATAGTAATAATATACTAAATCTTCGTCTTCGTCCTCCAGAATGATAGTCTTCAATGTGCTGAAATACTCAGGCTGACCCGAGCGTAATGAAAAGACAAAACACTCGAGTCAGAACAAAAAGATCTTATGTAAGTTAAATCAAAATAAGTAAATATGAGTGTATCGGCTTCAGAGATATTTACGGGATTTTACATCTCCTGTCCAGTGTCTAACATGTGTGCAATAACTTAAGAGATGTTTGGGATTCCATCTCCTAAGGATCCGTTAAACTATCTACATATGTAATACAATACTCTATTATAATATGTCTACAGTAAAGAATTAAAATAGTGTTAAAGCGTTACCCATATCCCCCTTAACACATTTTTATATAAGCATCGTAGTCTATACAGTACCGTAATTCCTCTGTAAACTGGAGGGCTATCAGAGGGCACTCCATAGTGTACGACACAAACCAAACTCGTAGTAGGCTCGATCAGAATAAATATGACAAGGCACATGAGGCAATGCCCAAGGTAGGATACTATCATTTTGCAGAACCGGGCTGATGGTAACGCATAACAGCTACTACCACCCACCTCGAGACACACTTCCATAATCAAAGGTGCACACTAATCAAATCACAAAGTAATAAATATGGTTTCAAAGAAGCATGCTCGATTGGAGGAGCGACCCCACTTGGCCTAGGTATAGCTCCTGTTTTAGTTATTTTAATTATGACCCGAAAGTCAAGGCTATCCATCATCGTTCTCTTACTTTATTCCAGTAGCGTTCGCCAAACTATCCTACTTCGTTATAGATTCTCCACCATGTGCACAGTTGTTAAAGTGGTTTTCGGTATTAGCAGAGAGTATGACAATATCTGATCCTGGTCTCTTTAACAACCAAATGCTTATTTCACACCGTGGCCATTTTATAAAACATTTCAATAAAATCTCAAGTTACAAAATTAATCAATACCAAAATATTTAACTTCAATCATATTTTAGTTTTGAAACGCTTAACTAAACGTTCTTGTCAAATCGAGTTATTCCATTTTAAAATCATATCTATTGGAAACCTCGTAAATAAATTAGTTTAAATAAAATTTATTTGAATTCAATCCTTAAACAGATTTAATTACCATTATATCTTAATTTATCTTTCCAAATCTTTTATTTATTAAAGTTATTACAAAATCTGTATTCATTATATTAAATTAAATTTCTAAATAAATATTTAAAACTATGTTATATATTTTATTAAATCTTATTTTATTATATTAAATTTTTATTTATTAAAGTTATTGTATAAAATCTGTATTTGTTATATTAAATTAAAACCATATTTATTATATTAAATTAAAACTAAATTTATTATATTAAATTAAGACTAAATTTATTATATTCAACAAAACTAAATTTATTATATTAAATAAAAACTAAATTTATTATATTAAATAAAAAATAAATTTATTATATTAAGTTAAATTAAATTTATTATTTTACAACTATATTAAATATTTTATTAAGTTCAATTTTTAAATTATTGAAATTATATAGTTAAAACTACATAAAATTATAAGTTAAATCTTAAAATTACATATAAAATCATATATTAGCTTATAATTTTAAAATTTCAACGTATACAACAGTTTATTTTCCAAATATAAGTTTTAATAAAATCATTAAATTAAATTTTAAGAATCAAATTTATTAAATCAAACAAACTTTATAATTTTAGAAAATAATTTAAAAACCGACCAACGGTGTCCGTATATAATTTTCTACCCTATGGTCAAGTGATATGGATATATATCATTTCAACCCGCAATAATTTAAATTTCCGAATATATATCATTTAGACCCGTATCATGAATCACAATTTTTTCCAAATCCATAAAATCGCTCGGGTTTATCATTTCAACCCATATGATTTTTCCCTAATCTATAAGATCGTTCGGGTATGTATCATTTCAACCCATAGTGATTTTCCTAACAATAACTAAGGGAACTTACAGAGTGATAACAACATATAGAATAAAAATAACATCAAATCATCCAAAATGTCAACAATCAAGCATTCATCACAATCATCATTCAAATCAACCAATAAATCACAACAATTAACTGGTTATCATTATCAGGTATTTAACTAGCAATTCAATTCAATATTAATTAAATGGCAATTTAATTCAATATAAATTAAAATTAAATTTAAATGACAATTTAAAATACCAAGCAGCAATCTATAAATTTCTATTCACATCATAAATTTTTATTGAGTTAGAAAATAGCCGTCCGAACAAGTTCATTTCAAAAAATTTCACAAGTTCATTTCAAAAAGAAAAAAAATTTCATTACATTCACTGTTTTACAAGTTTCATTTTACTGTTTACATTTCATTTACTGTCAACGAACATACATTTTCTTTTACATATATTTTACAAACTTTGTTACATTCACTTTCACTCTTGCATTCACCCATACCCTTACTATTTGCCTACAACAACCCACAGCCTCATCATATTTCAACTGCCAACCACCTCCACTGCCTACTGCACAAACATACAACTATGCACATCTAACGGTGCATCTAAATCTCAGCAACAACCAAGTAAACTCACTGACCAAACACTTTAGCAACACTTCAGACTACCACAATTCAAACCACCCATTCATAATCATAACAAACCACAATATTTCATCTGCAACTTCACCAGTGCAATTGTCCATCTGCTTCCTGCATAGACATCCCCATTGCCTAATCACTCCACCTGAAATAGACACCCCCCTACATCAGTTCATCACTGTCTTACTCACAACAGTGCCTACATACCAGTTCCATTCCAAACTTTACTTTATAACCATCCAACTTCATTACCCTACTTCACTACAACTCCAACCAACCCACTTCCATACTTGCAGCCCTGTCACCACCATCTGACATCAACATATTGCAGCAAGCATCATTCATCAATACAAACCACCAGTTTCAACCCACATCTACAACCATTTAACAAACACATTGCTACTACACCTCTCACTCCACACCTAACTACTCCAACACCACTAACAAAACTTCCATACAAAACTGCACCCCTCTTCTGCACTGTTACATTCATTGACCTACCACCTCCAAACCAAAAGTGAATATCACCCATCTCCCCTATCTCCTTTACATTCAGACTACTGTTTATATACAAACATCCACTTCCCTCCCATCTCCTCAATCACTCAAAAACTTGTTCGAACAGCTAAATGTCTATTGAGTTAGAAAATAGCCGAACGAATTTTGAAATGAAAATTAACCGCAAGCGCACGGTGTACGATTGTAGCACGTATGCGAGTACGGGTCGATCCACAGGGAATTGTTTAGATTTTGAAATTCTATTCAATTAAATTAAACCAAAGTCGAGGGATTGTTAACTAACTAAAAAAAAGTAAAAACAAACTAAAACTAAGGAGAATAAAAATATGAGATTAAAGAGCAATTTAGAGGCAAATCCCCTCACGTGATCACATAAATCAACATAATGAAATTATGATCTCTTTTTGGTCATTTGTGAGTTTAGTTGATGCATTTATCATAAGCATGGCCTAATTGTGTTATTAATTAACACACTTAAACCATCAAACTTTAATGCACCATATAACCCACTTACTAACTTTAATGAAAATGACATGAAATTAAAAGTAGAATCTATTTTAAGCAAGGCTTATTAACTATTGAATTAGAAACATAAAACAGCAAATTTTGATTCTAAATCCACTTCCATTACCATGATCATATGTAGATGAAGAGGTAATTAGTGATTCATATGACTAAGCATAGCCTATTTGTTTTGAACAACATAAGCTATCAAACTCAATATTAAACAAAAAATCACACAAACATCTAACTTTCCATTAAGCTCAAAAGAGACATAAATGAAAAATTATTTTGCATCTACATGATTCAAGAGAGCTTCATTACCTCTAAATTGAAGGGGTTTAGCCTCTTATATTTGTTATAATATCAACAAATGTAGAAAGCAACATGAAACAAGAAGAAAAGAAAAATGCAAGCTAATGAAAGTAAATTGAGAGCTACTATACTTGCATAAATATGAAGAGCATGAAATAATAAAAGAAAAGAGGCTAAGAAGCCATTTTTATTTCTACACTAAAGATTACAACTTGCATAGAAATAAAATAAAACTAAATTAAAACCTAACTAAGAAGAAGGTGGAGGCTAAGAGGAAGAGAGCCTAAGAGAGAAGAGAGGATTACATGAAGCATAAGGGGTATTTATAAATGTATGTAACCCTAATCCACTTTTTTGGGGAATGCCCAAAATACCCCCTTAGGAAGTGTGTTGGCCAAGTAATCATTAGCATCATATAATCATCAATTAAGTGTGCATGAAGATTTAATGGCCTTTTAGCATGTGCATTAGCTCCTAAGTTTACATTAAGGTAGGTGGGTAAGTGGGGTCCTCCATGATCATCACTTTGAATTATTTCCATCTCCATTCCTTTGTATCTTCTATATGCATGCATATATCTTCATGAAACCACTTGTATATGAAGCCAAATTCCTATAAAATAATATAGAAATTTCCAATTAAATTTTCTCAAAATAATATATGCACAAAAATGACCATTTTGCCCCTTTATGAAGATGAATATGTGACGTTTTGAAAATAATTTGAATTTTGGTTTAAACATGTGAAAATACCCAATATGATCATTTATTTAATTTAATTAGGTTAAATATGGTGGTAAAAATATGCACATTTACATGCACATCACCTACTTTGATTTGCACCTTGTTTCTCAACTTATATATTTTGCTTTGGAACAAGTTGCTTTGGAACTTATATGTGCAACTTATATGTGCAACTTATATATAAGTTCCAAAGCAACTCGAATATGATTTGAGTGGATGATGATCAGGTCATAGAGTGGTGGAGGTCGGCCAAGGGCTGGATGAAGGTGGAGCCGATCTACAAAGTTGAGAAACAAGGTGCAAATCAAAGTAGAAGATAGATAAAATACCGCCACTTCTTCCACCACCACCACCTCAGATCTAACCACCACCCTCTGCCATAACAGCCACCACCACCTGGACCTCTGGCCATGTAACGACCCGTATTTTTACGGATCGACAAGTTCGTCAAAATCTGGAATTTTAGCATTTTCAAGTCATTTCAAATTTTAGGCATAATTTTTCTAAGTCCTAGGTCGTGAACGACCTAAGAGATAAGTCGTGACCAACTTAAGAAGGAAAGGCGACCTAAGGTTTGAGTTAAGTCGTATATTGAGGCTTAGGTTGTTTGGAGCTTAGGTCGTATAACAGTTAAGTCGTAGACGACTTATGGGGGTTGGCGACCTAGGGAAGAAGGGTAGTGGTTTAGGTCGTAGACGACCTAAGAGGTAGCGCGACCTAAGGAGACTAGTATTTTGGAGCGACCTATAAGATGTTAGCGAACTAAGAGTTAGCGAGTTAACAACCCAGTATTTAGCGACCTAGTAGTTAGCGTGTTTGAGCAGTTAGGTCGTAGACGACTTAAGGAGTTAAGTCGAACGAGTTAAGTCGTAAGTCTGTTAGGTCGCGAGGTAGTGTGCCTGTGTTAAGTCGTTGGGTTGCTGTAGCATGTGTTTTGATAAGTCGTAAGCGTTAGGTCGCTGGGTTTTTGCCTAAGCGTTAGGTCGTGAGTGACTTAGTAGTTGTTAAGTCGCGAGCGACTTAAGAGTTGATCTGTTATGTCGTAGCCTACGTGTTAAGTCGTAGATGACTTAGGGGCATAACTGTTAAGTCGTAAGTCGTATCTTCTGTTAGGACGCGCATATTAGTTAAGTCGTAGGTCGACTTAATAGTTAGGTCGTATGCGTGTGAGTGTTAGGTCGCGTATGGGCTTAATAGTTAGGTCGTTGAGGTGTTACCTGGTTAGGTCGTAGGGTTTTGTTAAGTCGTAGGTTGGTAGGGCTTAGGTCGGAAGGTTATAAGTCGGAGACGACTTATGGAGATAGCCGAGTTACGACTTAAGGAAATTTCTGCTATAAATAGGAAGGGTTTTTCTCACTTTTTGGGATCCGGATTTTGAAGCGATGAAGTGCTGCCATTTTGAGAGCTCGACTTCTACACTTCTTCACTTCTTTTCTCCACTCTAATCTAGTGATTCCATCCATCCAAGTTGAAGATCAAATTGAAGATTCAAGAGCTTAGATTGAAGATCTTCATCCATCGAAGAGAGAATTCATCGTTTGAAGCGGATTCGTGATAGATCAAGCTTGATCCTTTGCTGTCCAGATCTGAAGCGTGTTGTTTTGGGGTTGTTTAGGTGATTTGGTGAGTGGTGATTATCTCTCACACGGATCCAAAGGAGTATATCGGATTGTTGGCTTGATTTGGTGTTTAAAATAGTAATTTCCATGCATTTTCTTCATCCTAAGTGTAGATTCATGTAGATCCATTGTTCATGATGATTTGACAACCATTTTACTAAGTGTTAACCTATGCAAGTTCATTCTTCAAGATTTTATAGATATTTCTCATGTTTTCATGCTTGTTAGACTTTCAACTCTTTAATTACGAAATTGCCATTATTGTGATAATTTTCTACTTAGATCATATTTGAATGCTTGATTGTTTGGATTAATGTTTGACTTGGTTGGTTGCTATGAATTAGATGATTGATTATTTGATTTAGACCGAAGTTGATTCAAAAGCTAAGGGAAAGGCTCTTGAATTGGGAAAGCTGCTCATGGCATATGTAGCGGGATGATGAAGCTCTTATGCATAGATTTGAGGATGTGATGTTGAGATGAGGCTTTGCGAGGATGTAATGAAGCGAGGCATCATGTGATGAAGACTTGGTCTAATCTAAACGGGATCATTCCAAGCATGTTGATAACTCGGTGAATGGTTCGAGTTGAAGGATAATGGATGGATATGAGAATGGTCGTAAAGGAGGATGACTAGGAGGCTTGGGTCTCATCGTTGTTGAAGGTTCTAGCATGCTCTAAGAAAGAGTACGTTTAGGCAGATTCAATAGTCCCAACGACCAACTGTTGATGGTCGAGTACTCTGGGTAGATTCGATAGTCCTAGGCAAGGGTCATGATGACGTGCGGGAGTTATGTCTAGAACCGGGGTTACCATTAGCCCTTGACGGACGGCTGAAAGAATGTGTCGGTCATTCAATTAACGGTGATACCGAAGCAATGATAACAGTGATAGCCAGAGTCATGGATGTTTGGTTGTATCGTCATTCGGTCTCAAGAGCGGTATTTTCTGGGTGCTTATCTGATCTTGGTTTAGGCCTTGGGGGTTTGTACTTGGAAAACATCGCCCTTGACTCGAGTGATAATTGCTTTACTTTAAATTGTATGCTCTGCTATGTTCGTTTCTGCTTAGTGTGTGTTTGGGGGCTATCACTGTAAAAAGAGGTTGGAGTGGGAGGGTTGTATTCCTATTCCTTTTCCTTTATGCTCTTTTGGTATGTTGATTGTTAATTTACTGTTCACTAAGACTATTGTCTGACTCAAGGCTTTATGTTTTAATTCTTATCGCCTTGGGCTGTTCGTCCATTTTGGGACGGGCAGACTAGGTAGCAGGTGACAGGTGCTATTCTTGCTTTCCACGGTGTTGATATCGAAGTCGAGCTGGAGTATTGCATATTGTTTCTTTATTACTATATGTACTGGATGTTTCGTTGCTTTGTAATCTCTGAGTGATGTAGTGAGGCTTGTTGTATTGACTATCCTGATGCTTGTATTCAACTATTATGAAGTTTTATATGATGTCATTTTGTTCTTTAAAGCTTCCCTATACATATGTTCTATTGTATTTTATCCATGCGCTGTGAGTAATACGATAGATTCTGCTGTTTTAATCTACCCTGACAATCGTCCATGGCTACCTGGCACACTTTGCAGTGCACTATCTCTAGGTTTAAGTGCAGGGGTCATGGGTAGTCGTCACATTTGGTATCAGAGCTTTGGTTAATCGATTTTACCCAACGCTCACTGATGTAACTACGTATAAGAGACGTAATTGTATTTTGATGGATGATAACTATATATAATATAGTAACTTAGTAGAGTTTGAGTCCTTTATGTAGTTGTTTCTCTAGAAGTTCTGATCATTCCTTTTTGTAGATATTGAGAATGAGTCGAAGAGGGAGACCAGCTGCTAGGGAAGGTCGTGCTACTGAAGGGACTGCTGATTATGCAGCTATGTTCGAAGCTATGATGACTTCGATCATGAGAAGGATACCAGTTCCGGGGGCAGCAGTTGATGTTGGAGTTCAAATCCAAACTCCAAAACCAGTGGATTTTGCTAAGTTGTGCAAGGATTATACTGCTCTTGGAGGGAAGGTTTTCTTAGGAACAGATTCAACTATCGAAGTCCAGAGATGGATAGATGCTTGTAGAAGGATCTTTGGTGATTTGGGAATTGATGATGCAACTAAGAGGAAGTTGGCATCAAGGCAGCTTCAAGGGAGAGCTTCTGATTGGTGGAACTCTATTACCATCAATACTCCGGAGGAAGAGATTACTTGGGAGCAATTCCAAGTCAGATTTGAGGCTAAGTTCATTTCTACAGCTCAGAAGTCTGTTCTGTTCAAGAAGTTCGTGGAGCTCAAGCAAGGTGGAAGACCAGTTCTTGAGTATGTTTCAGAGTTTGAAGCTTTGTCCAAGTATGCCCGGTCGTATATCGAATCTGCATATCATAAGAATGAGAAGTTTGTGACAGGCTTGGACAGTTATCTTGGGAGACAGTTGGTGGATCATTTGGACGATTCGTTTGAGAAGCTTGTGGAGAAAGCTCTCAGGCATGAGAGTCTGTTTCCTAAGGAAGGATCTGTTGTTGCTGTGACCAGGGAAGAGTCTAAACCCCAGCAGGGTGGAAACAAGAAGAGGAAGCAGCAACAGCAGAAGGGTAAGGATGGCCAGAAGAAGCCGAAAGGCGAAGTGACTTGCTACAATTGTCAGCAGAAGGGCCATTTCTCGAAGGATTGTAGGAATCCGAAGGCACCGATGAAGTGTCACAACTGTGACAAGCCGGGGCATTTCAGGAAGAATTGTCCAGAGCCGAGGAGGGATAAGCAGATTGTGCAAGCTTATGCTTTGGGAGCTGTTCCGTCGTCTTCGAAAGCTCCTACCGCTGAAGAGAAAGGAAAGAGTGTGGTTGTTCAAGGTACTCTTTTCCTATGTAGTGTTCCAGTTAGAGTTCTGTTTGATACTGGAGCGTCGCATTCGTTTGTTTGAAGTGAACTTGTAGGCCGGTTGGGTTTGGAACCAGATATTGTTGATAGGCCATTGGTTGTGACTAATCCAGTTGGGGGTTCGTCCTGTTTGTGTATGTTATGCCGTGGTCTAGTCGTATCGAGTCATGATTGCTCTTTTGTTTGTGATTGCTTTGTTCTGAACTTTGCGGGGTTCGGAATTATTTTGGGTATGGACTGGCTTAGGAAGTATGCGGCAAAGGTTGATTGCGAGAGGTTGGAAGTGACAGTCGAGAATGTGGAGGGGCGAAAGATTATGATACGATGTAAGCATGAAGAAGGCGTCTTCATGAGCTTCATGTATTCGCTGGTTGTTCCACGGGATGAACTGTCATCAGTGCCGATCGCTAATGGATTCGAGGATGTCTTTGACGAAGTCAAAGGGTTGCCGCCGCATAGAGAGATCGAGTTTCGTATAGATCTAGTTGAAGGAGCCAGACCTGTTGTGATGCCTCTTAGGCGGATGGCGCCTAAGGAACAACAAGAGTTGAGGGTGCAAGTTGATGATCTTTTACAGAAAGGATTCATTCGGCGTAGTGTGTCCGAATGGGGTGCACCAGTTGTGTTTGTAACCAAAGCAGATGGATCGCTGAGGTTGTGTGTGGATTATCGTGAGCTGAATAAGGTGACTAAGAAGAACAAGTATCCATTGCCAAGAATAGATGACTTGTTTGATCAGCTTCACGAAGCAAATGTGTTTTCTCAGATGGATTTGGCAATGGGATTTCACCAGTTGAGAGTGGCTAAGGATAGTGTGCCGAAGACTGCTTTTAGGACACCATCCGGTTTCTTTGAGTGGCTGGTAATGCCGTTTGGATTGACTAACGCGCCAGCATATTTTGTGGATCTTATAAATAGAGTGTTCAGAGATCAGTTGAACAAGTTTGTACTTGTGTTCGTGGATGATATTCTGATTTATTCCAGAACTGAAGAAGAGCACAAGACGCACTTGCGTATTGTTTTGGAAATCTTGCGGAAACATCAGCTGAAGGCTAAGTTTTCGAAGTGTCACTTCTGGAAGAGTGAAGTGAGGTTCTTAGGCCATGTGATTTCTGGAAGTGGAATAGCGGTTGATCCCGCTAAGGTGGCAGCAATCCAGGATTAGGTTAGACCTAAGAATGCATCTGATGTGAGAAGTTTTCTTGGATTAGCAAGATATTATCGACGGTTTATCAAAGACTTCTCCAAGATAGCTGCACCGTTAACAGGATTGACGAAGAAGAACCAAGTGTTCAGATGGGAAGCTAAGTGTGAGCAAGCTTTCGGAATCCTGAAAGAGAGATTGACAAGTGCTCCTGTTTTGACTATTCCAAGTGGGAATGATGAGATGGTGGTTTACACCGACGCATGTGGTACTGGACTTGGAGCAGTGCTGATGCAGAAGGATAAAGTTGTTGCGTATGCCAGTCGACAACTGAAGCCACATGAAAGGAATTACCCGACTCATGATTTGGAGTTAGCGGCGATTGTTTTTGCTCTGAAGATGTGGAGACATTTTCTATTGGGAGTTCGATTTGAGTTGTTTACAGATCATAAGTCGTTGAAGTATCTTTTCTCCAAAAGGATTTGAATCTTCGGCAGCAACGTTGGCTAGAGTTTTTGGCATCATATGATTTTGGTATAGCTTATACTCCGGGAAAGGGTAACGCAGTTGCAGATGCGTTAAGTCGAAGACATGCAGGATTGGGAGCCATGTTTTTGGAATGGAAGAATCTCGGGTATTTAGCTGGATTTGACTTCAGGCCCAGATGCGAATTGGAACCTGAGATGTTGGCAAACTTATCGATAAGACCGACTCTTGTGGAGAGAATTGGCAAGAGTCAGAAGCGAGATGATAAGCTTGTCAAGATTATCCGTGATTTGGAATCTGGATTGGAACCAGAAAAGGATAAAGGATTCGAGGTCGATCGAGAGGGTTGGCTTCGGAAGCAAGGACGACTAGTTGTTCCCGATATAGATGAATTGAGGAGTGAAGTTCTAAAGGAAAGTCACCACTCAAAGTTGACAATTCATCCAGGTGGAAATAAGATGTATCGGGATATGAAGAGAACCTACTACTGGGAAGGTATGAAGAAGGATGTTGGAAATTTTATTTCCAAATGTATGAATTGCCAGTTGGTAAAAGCCGAGCAGAAGAAGCCAAGTGGATTGCTTCAGCCATTAGAAGTTCCTACATGGAAGTGGGAGCAAGTGTCGATGGATTTTATTGATGGGCTACCTAGAACAAGAACGGGAAATGAACGGATTTGGGTCATCGTAGATCGTCTGACTAAGAGTGCAAGATTCATTCCTATTCGATCGACTAGGACTGCATCAAAGTTGGCGGAGTTGTATGTTAAGTGGATAGTTCGATTCCATGGTATTCCGAAGAGTATAGTGAGTGATCGAGATCCATTGTTCACTAGTGGATTTTGGAAGAGCTTCCAGGAAGTTTTGGGAACCGAGTTGTGTTTGAGTACAGCTTATCACCCTCAAACAGATGGTCAGACCGAGAGAGCCAACCGAGTTTTGGAAGATCTCCTCAGAGCTTGTGTTTTGGATTTCGGAGGATCATGGGAGGATCATCTTCATTTGGTGGAGTTTTCATACAACAACAGTTACCAGTCAAGTATTGGTATGGCACCGTATGAGGCATTGTATGGAAGACCGTGTAACTCTCTGACGTGTTGGATAGAAACTGGAGAAAAGTTGATACTTGGGCCAGAGATGATTCGTCAGACTTCAGATTGCATAGAGATCATTCGGCAACGAATGAAGGCAGCTCAAGATCGTCAGAAAAGTTATGTCGATAAACGTCGTAAGGATTTGGAATTTGACGTTGGTGATATGGTTTTTGTGAAGATTTCTCCACTGAAGAATGTTATTCGATTCGGGAAGAAAGGAAAATTGACTCCGAGATTTGTTGGACCATTCCCGATTATCGAGCGAATTGGAAAGCTCGCTTATAGATTGGAATTACCGGAGAAGATGTCGGGTGTGCACAATGTTTTTCACGTATCGTATCTACGGAAGTACGTGCATGACTCGAATACGGTGGTTTCTGCTGATAGCTGTGAAGATTTCGAAGTTGATCCAGTCGATAGAAGACCTCGTAAGCCGCTTCGTGTTGTGGAAACCGACACGAAACAGCTTAGGAGGAAGGTAGTTAAGTTGCTCAAGATACAATGGAGTGACGATGATAACGACTGTACGTGGGAGGTGGAAGAGAGGATGAAAGCAGCTCATCCCGAACTCTTCAAGGTATGGCCCTAAGGTGTCGTATCATCTAACAACATTGTAACTTGTTCTAAGTTTTAGAATTCTGCATGCTAAGCTAGAATTGGATGCATGGTTGGCTGATTGCTATGGATGGTAGGCATGCAGAATAGTCTTTGATTGTTTTGTTTATTTGGAATTTCGGGGGCGAAATTCCTAAGGGGGAGAGAATGTAACGACCCGTATTTTTACGGATCGACAAGTTCGTCAAAATCTGGAATTTTAGCATTTTCAAGTCATTTCAGATTTTAGGCATAATTTTTCTAAGTCCTAGGTCGTGAACGACCTAAGAGATAAGTCGTGACCAACTTAAGAAGGAAAGGCGACCTAAGGTTTGAGTTAAGTCGTATATTAAGGCTTAGGTTGTTTGGAGCTTAGGTCGTATAACAGTTAAGTCGTAGACGACTTATGGGGGTTGGCGACCTAGGGAAGAAGGGTAGTGGTTTAGGTCGTAGACGACCTAAGAGGTAGCGCGACCTAAGGAGACTAGTATTTTGGAGCGACCTATAAGATGTTAGCGACCTAAGAGTTAGCGAGTTAACAACCCAGTATTTAGCGACCTAGTAGTAAGCGTGTTTGAGCAGTTAGGTCGTAGACGACTTAAGGAGTTAAGTCGAACGAGTTAAGTCGTAAGTCTGTTAGGTTGCGAGGTAGTGTGCCTGTGTTAAGTCGTTGGGTTGCTGTAGCATGTGTTTTGATAAGTCGTAAGCGTTAGGTCGCTGGGTTTTTGCCTAAGCGTTAGGTCGTGAGCGACTTAGTAGTTGTTAAGTCGCGAGCGACTTAAGAGTTGATCTGTTATGTCGTAGCCTACGTGTTAAGTCGTAGACGACTTAGGGGCATAACTGTTAAGTCGTAAGTCGTATCTTCTGTTAGGACGCGCATATTAGTTAAGTCGTAGGTCGACTTAATAGTTAGGTCGTATGCGCGTGAGTGTTAGGTCGCGTATGGGCTTAATAGTTAGGTCGTTGAGGTGTTATCTGGTTAGGTCATAGGGTTTTGTTAAGTCGTAGGTCGGTGGGGCTTAGGTCGGAAGGTTATAAGTCGGAGACGAATTAAGGAGATAGCCGAGTTACGACTTAAGGAAATTTCTGCTATAAATAGGAAGGGTTTTTCTCACTTTTTGGGATCCGGATTTCGAAGCGACGAAGTGCTGCCATTTTGAGAGCTCGACTTCTACACTTCTTCACTTCTTTTCTCCACTCTAATCTAGTGATTCCATCCATCCAAGTTGAAGATCAAATTGAAGACTCAAGAGCTTAGATTGAAGATCTTCATCCATCGAAGAGAGAATTCATCGTTTGAAGCGGATTCGTGATAGATCAAGCTTGATCCTTTGCTGTCCAGATCTGAAGCGTGTTGTTTTGGGGTTGTTTAGGTGATTTGGTGAGTGGTGATTATCTCTCACACGGATCCAAAGGAGTATATCGGATTGTTGGCTTGATTTGGTGTTTAAAATAGTAATTTCCATGCATTTGCTTCATCCTAAGTGTAGATTCATGTAGATCCATTGTTCATGATGATTTGACAACCATTTTACTAAGTGTTAACCTATGCAAGTTCATTCTTCAAGATTTTATAGATATTTCTCATGTTTTCATGCTTGTTAGACTTGCAACTCTTTAATTACGAAATTGCCATTATTGTGATAATTTTCTACTTAGATCATATTTGAATGCTTGATTGTTTGGATTAATGTTTGACTTGGTTGGTTGCTATGAATTAGATGATTGATGATTTGATTTAGACCGAAGACGATTCAAAAGCTAAGGGAAAGGCTCTTGAATTGGGAAAGCTGCTCGTGGCATATGTAGCGGGATGATGAAGCTCTTATGCATAGATTTGAGGATGTGATGTTGAGATGAGGCTTTGCGAGGATGTAATGAAGCGAGGCATCATGTGATGAAGACTTGGTCTAATCCAGACGGGATCATTCCAAGCATGTTGATAACTCGGTGAATGGTTCGAGTTGAAGGATAATGGATGGATATGAGAATGGTCGTAAAGGAGGATGACTAGGAGGCTTGGGTCTCATCGTTGTTGAAGGTTCTAGCATGCTCTAAGCAAGAGTACGTTTGGGCAGATTCGATAGTCCCAACGACCAACTGTTGATGGTCGAGTACTCTGGGCAGATTCGATAGTCCTAGGCACGGGTCACGATGACGTGCGGGAGTTATGTCTAGAACCGGGGTTACCATTAGCCCTTGACGGACGGCTGAAAGAATGTGCCGGTCATTCAATTAATGGTGATACCGAAGCAATGATAACAGTGATAGCCAGAGTCATGGATGTTTGGTTGTATCATCATTCGGTCTCAAGAGCGGTATTTTCTGAGTGCTTATCTGATCTTGGTTTAGGCCTTGGGGGTTTGTACTTGGAAAACATCGCCCTTGACTCGAGTGATAATTGCTTTACTTTAAATTGTATGCTCTGCTATGTTCGTTTCTGCTTAGTGTGTGTCTGGGGGCTATCACTGTAGAAAGAGGTTGGAGTGGGAGGGTTGTATTCCTATTCCTTTTCCTTTATGCTCTTTTGGTATGTTGATTGTTAATTTACTGCTCACTAAGACTGTTGTCTGACTCAAGGCTTTATGTTTTAATTCTTATCGCCTTGGGCTGTTCATCCATTTTGGGACGGGCAGACTAGGTAGCAGGTGACAGGTGCTGTTCTTGCTTTCCACGGTGTTGATATCGAAGACGAGCTGGAGTATTGCATATTGTTTCTTTATTACTATATGTACTGGATGTTCCGTTGCTTTGTAATCTCTGAGTGATGTAGTGAGGCTTGTTGTATTGACTATCCTGATGCTTGTATTCAACTATTATGAAGTTTTATATGATGTCATTTTTTTCTTTAAAGCTTCCCTATACATATGTTCTATTGTATTTTATCCATGCGCTGTGAGTAATACGATAGATTCTGCTGTTTTAATCTACCCTGACAATCGTCCATGGCTACCTGGCACACTTTGCAGCGCACTATCTCTAGGTTTAAGTGCAGGGGTCATGGGCGGTCGTCACAGGCCATGACCCTAGAGCCTATGGCCGAACCCTATTTGTAGCATTAAGTTGTTGAATTTGCCTTGTAGTGTTGTTCTTTTTCACCTATATATCTCCACACCAGAAAACAAGCTAGGCCGACCACACATTAATCCATGCCTTGGCCGTGCTATTTCAGTTCATAACTGAAGTATGTGAAGTTGAGAACAAGTGCAAAGCATTTGTCTTTGTTTTGGGCTTTGATTTCTAATGTTGTTTGGTGTTGTGTTGCTTTGGAACTTATATATTTTTATATTGTTTTGTTAAATGTATTCAAGGAAATTAATCTTTGGCTCTCCCATTCTCAAATCATATTCGAGTTGTCGGCCTTCGTAGTTTCTATGTTGTGTGCTTTGGTTGTCATCTCCAGCTTAAACAAGTGAGTAATTCTCACCAGACGATGTGTACTTATATAACTAGTAAACTGACACCATTTGAATCTGTAAAATTATATCATCCTGTTATAACTGTTATATTATGATCATATAATGCTCACCCTTGTTATTACACCTGTTATATCATTAGTTACTTTTATATGATGCTATTCTGTTCATTCATATCTGTTTATCATACTGCAAGTTCCCTGTTAGTATAGAAATCACTATGGGTTGAAATGATACATACCCGAACAGACTTTAGAATAGGAAAAAATCGTTATGGGCTGAAATGATAGGCCTGAACAGTTTTTATTTATTTTATTTAACTTGGGATTGCGGGTTTGAAATGATAGAACCCGGTTTTTCTTTGTAAATTACGGATTGAAATAATATATATTCGTATCACTTGACCTAGGCTAGAAAATTATATACAGACCCGTGGTTTATATATTTTTCTGAAATTTTTAAAATATTTTAAAAATGTAAATATTATGATATTTTGTTTTAAATTTTATTAGAATGATTTCTATAAAATATTAGTGATTTTCTACAAATTAAATAAGTGAATTAAGTAAATGGTAAAGTAGAATTTGAAATATAAGTTAATTTTGGAATTTATGATTTTGGTTATAAATGGAATTTATGTAAGGTAAGGAAATATGAAAAATTTGATTTAAAGATGAATTTAATGATTTTTATTAAGTAATAATAATTTTTAAAAGTGTTAATGATTTTGTATAAATTAAAATATGAAATAAATGAATGTTTAAGTTGAATTGTGTTGCTTAATTTGGGAAATTGTGAATTTTGTTAAAAGTGAAATTTTAATTAAGTAAAATAAATGGAAATAAGTTATATTTTTGAAATTTAAACTTAGTTGTTAAGTTAAGAATTTATTTAAAGAAATGAAAATTTAATTGTTATTTAATTTGATTTTTGTATGGAAATTTGACTTTATAAAATCATAGAAATAAAGGTATTTAAATGATTGTTTTAAAATGTGAAAATATATGATTTTATAAGTTAAAATGATTTATATTAAAAGTTAATTATGTTTGAAATTGTAAATAAAACTCTGAATTTGATTTGACAACATTTTTGAAATGTAATTACAACATTGGAAAATGCTGTAGTTGTTTTAAATGAACCAAATAGCAAATTTTAACTAAGGGTTATTATAGCACTTTGTTAGTGCTATAGTTGTTAAATTTAACTAAAATTTTAATTGAAACTAAATTAAGATATTACAACATTTAAATGTTGTCTTTTGTTAATGAACTATTTTAAAACATAACATTTCATAGCATTTTCTAAGTGCTGCGAAAGTTGAATTTTCTTTGTTTAATAAATTAAAATGAATAAATGATCTTTGAAAAAGATTAAATTTTGGAAATTAAATATTTAATTATTAAATATAATGAATTGACTTTAAATGATTTAAATGGAATAGTTGATTTGGGAAATACAACTATTTTGAAATGTGATTAAATGGTATTTAAATTTAAATTAAATAACTGATGTTTTGAAATGATATTTCGATATTTTGAAATGAATTTGAAATGATATTAAATCTTGGAATGAATAATTGAAGTTTATATTAGTATGAAAAATATTTGGTTTACTTGTAATTTGAATCTATTTAAAAGATATTGGACTAATGAAATATAGGATATTAAAGCTTTGGAATTTATTTCATAATTTGAATAGTTATTTTGTGGATTAAATCTATATTTGAAATTTATAAGATTTGAAGTGGTCTATGGAAATTTAATTGAAATAAATGATTGAATTGAATTGAAACTTTGGAAATTGAATACTTGACTTGAAATGATAATAAATGAATGATATCTTTAAATTTAAAAAGTATTTAAAGTTGAATATTTAGATTTGAAATCAAATGATATTTTGATATATTAAAATGATTTGAAATGAAGTTTGGAAAGATATGATATTTTGATATATTGAAATGATTTGAAATTAAGTTTTGAAATGATATGATATTTTAAATATATTGAAATGGTTTAGAATTGATTTAATCTTTATTTTGATAAAGATTTGGATTTGAAATGATATTCAATTTTGAAGTATAAAATATTATTTTAAAATTATAACCACGGGTTATAATAACGATTGGTTGTTAAAGAGACCGGGATCGGATATGGATATACTCTCTGTCGATACCGAAAACCACTTTAACAACTGTGTACGCTGTGGAGTTTCCAGAATGAAGTAGGATGGTGGTGATGATCCTAAGGTATATACGTGGACCCAACTCCCGTGAGTTGGCATAAGGTGGCTAAAACATGAGCGATTGATGGACCAAGGAGGTAGCACCTCTGATCGGACACACTTCTTCGATACCATTCTATTACTTGTGATTGATTTGGTGCGCACCCTTGATTTGGGAGTGTTGTTCGAGGTGGGCGGTAGTGGATGCTATGCGTCACCACCAGTCTGGATGCGTAATTGGTATATCTACCCTGGCATTGCCTAGTTGTGCCGTGTCACCTACCATATCGAGCTTTACTACGGGTTTCTATTTGTGTCGTACCTATGGAGTATCTTCTTGTAGCCTCTCGGGGTATGCAGGTACTGTATAGACTATTGGCACTATTATGTGTTAAGGGCTATATGGGTAACCCCTTAATGCTATTTAAATGTATGTTTATTTTATGATTAGACATTATTATAATAGCGAATATTACTACATAGTAGATAGTTTAACGGATCCTTAAAGAATGGGCGATCCCAAGCATTCTTTAAGTTACTTGTACCTTTATTACAGTTCACTTGAGTTGGTTTACATTGTATAAGTATGTATGTCCTGACTCGAGTGTTTGTATTTTTATTTACGCTCGGGTCAGCCTGAGTATTCACAGATTTGGATTCCACCTTCTGGAGATTCAAATCGTTGGAGATTATCTGCTTACCTAGTTTTATCTATCTCAGTTCTATTGTTCTATTCAGCTTGTACTTGGTTATCATATTGAAACTTCTGTTGTACTTTATTTCTTTTATTGTATCTTATTTAACTTTGATATATTTACATAGTAGCTTCATGAACTACTATTTCTTTTACTTCCGCTGCACTTCTTACTCTGTGTCTGTGATATGTGATTATTTATTTACTGTATATTCTGAGATTTGCCAAATTTTATTTACAACGCAGTATTTTGAGCAATTCAAGTCCGACATGTGCGGATGCGAATGGTTGAAAATATCGGGTCGTTACAAATGATGTGATGTGATGGTTTACTGTTGTTGGAGAATAGTTGTTGATGTGCAGTTGAAGCAGTGTGATGATGTTGTGGATGTGATTCTAGAAAGGAGATAGTTGTGATCGACACTGTTGTGTGGAGTGATAGGAAGTTTGTGGAGTGATGATTTGTACTGGTGGAAGTGAGCAAAATGTTTTTGTGATTGCACAGTATTTGATTGCACAGTATGTTGATGGTGGAAGTGAGCAAAATGTTCTGGTGTAAATCAGGCAGATGTTGATGGCTGTGAGCAAAATGTTTGGTGATTGCACAGTATGTCGATGTTGAAGTTGTTGAGAAAGTGAAGATATATGGAAGGTAATAGAGTGTGATGTGCACAGAATGAATGTTGATGGCTGTACACTGTGAAGGAAGATGTTGATCAGATGGCTGCTCTTTGGAGTGAAAGGTGACAGAGTTTAGAAGTTTTTGAAGGGTTTTTATCTTGGAGTTTTTTTGTATGAATGCAACAGTTCAGAAGTTTTTTGTTTGAGAACGGTTTATTTATGGCAGTGTTTTTTTTGGCCTGACAATAGTGATGTAGAGGAGCAGTTGAGAATGTTTGAGGTAGAGAAGGTGCAGACAGTAGTGTTTGGTCATTGAACTTTGTATGATTGGGTGGTTAGGAATTGTATGTAGGTGACAGTTTGATGACTGTATGGATGAACTTTGTGGCTGCTGCAGTAATGTGCATGTGATATGTAGAGTTTGATATGCAGTCATATCATTGAGGGGTTGTGGTTGTATGTAAGGGATGGAGAAATGATTTGGGGAGAACTGTAGTGGTTGTTGCACTGTTGATATAATATGATGTGGTAGCGTGGAGTAAGGAGCAGTATTATGTTGAGTGCTTTAGTATAACTGCTGTGTGTGGTGACTTTGCTTTTTGGAGTTGATGGTCAGTAGAAGTGGCTGTTTCGAATTGGTGGTGATGTTGTGATGTCGTGCAATTTGTGGTATTTCAGGCCTAAGGGAGATGCACAGAGGGGAGTTGAAGTGGAAGGAATGGTGGCAGAGGGTGGTTCGAGATGTGTTATGGCAAAAACAATGAAGCTTGATCAGTATATTGCAGTTTTAGGTGGAAAGCGGGGTAGTTGTCGTGGTAGCAGTGGGTATTGTGTTTGTGGATTGTGAGCTTTGGTGATGTATGGAAATGAGTTAGATGATGCTCGTTGTTGTATATGAGACAACGAAGTGGGGAAATTGTCGGGGGAGTATGACAGAGGTGTACGTTGGTGGATGCAAGAAGACAATGCTATGTGCTGGTTGATGTCAGTGCAGTTTGCTGAACTATTGGTGGCTGGCTGTTGGTGGTGGGTATGAAGGAAATGCAATTGTGCAAAGAAATACAAATGTGCACAGAAATGCAAATGTGCACAGGGATGTAAATGCAAAGTGATAATGTAAATTTGTAGAAAAGGAAATTTGTACAAAGAAAATTGTAAGTGAAAATAAAATGGAATTTTTTTTCTTTTTCAATCGCATTTGTGTTCTCTTTTTTTCTTTTTTGATAATAGCAATGAAAATGCAATACAAATAGAAAATAACAATCACACAAACAAAAATGGAAACGACAAAGACACAACACAGACCTTTTTTTTTAAATGCAAACAAACACACAAAAATCAAACAAAAATAATTCGAAGAATAAAAAATTAAAATAAAGACTATTCCCCGGCAACGGCGCCAAAAACTTGTTCAGACGGCTAAATGTCTATTGAGTTAGAAAATAGCGGAACGAATTTTGAAATAAAAATTAACCGCAAGCGCACGGTGTATGATTGCACATATGCGAGTACGGATCGATCCACAGGGTGTTGTTTAGATTTTGAAATCATATTCAATCAAACTAAACCAAAGTCGAGGGATTGTTAACTAACTAAAAAAAAGTAAAAACAAACGAAAACTAAAGAGAATAAAAATATGCGATTAAAGAGCAATTTAGAGGCAAATCCCCTCTCATGATCACATAAATCAACATAATGAAATTATGATCTATTTTTGGTCATTTGTGAGTTTAGTTGATGCAATTATCATAAGCATGGCCTAATTGTGTTATTAATTAACACACTTAAACCATCAAACTTTAATGCACCATCTAACCCACTTGCTAACTTTAATGAAAATGACATGAAATTAAAAGTAGAATCTATTTTAAGCATGGCTTATTAACTATTGAATTAGAAACATAAACCATCAAATTTTGATTCTAAATCCACTTCCATTACCATGATCATATGTAGATGAAGAGGTAATTAGTGATTCATATGACTAAGCATAGCCTATTTGTTTTGAACAACATAAGCTATCAAACTCAATATTAAACACAAAATCACACAAACATCTAACTTCCATTAAGCGCAAAAGAGACATAAATGAAAATTTATGTTGCATCTACATGATTCAAGAGAGATTCATTACCCCTAAATTGAAGGGGTTTAGCCTCTCATATTTGTTATAATATCAACAAATGTATAAAGTAACATGAAACAAGAAGAAAAGAAAAATGCAAGCTAATGAAAGTAAATTGAGAGCTACTCTACTTGCATAAATATGAAGAGCATGAAATAAAAAGACATAAAAGAAAATTGCATAAAAGAAAAGAGGCTAAGAAGCCATTTTTATTTCTACACTAAAGATTACAACTTGCATAGAAATAAAATAAAACTAAATTAAAACCTAACTAAGAAGAAGGTGGAGGCTAAGAGGAAGAGAGCCTAAGAGAGAAGAGAGGATTACATGAAGCATAAGAGGTATTTATACATGTACGAAACCCTAATCCACTTTTTTGGGGAATGCCCAAAATACCCCCTTAGGAAGTGTGGTGGCCAAGTAATCATTAGCATCATATAATCATCCATTAAGTATGCATGAAGATTTAATGGCCTTTTAGCATGTGCATTAGCTCCTAAGTGTACATTAAGGTAGGTGGGTAAGTGGGATCCTCCATGATCATCACTTTGAATTATTTCCATCTCCATTCCTTTGTATCTTCTCTATGCATGCATATATCTTCATGAAACCACTTGTATATGAAGCCAAATTCCTATTAAATAATATAGAAATTTCCAATTAAATTTTCTCAAAATAATATATGCACAATAATGACCATTTTGCCCCTATATGAAGATGAATATGTGACGTTTTGAAAATAATTTGAATTTTGGTTTAAACATGTGAAAATACCCAATATGATCATTTATTTAATTTAATTAGATTAAATATGGTGGTAAAAATATGCCCATTTACGTGTACATCAATTTTATTTAACTAACATAAGATGGTTTAGTATTCGTGAGTGGGTTAAATCACTCACCGTTGAAATCAAAAACCTAATATTAACGGCCGAGGATAGATTGATGATTACTGGCCAAAAGATGCATCAAATTGAAAAACGAATTGCTGAAGTAGATTGCGCTCGTCGAGAGCTTTCCAACGATATATGATATGACATAGTTTGAGGAGTTTGAATTTTGAAAGTTGGTTTGAAATTGAAATTGGGTATTTGAATTAGGAATTAGGGTTTCGGCCATTGGGAAGGAATGAAGGGGCAAAAATTTGTAGTACGTATAGAACTCAGAAATAGAGGCTGCTATGGTTAGAAAAAAATCTATTTATATACAGAGATAGATAAGAATGAATGGACATATCGAATTGGGTCGAAACGATAACAACGACCCGAAAAAACGCGTTTCGTTTTCAAAACGATAGTAGGTCATCCCATATATCGAAATATATGTTTTCGATATTTTTAAACTCAATGGAACTAGTTTCAAACCCAAATTCCATCGTATGCAGAAGTTAGCCTTTAAAATCGAATTATATTTATTTGAATTCTTTTAATTGATTTCTAGGCGTTTCGAGCTTGCACGGCCAAACGACAAGTTCGATCGCTACGAAACTTGAAATCCTATAATAATTCACTGTTACGGATCCGATGAAACTAGTTTCGTCAAAATCCGAGATAGTGGCCAAAATGGCTAATTTTCACGTTAATTAAATAATTTATCATTAAATTGATTTAATCAACTTTAAATTCAAATTTAAAAGTTAACAATTTTATCCTTCTTGATTATAATGAAACTAATAATATTTTAAAACACAAATTTTCAGGTTAATTCCATCATCTAAATATTACATTAATTTCCACGTTCAATTACAACGGTAATAAATTCTAGTTTATTATATTTTAAATTTCTATCAAATTCTATTATTTTGATTTACATGTCCTTTCTATTAACTCAACCATTACCTTGTGTGTTCATTTAACCTAAGTTTCCAAATTATCACATTCTTATTCTAAAGTTATCATCATTTACCATATTAATTATAATATTTCAATTGCATTAATTTCGTTGATTTCCAAATTAAATCCAAACATTAAATTTATTTCCTTATTTACAATTATAACCAAATTAACTTTACAATTATTTCAATTTATTGAGGTTACACTAAAATAGTTATCAATAACATCAAACCAACAATATAAAATTACATTCTAACCATCTTTTCCATTTGTAAATCATAAATTTTAATTTCTCACAATATTTAATTTCAAAATCTTATTTAATTTAATATTTTTGATTATCGAAAAAATACGGGTTGTTACACTCTCCCCCACTTAAAACTTTTCGTCCTCGAAAAGGAACAAGAAGGGATTAAGAACTTGATAAAAAATTTATTCAAAATAATCAATTTATAAACACTTTAAACTTACATAATTAAGTTTTTTAAATAAAATATATAAATTTATAAACAATTAAATCTTTCATATTCAAGTTTAATAAAAGTTTGAAAATATTTTCACTTTCACAAAAATTTTCTAAGTCCTAAATTTATGAATTTTTTTTGCAGAGTCTCCTTTGTACGGATAGGTCCGAAAAAATATAATATCAACAATTTCAATATATATATATATATATATATATATCATATTTCAATAGTAAAACATCCCAAACTACGGGAAAACAATAAAATATAGTTATAAAACCGTAATCTGAAAATGTACCTATTTGTCGGGCAAACAGACTTTATTTATGAAACCAAAAGCAGTAGCTATTGCTTCCATAAACCTATATTTCACTTATATAATCCAAAAAGTGAGAATTATGTACAAGAGAAATATTTAGTTGTTTCAGTTGGTAACAAAAGCAAATCATCACAAAACATATGCAAACAAAATAGTACAACAATTATATGTAATCAAAGTATCCATCATACACCCATAGCAATCAAACTAATGGCTTGTTTAGTTCAGAAACTTTCCATCGTACAAGGGTGATAAATAAACTATCAAGTGTATCCTACGCTCAACAGCCATAGATAATTACTTAATAGATTATTTATACAACCTTAAACAATTCGAAGTATCATTCCCAAACTTCCCATAAGCTAAACAAATACAAAATTTAAATATTATTTAAGTTTATTCGATTGGACGTTTCTTTTCATATCATTATTTACTTTTTATTTATTTTCATTCATTTCATATAATGATTACCTTTTGTTAATTTACATTCATTACTTACATAACTTATTTCCCATTCAATATTTGAAATCATCAATGAATCCATTATTACAGTATTACGTACATTTCATTGCAGTTTATTTCACATTTATTATTCACTTATGACCTTGATATCCATTTTAATATTAATATTCATAAATGAATCAATTCATACTTAACTTTCCTTACTTTTTTTTATTTCACACTTATTCCTTCATATATAGCATCATTTAATATTACATCTACTCATGAATAAATAAACATTAAATCTATTAATGAATCATTTCAACATTTTATTAAGTTTATAATTATCTACTTAAATAGTAATCACATTTGTCTTATTCGATTTAATTTGTTAAGCATTTCAAAACATTAACTCATGTTTATAACATTTCTTGTACATCTAAATTTCTCATTTATAAACATTTGTTCATTTTGAAGCATTTTGTTATTAAGATTTTGCTTGTATAAGATTCTATTACATATCCATATTAACATTTCAACTTTTAAACATTTCTGGTAAGTTATATATATGTTTTAGAATGTAATTGAGTCTTATACAAATTATCTTATTCATTCTAGTTAACAAAATGTTCAATAGTTCATATCTTCTAAATTTTTATTATCTTTAATTTACAAGTGGAAAATTTCCAATTCTTTACAGTTTCATCAATCACTTAGCTTCTACTTTCTTATTCTTTCATTTTTAGAAGTTTCCAACTATTAAAATTTCACTTTATTTCTACAACTGAAAATCATTAATTTAATAGGAACTTAAGAATTCAAATTCCGGATTCATTTTAAATCACTTTGAAATAATATACATACTCATATCTTTTATATATATCAAATCATATTTAGAAATTTAAAATTAAGATTTGTTTATCAAAACAAATGTGTAGTAAAGCTATACTATAGTGGTCTTCCCACTTTGAAACTCGAAAATGAATGTCGATGAGGCGGTCGTCATCACCGAAATCATTTTCCAATGACAGAAGAGGGGAGTACATAACTTATTTATTTTTAAAATTCCTTTAAAACATTTCTTTTAAATCGCATTGAAAATATTTATATCTGAAAATACTTCCAAATAATACTAATATTATATTCCAAAATCTTTTGAAAACAAATTTCAGAACCCCAAAACTTAAGTTCTCAAATTTCCAATTAAATTCATTTTATTTGTAAATCCTATTTTTGCAACCAATATTTATAAAATTTCACTTCCTAAAAAACATATAACATATAACTATATCCATTTTAAAATTATCCTTTTATATACAAAATATAATACTATGTAAAATAATTTCATTTACCTATATTTCAAAAACAATATTGTGTCGGTCTGCCCTATTAAGTGCTTAGAAATCCTTATCGATGCCATAGCGTCCTATGTACCGACTAGAATTTATAAATACTAAACAGAACAAATTAACGCAATATAAAAACATTTTTAGAACACTAACAATTACGCTCTCTCATATATATACACTCAGAAAAAATGATTCTAGGTTATTACTACCCTATCTCTAATGAGTCAAACCCCACAAATCTAAGGTTATTGCTAAACCAAAGCTCTGATACCAACTAAAACGACCCACCTTTTTGGACGGTTTAAATCAACAATAAACCACATATGTCAACTCAAACCATTCAAAAGGGAGGACTGTTAATGGGGTAAATAAGAAAATAAGAGAAAAGAAAGGAAAAACAAAACACAGAATCTCAGAGTATAATAATCAAATAAGTAGTTCATGAAGCTGTTTTACAAATAACATTTGATTACACTTTACAACACAGATCAGAGTTATACATACAACAGGAATAAATAAATGATGCAGCAGAACTACAAGATGCAGTGGAATAAATATAATAAATAGTAATAATATACTAAATCTTCGTCTTCGTCCTCCAGAAAGATAGTCTTCAATGATCTGAAATACTCAGCCTGACCCGAGCGTAATGAAAAGACAAAACACTCGAGTCAGAACTAAAAGATCTTATGTAAGTTAAATCAAAATAAGTAAATATGAGTGTAACGGCTTCAAAGATGTTTACGGTATTTTACATCTCTTGTCCAATGTCTAACATGTGTGCAATAACTTAAGAGATGTTTGGGATTCCATGAAATGACCCTCCTATTTCTACCCTAAATTTCATAAGGATTTTTTTTTCCATCAAAGAGAATTTTAATCAAATAGAAATCAAAATGCCATACAAGCTATTGACATAGTCACTTGTTTCTTTTTAAATAGGCAAATTAGGCAAAATCAGCAGTTCAAACGTCTAAATTCTTATGACAGGCGTCTAAACTTAATCTCCGACGTCTAACTAATTATGACAGACGGCTCAGAGGTCTAAAATTGAAACAGAGGGAAAAAGACATTTTGAACTGAATTCAGACATCTAATTTTTTTGTGACAGACGTCTATATTTAACCTCAGACGTCTAAATTATTATGACTGACGTCTAAGTTTAATCTCAGACGTCTAAATTATTTAGACTGACGTCTAAATTCGATTTCTATGTACATGCATATGCACATTCAATTTATATGTGTCTGGATGTCCACCTACATTCATTTACACTTTTATGTTTGATTTAAACTTCCTTTGAACTATCAGAGATGATATATAGATTGATCATTCATTACAAATACATTTTCCCAGGGTCATTTTCTTTTTCCAATAAACAAAATATATCCAGGATCAAAACAATTAACCAATATAAATATATCAGTACATTCACAAAGATAAGCACATACATGTGAGGATGCATATGCCTCTCTTGTTTGAATCAGAGTTCTGGAAAAACAAGAGGATATTGGATTGATTGAATTTAATCAATCCACACATAGTTTAGTGTTATATGTCCATGTTTGATTTTCTTCTTATAAAATCTGTCTGGAATTTAAAATGCATTTGGTTAAAATCTGAGTGAAATTCAGATTCCTATTACAAATACATAGGAAAAAGGTGTGTTAATATTTGCACAAAACATGTTTATGTGCGTATATAACTGCAACTATTTGGATCTGGCTTTGAACTCCCTTATTACAGATCCTTTCTTTATTTAAAAACAAGACATGAAACCTTTGTATGAAACAAGTTAAATTATGGGAACCTTGCAGTCATATAAAAACATTCAACCTATGCCTATTATCTCTTGTATACATATGCCATGGTAGAAAGATAAAACCATTTAATTTTTCTGAAAATCAACTATCCAGATTTTCCAAAACTAAAATCCTTTCTAAAGACTCAAGATTGACTAATACATTTATAAAATATAATCATTTAATTTAAACATGGTGTTCTTACTAAATCCACTTACAATATTTTGATTAACTTCTTTAATATCAGATATTAACTAGATTCATAAATTCCAGATACAAGTCAATCTCTTAATAAAATACTTAACAAAATATCCATCCCATATCCAACACTTAATACAAGTAACAATTTAAATCACTAATACATGCGGATTTTATCATTTAGGCTCTTATCTAACTAAGTTTAGCATGCTATAATCTTCTTCTCAAAGCCTTGCTCCTACTCCTACTTAGTTGCTGCAATCCCTGAAAAAGCATTTGAAACTGCCTCATTTTAAATGAGACACCCCAGATGCCATTAGCACACTAGGGTCAGACACATGTGTGGTATGAGAAAATTCACAAAAGCAATTAGTTAATTAGGTTAAAATCAAATTAAATACATATACATAAAGTTCTGCCCTTTGGAATCAGATCATACTTGTGTGCATGCTCTGTGTCATTGTGCATGTGCACACTTTAATTTTTCTTTCCAGAGACTACATATATAAACATGGCACATACATTCAAGCATACAATTCAGTCATAATCAAACAATCATTCACACCAAACAGGAAAATAATCAATATGAGTTAAATCATTTATTCAATCCTCATATTTCAATTCTGGGAAAAACTCTAGTTTTCTCATCATCTCAAATATTATTCCCTTGGTATAGTTATCTATCCTGGTCTCATCTGCAATATTTATGAATCAATGGACACACTGTAATGAACTAATTCACTCCATTACACAAAGATCTCAGGACTTAAACAAGCCATGTGTCAACTTGTGTTACTCAAGAACACAAGTCATTCCTGCAGTGTTCTTGACCCCATTTTCCTAGTCAGGTTTAAGTTAATAATAACTCTTTTGATTTTTCATGATTAAACCATTCAGTGATCCATTTTACTAACTAAAAACATCCATATCATGGCATCTCATATTATTCATAACCATACAGAGACAAACAAGCAAACAACCATTGGTGACTAAATAAATAAGGTTCTGTATGTATATATATATTCTGGTATTTTTAAAAGGGGTATAAGCAACTAACATTAGCTTATGGCTTCTGAGAGAGTTTTTTTTTCCTTTTTGCAAACATTTGTGCTTGAGTTAAACTCAGAATGATCTGGTTTCACTGAATCACAAAATTTTGTTTGCTATGTGTATATATCTTTATGCCTTTTTTATTAAATTAGGAGCATCAGCACATAGGCAACCCTATTGCACCCCTAATTCCTCTTTGTCTCAAGCCTCAGCACTTATACATGAGTATATTGCAGCTCAATTTGTTTTCATTTCTCTGAGTTAAGCCAAAACCAATACTACTTGCCTATATTCAACATTTATTTTATGTTCCTAAGCATCTACATATCAGAGATCTGGGTTCATAAACATATATGTATACTAACTACACATAAAACTTTCTTATAAATAAACAAGTTGAACAACCAAAGAGAATCAAAACATTTTCAGATTTAAAATCACAGATAAGCATTCATATATGAAAATACTCTTTTAAGAAAATTACTTATAACTGGCTGCCTACATTAGGACTTATTGCCTTAGATTTTTGAGTGAGTTTTCTCACCTAGCTCTCTTCTTTGCTTCCTTAATTAATTGATGAACTTCTGCCTTTAGCCTCAAGCTCTCCTCCTTCCCTTGTCTTATGATTTCTATGGTGTTGTTTTCTTTTTTCTTTTCAAAGTTCTTTTTCTGAGAAGGAGAGGAGGCTGCTGCATATACATGTATATATACAGGGTCTTCCTTAGGGTTTTGGGTATTGGCTAAAGCCATTTTTGCCCACCAGAAAAATCATGTTATCTGTATTTTATTTGAACCCAAAGTTCTACCCTTCCCGGCTTAGTTTAGGTGAAGAGAAAAGTGGTTACATTCTTTTTGGCTAATTTCAGAATTTTGCTTTTCAGAAAATACTTTTTCCTTTGTCTACAATCATGCTAAAAATGTGACTTGATTTTATTATTTATCAAATACTGTTCCTAATTCTGCCTATACCAAGCATTTCCCTGTTTTGTCTTATTTTTCCTATTTTTAGCTTTCATGTAAATGGTATGTACCTCCTTTATTTATTTACAAGAGGAATACTCCTTTTTTTATATCTTCAGTTTTTCTTTCTTTCTTCCTATATACTAAAATATGTCTGTATATTTTATCTTACTAATTTGAACTCTAGTATTTTATTAACACATATATATATTTATATAAGTCTTACTGAAATAATTAGTACACCTATATATATATATATATTTATACATCATTCTGTATTGACACACACATGCACATGTACACTCAAAAATATTCAGTAGCATCCATATATGTATATTTACTTATGCATACAGTCTTTTAAGGATTTAACCTATATATATATATATTCCCATACATATCAATATGTATTTATTCTTAGAGTTCAGGGATTTTAGCTTTAGTTCATGTGCATTTCCTGTGCACACATGTACACACATACTGATACACTATCAAGCTATATCAATTCCCTTTCAAAATTTAATTCAAAAATTATTTTGAATTTATTTATATTTTTCAGAATAGATTCCTAAAATCTTGGGTCATTACATACACCCCTCCTTTTAGGAATTGTGTCCCACAATTTACCTAAGCTTATAATAAATTTTAAACTTAATTCAGAGAACATGTACATTCTCAACCAAATAGATTTTTAGTTCTATAATAACTAAAAACATATGCATCTAAAAAGAAAACAATCAAAGATCAGACCTTTAATCTGAAAATAGCTTAGGATAATTCATCCTAACTTTGTCCTCTAATTCCCATGTGCAATCACTAGGATCAAGACTCCACTGTACCTTCACAAGTTTCAGAGATTTATTTCTCAACTTCTTCACATCTTTTGCCAAAATCCCCACTGGATCCTTTTCATAAATCAAATTAGAATTTATCTGCACTTGGGTTGGGGTCTCAAGAATTTCTGCCTTGTCATGGACCCACCTTCTCAGTTGTGATACATGAAAATCATCATGTATACCTTGCATGTTTTCTGGTAATTCCAACTTATATGCCAAGGGACCAATTCTTTCCAGAATTTTGTATGGTCCAATATATCTCGGGGTTAACTTGCCTTGTTTTCCAAACCTCAGCACATTTTTCATAGGTGAGATTTTGATGAAAACAAAATTTCCCACTTCATATTCTACCTGCCTCCTTCTCATGTCTGCATATTTCTTTTGCCTATCTTGAGCTGCTGCCATTCTTCTTCTTATCAACTCAATTTTTTCCTTAGTTTCTTGTATGTACTCAGGTCCTAAAATAGACCTTTCTCCTGCTTCTACCCAACAAACAGGTGACAAACAGGGTTTACCATATAAGGCTTGAAATGGAGCCATTCCTATGGTGCTTTGGTAGCTGTTGTTGTATGTAAATTCAACTAGATGAAGATAATCTTCCCAGTTGCCCCCAAAGTCCAGTATACTTGCCCTCAACATGTCCTTCAAAACTTTGTTTACTACCTCAGTCTTCCCATCTGATTGAGGATGGTAGGCAGTACTTAAACATAGTTCACTTCCCATTGCTTCTTGAAAGCTTCTCCAGAATTTTGAAGTGAAGATGGTATCCCTATCACTCACAATGGTCTTGGGAATGCCATGTAACTTTACCACTTCCTTTATAAAAATTTGAGCTAATTTTGGTGCTGTTCTTTCTGACTTGACTGGGATGAAGTGTGCTACCTTGGTTAGCCTATCAACTATCACCCATATACTTGTATTACCTCTCTTAGATCTAGGCAGTCCATCTATGAAGTCCATAGATATGTCTTCCCACTTCCACTGTGGTACACTAAGAGGCTGCATCAACCCTGATGGCCTTTGGGTTTCAGCCTTGACTCGTTGGCAAGTCATACATTTGGCAATGTATTTAGCTACATCAGATTTCATCCCCTTCCACCAGAAGTCTCTTTTCAAATTTTGGTACATTTTTGTGTTGCCTGGGTGTATGGAGTATTTACTTCTGTGATATTCATTCAATATCTCTTTCTTCAATTCTGTGTTCTCTGGTACACACATCCTATTCTGGTATCTCATATAACCATTTTTATCAATATGGTGATTCATCACTTCCTCCCCTCTTGAGAGGAGCATTTTCTTCTCTAATAAGTTAGCATCTTGTTCTTGCATTTTTCCTACCTTCAGAATTAAATCTGGTTGAAGTGTGATTAAGCTTAACTTCCCTTTATCTTCTTGTGCACCATGCATCTGCTCATCAATGTGCACACAACCATTCTCCCCAATTTCTAACTCAGTTAGCAAAGACAAGTCTTTAAATTCTCCTATCATCATCATGGCCAATTTAACATGCTGTCTACTTAGAGCATCTGCAACTTTGTTTGCTTTGCCTGGTGTATAGAGTATGTCAAAGTCATAGGCAGCTAAGAACTCCACCCATCTATGTTGCCTCATGTTCAAATCTTTTTGTGAAAATAAATATTTTAGAGACTTATGGTCAGTGTAAAGTTCAAACTTTGTGCCTAACAAATAATGTCTCCAAAGTTTTAAAGCATAGATCACAGCTGCTAATTCGAGATCATGTGTGGCATACCTTACTTCATGGGGTTTAAGTTGTCTGGATGCATATGCAATGACTTGGCCTTGTTGCATCAACACTGCACCCAAGCCAAATCCACTAGCATCAGTGTATACAACTAATTCTTCATTTCCATGAGGTACCTTTAAAATTGGAGTATTCACCAATGCCTCCTTCAACTGTTCAAAAGACTTCTCACATTTTTCTGACCAAACAAAAGCTTGGTTCTTCCTGGTTAGGTTAGTGAGTGGTGTAGAAATTTTTGAAAAATCTTTTATAAACCTCCTATAATACCCTGCCATCCCCATAAATGACCTTACTTCACTCACAGTGCTTGGTCTCTTCCATGCTTGGATAGCCACTACTTTATTGGGGTTCACTGAAATTCCTTGAGCAGATATAACATGGCCAAGGAAATGTACTTCCTCTTTCCAAAATACACATTTTGAAAATTTTGCCTTTAAATCTTTTTCCCTTAACCTAGATAAAACCAGGTGCAAATGATGCTTATGTTCTTCCACTGTTTTGGAATAAATCAAAATGTCATCTATAAAAATAAGCAAAAACTTGTCTAAACAATCTCTAAAGGTTCTGTTCATTAGATCTACAAAGTATGATGGTGCATTAGTCAAGCCAAATGGCATAACCAAAAATTCATACAACCCATATCTAGTGTTAAAGGCAGTGTACTTGATGCTTGATTCTTCCACCTTCATTTGATGAAAACCAGATGCTAAATCTAGTCTAGAAAATACTTTTGCCCCTGCTAATTGATCAAAAAGATCATCTATTCTTGGCAATGGGTATTTATTTTTAATGGTTACCTTGTTTAATTCCCTATAATCTATGCAGAGTATCAAAGTTCCATCTTGTTTCTTAACAAACACCACTGGTGCTCCCCAGCAAGAATTACTTGGTCTTATAAAACCCTTTTCTTCCAATTCTTCTAACTGTTTCTTTAATTCCTTTAGTTCATTTGGCCCCATTCTAGTTGGCTTTTTAATCACTGGGCTTGCTCCTGGAACTAGATTGATCTGGAACTCTACTGGTCTATGGTGTGGAACACCCTTGACCTCTCCAAACACATCCAAATATTCATTGACTATGGGAATTTCTTCCATGGTTAGTTCACTAAAATCTTTTTCTGAGTCAACTAAATGATATAGTTTTCCTTCCTTAGCTACTTCACATAAAACTGTGATTCTCTGACCTCTAGAATTTTGCAATGATATGGTGGATGAGTCTAAATTAATTATGGCTTTAAATTGCCTTAACCAGTCTACCCCCAATATAACACCTATATTTGGGTAATTAAAAACATATAAATTGGAAATAAAAATATTTCCTCCTATGTTTAATTCCACATCCACACAAATCATATTTAAAACACTAGAACTCCCCAGTGGACTTTGTATATGTAATGGGGTTTCAACCAATATGCAATTCAGTTTTAGCATTTTAACTAGTTCATAAGAAATTAAAGAGTGAGTTGCCCCAGTATCATATACTACTGCTATGGGTATGGTACAAATAAGTAATGTACCTTCCACTTGGCTATGGTTTTCTGTGTTACTCTCCACTGTGGCTTTGCCTTTTCCTTCCAAATTTGCCAATTTTCCTTGCTGTTTGTACTCAGGACAATTCCTCTTCATATGCCCCTCTTTCCCACATAGATAGCACTTGAAGGCTCCTCCCTTCAATTCTGGACATCTTGGTTTGATGTGTCCTTCTTTTCCACACTGATGGCACACAATTTTCTTCTTAGTTTCCTTAGCTTTGACATCTCCAGTGCTTTTGTTACTGGCCTCTTCCTTCTTCTTATCATAAGGGTGATACCTCCCCTTACCTTTCTTGGCATTATTGTTCTTAAAATTTCTGAACTTCTCCCTTTCCTTGTCATGCTGCTCCAACCTCAAAGCTAAGTCTATCACATGGTCAAAAGTCCTGTCTGCATAGGGTAACATGGCTCTGCTAAGTCCTGGGTTCAACCCTTTTATGTACCTATCATTTTTGGATGCCTCATCTGCCACAAGCATTGCTCCATATATGGAAAGCCCCTCAAACCTTTGAGTGTATTCTGTGACAGTCATGGTTCCTTGTCTAAGTCTAATAAATTCTTCTAGCAAGGTAGTCTTTGCTGATGCTGGTACAAACCTTGCTTCCAACATCTCTTTGAATTGATTCCAAGTGATTTCATTCTCATCCTTCCTGCAATGATTACTTCCCACCAGCCTAAAGCTACTCCTTTTAGCTGTCTTGAAGCCACTTGCCTCTTTCTTTGATCATCAAGTTGCATGTCATTGAAAATTATTTCCAATGTTCTCAACCATGTTTGAATTTCCATGATACTCTCTGCCCCTTCAAAGCTTTTGCCTCCTAAATGAGTATATGTCTTAAGTAATTTTGAGAGTTCTTCATAGGGATTTTCTTGCCTTTGTCCTGCCCCATCCCTAAATGCTCTCACCAAGTCTTGCAGATTGACCATTGGTGGTGCATGGGAAGATCCTGCTCCCTGATTTGGTGGTCTCCCTACCATAGTTTGCTAATAATAATTTACATAGCTGGTTAGTTTGATTGGTAATTTTATTATTTCAGTGGTTTTTTTTTTCACACTGAAAACATTGATATATATATTTAGTTCCTTTAAATTTTATTTCTATCTAAGAACTTGATCTTTACTTCTACTATGTTGAATAACATAGCTCTGATACCAAATGAAATGACCCTCCTATTTCTACCCTAAATTTCATAAGGATTTTTTTTTCCATCAAAGAGAATTTTAATCAAATAGAAATCAAAATGCCATACAAGCTATTGACATAGTCACTTGTTTCTTTTTAAATAGGCAAATTAGGCAAAATCAGCAGTTCAGACGTCTAAATTCTTATGACATGCGTCTAAACTTAATCTCCGACGTCTAACTAATTATGACAGACGGCTCAGAGGTCTAAAATTGAAACAGAGAGAAAAAGACATTTTGAACTGAATTCAGACATCTAATTTTTTTGTGACAGACGTCTATATTTAACCTCAGACGTCTAAATTATTATGACTGACGTCTAAGTTTAATCTCAGACGTCTAAATTATTTAGACTGACGTCTAAATTCGATTTCTATGTACATGCATATGCACATTCAATTTATATGTGTCTGGATGTCCACCTACATTCATTTACACTTTTATGTTTGATTTAAACTTCCTTTGAACTATCAGAGATGATATATTGATTGATCATTCATTACAAATACATTTTCCCAGGGTCATTTTCTTTTTCCAATAAACAAAATATATCCAGGATCAAAACAATTAACCAATATAAATATATCAGTACATTCACAAAGATAAGCACATACATGTGAGGATGCATATGCCTCTCTTGTTTGAATCAGAGTTCTGGAAAAACAAGAGGATATTGGATTGATTGAATTTAATCAATCCACACATAGTTTAGTGTTATATGTCCATGTTTGATTTTCTTCTTATAAAATCTGTCTGGAATTTAAAATGCATTTGGTTAAAATCTGAGTGAAATTCAGATTCCTATTACAAATACATAGGAAAAAGGTGTGTTAATATTTGCACAAAACATGTTTATGTGCGTATATAACTGCAACTATTTGGATCTGGCTTTGAACTCCCTTATTACAGATCCTTTCTTTATTTAAAAACAAGACATGAAACCTTTGTATGAAACAAGTTAAATTATGGGAACCTTGCAGTCATATAAAAACATTCAACCTATGCCTATTATCTCTTGTATACATATGCCATGGTAGAAAGATAAAACCATTTAATTTTTCTGAAAATCAACTATCCAGATTTTCCAAAACTAAAATCCTTTCTAAAGACTCAAGATTGACTAATACATTTATAAAATATAATCATTTAATTTAAACATGGTGTTCTTACTAAATCCACTTACAATATTTTGATTAACTTCTTTAATATCAGATATTAACTAGATTCATAAATTCCAGATACAAGTCAATCTCTTAATAAAATACTTAACAAAATATCCATCCCATATCCAACACTTAATACAAGTAACAATTTAAATCACTAATACATGCGGATTTTATCATTTAGGCTCTTATCTAACTAAGTTTAGCATGCTATAATCTTCTTCTCAAAGCCTTGCTCCTACTCCTACTTAGTTGCTGCAATCCCTGAAAAAGCATTTGAAACTGCCTCATTTTAAATGAGACACCCCAGATGCCATTAGCACACTAGGGTCAGACACATGTGTGGTATGAGAAAATTCACAAAAGCAATTAGTTAATTAGGTTAAAATCAAATTAAATACATATACATAAAGTTCTGCCCTTTGGAATCAGATCATACTTGTGTGCATGCTCTGTGTCATTGTGCATGTGCACACTTTAATTTTTCTTTCCAGAGACTACATATATAAACATGGCACATACATTCAAGCATACAATTCAGTCATAATCAAACAATCATTCACACCAAACAGGAAAATAATCAATATGAGTTAAATCATTTATTCAATCCTCATATTTCAATTCTGGGAAAAACTCTAGTTTTCTCATCATCTCAAATATTATTCCCTTGGTATAGTTATCTATCCTGGTCTCATCTGCAATATTTATGAATCATTGGACACACTGTAATGAACTAATTCACTCCATTACACAAAGATCTCAGGACTTAAACAAGCCATGTGTCAACTTGTGTTACTCAAGAACACAAGTCATTCCTGCAGTGTTCTTGACCCCATTTTCCTAGTCAGGTTTAAGTTAATAATAACTCTTTTGATTTTTCATGATTAAACCATTCAGTGATCCATTTTACTAACTAAAAACATCCATATCATGGCATCTCATATTATTCATAACCATACAGAGACAAACAAGCAAACAACCATTGGTGACTAAATAAATAAGGTTCTGTATGTATATATATATTCTGGTATTTTTAAAAGGGGTATAGGCAACTAACATTAGCTTATGGCTTCTGAGAGAGTTTTTTTTTTCCTTTTTGCAAACATTTGTGCTTGAGTTAAACTCAGAATGATCTGGTTTCACTGAATCACAAAATTTTGTTTGCTATGTGTATATATCTTTATGCCTTTTTTATTAAATTAGGAGCATCAGCACATAGGCAACCCTATTGCACCCCTAATTCCTCTTTGTCTCAAGCCTCAACACTTATACATGAGTATATTGCAGCTCAATTTGTTTTCATTTCTCTGAGTTAAGCCAAAACCAATACTACTTGCCTATATTCAACATTTATTTTATGTTCCTAAGCATCTACATATCAGAGATCTGGGTTCATAAACATATATGTATACTAACTACACATAAAACTTTCTTATAAATAAACAAGTAGAACAACCAAAGAGAATCAAAACATTTTCAGATTTAAAATCACAGATAAGCATTCATATATGAAAATACTCTTTTAAGAAAATTACTTATAACTGGCTGCCTACATTAGGACTTATTGCCTTAGATTTTTGAGTGAGTTTTCTCACCTAGCTCTCTTCTTTGCTTCCTTAATTAATTGATGAACTTCTGCCTTTAGCCTCAAGCTCTCCTCCTTCCCTTGTCTTATGATTTCTATGGTGTTGTTTTTTTTTCAAAGTTCTTTTTCTGAGAAGGAGAGGAGGCTGCTGCATATACATGTATATATACAGGGTCTTCCTTAGGGTTTTGGGTATTGGCTAAAGCCATTTTTTCCCACTAGAAAAATCATGTTATCTGTATTTTATTTGAACCCAAAGTTCTACCCTTCCCGGCTTAGTTTAGGTGAAGAGAAAAGTGGTTACATTCTTTTTGGCTAATTTCAGAATTTTGCTTTTCAGAAAATACTTTTTCCTTTATCTACAATCATGCTAAAAATGTGACTTGATTTTATTATTTATAAATACTCTTCCTAATTCTGCCTATACCAAGCATTTCCCTGTTTTGTCTTATTTTTCCTATTTTTAGCTTTCATGTAAATGATATGTACCTCCTTTATTTATTTACAAGAGGAATACTCCTTTTTTTATATCTTCAGTTTTTCTTTCTTTCTTCCTATATACTAAAATATGTCTGTATATTTTATCTTACTAATTTGAACTCTAGTATTTTATTAACACATATATATATATTTATATAAGTCTTACTGAAATAATTAGTACACCTATATATATATATATATATATATATATATATATTTATACATCATTCTGTATTGACACACACATGCACATGTACACTCAAAAATATTCAGTAGCATCCATATATGTATATTTACTTATGCATACAGTCTTTTAAGGATTTAACCTATATATATATATATATTCCCATACATATCAATATGTATTTATTCTTAGAGTTCAGGGATTTTAGCTTTAGTTCATGTGCATTTCCTGTGCACACATGTACACACATACTGATACACTATCAAGCTATATCAATTCCCTTGCAAAATTTAATTCAAAAATTATTTTGAATTTATTTATATTTTTTAGAATAGATTCCTAAAATCTTGGGTCATTACATTCCATCTCCTAAGGATCCGTTAAACTATCTACATATGTAATACAGTATGCTACTATAATATGTCTACAGTAAAGTATTAAAATAGTGTTAAAGCGTTACCCATATCCCCCTTAACACATTTTTATATAAGCATCGTAGTCTATACAGTACCGTAATTCCTCTGTAAACTGGAGGGCTATCAGAGGGCACTCCATGGTGTATGACACAAACCAAACTCGTAGTGGGCTCGATCAGAATAAATATGACAAGGCACAAGAGGCAATGCCAGAGTAAGATACTACTGTTTTGTAGAATCGGGCTAGTGGTACCACATAGTAGCTACTACCGCCCATCTCGAGCATACTCCCATAATCAAAGGTGCGCACCAATCAAATCACAAAGTAATAGATATGTTTTGAAGAAGCATGCTAGATAGGGGGAGCGACCCAACTTGGCCTAGGTATAGCTCCTGTTTTAGTCATTTTAATTATGACCCGAAAGTCAAGGCTATCCATCATCGTTCTCTTACTTCATTCCAGTAGCGTTCGCCAAACCATCCTACTTTGTTCTGGATTCTCCACCACGTGCACAGTTGTTAAAGTGGTTTTCGGTATTGGCAGAGAGTATGACAATATCCGATCCCGGTCTCTTTAACAACCAAACGCTTATTTCACACTGTGACCATTTTATAAAACATTTCAATAAAATCACAATTTACAAATTTAATCAATACCAAAATATTTAACTTCAATTATATTTTAGTTTTAATGCTTGACCTAACAATTCTTGTCAAATCGAGTCATTCCATTTTAAAATTATATCTATTGGAAATTTCAAAAATAAATAAGTTTAAATAAAATATATTTGAATTCAATCCTTAAACAGATTTAATTACCATTTAATCTTAATTTATCTTTCCAAATCTTTTATTTTTTAAAGTTATTACAAAATCTATATTCATTATACTAAATTAAATTTCTAAATAAATCTTTAAAACTATGTTATGTATTTTATTAAATCTTATTTTATTACATTAAATTTTTATTTATTAAAGTTATTGTATAAAATCTGTATTTGTTATATTAAATTAAAACCATATTTATTATATTAAATTAAAACTAAATTTATTATATTAAATTAAGACTAAATTTATTATATTAAATAAAACTAAATTTATTATATTAAATAAAAACTAAATTTATTATATTAAATAAAAACTAAATATAATATATTAAATAAAAACTAAATTTATTATATTAAATTAAATTAAATTTATTATTTTACAACTATATTAAATATTTTATTAAGTTCAATTTTTAAATTATTGAAATTATATAGTTAAAACTACATAAAATTATAAGTTAAATCTTAAAATTACATATAAAATCATATATTAGCTTATTATTTTAAACTTTCAACGTATACAATAGTTTATTTTCCAAATATAAGTTTTAATAAAATCATTAAATTAAATTTTAAGAATCAAATTTATTAAATCAAACAAACTTTATAATTTTAGAAAATAATTTAAAAACCGACCAACGGTGTCCGTATATAATTTTCTACCATATGGTCAAGTGATATGGATATATATCATTTCAACCCGCAATAATTTAAATTTCCGGATATATATCATTTAGACCCGTATCATGAATCACAATTTTTTCCAAATCCATAAAATCGCTCGGGTTTATCATTTCAACCCATATGATTTTTCCCTAATCTATAAGATCGTTCGGGTATGTATCATTTTTCAACCCATAGTGATTTTCCTAACATTAACTAACGGAACTTGAAGTGTGATAACAACATATAGAATACACAAAACATCAAATCATCCAAAATGTCAACAATTAAGCATTCATCACAATCATCATTCAAATCAACTAATAAATCATAACAATTAACTGGTTATCATTATCAAGTATTTAACTAGCAATTCAATTCAATATTAATTAAATGGCAATTTAATTCAATATAAATTCAAATTAAATTTAAATGATAATTTAAAATACCAAGCAGTAATCAATAAATTTCTAATCACATCATAAATTTTATTTAACTAACATAAGATGGTTTAGTATTCGTGAGTGGGTTAAATCAGTCACCTTTGATTTATCATCGATTAAAAATCCAAATAAGGCCCAAAATTTTAACAGTCTCAGAATGCAGCCAAACAAGTTTAGTGCTATCCAAAATTTTGATATGATCGCAACGGAGAAAACCGCACGTGAATCCGAGCTCGTATGTAAAAGTTATGGATATTAGAACGTTTCAAAATTTAAATTAAAAAATATATTAAAATAGGGCAAATAAGAATTCAACACGTGAACTACCCCTCGCTTCAGATCGTTTACGAACGAACCCTAGTTGCCACCGCCTAAACCCTACCACCGCCGCTTCCTACAGGCGTCGCAACTCCAATCAGACACTACCACATGCTCCCCCACTTCAGGCCGCCACCCCTCATACTGGAGCGACTACTAACGGCGTGCCACAGCCACTTGCGCCGCCGCCACGTATCTTCACCAATTCTGGCAATTTCTGACACCATCGACACAAATAAATGGAAAATAGTTTTTATTTAGAAAAATGCAATAACTGTACTAATTATTGCCAATTACTTCTTCTAATAATTTTAAAAAGAAGTATTTGTTTTGTTAAAGGTTGTTTAATCAAATAAAATTGATTTAAAAATGAGTTTTAATTATAAATTTGACTTTAGAACGGTTAGTTATATTTTCTAAGCAAGAAAAACATTTTGTTGAATTTTAGAAGTTAAAAATGTAGACTTTTACATTTATTTGGTGAAGATTGAGCATTTTTGTTAAATAAAGGAATTTAATAATAGAAATGTTTTAAAAATATAAATTAATCTTATAAACCTATGGGTGCACTCGCCTTGACGACCTCTACACACCGCAACTTCCCGATCGTCAAACGGTCGACGATCCACCGTTGAAATCAAAAACCTAATATGAACGGCCGAGGATAGATCGATGATTACTGGCCAAAAGATGCATCAAATTGAAAAACTAATTGCTGCAATAAATTGTGCTCGTCGAGAGCTTTCCAATGATATATGATATGACATAGTTTGAGGAGTTTGAATTTTGAAATTTGGTTTGAAATTGAAATTGGGTTTTTGAATTAGGAATTAGGGTTTCGGCCATTGGGAAGGAAGGAAGGAGCAGAAATTTGTCGTACATATAGAATTCAAAAATAGAGGCTGCAAGGGTTAGAAAAAAATCTATTTATATACAGAGATGGATAAGAATGAATGGACATATCGAATTGGGTCGAAATGATAACAACGACCAGAAAAGCCCGTTTCGTTTTTGAAACGAAAGTAGGTCATCCCATATATCAAAATATATGTTTTCGATATTTTTAAACTGAATGGAACTAGTTTCAAACCCTAATTCCATTGTATGCAAAAGTTAGCTTTTAAAATTAAATTATATTTATTTAAATTCTTTTAATTGATTTCTACGCGTTTTGAGCTCGCACGGCCGAACAACAAGTCCGATCGCTACGAAACTTGAAATCCTATAATAATTCACTGTTATGGATCCGATGAAACTGGTTTCGTCGAAATCCGAGACAGTGGCCAAAATGGCTAATTTTCACGTTAATTAAATAATTTATCATTAAATTGATTTAATCACCTTTAAATTCAAATTTAAAAGTTAACAATTTTATCCTACTTGATTACATAGAAATTAATAATATTTTAAAACACAAATTTTCAGGTTAATTCCATCATCTAAATATTACATTAATTTCCACGTTCAATTACAACGGTAATAAATTCTAGTTTATTATATTTTAAATTTCAATCAAATTCTATTATTTTGATTTACATGTCCTTTCTATTAACTCAACCATTACCTTGTGTGTTCATTTAACCTAAGTTTCCAAATTATCACATTCCTATTCCAAAGTTATCATCATTTACCATATTAATTATTATATTTCAATTGCATTAATTTCGTTGATTTCCAAATTAAATCCAAACATTAAATTAATTTCCTTATTTACAATTATAACCAAATTAACTTTACAATTATTTCAATTTATTGAGGTTACACTAAAATAGTTATCAATTACATGAAACCAATATTATAAAATTACATTCTAATCATCTTTTCCATTTGTAAATGATAAATTTTAATTTCTCATAATATTTAATTTCAAAATCTTATTTAATTTAATATTCTTAATTATCGAAAAAATACGAGTTGTTACATGTGCATAATTCAATATTGCATAGAATACATTTAAAGGCATTCATAAATACATAAGTTCGTAATATAAAGGTAAAATTATATTCTTGTGTTTTGTCTAATTTCATTTATAAACAACACATGTAATAAATAAAAATTCAATTAAAATGCAATGGAATATACACACACACAAATATATATATATATATATGTATGTATATATGTATAGCATACTTGAATTTAGATCAATGGTAAACACGCTTAAGTGTGTAAAACAAATATAAATTTACCTTATGTATTCAACCCTTTGTGACACATTTATTTGAGATTTCTCCTTAGATCTCCAAGATCCCTACCCAATCATTGCAAGAGATGGATGAACCACTTATGTTTTATTTTATTTTATTTTTTTGTTTTACATTTAATTTGCAGTAGATTAAACTATGGAATGGAGAAATGATATTTCAGTTATGGCATGGAAGGAGAAGAGAAGAAAAGTGAATAAGGGAAATAATGGACAAAGAAAATGAATCGGTGTATTTGTTTTAATTGAAAGAATGAAACATTTCCCATACTTTAATCAAAACTTCCTAATTTTCTCTCTCTCCCCTATTATTCTTTAGCATGAGGCTTGCCGTATTTTTGACATTTTATGGAAAAAAATTCCACAAACCCTTAACGCAATTATTTTTTATTTAAATACATTTAAAGTTACGCCGATATCGTTCATCAATGCACGCAAATATAACTTTTATATATGCATTCAAATAATTTCAAACAACTCCTAAACATTAAATAAATTAAATAATAATTAATATTTCCCAAATATTAATTAATTAAATTATTTTATGATATTTTATAAATCAATTAAATTGTGTGGTTTTTCAAAGAATTCATAAATATGGCGGTGTGACTCAGAGATGTAAATTTAGTCTGCAATTAATGTTGAACAATTCAAATATTAACTATTACATGTCACCTTAGATAGTGGTGCGTTAGTTTGACCAAATTCATCGCATGTAGACTGTGACGCCCCACCTCTATACCCATGCTAGCCAAGAACACTACGGTGTAGTGTTGTCAACTAGCACGGAGAATAAGGCTGTTGAGGAGCGACCATCTATGTAATTGCTTTGTGCGAGCACCGATATGTCAGATAATAAAAACATTGCATTTCATCTTTAGAGGAAATCCGACATACCGATACAAACTCAAAGCTACTACACAGTGGCTATAATAGTTTAGGACAATAGATATAAAAATAACACAGATAACATAAATGCGGAATAAAGATGGAACGAAAAGTCTCATATATACAATAACTGATATCAGTTACAATACATTTGACACAATACAAATGATACAACTACAATTGTCGACTCAAGAAGTTATATATACAAGTACATTATCGGCTAATATACATGAATACATTATCATCTTAAAACAGACACACTGGCTACTACAACAAGACGAAGACCACTTCAAATGATATAAAAAGTCTTCATGGCTTTAGCAGCAACCCAAAGCTAAAAATCTACAACCTGTAAATACTCGGTCTGACCCGAGTATTACATTCAAAAGAAAATAATACTCGGATCAGTCTAATTCAAAATCAGTTATTAGAGCATAGGAGCAATAATAATCAATCTCAATATAGATGACAGTCACAGAAATCTCGTATATCCAACTCTCGATACGAGAATTGGATAACGGCAGATATAACACTAAACAGTGTTAATCCACCAAAACAGAAATCTAAAGCAGTTTAAGCAATTGAAATGTCAATTTTAAAATATCAATGCTAATTGGCTGCAGTACACGCTAACGTGTACTGCCTCGCCAATACAGCCTACGAATTACGCAACAGGTCGATGAATTAAGGATAAAAGAAATATCGATTAAAATCTGTCAATTCTGGGAGGCTGCAGTGCACGCACGCGTGCACTGCCTCGCCACCACCGAATATAAAGTCACCACCACAATGAATCTGCAGTGGCAAACAGGTATAAGGACAAAGGCAGGCTGCAACTAAACTGCAGAAAAGTCATCAACAGTTCAAGCATATACAGCAATAGAGACGAATTCGAGTACATCATGAAGCAGAACCAAGTGCAGTTCAACTGAGATGGACAACTCGAGAATAAACATGTACAAACTGTATCAGTAATCAATTGCCAACAAGAACAGATGAACATCAGTGCAGACAAGTATGAATTCGAACATGAAATGAAGAACATTATTGCAAGAGCAACATGTAGAAGATGATGCAGTGAAGCATGTACAAGGGCAGTACATATGAACATCATAATACAAGTCTCAATATCAATGCTACTGCTTCAGCAGACAAATATCAAATAAACAAGAATCAAGACAGGGACTGAAGGCTATGCAAAATGTCAACACTACAGGTAACACGTGAAACAGGTCATGAATGAAGTTGAGTGAAACTGCTACATATATGCACATGTACAAGAGTCATATGCAAATGGCATTGGATCAGATCAATATGCAATGAAGACTTCATGAAATACAACACTGCTTCGCAAAGTGAAGACTGCAAAGGACTAACCAATGCAGCTGTAAGCGACTAACTCGAAATGAATGAAGACTATATGTCAAAAGTCAGAGGCAACATCACATAATCAATCTGCAACAATGCACAGAAATGACCAAATGTACGAGAATATCAGAATGCAGACAACAAATTAATGGAATACTATACAACAGTGAAACACAACTTAGTGATGAATGCAAACTGAATGACTCAAGGGGTAAAGGTGATATGCACCACGCACAGAGAAGCTCAAGTATATAACTCGAAGCAATGCGCCAAGTTCACCCTGAAAACCCAAATTCATCACATAAACAACAACATAAATCGAAGCTAGGTGAAGGCGAACAATTGTTGTCAGGGGCAGTAAACTATATGGCCAAAGTCGAACAGAATCACTTTCGAAGAGCACCGAGACGAAGTCAGGAACAATACAAATGCAACCTCAAGTGATACTAGAAGCGATTATACATACGCAGTGCAAACATGATATTCAAACTGCAGATCAAAGAAACGACCGAAGTCAAATGTAATAGCAGTTTTGAACAAAGACAGAAGCAGTAGTTTCAAAATAAACAATTCGAACAAATCCAATTCAAAGCCAGTGCTACCAAAAGTCACATATTATCACAACATTAAAATGACCGAAGTCAGGTGATGTTAAATGATCAAGTCGATAAAGTTTCAAAGTAATGATATACAGACAAGTTTCAAAATGATCGAAGCCGTGTGTCGAACAAGCTAGAGATATCAATGTCACTGACTCAAGTGCACAGCAACCAACCCATATACAGGATTCAAAGCAATACCACTACAACATGAACCAATCTAGTGCAAATAATACAACTTCGAACATACAGATATATATCTACATCGATTGAAATAGGATAACAATCAATCGTGTGTATATATATACATGAATGGATATATAAATGAAGCAAGAATATCGAACAGAACAAAATTGAAGCCGTGAATCAAAAGGGATTACCAAAAATATCGAAATCTGACTTAATTATAAACCCATAAATCATCATAGACTGCGGGGTGGACACAGAGCAAAGCAAGAACTATCGAGTTCAAGCATGAATCAAAGGAAAAGCAACAGAACACTAATCAGAGAAACCCCAAAATCACGAAAATCGAACAGAGCTTCGAACTCTAATAACTCAAAGCATGAATTAGATGTGAGCAAAGTACTCACCTTATTAATCGGTCGAGACTATCGCAGAGGCGAGCTCCTCTACGTGGATATCGAGTTGAATTCGAGCCTTCCTGAACAGTTTCGATGCAGGCGAACGAACCGCTCAATGTCGAAGCTGTGATTCGAACAGTCTGAAGCCACCAAGCAAGCTCGAAGAAACATTGATCGATAGAGGCGCGACTTCGAACGATTTCTCAGAAGCCCTAAGTTTTGTCGCCATTATTTTGTTGATCTCGAATTAGGGCCTAGGGTTCACGGATGGAGGAAAGGGAGGGGGTTGGGTGCTGAATACTATCACGGCTTCAAATCAAGCATGGGCCAAGATTTTAAAATTTATAAAGCCCGAATTCTTTTAACCATGTTTATTAAACACCTTGGTGATATTCAAAATACGATCTGAATCCATTAGAACAACGGATTCGAACACGATAAAAATTCATATTTAGGATTTTCAATACGAATAGACGATGTCATATTTGAACAAAATATTTAAATATATTATCGTATAAATGCGGGTTGTTACAGACTTCCCTCCTTAAAGAAATTGCGTCCTCGCAATCATAAGGAATAAATGGATAAAAGGTAACAACCATAAGAGCATGGCAATGTCGAATGCATACGCAAAGCAAAGGTCAACAGGGGAAGCATTAGATATGAAATCAAAAGGTTCGACTGCTTTAAATCAAAAGAATCAACATCGTGGGGATCAAGGAATCAAAATCAGACGACTATCAAAAGCAAGAATCAATCGAGTTCTAGCAATTGAAAGAAAAGGAATCAGAGCAGAAATCACGTACTGCACGAATTGAATGTGAGTAATTCAAATTACTCACCTGAATCGTCAGAGAAAAAGACGAAGCTCAAATCTCAAAATCGCAAATATTCAATCATCTGAAATGATAATCGAATTTTCACAAATATCGGATTATCAAAAACGATAAGCAGAAATCACAAAGATTCGATTATCAAATCGAAAAATATTTAATTATCTCAAATGATAATCAAATTTCACAAATATCTGATTATCAAAAACGATAATCAGAAACACAAATATTCGATTAATCAAATCGAAAAATATTTAATTATCTTAAACGATAATCAAATTTCACAAATATCTGATTATCAAAAACGATAATCAGAAACACAAATATTCGATTAATCAAATCGAAAAATATTTAATTATCTTAAACGATAATCAAATTTCACAAATATCTGATTATCAAAAACGATAAGCAGAAATCACAAAGATTCGATTATCAAATCGAAAAATATTTAATTATCTCAAATGATAATCAAATTTCACAAATATCTGATTATCAAAAACGATAATCAGAAACACAAATATTCGATTAATCAAATCGAAAAATATTTAATTATCTTAAACGATAATCAAATTTCACAAATATCTGATTATCAAAAACGATAATCAGAAACACAAATATTCGATTAATCAAATCGAAAAATATTTAATTATCGAGTCCGGAATTAACCGAAGTAGTAAAAGTATGGTTCCATACTCCTTACTTTTGCTAAATCGTTTAAATCTCTTTATCGTTTTCTTGAAAGTGCAGAATTGTGTGTTTTAAAAATAACATTTCACATTCTCAAACGGACAAGTCCGGAATTAAGCGAATCGGTAAAAGAAAGGGGTCATAGTCCTCGATTTTTCTGAAACGTTTAAATCGCTTCCTCGTTCTTTTGAAAATGCAAACTGTAAGAATTTTGAAAACAATTTTAATTTATATTTTTGAAACAACTTTTAAAAATAAAGAATTTTGTAAATACGTGATTAAATTAGCAATATCAGTATTGCGGGAGAACCGCTTGTAAATCCATTTCAAAATTGACGGTTACCGAAGTTAACACGTCAAAGTCTCATTAAAATAACTGGCATCAAAATATAATACCAAATGAATTTTCATTCATCAGAGATGTCACAAGAATCTTCTCAAAGATAGAAAGGGATATCATACCCTAAACTTGTATTCATAATAAGTTAATAACACATGAATTCACCAATACACAAAAATTGACGAAACTTGTCAATAGAAATCACGAAAATTGGTGAAGCACAAATTCTAGAAATCATCACAAGAAATCCAGAAAACACATGAAGGGGGGAAAGGCCTAGCATAAAAATGGGAGTATGAATACTCCAAAACACCGGTATCACATGAACGAGACGCTATCTCTTGGTGGCTAACCAATAAAGTTTCACACAGGAATGGTCCGAAGACCGTAGGGCGCTACCCTACAACAAAGCGGGGTCTAGTCTCCCTCGCAGACAAAGAGACATCGCATAATCGCTAGTCTAAATCATAAAAAAAGAAAAGGGGAAAGGCCTATCACAAAAATGGGAGTATGAAAACTCACCGACCGGTATCACATGACGAGACGCTATCTCATGGAAGCCATCCATTAAATTTTCACACAGGAATGGCCCGAAGACCGTAGGGCGCTACCCTACAACAAAGCGGGGTCTAGTCTCCCTCGCAGACAAAGAGACATCGCACAGTTGCTAGTCTAAATCATAAAAATCACACAAAGAGTATCCAGACAACCCTCAAAGCCCAAGAGATATGTGTGAGACGAAATCACACCGATGAGGCCTAGTCTAACCGTGCAATATGTGTGAGACGAAATCACACACTGGTGTCTAGACAATCCTCAAAGCCCAAGAGATATGTGTGAGACGAAATCACACCGATGAGGTCCAGTCTAAATCATAAAAATGATCGTCATGATCATAAAGAAGTGTCAATCACACCAAGCTAGTAAATATATGAGTTTAGCTTCATGTCCCATAACCACTTGCTTAACTTAAATATTTACGAACAAGCTGTAAATCTTCACTAGGAAATTGTCACGAAAAGGGTTCAATCGAACAAGTCCAGGAGTTAACCGACGAAGTAAACGCAAGCGTTTCATACCACTTGTTTTACTAGGCCGTTTAATTCAATTTCTCATACGAGTGAAATAAAGGCTTGTATATATTAATAGATTGGAAAACGATTTAGGAAAAGAGCTTTGTAGTAAACTAATTTTTGAAATCGTTTGGAGAAAAGGATTTTAATATTTACTACTAGTATAGAAAACCTTTATATTTTTAAAGTGACAAATCACAAAAATGATTGTAGAAACAATCAATCACAAGAATTCACATACGAAGATGTGAATGGAATCCAAAGAAATCGATACTGAATTTATTAAAATAGGAACACCCAAAAATTCCAGAAAATAGAAGTTATCAAAATCAATAAAGGTGATAACAACTAAATAGGAAAGAAGAATCGATATCAACTGGAAAAACAAAGCAAAACGAGTAGAAATGCATAATTGACTTCAACAAAAGTAAGAATCAAGTCAATGTCGAAGCCAACAGTTAATAGCCGCAGTCAAGTACAAAATGAATCAATCATCATTATCAAAGAAACCAACGGCAAATAAAATCAGAGTCTTGAAAATCAAGAAATTAACAATTTCTCAAAAACAAAGTGACCGCAGTCGAATGGAATTCAAGATGAGGAAACCACAAAATATCAAGTTCAAAATCGCTGAGATTCAAACTAGATGTGAATGAGAAATCAAAATCACTCAATTTGCAACTGGTCCAGCTATTTTTCATCACAGTGTAACAGGTACACAATGACACTCATAGCATAGAACAAAAGTGGAACAGAGTCCAAAAGTCAAAATGGCTTTAATTTGCCAAATTTAAACAATATCAACATCGGCTAAATCAATTCAAAGCCGAAAACACAAGAATAAGCGTTAGGAATTCATACCTAACAGTCAAAAATAATCATATGTAAAGATGAGAGATAAAACATCGACAAATAGTTGTAACACATGTTCCATCTAAGTTATGTTTTATAATTGTCCTAACAACCTTGCTCTGATACCAAGCTGTGACGCCCCACCTCTATACCCATGCTAGCCAAGAACACTACGGTGTAGTGTTGTCAACTAGCACGGAGAATAAGGCTGTTGAGGAGCGACCATCTATGTAATTGCTTTGTGCGAGCACCGATATGTCAGATAATAAAAACATTGCATTTCATCTTTAGAGGAAATCCGACATACCGATACAAACTCAAAGCTACTACACAGTGGCTATAATAGTTTAGGACAATAGATATAAAAATAACACAGATAACATAAATGCGGAATAAAGATGGAACGAAAAGTCTCATATATACAATAACTGATATCAGTTACAATACATTTGACACAATACAAATGATACAACTACAATTGTCGACTCAAGAAGTTATATATACAAGTACATTATCGGCTAATATACATGAATACATTATCATCTTAAAACAGACACACTGGCTACTACAACAAGACGAAGACCACTTCAAATGATATAAAAAGTCTTCATGGCTTTAGCAGCAACCCAAAGCTAAAAATCTACAACCTGTAAATACTCGGTCTGACCCGAGTATTACATTCAAAAGAAAATAATACTCGGATCAGTCTAATTCAAAATCAGTTATTAGAGCATAGGAGCAATAATAATCAATCTCAATATAGATGACAGTCACAGAAATCTCGTATATCCAACTCTCGATACGAGAATTGGATAACGGCAGATATAACACTAAACAGTGTTAATCCACCAAAACAGAAATCTAAAGCAGTTTAAGCAATTGAAATGTCAATTTTAAAATATCAATGCTAATTGGCTGCAGTACACGCTAACGTGTACTGCCTCGCCAATACAGCCTACGAATTACGCAACAGGTCGATGAATTAAGGATAAAAGAAATATCGATTAAAATCTGTCAATTCTGGGAGGCTGCAGTGCACGCACGCGTGCACTGCCTTGCCACCACCGAATATAAAGTCACCACCACAATGAATCTGCAGTGGCAAACAGGTATAAGGACAAAGGCAGGCTGCAACTAAACTGCAGAAAAGTCATCAACAGTTCAAGCATATACAGCAATAGAGACGAATTCGAGTACATCATGAAGCAGAACCAAGTGCAGTTCAACTGAGATGGACAACTCGAGAATAAACATGTACAAACTGTATCAGTAATCAATTGCCAACAAGAACAGATGAACATCAGTGCAGACAAGTATGAATTCGAACATGAAATGAAGAACATTATTGCAAGAGCAACATGTAGAAGATGATGCAGTGAAGCATGTACAAGGGCAGTACATATGAACATCATAATACAAGTCTCAATATCAATGCTACTGCTTCAGCAGACAAATATCAAATAAACAAGAATCAAGACAGGGACTGAAGGCTATGCAAAATGTCAACACTACAGGTAACACGTGAAACAGGTCATGAATGAAGTTGAGTGAAACTGCTACATATATGCACAGGTACAAGAGTCATATGCAAATGGCATTGGATCAGATCAATATGCAATGAAGACTTCATGAAATACAACACTGCTTCGCAAAGTGAAGACTGCAAAGGACTAACCAATGCAGCTGTAAGCGACTAACTCGAAATGAATGAAGACTATATGTCAAAAGTCAGAGGCAACATCACATAATCAATCTGCAACAATGCACAGAAATGACCAAATGTACGAGAATATCAGAATGCAGACAACAAATTAATGGAATACTATACAACAGTGAAACACAACTTAGTGATGAATGCAAACTGAATGACTCAAGGGGTAAAGGTGATATGCACCACGCACAGAGAAGCTCAAGTATATAACTCGAAGCAATGCGCCAAGTTCACCCTGAAAACCCAAATTCATCACATAAACAACAACATAAATCGAAGCTAGGTGAAGGCGAACAATTGTTGTCAGGGGCAGTAAACTATATGGCCAAAGTCGAACAGAATCACTTTCGAAGAGCACCGAGACGAAGTCAGGAACAATACAAATGCAACCTCAAGTGATACTAGAAGCGATTATACATACGCAGTGCAAACATGATATTCAAACTGCAGATCAAAGAAACGACCGAAGTCAAATGTAATAGCAGTTTTGAACAAAGACAGAAGCAGTAGTTTCAAAATAAACAATTCGAACAAATCCAATTCAAAGCCAGTGCTACCAAAAGTCACATATTATCACAACATTAAAATGACCGAAGTCAGGTGATGTTAAATGATCAAGTCGATAAAGTTTCAAAGTAATGATATACAGACAAGTTTCAAAATGATCGAAGCCGTGTGTCGAACAAGCTAGAGATATCAATGTCACTGACTCAAGTGCACAGCAACCAACCCATATACAGGATTCAAAGCAATACCACTACAACATGAACCAATCTAGTGCAAATAATACAACTTCGAACATACAGATATATATCTACATCGATTGAAATAGGATAACAATCAATCGTGTGTATATATATACATGAATGGATATATAAATGAAGCAAGAATATCGAACAGAACAAAATTGAAGCCGTGAATCAAAAGGGATTACCAAAAATATCGAAATCTGACTTAATTATAAACCCATAAATCATCATAGACTGCGGGGTGGACACAGAGCAAAGCAAGAACTATCGAGTTCAAGCATGAATCAAAGGAAAAGCAACAGAACACTAATCAGAGAAACCCCAAAATCACGAAAATCGAACAGAGCTTCGAACTCTAATAACTCAAAGCATGAATTAGATGTGAGCAAAGTACTCACCTTATTAATCGGTCGAGACTATCGCAGAGGCGAGCTCCTCTACGTGGATATCGAGTTGAATTCGAGCCTTCCTGAACAGTTTCGATGCAGGCGAACGAACCGCTCAATGTCGAAGCTGTGATTCGAACAGTCTGAAGCCACCAAGCAAGCTCGAAGAAACATTTATCGATAGAGGCGCGACTTCGAACGATTTCTCAGAAGCCCTAAGTTTTGTCGCCATTATTTTGTTGATCTCGAATTAGGGCCTAGGGTTCACGGATGGAGGAAAGGGAGGGGGTTGGGTGCTGAATACTATCACGGCTTCAAATCAAGCATGGGCCAAGATTTTAAAATTTATAAAGCCCGAATTCTTTTAACCATGTTTATTAAACACCTTGGTGATATTCAAAATACGATCTGAATCCATTAGAACAACGGATTCGAACACGATAAAAATTCATATTTAGGATTTTCAATACGAATAGACGATGTCATATTTGAACAAAATATTTAAATATATTATCGTATAAATGCGGGTTGTTACATAGACCTTTTCTGTAAAATCACATTTTATAGTTTCTTAAGCGGTACTATATAGTAACGATTATTTACACCGGTTCTCTTCATCAACACTATATCACATTAGGACTTATGGAATTTAATTTTGGTCAAATATTCCAATATCATCCACATTCAAATTGGTTAGTCCATAAACAAAGTCCATTGTTCAATAATAACATTAATATTAACTATACTAATCTGGCCACAGTTTTTGACTTTGATTTGACTACAGTTGACCATGATACAAACCTCTTATAATTGAGGAGACAAATTCTCTATTGAATAGAGTTTCACTTCCAATGCTTCAACTCATACCCCACTACAGTCCCCATGCCATGATTCAACTATAATTAAAGTAGAGTGTCTACATTGAAGTTCAATAGTATTCTTAAGTCAAGAGAACAATGTAATATCATTATTTTGAGATTTCTAGTTGATTTTAGTTATTATTGTCCACCACCATAGTCTCGAATGATTCATTCCATTGTTATCCAATAACTATTAATATGCAACCCTTTGGTACCCTTAATAGCCATGAGTAATACACTAACCAACATTTGTAGAGCGTTACGTACTCTTGTCTCAATGGATACATCGATATCATTTCTCAAAACATCTTGTCCTAGAATATTTAAAATATAAATTTTATTTTATATCATGATTAATTGCTGACGGTTGTAATTATTTATAACTACAATCGTATAAAATTTTGGTTAAGGATTTTCTTATTTATACACTTTAAGTTAATTACTTAATTAATTATGTTATTATATAACAAAGTATTTACAAGAAATCAAATACCTTTATTATGAACATGATCGTTTATAGAGCAAGATATATGTAACAAATTACAAAATTGACTATCCATTGAGCAAGCTATATTCAAGTTTGTGAATTCTATTCATGTTCTCCCCTTTTTGTTTGGCTTTTATATTAGCATTGGGTTTACTATCCATTTAGGGTAATATATTTCTCAGATGAATTCATTCTCTTTTAACTTCTTCAGTTCTTCAAGTTGTAGCACTCTTATCAAGGGATAGTCTTTTTTGGCATATTAGATTGGCTTTTGGTTAAATGTTGAGTACATAGAAAATTGGTAAAGGGTCAATTCCTACCATATCCGAGTGCATCCATGTAAACAGATCTGATGATCTTTTTAGTAAACTAAATGAGTTCGATTGAAGTTCCTTATCCAAGTTCTTCCATATCTTTACCACCTTTTCTAGGTCATTGAGTTCTAACTGGATATCTTCTAACTTGTTAACAAGTTTTAGTTCCTTTTAGTCCATTCCTAGTCTGGACTCTACCTCGTTTTCGACAAGGTATAAAGAAGCTTAATTATTTGAACTATTAGTATGACCATCGAGATTCTATGCATGTACTTAAGCATATTCGTAAATGCTTATCACTAAAAGGTAACCTCTTTTCCTAGATTGAATCATTATTGTAACTAAGGGTTAGCTTGTTTTAGCGTTGGTGTGTGGGGTTGAGATTTTATTCGTAGGGTTTATTTCTAAATTAGTATAGTTCTTTGATTCTTTAATATTTTTCATAAAATAGGAAACATAATAGTATAAGGAGAAGCAGTTTTATTATTATGATTGATAGTTGTAGAGTACAATTCCCTAGCCAATAATTATTCCCCTCTAATACTTCCTATTACTCAGGGGTATGGTATTTAACAAGAATGTTTCTTTGTGACATAACCACACCCATCCCTACCATTGCAGACCTTCCTAAAAATACATTATATGGTGAAGGATAGTCTATTTTTAGGAAAGTGGCATGGAATGAGGTGTGTAATGTTGTAGTTCCAACTGTAACTAAAGGCCTTGCTAAGCTGACTGGGACTATTGTTGTGTTGTCAAATCTGGAGATTGGTTTAGGCTGGACTTAAGCACATCCACCAGTACCTTCATTCGGTAGAAAGTTCTCTTAAAAATGATATTCACTTAACTACCTGAATTCACAAAGACCTTCTTTACCATGCAATTTCAAATTTTCAAAGTGATTACTAGTGGGTATTGATTTGGAGAAATCACTCCAGTGGAATCAGCTACAGTGAAGGTTATGCCTTACTCGGATTGCCGCCTTATATGGGACAATATGAAATGCTTCTATTGAGCATTTTCATCTTCCCTTTTAATTGACTTATTACTTTTTCCTGCAATTTGAGTGGACCCAATCGGGATGCCAAGATTTCCTACATAGCCGACATAAGGATCAAGTGATTGGTTTATGTAGGAGTTGAGGTAAGTGTTCGTTGGAAATTTTGTAGGTATCCCTTCTAAATTAACCTCTCTATTTCATTCTTCAAGTGGAAGTAATTATCGGTGCAGTGTTTGTTTACCCTATGGAAGCGGCAATATGCCCCACTTATATTCTTCTCTGGGCTCTTTCCCTAGTTAGGAAAGTTATAGGCTAGCTCATATTTGGTTAGCTAAAAAAATCATCATGTGTCGTGACTAAGTGGAGTGTAGGAAGTAAAGTTGAACATTTATTGCCTCTTCATTGGTCGATGAGAAGTATATGTCCCCTTTTTCCATCATTTGTGTTAGGTGTAGTTTATCGCACAAGTAATCCATAGATTTATCAACTTCTTTAGCTCGGATATGTCTATTGTGTAACAACCCATAATTTTTATAAATATTTTTAAATTTATTTTTATATTGAACTTTGATTTTTTAAATAATTTTTAATTGAAGTTTGGAATTTTTCCAATGTATTTTGGATTTTGTTTCTTTTTTTTATTTTTCCAAATATAATTAAATATTGATTTTTCTGGAAATGTTATATTTTGTCAAACTGTGACTTTTAAAATTGAAAATTTTAAATTTTAATCTTTTCTTTGAAACAGTAATTGGTTCTGATATCCGTTCTATTTTTCGTTTCGTCGGATTCCGTTTTAAACTTTTTAAAATTTGATAAATTCCGCATTTTTCACGCAAAATTTTATCTGTATTTTATTTTTAATTTTTTTTCTATTTTAATTGCCATCTTTCATTTTGTTTTGGGGCTTTGAATTTAATTGTGTGAATTTATTGAGTTGTAATTTTTCTAAGTTAGTTATATTTTTGTTTACAAAATTTTAATTCTAGTTTCAATAAAATAAACTATTTTCTTTATTTATTTATTTTTCTATTTTTCTATTTTTCTAACACAAATTATTAATTTTCTTTTCCACTTTATTTTGTTTGCCTTTTATTTATTTACTTGTTTTTCTATTTGTTATTTTGAATATATATATTGGAAATTCAAAGAGACATTGGTTTTAGCTTTAAATTTTGAGTTTTCATTTGCTTGTCCTTTCACATGCTTTGGCCGTTCAAAACCTGATTGTAGCCATGTATTTCCTTTTGTATTTCACGTGAGAAACTTCTCATTTCTATCACAACTCATGGCATCATCATTTCTGGAAAAAAGAGCAATGGCTCCTTCGTTTTCTACTTTTTCTTCCTCACTTTTACTTGATTTTTGCCTTGATTACTTCATGCCTTGCTCGGCCATAGCCACCACCATCTCCTCCGACCACCACCACCACTTCCTCCTCATCATCCACGGCAACAAGCACCTCCTCTTCCTCTAGCCAGACCATGGCCGTGACCACCATGGTGACTTCCACCCACAAAACATTGCAAACACCTTCCAAATTTGCATAGCCGAGCCTATATTTCCACCATCACCACATTAGTTGCCTCGACCATCACCCTAGCCACCACCACCACCACGTGACATCACCTCCGGCCATCATTCTACCCTCTGACCTGACCAATAGAACCTAGGCCGAGCCCAAACATGACCCTAAGCCGAGCCTAGATGGTGAACAAAACCATCCTTTTAGCCTTGTCTCTTTACATTCATGTTGTAACTCCAAACCTCCTAATCTGCCTATGCTAGCCGTGCCATTTTGAGCCCAAACCAGAACCATTTCCACCTCTAAAACATGTATGGCCGAGCCTGTAACGACCCGTAAATTTCAACTGTTTTAATAACGTAATTAATTGAAATTTTGTGAAATTTTAAAAGATAAAATTTTGAAATATAAATTTGATATTTGGAATGCGTTTAGTTAAACTTAGCAACTGTTAAATTTTCGTCCGAAAATATGAAAGTTTATTTCGCGCGTAAATTTACTTCAATTTAATCAGTTAAAAAGCGATGAAAATAAAATGTTTTCGAAACCTAAATATTTTTACATAGAAAAATTCTAAATCGTCTTCTGAGCAAGTCGTCATTTTTCATTTTTCCAAATTCGGACTTCTTTGGCTCCGTCGATCTTATTTTTCTACATTTTTCTTGTATTTTCCACCAGTAGAAAAATTCAAAATTTTATAACTTAATCGTACCACTGATATCTGTATACCGTTGTGATCGTCCCGTCATGCTGATCTCCATTATATATTCATTTGTGTATTTTGAGATCCGATACGCGACGAAACGATGGAATCGTACGTCATATCGATACCGAAATTAGTGACTTTTGGGATTTCTTGCTTTTCAAAAGTTTGAACGGCTGGCCCAACAATAAATTGCTTTAAATATTTCTGCTGAATCGATGTGAGATTGCTGCAATTTCCAATCCTTTCCCGTTGCCTCTTCATTATTTACGTTTTACTTTGCCTAATATAATTTCAGAAACTCTATTTAGATCTGCATTTTACTTCTTCCTAGATCCTTATTCATGGCCGAGCCCCACTCCCATTCGCGTCATCCACCTCTCGCTTGGAGCCACCACACCGAGCATCTGTACCTTGTTTCCTCCAGCTCATGCCGTTCTCCTCCGCTCGACCTTATCAACTTCTCTCGGCCACCAACCAGAGCCTAGTTCGCCTCAGCTCTCTCCCGACCGAACCCGCCACCACCTCACTCCCTTCCCCACCGACCCATGCTGCAGCACAACCGAAAACCCACCACGAACCCGAGAAAAACATCACCACGAACTCCGCTCTTCCATCATCAGCTGCCGCGTGCAATCTTCCCCTTCCAGATCTCTCATCCCCACCGAGCCTTCCACCTCATCATTTCCTACCTGACCCGCGCCCTCCCCTCAGCCACTTACCACCGCCTTCCTCCGACAACCAACATCCACCTTCACCATAGCACGACACGCAACCCCAAAGAAACCCACGACAGCCCATGCTTCAACATCACCACCCTTCGCGTCACCCTCAAACCTGAGCACCATCGCGTGACAGCCTTACTCGTCCGCCTTGCCTTCATAGCCACCGAGCTTCAAACATCTCTCCTTCTTTCTTATATAGGTATATATATTATATTTTTATTATAAAGGAAAGTATACTTTAATGGGTACGAATATATGTAAAGTTTATAAAAGTTTATAAGTTTATTTCCAAATTGAGAAGTTGCTTGCATTTTTCCTGTAGCTTCTATATATATTTAGTTTATACGTATATTATATATGTATAGCAGTAAAAAGAAAATATGTTCTGTTTATGATAACTTTATCTACATATGTCAGTATATGGATATACAATGTATAGGCTCTGTTGATTATATGAAGTATATAATAACTATAAGATCAGTTATGGGTAAAGGTTTTATAAATTATATATAGTTTTGCAATATGTTTTAGTTAAGTTTACTGTACATACATGTCGATTTCCCTAGCAAAATGTAGTTATACATTTTCGTATATATGTTTGTTATATAAGTATGTCTACATCACATATATACTATTTCAGAATATTGTTTACGGTTAGTTCGTATGTGAGGGTATTTTGAAATTTGTTTGCAAAATGTATTTTGTTTCAAGGAAGAATATAGGTTATATATTATCTGATAGCTTGATTTTACTTTTGAACACTATACATGCATGTTTTCAAGACAATTGCATACAACTGTTTTTTTTTTTAAAAAAAACTAGTATATAATATAGTTAGACATTAGAGTTTTGGGGGCTGTGCTTCTATTCTTGCATATATATTAACTTTCGTTTATAATAGTTTGACCTGTTCTATATATGAGTAGTACATTTGTCTAAAGATGGGCATATATGTTTATATAATGGATATTAGATATGTTGTATTGTATATGTATATGTGGTTTTATATGATGATTGTAACGACCCGGAATTTTGAACAAATTAAATTGAGAATATTTAATTTATTTTAAATATTTGAACGGTAATTTAATTCGAATCCCGGATATAACTTTGAAACTGACAATTAAATTGTGAAATTAAATCGATTGAGAGTTGAATAAAAATTTAAATCTTCTATTTTAAGCCGAAGAAAAATATTTCAAAAGCTTTTAAAATTCGTATTGATAACACTGAAGATAACAGAAGCTTCAGAAAATGAATTTGGAAGTGAATTGTTCAGTTTGAAAAATTATCGTTCGTATCGATATTCAAAAAATAGCGTTCCGGGGCACAGTCTCGGAATTCGACGAAACCAGTTCCATTGGGTCCGGAATATTGTATTATTGCCGGGTTTCAAATTTCGTATTGATCAGAGTTGTTATATGAGCATGCGACATATAAACACGTTGAAATTTTAAATCGAATTCAATTGGAATTTAAACTCGAATTTAATCAAATATCAGTACTTTGCCTTTCCATCAAAATACTATGGCAAAGTGAAGCAAGCACGTATTCTCTGTAGAATCACGTACTCTTGTCTCCCCCTTGCGTTACAAATCTCACGCGCTACTCAAAAGAAATCATGCCGAACCCAAATAAAATAAGGGAGAATGATTTTCTTCCCTCCTCTCAGTTAAAATCGAAAATAATGGCCGAAGTGAATTCAATCAAAAACAATTCGAAAATACGAAGGCCTCGTCTCAAAATCAAAAGCTAAGCATCTCCAATATAATCGAACCCAGCTCGACTTCGAAGATAAGAGGGTCTGACGAAAATCGCGAGGCGTTCTCTCGTCGAAGGCGACGACTTCGACTCTAATTTGGGGAACGCGGCGGCAGGCGACTCGGTGGGCAATCGCGAGATCAACTGGGTTCGCATGACTCGCGAGCGCGATCGACTGGGAGTCTTTCGTTGGCGAGCACGACAAGAGTTAAGGAAGCGCGGCAGGCAAGCAACTGGAAGGGAGTGCTGTCGCGATTCAGGGTAGTTGGGGTTTCCGTGATTTTTGGGGTCGAGTCGCGATCGAACTCACATCTGTTCGAAGTTGTGACGAACGAGGCGGCGACTCAGCTGGCGGCGACGAGGCCGGAATAGCGAGATGGATTTGTGGCACAGGGGCAGCTAGGGTTTACTCGCTTGCGCGAGAGGAAGTCGACGCGGCAGGCGAAGCAGTGGTGATGGTCAATATTGTTGAATTTCAGCTGAAGGTGGTGCGTTCGAATTTGGGGATGACAGACACGGCGACTTGGTGGTGGCTACTCGATCGGAGCTGTGGAGGTGGTCGTCTGAGTTTGAGCTTTACAGTGATGGTATCGAGTCGTCAGTGGTTGAACTTCGGCAGTACGGGTAGTCGCAGTGGTGACCTGGGAAAGCTCGATATCGGTTGAAGGTATAATCATATGCTAACAAGTTTGTTTCGAATTTAAATCTGAAGAATATATGTATGCATATGCAGATTTTTAATTTACATATACATGAACAAGAATATAATATAAATTTGTAAAGTTTATGTAAAATTTAAAATTAAAATTTTGAAATCCATAAGTTATTTTTTTAGTATAGGTATATGTAGTTTCAATAAAATTTATTTTTAAAGGAAGATTTTAGTTTTAAAATTTAAATTGTAGTTAAATAAAATTATAAGAGGAGAATACTAGTTTAAATAAAACTACCAGTTAATTTAACTATTAAAATGAAATTACCGATGAATCGAGATTATCAAATGAAATTATTATTCGATTATTTCGTATATTAATAGAATTGTATAATTACTTATACAAGGTCAAATAAAGTTGAGGAAACAAATTGGAAATGGAAATGGATGGCAAATTTAAAAGCTAAGGTGAGATTTTTCTCACTCAAATTTAAAGTGGAATTTTTGCAGTTATTAATGATTGCTATGTTGATGTGATATTAGATATTTTAGGATATATCTATATATAGCAATATATACATATTGGCATATGTATATATTGGATTGATGATTTCCCGCCTCGTATAGCGGATGAGACCCTATTGCGCCGTTAGTAAGCGGATTTATAAAAACCTATATACCGCGATAATTCCGTACTGGAGCGGAATTGGTATTGTGCTAACATCTTTGGATGCAGGGAAACAGGTTGGAGGGATCCAACTGGACCCCTCACTTTGATTGAATTTATTTATACTGTGATATGAATCTGTGAATGATTTTATTGATGTTATTGATCATATCGATGTCTGGAAAATTGTTGAAAGCTAAAATTTAGCTGAATGGATGTTTGATATCATTGGATTCCAAAAATAAACGAAATTGAATTTTTGGAAATCAAAATAGAAATTTCTAAGTGAATTTGATTTTAGAAATTTAATAAATTCGAAGAAAGGAATTTTAAAGTATAAAAAGTTAATTTTTATAATCTTATCGAATTTATTTCCAGAATAAAGTGAAAATGTTAAATAAATGAATTTCGTATAATAGTGATTTTAAATTGAGGAAATTAATTTAAAATCTGGATTTCTAAATAGATTGAAAGAAGACAATAGAAATTTATTTTCTTTAAAAAGAATTTATTTAAAAGGAGATAAGTTGGAAATCCAATTAGAAATTTAATTGGTAAATTGAAATGATTTGGGAAATCAATGTAAAATGAGTTCAATTTAAAGAATCCATTTAAAAACAGGATATTGAATAATTTGAAGGAAGATAAGGAATTTATTTTAGTAAGGATGAATATAATTAGAAATCAATCTATAATTGATTTAATATTTGGAAATGAAATTTTGAGAAATCAGTATGGGAAGTTTATTTAAAGTTGAGAATAAATTTAGAAATCAATATCGAAATTGATTTGGGATTGAAGTTTTATAAATAGAATTGGAATTTATAAAAGTTGTTTATAAACCCAAAGTCACTTATTTTGATAAGTTAAATATAGAAGTTGATAAAAGAAGATTTATAAGTCGAAGTTGTTATAAAAATGGAAATAGAACTTATAAACGTGTTTATAAATTCGAAATAGATTGAATTTGATAAATTAAATATAGAAGATTTTTAAAGAAGATATATTCGCGATTTTGGATAGCGAATCTCTGTGAAATTAAAATATGTAGAAATGATTGAAATTGGGTTAAGTGAATTATATTCACGATTTTGGACAGTGAATATATTGTTAAGTAAAATGGATTCATTTTTGAAGAAGTGATATTTAAAAATGAAGTTAAACATTTTAAAGATGTTTTAAAATGTAGTACGAATCGAAACCATAGATTTCAACATTTATTGTTGAAATAGACGTCTCGAGAAAATAAGGGAATGATGGACTATAACACTGTTGTTATAGTAAATGGTTTCCGAAAGGAAATATTTTTGTATAGTATTGGGATTTATATATCTATCTAAATTTCGAATCCCTATACTAGTGATTTTGAGTTGTCGTAACGATGTTTTACGCAACATTCGTTTTGACTCAAATAAAATTTATGAAAGAGAATGATTTCCTTAAAGAATGAAAAGTATACTTAATTTGATTTAAGTATATTGAATATTTTCAAATGTTGAAAATAAATGATTTGTGAATTACTTATTCTTAAATAAGTATGGAAATGCTTTACCAATATGAAATGAACGTTTTGAGAATTTATTCTTGTAAAGATAAATTGAAAATGAATATTGAAATCGATTTGAAAATCGTATATCAGTAGATATTTTTGAAATATAAATTCACTATGGAATTTATAAAAGGGTGTAACATCCCGAAAATTTTCGACTTTCGAAAATTCAACATCGATACTCACTTTATCGACTGCTGAGCCATCGAATGCCGGAAACCCGAAAAGTTATGGTTTTAAGAAAGAAGAAAAAGGTAGAAGAAGAAGATAGAAGAAAAAGAAAGAAGAACAACAACAGAACAAGAGAACAGCAACAGAAACAATATCAGAATCTCACATATCGCAGCGGAACAATATATAATAGATAAATGAATAATCTTTAAACAAAGAACTATATCATTTTATAACATACATCAATCATCAGAGTCACTATACAACTTAGTACAACAATGGACAGTTATATAAACTTGTCCTCATACAGAATACACAACGGAATAAATACTATCAGATACAAATACTACGTCTCGTCATCCAGCTTATCTCCAAGCTCCAGAATATCCAGAATATCCTGATAATATAACTCTAGGCTGCCCGTGTGGAAATTGGTGGGCACCCAGAGTTTAGAAGGGAACAATAAACTCCGAGTCAGTCATGGTGACTGGTGTGAGATCGTAAAACAGTTATTTTTTTTAAAAATAAATAGCAGAGAATTTTAAAGTCAATTCGCAATGCTTTTGGAAAATGAAACTACCATAAGACCTCCCGCCACACACACAATGCAAACGCAGACTTGGAGGAGATTTCTTCTTATGATAGTCAAAGATGCTTACTACGCAAAATCAAATTCTTTTTGATATTATTATTAGTGCATAGTGTAGAAAACATTTCGAAAGTAGAATATAAATCTTAGCCAGCATACGACCAGTATCGTATGCCTACTATAGCTACCATCTAAACAGTGGTGACCACCGTACGTAAATGGCAGGTTCTACAACTAATACCGTACAAAGTTCGTATTGGAGTCTGGATTTCCAACAAATGGTCAGGCAAAGGAACTTCCTATCCACGATGGGTACGTCCCTGGAATAGACGACCCGAGAACCTAACCGGATCTCTGCCAACACAAGGCCGGGTTACCTCTGCAAAAATAGGTAACTACTGACACGCGTATGCCATCCCCCGATCGTCACCGATCTTCCCGAGGATCCCCGATTCGCAACAAACCACATAGAAAAATAATGCAGTAACCACAGAGGTTAAGTATCTGGGCTCCATACCATGATACCACCTTTATCCAGAAGGAATGACATACACTAAGGGGCGCTACTCCCTAGAACCTTGCTGCATCCTTCCTGTTTCGACCATTTCCGGGGTGTGAGGCTCGATGAAGTCTCGTCCACAAAGCTACGCTTTCTATAAAAAGCCCTGCTTCGGGTCAAACAAAATGATCAACCTATGATCACAAAGATATAAGATCAAACAAATGATCATATCACAAATGATCAAACACTGATCATTTCACAGCAACACTCAGTATGCCACGTTACCAAATTGGGATATATCGCTGATAAATTTCAACTACATAACCTCTGAGCTCGTACGTCTCAGAGAAGGGTGTTAAGCTAAGAGAATAAATTCTCCGCCACCAACAGAAATGTATTTGAAAGAAATCAGTTTTATATCTCAAATTGTAACGTCAGACACACATCCATACAAGTCTGTTCCGGGATCGAACAGAACCGAAGGCACTTCTCACGAAGCCCTTGCATTTCCGGATAAATTTCTAATCACGTCCGGACTTCCCGTCACTAAGGGTGATAAAACCTCTAAATCGGAGATCAGGCGATGTAGAGTAACTCGACGGTAATCCTTCCGTTTTCAAAAATATCCGGTCTTCAACACCGGTCTTCAAATGCGATTCATAACGACGTATCACATATTCGGAATGGGTTATACGACCCCATGGTCCTTTCCCGGCTAACCCGAATAGTGAGCGATTATTCAAAAATAAGTGTGGCATTCAATTTCATCCAATTCACAACAAACACCTACTCAAGGTAATTATTGATAGTCGGTTATTTAACTATCAATAAAGATGCGCAACATCATCAGATTCCAAATAATTTTCCAAATTATTTTATCTTCCAAAATATCTTCATTTCATATAAAATTTCCACACTTAACCATTTGAAAACAATCTCAAATATTCACTTTTCAATTTATCTTTTAAAAAAATAAAAACTCAAACAGTTCATTTCACATTGGGAAAAGCATTTCCATACTTATTTAAAAATAAGTAATTCACAAATCATTTATTTTCAACACTTAGAAAATATTCGATATACTCAAAATCAAAATTAAGTATATATCTCATTCTTTAAGGAAATCATTCTTAAATCACATTTATTTGAGTCAAAACGAATGTTGCGTAAAACATCGTTACGACGACTCGAAATCACTAGTATAGGGATTCGGAATTAAGATAGATATATAAATCCCAATACTATATACAATATTTCCTTTCGGAAACTATTTACTATAACAACAGTGTTATAGTCCATCATTTCCTTATTCTTCGAAAACGTCTATTTCAACAATAAAAATGTTGAAATCTATGTATTCGATATCATAATACATTTTAAAAACATCTCTAAAATGTTTAACTTCATTTTTAATATCCCTTTTCCAAAACTATCCATTTTACTTAACGATATATTCACTATCCAAAATCGTGAATATACTGCAATAATTACATTTCAATCTTTTCTACACGTTTTATTCCAAGAATTATCCACTATCCAAAATCGTGGATAAAATTCCCTTAATAACTTCTATATTACATTCATCAAATTTGATTGATTTCGAATTCATAAAACAACGTTTATAAATTCACCTTTATATTTTCTAACAACTTCGATTTATAAAATTCTCCTTTTATTAACTTCTAAAATTACTTATCAAAATAAGTGATTCCAGATTTATAAACAACGTTTATAAATCACATTTATACTTCATAACAATTTCAGCTTATGAAATCATTTCATTTAGCAATTTCTATTTATATCCCAATTAAGTGCAAAAATCTAATTTATAAGTAAATTACTTATAAATCGTTTATTCTACAACATTTATTCACTTTATGACTTCACGTTATAAATCTATTAATTTCATTCACTTATGAAATCCTTTTATACTTCTTTTTAACACTTATAAATATTCGTTTTATAAGTCCAATATTTCGATTTATAAAATATCAATTTTACAAAACTTTTTATACAAATCGTTTATAGTTATTCAAAAATCCCAACTTAAATCATTTTATAAATAAATCGACTTTTATTTCAAAAACGACACTTCGGTTATATTTCACTAAAAATTATAACTTTTATAACTTTAAAATTTTACGTTTATAAATCGATTCAAAAATTTCATAAAACGTATATTTTCAAAAATCACTTTAAAAACCTTTTTAAAGTAAAAGTCGTTATTTTTACATTTCAAAACTGAATCCGATGATGCAACAACACCAATTAGTCCATCACAACAGTCAAATATCATATATCATCATATGATAACAGAATATATCAAAATATCTGTAAAAAATCAATACAGTGAGGAATCCAGTCGGATCCCTCCAACCTGTTTCCCTGCATCCAAAAACGTCAGCACAATACCAATTCCGCTCCAGTACGGAATTATCGCGGTATATGGGTTTTTATAAATTCGCTTACTAACGGCGCAATAGGGTCTCATCCGCTATACGAGGCGGGAAATCAATCAATCCAATATATACATATGCCAATATGTATATACTGCTATATATATATATATCCTATCATATCTAATAGCAATCAACACAATCAATAACTGCAATTCAAAATTAATTCTGAGTGAGAAGATCTCACCTTAGCTTTTATTTGCAATCCGTTTCCATTTCAGTTTTGTTTTCTCGATTTTAACCTGGTATAAACAATTTTAAAAAAAAAAATCTATTAATATTCGAATTTAAATCGAATAATCAATTTTCATTCTTGACTCGATTTTCTTGATTTATACCTTGTATAAAAAAAAAATTTATACAATTATTAAGGTTCGAATAAAGTGAACCATTAAATTCTCTTTTCAACAAATTCAATCCAACATTTATTTTATACAGTATCTTTTCTAACTAATTTCTTTCTAACAAAAAAAAAAAAATATTTTCTTTAAAAATAATCTATATTGATTTTAAAATCAAATTTTGATATAAACTCTTCAACATTCAAAATTTTATTTTCAAAATCTCATACATATAATTTCTGTTTAACTGTCTAAAATAGGTATATACAAATCCTTAAACCATATATATATATTTTATTACTAACTTATACTGGGGAAAAAATTATGTAAAAAGAAACTACAGACTATCTCGATACCTCACTGTCGAACACAAACTCGCACCCAAGCCTGCTCCGACCATCCACGCGAAAAAACCCTAGCTTCGCGACTGAAATGCCTCCCTCCTGCCCCTCGACGAACTCGCGCCCATGCCTCTACCCTCACGCGATTAGTCGCGACCTTTGACTTCGCCTGCTTCCCACGCGAATCCCTCCCTCTCGTGCCTTCATGCCAAACTCCATCGCGATCTCGAAAGTCATCCCTTCCAGAAATCGCGATAGCCTGAACTGCCTCGACCACTTTGCCGACCCCAGACATCGTTCTTCGTGAGCGCGCGACCTCCCTTGCTTTGCCTACTTGCGACGAGCAGAACAACGAATCTTGTTCGATTCGATTTGGGAAAACTTTGAAGGTAGAACGCGACCCCATTTTTTTTTTCCTTCGTGAACGAGCCGATCGCTTTGAGGCTATGGCTTTCTTTTCTTCGTTCGAATTGTTTTTAAGTATAAGGGAGTTCGAATTAATTTGACTGGAACGAGAGGTAGCGGCCATTAATTTTGATTTCGAACGAAAGATAGTTGTTTTCTTTTTCTTCTGTTTTGAAATGTTTTAACTCAGTAAAAAGGAAAGGTTGCGTGAGATTTAAAAAGAAAAGAGGGGACAAGAGAACGATGATTAAGCAGAGTAGGTCGACTTGCTCAGAAGTAGGGTGGCTGATGTGAATATATATTTTAATCAGCTAATATATATATATAAATTTCGGTAAAATTTTCGACGCGTTTACTTATCGTATGCTCACACAACCACTCCAATTACTACGAAATTTGAAATCCGGTAATAATTCAATATTACGGACCCAATGGAACTGGTTCGTCGAATTCCGAGACTGTTTGAAAAATGACTATTTTTAAATATCGGTTCGAACGATCAAATTCAAAACCGAATAAAACAGTTTCAAATTCAATTCTGAAGCTTCTGTTATCTTCAGTATTATAAATACGAATTTTAAAAGCTTTCGAAATATTTTTCTTCAGCTGTAAATTGAAGATATAAATTCTTATCCAGTTTTCAATAGATTAAATTATAAAATTTAATCGCCAAATTCTGAATTATATTCGAGATTCAAATTAAATTACCGTTCAAATATTTAAAATAAATTAAATATTCTCAATTTAATTTGATCAAAATTCCGGGTCGTTACAGACTTCCCCCCTTAAAAGAATTTCGTCCTCGAAATTACAAGTTAGGAAAAATGGTCCTTAACTCGTCTATTATCTTTCACAATTCAATAGTTTTATCACTTTATCAAAACAAATCTTTCTATTAAAGATTCGTTATTCATCAACTAAATTTCAACTTCAACTCTAAGTTTCAAACAACATTGTTTAACTTCTAAATTCAAATTCGAGTTTAAATTCAAATTTTAACTTTCAAAATTTCTCAAAAATTTTCTAACGCCCTAAATTTCCGAAAAATTTCGCCAGCGTCTCCTTTGCGCGGCTAATACGGCACTACTACAAAACGTCCCTACGGACTCTCAGATTTCAAAAAGAAAAAGAAAAAGCCAAGCGGCTAGAGAGAAATCATCAAAAACTCATATTAAAACTCAAATACGTACCTTTTTCGAGCAATTCAAATTTATCTGTGAAATAAATTTTCCAATCCCTTTATACACCTGTATATCCTACTAGCCATAATATCTAGTTACATATATTCAAACCATTTCGTACATTCAATTACAAAATTTTCAATGTAAACTGCATATACATTTTTAGCTTACTTCACTGTTGAAGTTACATATTCATATCCATTCAAATTTACATTTCTAATCTCATTTGAATTCAATTCTCAATTTTAATTCTATTGGAATTCAATTTATCTTCAATTCTGAATATTGAATTTTATCAATTATCTTTCATTCATAACTGCACCATTTTAAATTAGTTTCATTTACTAATTTATCACAAATTGTAATTCACTTTATTCAAATTTGTTTTCAATATTCAGTTTCAATTCCAGTTTTATTCTTTCGTTCATTCCCAAAATTTATTTTCAATTCACTATTTTGGTTTATAATCACTCATATTAAACTGAATTTCCAATAACATATGAATTTTTTTATCCACCTTTCAATTTACATTATTCAATTCAATTCATTTGCTTATGAATTCGAAATGAATTTCAACTTTCAATTTCATACATCATAAATCAAATTCAAATTTTAGTTCTATTCACTTACAAATTCATTCTACTAATGAATTTTAATTTCAATTATCTTTTCTGGAATTCCATTTTCCAATTATAAATTCACTTACAAATTCAAAAGGAATTTTAACATTCCATTTCATTTTCTGGCACTTGCAATCGCAATTTATTCATTCATTCACCAATTTAGTCCTTTTCGATTTGAATCTTATTCCAATCAGATTTCAAATGTTTTATAAGTTATCAACTTATTTACACTTCATAAATATAGTATTCCAGAGTCTTACCAACATTTCAAAAATCTCTTTTTTTTTTTGAAAACAATTCAAATTATCCTTTGAATTTTCTAAAACAAAAACCCAAATTTTCCAAACACTTTCATTTAAAATAATTTAACAGCAATTTCTCTTTTGGAAACCCGAAAATGAACACCAACGATGCCGCGGTCATCATCGAAGTTATTTTCCAGCGACCGAAAAGAGTTTAGAGCTTTCAACTCTCCAAAATACTTTTCAAAACTTTCGAAATTCATTTTCAAATCCAAAAAGATTTAAACTTCCCAAATCTCCAAAAATTTTCAAATTTCTTTCAAAACATTACCAAAAACTTCTCTGGAACTCTGTTTCAAATTACAAATCACATTTAAAATTTACCCTCAAATTTCATTTGTATATGGATTTATCTCTTAACTTTGGAGTTACGATTTCGATTTCTCATTCAATTTCAATGATGATAATTTACTATTATTACTTCCTAACATCCATGCAACCCTATACTATAGTATTTTATAGAAAAACATTTCTTCTATATACAAAAATAGTTTTGGGTAAAATTATTTCATTCACCCTATTTAAAACAATACTGTGCCGAATTGTTCTATATAAGTGTTTAGAGATCCCTATCGATAGAGTTGTACGGACAATACCGACCAGAATCCATATACCACTCAACAAACCAATCATCACAATATAAAACAATTTTATATTCAAATAACAAATACGCGCTCGTATCTATTATTACACTCAACTCATTCTAGAGTACTGCTGACTCTATCTCTAATGAGTAACACCCAACAGAGCAGGGTTGTCGCTTAACCATATGCTCTGATACCACTTGTAACATCCCGAAAATTTTCGACTTTCGAAAATTCAACATCGATACTCACTTTATCGACTGCTGAGCCATCGAATGCCGGAAACCCGAAAAGTTATGGTTTTAAGAAAGAAGAAAAAGGTAGAAGAAGAAGATAGAAGAAAAAGAAAGAAGAACAACAACAGAACAAGAGAACAGCAACAGAAACAATATCAGAATCTCACATATCGCAGCGGAACAATATATAATAGATAAATGAATAATCTTTAAACAAAGAACTATATCATTTTATAACATACATCAATCATCAGAGTCACTATACAACTTAGTACAACAATGGACAGTTATATAAACTTGTCCTCATACAGAATACACAACGGAATAAATACTATCAGATACAAATACTACGTCTCGTCATCCAGCTTATCTCCAAGCTCCAGAATATCCAGAATATCCTGATAATATAACTCTAGGCTGCCCGTGTGGAAATTGGTGGGCACCCAGAGTTTAGAAGGGAACAATAAACTCCGAGTCAGTCATGGTGACTGGTGTGAGATCGTAAAACAGTTATTTTTTTTAAAAATAAATAGCAGAGAATTTTAAAGTCAATTCGCAATGCTTTTGGAAAATGAAACTACCATAAGACCTCCCGCCACACACACAATGCAAACGCAGACTTGGAGGAGATTTCTTCTTATGATAGTCAAAGATGCTTACTACGCAAAATCAAATTCTTTTTGATATTATTATTAGTGCATAGTGTAGAAAACATTTCGAAAGTAGAATATAAATCTTAGCCAGCATACGACCAGTATCGTATGCCTACTATAGCTACCATCTAAACAGTGGTGACCACCGTACGTAAATGGCAGGTTCTACAACTAATACCGTACAAAGTTCGTATTGGAGTCTGGATTTCCAACAAATGGTCAGGCAAAGGAACTTCCTATCCACGATGGGTACGTCCCTGGAATAGACGACCCGAGAACCTAACCGGATCTCTGCCAACACAAGGCCGGGTTACCTCTGCAAAAATAGGTAACTACTGACACGCGTATGCCATCCCCCGATCGTCACCGATCTTCCCGAGGATCCCCGATTCGCAACAAACCACATAGAAAAATAATGCAGTAACCACAGAGGTTAAGTATCTGGGCTCCATACCATGATACCACCTTTATCCAGAAGGAATGACATACACTAAGGGGCGCTACTCCCTAGAACCTTGCTGCATCCTTCCTGTTTCGACCATTTCCGGGGTGTGAGGCTCGATGAAGTCTCGTCCACAAAGCTACGCTTTCTATAAAAAGCCCTGCTTCGGGTCAAACAAAATGATCAACCTATGATCACAAAGATATAAGATCAAACAAATGATCATATCACAAATGATCAAACACTGATCATTTCACAGCAACACTCAGTATGCCACGTTACCAAATTGGGATATATCGCTGATAAATTTCAACTACATAACCTCTGAGCTCGTACGTCTCAGAGAAGGGTGTTAAGCTAAGAGAATAAATTCTCCGCCACCAACAGAAATGTATTTGAAAGAAATCAGTTTTATATCTCAAATTGTAACGTCAGACACACATCCATACAAGTCTGTTCCGGGATCGAACAGAACCGAAGGCACTTCTCACGAAGCCCTTGCATTTCCGGATAAATTTCTAATCACGTCCGGACTTCCCGTCACTAAGGGTGATAAAACCTCTAAATCGGAGATCAGGCGATGTAGAGTAACTCGACGGTAATCCTTCCGTTTTCAAAAATATCCGGTCTTCAACACCGGTCTTCAAATGCGATTCATAACGACGTATCACATATTCGGAATGGGTTATACGACCCCATGGTCCTTTCCCGGCTAACCCGAATAGTGAGCGATTATTCAAAAATAAGTGTGGCATTCAATTTCATCCAATTCACAACAAACACCTACTCAAGGTAATTATTGATAGTCGGTTATTTAACTATCAATAAAGATGCGCAACATCATCAGATTCCAAATAATTTTCCAAATTATTTTATCTTCCAAAATATCTTCATTTCATATAAAATTTCCACACTTAACCATTTGAAAACAATCTCAAATATTCACTTTTCAATTTATCTTTTAAAAAAATAAAAACTCAAACAGTTCATTTCACATTGGGAAAAGCATTTCCATACTTATTTAAAAATAAGTAATTCACAAATCATTTATTTTCAACACTTAGAAAATATTCGATATACTCAAAATCAAAATTAAGTATATATCTCATTCTTTAAGGAAATCATTCTTAAATCACATTTATTTGAGTCAAAACGAATGTTGCGTAAAACATCGTTACGACGACTCGAAATCACTAGTATAGGGATTCGGAATTAAGATAGATATATAAATCCCAATACTATATACAATATTTCCTTTCGGAAACTATTTACTATAACAACAGTGTTATAGTCCATCATTTCCTTATTCTTCGAAAACGTCTATTTCAACAATAAAAATGTTGAAATCTATGTATTCGATATCATAATACATTTTAAAAACATCTCTAAAATGTTTAACTTCATTTTTAATATCCCTTTTCCAAAACTATCCATTTTACTTAACGATATATTCACTATCCAAAATCGTGAATATACTGCAATAATTACATTTCAATCTTTTCTACACGTTTTATTCCAAGAATTATCCACTATCCAAAATCGTGGATAAAATTCCCTTAATAACTTCTATATTACATTCATCAAATTTGATTGATTTCGAATTCATAAAACAACGTTTATAAATTCACCTTTATATTTTCTAACAACTTCGATTTATAAAATTCTCCTTTTATTAACTTCTAAAATTACTTATCAAAATAAGTGATTCCAGATTTATAAACAACGTTTATAAATCACATTTATACTTCATAACAATTTCAGCTTATGAAATCATTTCATTTAGCAATTTCTATTTATATCCCAATTAAGTGCAAAAATCTAATTTATAAGTAAATTACTTATAAATCGTTTATTCTACAACATTTATTCACTTTATGACTTCACGTTATAAATCTATTAATTTCATTCACTTATGAAATCCTTTTATACTTCTTTTTAACACTTATAAATATTCGTTTTATAAGTCCAATATTTCGATTTATAAAATATCAATTTTACAAAACTTTTTATACAAATCGTTTATAGTTATTCAAAAATCCCAACTTAAATCATTTTATAAATAAATCGACTTTTATTTCAAAAACGACACTTCGGTTATATTTCACTAAAAATTATAACTTTTATAACTTTAAAATTTTACGTTTATAAATCGATTCAAAAATTTCATAAAACGTATATTTTCAAAAATCACTTTAAAAACCTTTTTAAAGTAAAAGTCGTTATTTTTACATTTCAAAACTGAATCCGATGATGCAACAACACCAATTAGTCCATCACAACAGTCAAATATCATATATCATCATATGATAACAGAATATATCAAAATATCTGTAAAAAATCAATACAGTGAGGAATCCAGTCGGATCCCTCCAACCTGTTTCCCTGCATCCAAAAACGTCAGCACAATACCAATTCCGCTCCAGTACGGAATTATCGCGGTATATGGGTTTTTATAAATCCGCTTACTAACGGCGCAATAGGGTCTCATCCGCTATACGAGGAGGGAAATCAATCAATCCAATATATACATATGCCAATATGTATATACTGCTATATATATATATATATATATATCCTATCATATCTAATAGCAATCAACACAATCAATAACTGCAATTCAAAATTAATTCTGAATGAGAAGATCTCACCTTAGCTTTTATTTGCAATCCGTTTCCATTTCAGTTTTGTTTTCTCGATTTTAACCTGGTATAAACAATTTTAAAAAAAAAAAATCTATTAATATTCGAATTTAAATCGAATAATCAATTTTCATTCTTGACTCGATTTTCTTGATTTATACCTTGTATAAAAAAAAAATTTATACAATTATTAAGGTTCGAATAAAGTGAACCATTAAATTCTCTTTTCAACAAATTCAATCCAACATTTATTTTATACAGTATCTTTTCTAACTAATTTCTTTCTAACAAAAAAAAAAATTTCTTTAAAAATAATCTATATTGATTTTAAAATCAAATTTTGATATAAACTCTTCAACATTCAAAATTTTATTTTCAAAATCTCATACATATAATTTCTGTTTAACTGTCTAAAATAGGTATATACAAATCCTTAAACCATATATATATATTTTATTACTAACTTATACTGGGGAAAAAATTATGTAAAAAGAAACTACAGACTATCTCGATACCTCACTGTCGAACACAAACTCGCACCCAAGCCTGCTCCGACCATCCACGCGAAAAAACCCTAGCTTCGCGACTGAAATGCCTCCCTCCTGCCCCTCGACGAACTCGCGCCCATGCCTCTACCCTCACGCGATTAGTCGCGACCTTTGACTTCGCCTGCTTCCCACGCGAATCCCTCCCTCTCGTGCCTTCATGCCAAACTCCATCGCGATCTCGAAAGTCATCCCTTCCAGAAATCGCGATAGCCTGAACTGCCTCGACCACTTTGCCGACCCCAGACATCGTTCTTCGTGAGCGCGCGACCTCCCTTGCTTTGCCTACTTGCGACGAGCAGAACAACGAATCTTGTTCGATTCGATTTGGGAAAACTTTGAAGGTAGAACGCGACCCCATTTTTTTTTTCCTTCGTGAACGAGCCGATCGCTTTGAGGCTATGGATTTCTTTTCTTCGTTCGAATTGTTTTTAAGTATAAGGGAGTTCGAATTAATTTGACTGGAACGAGAGGTAGCGGCCGTTAATTTTGATTTCGAACGAAAGATAGTTGTTTTCTTTTTCTTCTGTTTTGAAATGTTTTAACTCAGTAAAAAGGAAAGGTTGCGTGAGATTTAAAAAGAAAAGAGGGGACAAGAGAACGATGATTAAGCAGAGTAGGTCGACTTGCTCAGAAGTAGGGTGGCTGATGTGAATATATATTTTAATCAGCTAATATATATATATAAATTTCGGTAAAATTTTCGACGCGTTTACTTATCGTATGCTCACACAACCACTCCAATTACTACGAAATTTGAAATCCGGTAATAATTCAATATTACGGACCCAATGGAACTGGTTTCGTCGAATTCCGAGACTGTTTGAAAAATGACTATTTTTAAATATCGGTTCGAACGATCAAATTCAAAACCGAATAAAACAGTTTCAAATTCAATTCTGAAGCTTCTGTTATCTTCAGTATTATAAATACGAATTTTAAAAGCTTTCGAAATATTTTTCTTCAGCTGTAAATTGAAGATATAAATTCTTATCCAGTTTTCAATAGATTAAATTATAAAATTTAATCGCCAAATTCTGAATTATATTCGAGATTCAAATTAAATTACCGTTCAAATATTTAAAATAAATTAAATATTCTCAATTTAATTTGATCAAAATTCCGGGTCGTTACAAAGGGAGACTGTTTAAAAATAAATATCGATTTATTTTAGAAGTGTGGAAATTTTATATCTAGTAAAAGATATTTTGGAAGATAAATAATTTGGAAAATTATTTGGAATCTGATGATGTTGCGCATCTTTATTGATAGTTAAATAACCGACTATCAATAATTACCTTTAGATAGGTATTTGTTGTGAATTGGATGAATTTGAATGCCACACTTATTTTTGAATAATCGCTCACTATTCGGGTTAACCGGGAAAGGACCATGGGGTCGTATAACCCATTCCGAATATGTGATACGTCGTTATGAATTGCATTCGAAGACCGGTGTTGAAGACCGGATATTTTTGAAAATGGAAGGATTACCGTCGAGTTACTCTACATCGACTGATCTTCGATTTAGAGGTTTTATCACCCTTAGTGACGGGAAGTCCTGACGTGATTGAAAATTATCCGGATGTGCAAGGGCTTCGTGAGAAGTGCCTTCGGTTCTGTTCGATCCCGGAACAGACTTGTATGGATTGTGTGTCTGACGTTACAATTTGAGATATAAAGCTGATTTCTTTCAAATACATTTCTGTTGGTGGCGGAGAATTTATTCTCTTAGCTTAACACCCTTCTCTGAGACGTACGAGCTCAGAGGTTATGTAGTTGAAATTTATCAGCGATATATCCCAATTTGGTAACGTGGCATACTGAGTGTTGCTGTGAAATGATCAGTGTTTGATCATTTGTGATATGATCATTTGTTTGATCTTATATCTTGGTGATCATAGGTTGATCATTTTGTTTGACCCGAAGCAGGGCTTTTTGTAGAAAGCGTAGCTTTGTGGACGAGACTTCGTCGAACCTCACACCCCGGAAATGGTCGAAACAGGAAGGATGCAGCAAGGTTCTAGGGAGTAGCGCCCCTTAGTGTATGTCATTCCTTCTGGATAAAGGTGGTATCATGGTATGGAGCCCAGATACTTAACCTCTGTGGTTGCTGCAAAATTTATTTCTTTGTGGTTGTTGCGAATTGGGGATCCTCGGGAAGATCGGTGACGATCGGGGGATGGCATACGCGTGTCAGTAGTTACCTACTTTTGCAGAGGTAACCCGGCCTTGTGTTGGCAGAGATCTAACCGTAATGTTAGGTTATTTCTCGGGTCGTCTATTCCAGGGACGTACCCATCGTGGATAGGAAGTTCCTTAGCCTGACCATTTGTTGGAAATCCAAAGAAACAATACGCGACTTGTACGGTTTTAGTTGTATTACCTGCTATGGAATGTGGCGGTAACCTGCTATTGAACATAGTAGCTATAGTAGGCATAAGTGCGGAATGCCTATGCTGGCTAAGATTAATATTATACTTTCGAAATGTTTCTACACTATGCACTAATAATAATATCAAAAATGATTTGATTTTGCGTAGTAAGCATCTTTGACTATCATAAGAAGAAATCTCCTCCAATTCTGCGTTTGCATTGTGTGTGTGGTGGGAGGTCTTATGGTAGTTTCATTTTCCAAAAGCATTTCGAATTGACTTTAAAATTTACCTGTTGTTTATTTTAAAGAATAACTGTTTTACGATCTCACACCAGTCACCATGACTGACTCGGAGTTTATTGTTCCCTTCTAAACTCTGGGTGCCCACCAAATTCCACACGGGCAGCCTAGAGTTATATTATCAGGATATTCTGGATATTCTGGAGCTTTGGAAGCAAGCTGGATGACGAGACGTAGTATTCGTATCTGATATTATTTATTCCGCTGTGTATTCTGTATGAGGACAAGTTATATAACTGTCCATTGTTGTACTGAGTTGTATATTGACTCTGATGATTGATGTATGTATAAACTGATATAGTTCTTTGTTTTAAAAGACTAGTGATTATCTATTATATATTGTTCCGCTGCGATGTGTAAGATTCTGATATTGTTTTCTGTTCTGATGTGTTGTTCTCTTCTTTCTTCTTCTTCTCTTTTTCTTCTATCTTCTTCTTCTACCTTTTTCTTCTTTCTTAAAACCATAACTTTTCGGGTTTCCGGCATTCGATGGCTCAGCAGTCGATAAAGTGAGTATCGATGTTGAATTTTCGAAAGTCGAAAATTTTCGGGATGTTACAAGTGGTATCAGAGCATATGGTTAAGCGACAACCCTGCTCTGTTGGGTGTTACTCATTAGAGATAGAGTCAGCAGTACTCTAGAATGAGTTGAGTGTAATAATAGATACGAGCGCGTATTTGTTAGTGAATATAAAAATGTTTTATATTGTGTTTGCTTATCCGTTGAGATGTTTATGAGTTTTGGTCGGTATGTGGGACGCCATATTATCGATAAAGATTTCTAAACACTTAAACGAGGCAAGACGGCACAGTATTGTTTTAAATAGGGTAAATGAAATAATTTTACCCAAAACTATTTTTTGTATAGAAAAGAAATGATTTTCTATGAAATACTATAGTATATGGATGTTTGGTTGTTAGGAAGTAATAACATTGAAACATTATCATTGTTATCTGAAATCGAATAAGAAATTGAAAATAACAACCAAAGATTTGGAAATAAATTCATATAAGAATAAAATTATGGATATGAATTGTAAATGTGATTTACAAATGAAATTTGAGATTATAAATTATAAATGTGATTTGTAATTTAAAACAGAATTCCAGAGAAGTTTTTGGAAATGTTTTGAAAAGGAGTTTGAAAATTTTGGAGATTTCGAAAGTTTAATTTCTTTTTGGTTTGAAAATGAATTTCGAAGGTTTTGGAAAAATATTTTGAAGAGATGAAAAGCTCTAAACTCTTTTCGGTCGCTGGAAAATAACTTCGATGATGACCGCGGCATCGTTGGTGTTCATTTTCGGGTTTCCAAAAGAGGGATTGCTGCCAAATTGTTTTAAATGGAAGTGTTTGGAAAATTTGGATTTTGTTTTGGAAATTAAAAGGATAATTTGAATTGTTTTCAAATGGTTTTGAAAAAGTTGAAACGACTCTGGAAATCCTATTTAAAATACTTACGAAATATTAATAAGTGATAACTTATAGAATATTGAAATTTGATTAGAATGAAATACAAATTGAAAAACGAATGAATTAGTGAATGAATGAATGAATTGCAATTGCAAGTACATGAATGTAAATTGAATTCGAATTGAAATCCAGTTTAATATAAGTGATTGTAAACCAAAATAGTAAATTGTAAATAAATTTTGGGAATGAGCAAAAGAATAAAACTGGAATTAAAACTGAATATTGAAAATGAAGTTGAATTGTGTGAAATTAAATGAAGTTTTGAGATTAGTTTGAAGTGAACTAAAGTAAATTGATAAAATTCAATATTCAGAAGTTGAACTAAATCCAAATTAGATTGGAATTGTGAATTGAATTCGAATGAGAATTGAAATGTAAAATTGAATGAGAATAGATATGTAACTTCAATAGTAAGTTAAAAATGTGTAAACAGTTATATTTGAAATTTTGTAATAGAATTTGCAAAATAGTTGAATGCTGTAACTAGATATAATGGCTAGTAGATATATAGGTGTAAAGGAATTGGGATTTTAATTTAGAAGAGAATTTGAATTGCTCGAAAAAGGTATGTATTTGAATTATAATATGAGTTTTTGATGATTTCTCTCTAGCCGCTTGGCTTTTTCTTTTTCTTTTTGAAATCTGAGAGTCCGTAGGGACGTTTTGTAGTCGTACCGTATTAGCCGCGCAAAGGAGACGCTGGCAAAATTTTTCGAAAATTTAGGGCGTTAGAAAAATTTTTTTTGAGAAATTTTGAAAGTTTAAAATTTGAATTTAAACTCGAATTTGAATTGAAGTAAAGCAATGTTGTTTGAAACCTATAATTGAAGTTGGAAAGATAGTTGGAATGATAACGAATCTCTAGTAGAGAGATTTGTTTTGGAAATTTGATGAAACTATTAGATGTTGAAAAATAGTAGACGAGTTAAGGACCATTTTTCCTAACTTGTAATTTCGAGGACAAAATTCTTTTAAGGAGGGAAGTCTGTAACGACCCGGAATTTTGAACAAATTTAATTGAGAATATTTAATTTATTTTAAATATTTGAACGGTAATTTAATTCGAATCCCGGATATAACTTTGAAACTGACAATTAAATTGTGAAATTAAATCGATTGAGAGTTGAATAAAAATTTAAATCTTCTATTTTAAGCCGAAGAAAAATATTTCAAAAGCTTTTAAAATTCATATTGATAACACTGAAGATAACAGAAGCTTCAGAAAACGAATTTGGAAGTGAATTGTTCAGTTTGAAAAATTATCGTTCGTATCGATATTCAAAAAATAGCGTTCCGGGGCACAGTCTCGGAATTCGACGAAACCAGTTCCATTGGGTCCGGAATATTGTATTATTGCCGGGTTTCAAATTTCATATTGATCAGAGTTGTTATATGAGCGTGCGACATATAAACACGTTGAAATTTTAAATCGAATTCAATTGGAATTTAAACTCGAATTTAATCAAATATCAGTACTTTGCCTTTCCATCAAAATACTGTGGCAAAGTGAAGCAAGCACGTATTCTCTGTAGAATCACGTACTCTTGTCTCCCCCTTGCGTTACAAATCTCACGCGCTACTCAAAAGAAATCATGCCGAACCCAAATAAAATAAGGGAGAATGATTTTCTTCCCTCCTCTCAGTTAAAATCGAAAATAATGGCCGAAGTGAATTCAATCAAAAACAATTCGAAAATACGAAGGCCTCGTCTCAAAATCAAAAGCTAAGCATCTCCAATATAATCGAACCCAGCTCGACTTCGAAGATAAGAGGGTCTGACGAAAATCGCGAGGCGTTCTCTCGTCGAAGGCGACGACTTCGACTCTAATTTGGGGAACGCGGCGGCAGGCGACTCGGTGGGCAATCGCGAGATCAACTGGGTTCGCATGACTCGCGAGCGCGATCGACTGGGAGTCTTTCGTTGGCGAGCACGACAAGAGTTAAGGAAGCGCGGCAGGCAAGCAACTGGAAGGGAGTGCTGTCGCGATTCAGGGTAGTTGGGGTTTCCGTGATTTTTGGGGTCGAGTCGCGATCAAACTCACATCTGTTCGAAGTTGTGACGAACAAGGCGGCGACTCAACTGGCGGCGACGAGGCCGGAATAGCGAGATGGATTTGTGGCACAGGGGCAGCTAGGGTTTACTCGCTTGCGCGAGAGGAAGTCGACGCGGCAGGCGAAGCAGTGGTGATGGTCAATATTGTTGAATTTCAGCTGAAGGTGGTGCGTTCGAATTTGGGGATGACAGACACGGCGACTTGGTGGTGGCTACTCGATCGGAGCTGTGGAGGTGGTCGTCTGAGTTTGAGCTTTACAGTGATGGTATCGAGTCGTCAGTGGTTGAACTTCGGCAGTACGGGTAGTCGCAGTGGTGACCTGGGAAAGCTCGATATCGGTTGAAGGTATAATCATATGCTAACAAGTTTGTTTCGAATTTAAATCTGAAGAATATATGTATGCATATGCAAATTTTTAATTTACATATACATGAACAAGAATATAATATAAATTTGTAAAGTTTATGTAAAATTTAAAATTAAAATTTTGAAATCCATAAGTTATTTTTTTAGTATAGGTATATGTAGTTTCAATAAAATTTATTTTTAAAGGAAGATTTTAGTTTTAAAATTTAAATTGTAGTTAAATAAAATTATAAGAGGAGAATACTGGTTTAAATAAAACTACCAGTTAATTTAACTATTAAAATGAAATTACCGATGAATCGAGATTATCAAATGAAATTATTATTCGATTATTTCGTATATTAATAGAATTGTATAATTACTTATACAAGGTCAAATAAAGTTGAGGAAACAAATTGGAAATGGAAATGGATGGCAAATTTAAAAGCTAAGGTGAGATTTTTCTCACTCAAATTTAAAGTGGAATTTTTGCAGTTATTAATGATTGCTATGTTGATGTGATATTAGATATTTTAGGATATATCTATATATAGCAATATATACATATTGGCATATGTATATATTGGATTGATGATTTCCCGCCTCGTATAGCGGATGAGACCCTATTGCGCCGTTAGTAAGCGGATTTATGAAAACCTATATACCGCGATAATTCCGTACTGGAGCGGAATTGGTATTGTGCTAACATCTTTGGATGCAGGGAAACAGGTTGGAGGGATCCAACTGGACCCCTCACTTTGATTGAATTTATTTATACTGTGATATGAATCTGTGAATGATTTTATTGATGTTATTGATCATATCGATGTTTGGAAAATTGTTGAAAGCTAAAATTTAGCTGAATGGATGTTTGATATCATTGGATTCCAAAAATAAACGAAATTGAATTTTTAGAAATCAAAATAGAAATTTCTAAGTGAATTTGATTTTAGAAATTTAATAAATTCGAAGAAAGGAATTTTAAAGTATAAAAAGTTAATTTTTATAATCTTATCGAATTTATTTCCAGAATAAAGTGAAAATGTTAAATAAATGAATTTCGTATAATAGTGATTTTAAATTGAGGAAATTAATTTAAAATCTGGATTTCTAAATAGATTGAAAGAAGACAATAGAAATTTATTTTCTTTAAAAAGAATTTATTTAAAAGGAGATAAGTTGGAAATCCAATTAGAAATTTAATTGGTAAATTGAAATGATTTGGGAAATCAATGTAAAATGAGTTCAATTTAAAGAATCCATTTAAAAACAGGATATTGAATAATTTGAAGGAAGATAAGGAATTTATTTTAGTAAGGATGAATATAATTAGAAATAAATCTATAATTGATTTAATATTTGGAAATGAAATTTTGAGAAATCAGTATGGGAAGTTTATTTAAAGTTGAGAATAAATTTAGAAATCAATATCGAAATTGATTTGGGATTGAAGTTTTATAAATAGAATTGGAATTTATAAAAGTTGTTTATAAACCCAAAGTCACTTATTTTGATAAGTTAAATATAGAAGTTGATAAAAGAAGATTTATAAGTCGAAGTTGTTATAAAAATGGAAATAGAACTTATAAACGTGTTTATAAATTCGAAATAGATTGAATTTGATAAATTAAATATAGAAGATTTTTAAAGAAGATATATTCGCGATTTTGGATAGCGAATCTCTGTGAAATTAAAATATGTAGAAATGATTGAAATTGGGTTAAGTGAATTATATTCACGATTTTGGACAGTGAATATATTGTTAAGTAAAATGGATTCATTTTTGAAGAAGTGATATTTAAAAATGAAGTTAAACATTTTAAAGATGTTTTAAAATGTAGTACGAATCGAAACCATAGATTTCAACATTTATTGTTGAAATAGACGTCTCGAGAAAATAAGGGAATGATGGACTATAACACTGTTGTTATAGTAAATGGTTTCCGAAAGGAAATATTTTTGTATAGTATTGGGATTTATATATCTATCTAAATTTCGAATCCCTATACTAGTGATTTTGAGTTGTCGTAACGATGTTTTACGCAACATTCGTTTTGACTCAAATAAAATTTATGAAAGAGAATGATTTCCTTAAAGAATGAAAAGTATACTTAATTTGATTTAAGTATATTGAATATTTTCAAATGTTGAAAATAAATGATTTGTGAATTACTTATTCTTAAATAAGTATGGAAATGCTTTACCAATATGAAATGAACGTTTTGAGAATTTATTCTTGTAAAGATAAATTGAAAATGAATATTGAAATCGATTTGAAAATCGTATATCAGTAGATATTTTTGAAATATAAATTCACTATGGAATTTATAAAAGGGAGACTGTTTAAAAATAAATATCGATTTATTTTAGAAGTGTGGAAATTTTATATCTAGTAAAAGATATTTTGGAAGATAAATAATTTGGAAAATTATTTGGAATCTGATGATGTTGCGCATCTTTATTGAGAGTTAAATAACCGACTATCAATAATTACCTTTAGATAGGTATTTGTTGTGAATTGGATGAATTTGAATGCCACACTTATTTTTGAATAATCGCTCACTATTCGGGTTAACCGGGAAAGGACCATGGGATCGTATAACCCATTCCGAATATGTGATACGTCGTTATGAATTGCATTCGAAGACCGGTGTTGAAGACCGGATATTTTTGAAAACGGAAGGATTACCGTCGAGTTACCCTACATCGACTGATCTTCGATTTAGAGGTTTTATCACCCTTAGTGACGGGAAGTCCTGACGTGATTGAAAATTATCCGGATGTGCAAGGGCTTCGTGAGAAGTGCCTTCGGTTCTGTTCGATCCCGGAACAGACTTGTATGGATTGTGTGTCTGACGTTACAATTTGAGATATAAAGCTGATTTCTTTCAAATACATTTCTGTTGGTGGCGGAGAATTTATTCTCTTAGCTTAACACCCTTCTCTGAGACGTACGAGCTCAGAGGTTATGTAGTTGAAATTTATCAGCGATATATCCCAATTTGGTAACGTGGCATACTGAGTGTTGCTGTGAAATGATCAGTGTTTGATCATTTGTGATATGATCATTTGTTTGATCTTATATCTTGGTGATCATAGGTTGATCATTTTGTTTGACCCGAAGCAGGGCTTTTTGTAGAAAGCGTAGCTTTGTGGACGAGACTTCGTCGAACCTCACACCCCGGAAATGGTCGAAACAGGAAGGATGCAGCAAGGTTCTAGGGAGTAGCGCCCCTTAGTGTATGTCATTCCTTCTGGATAAAGGTGGTATCATGGTATGGAGCCCAGATACTTAACCTCTGTGGTTGCTGCAAAATTTATTTCTTTGTGGTTGTTGCGAATCGGGGATCCTCGGGAAGATCGGTGACGATCGGGGGATGGCATACGCGTGTCAGTAGTTACCTACTTTTGCAGAGGTAACCCGGCCTTGTGTTGGCAGAGATCTAACCGTAATGTTAGGTTATTTCTCGGGTCGTCTATTCCAGGGACGTACCCATCGTGGATAGGAAGTTCCTTAGCCTGACCATTTGTTGGAAATCCAAAGAAACAATACGCGACTTGTACGGTTTTAGTTGTATTACCTGCTATGGAATGTGGCGGTAACCTGCTATTGAACATAGTAGCTATAGTAGGCATAAGTGCGGAATGCCTATGCTGGCTAAGATTAATATTATACTTTCGAAATGTTTCTACACTATGCACTAATAATAATATCAAAAATGATTTGATTTTGCGTAGTAAGCATCTTTGACTATCATAAGAAGAAATCTCCTCCAATTCTGCGTTTGCATTGTGTGTGTGGTGGGAGGTCTTATGGTAGTTTCATTTTCCAAAAGCATTTCGAATTGACTTTAAAATTTACCTGTTGTTTATTTTAAAGAATAACTGTTTTACGATCTCACACCAGTCACCATGACTGACTCGGAGTTTATTGTTCCCTTCTAAACTCTGGGTGCCCACCAAATTCCACACGGGCAGCCTAGAGTTATATTATCAGGATATTCTGGATATTCTGGAGCTTTGGAAGCAAGCTGGATGACGAGACGTAGTATTCGTATCTGATATTATTTATTCCGCTGTGTATTCTGTATGAGGACAAGTTATATAACTGTCCATTGTTGTACTGAGTTGTATATTGACTCTGATGATTGATGTATGTATAAACTGATATAGTTCTTTGTTTTAAAAGACTAGTGATTATCTATTATATATTGTTCCGCTGCGATGTGTAAGATTCTGATATTGTTTTCTGTTCTGATGTGTTGTTCTCTTCTTTCTTCTTCTTCTCTTTTTCTTCTATCTTCTTCTTCTACCTTTTTCTTCTTTCTTAAAACCATAACTTTTCGGGTTTCCGGCATTCGATGGCTCAGCAGTCGATAAAGTGAGTATCGATGTTGAATTTTCGAAAGTCGAAAATTTTCGGGATGTTACAATGATAACCAGTTGATTATAAATATATGTTATATTATAATAACTGTAACATATTTTTGGGAATAAAGATTTTGGGTATAATATACTTAATATGTGTTTAAATTAATATGGATTTTTAAATGTAATACAATGGTTCAATTGGTTTTAAATTTCATATAGGTATATATATAGATTTTGATTTCAATATATATATGTGTTTAAAATTTAAGATCGATATAAAATGTATATGTATTTTCAAAATTGAATACTTAGTTTAAGGAAAATTATAATATGATATATATTTCGTTCAGTCTATATCGAGCAGATTCTGATTTATTTCATCATTTCATTTTCTATCAGTTTGTCCGTCAAAATTCGTGTGCAAAAATAGCTTTGCCTTAGAAGTCGTGCTTGCATTTCGTAACTCAATTTCAGTGTCTATCCTCTCTAGCCTCGAAAGGTGAGCAATCACTCACAATTAACGTTCTTTTATTTATTAGATTTGATTTCAATTGAAACGACAATTGAAATATGCTGCTGTTAGTTAATTACACTGTTATATATGCTATTATCTGTATCAGTTCACCTGTGACATCTGCACCATTATCTATTAATTATTTATGCGATGATAATACAGTTTAACTGAAAATTGATTGATTGTTGATGTTTATATTGGACGTTAAATTGTTAAGGTTAAAATGATAAATAGTATGCAATTGAACTTGATAGAGGATAGTTCAATGTTAAATTTGATTAAATGACATTTGTATAATATGACCCCTTTAACTGTTAAATTTATTGACACGTAGGATTTGTTTAATTACACCTTGAACCACTGAATGTATGTTGTTAAATTGATGATGTATGAAATTGTAAATAGATGACAAGTGAAGAACTATAATGTAATAATCTTTAATCTACATGAAATGATAGTGTAGATTCTAGAGATAATTATATTAATTCGTACAAATAACAATGCGAACTAATACGGTTATTTCGGGATTATTTGAATTGATTATTGGATTGATATTGATTGATTGTTATTGCTTGTGTATTTACTTTGACACCATCCCAGTTATCACACTGCAAGTTCCCTTTGCTATGTTTTGATTTTGAATTGAATTGTAATCGGGTTGAAATGATAAATACCCAAATTAAACTTTGACCTAGGATAGAGAATTAAATAAAAAACCCGATTGGTCAATAATTTAATTTAAAATAAAATAAAGATTTTATTTGAATAAATAACATGGTTTTGAAACGAAGTTGGAAATTGAATTTTTAATGAAAGGAAAATGTTAATATTTAATAATCTGAAACAAAATATTAACAACGTAATTGATGAAAGAACGATGTTTAATTTGAGAAATGATTGAATTAAGTTTGAAATAATCTAATAATTAAGTTTGAAATTATATTTAAGTTTGAAATTATTAAACTTTGAAATTATTTAATAATTAAGTTTTGAATTATTTAATAATTAAATAAGATTGAATTATTTAATGATTAAATTAAATTGAATTTTTGAATAAGTGAATTTTACTTCGTAAATAATTGAAATTGAGTTTCTTTATTAATTAAGTTTTGGAAAATTATTTAAGTAAGTAAATAAGTGAAATTGAATTTCTTTAACAAGAAATAAAATGTGATTTATTGAAATTAATGTAAGACTTGAAATTTAAAGAATTTGATTTGTTGAATTTAATTTAATAAAATTTGTAAGTTTTGATATAAGGAAGTTGAATTTAAATAATGGATTTAATGAATTGGAAATTTAATAGAAATTGTTTTGAATGGCAAATTTACTTAATGAATATTTGAATGAAATCGATAAATGAATTTAAATTGATTTAAATGTTAAATTAAATTAATTTAAATGATTTCGAAATAAAACTTATATACGAACTTGAATCAATATTTGGATTGTTTTAAATAGAAATTGAAATTGAATTATAAGATTTTGAAATGGTAATTTGGAAGTTTTGAAACGTAAATTGTGGAAATTGAATTAGTAAGAGAAATGAAATGTTGGTTTACAAATCCAATTGAAATTGTAATTGATTTGGTTTTGAAAAATAATAAACGACCAATCGGTGTAATAATTACGAAAGTTATTAAAGAGACCGGAATCGGTTATGGACATACTCTCTGTCTAAACCGAAAACCACTTTAATAATGATACGCGGAGTGGTGATCCAGAATGAAGTGGTTGGAATGATGTACGTGATGACTGAAGAAAGAGAACGATAATGGATAGCCTTGACACTTGTGTCAAATTGGAAATGACTAAAACAGGAGCCGTGCCGGGCCAATGGAGGTCAGCTACCTCAAGCGAACACACTTCTTCGAACTACTCATTACTTGTTGTCGATTGGTGCACCCTTGATTTTGGGAGTGTTGTTTCACGGTGTTGCGATCGCTGTGGCGATGCGTTCTCACCAGTCCGGATCAGGCAAACGGTAGTTTCACTACCTTGGGTATTGCCTCATGTGCCTTGTCATACTTGTATTCCTTTATACGCGACCACTACGATTTTGGTTTGTACCTTTAGTATATGGATTGCCCTCTGGTGAATTCCGGTTTTGGGGAAACTACGGTCTTGTATATGCTCTTGGGAATAAAAATGTGTTAAGGGGAATAATGGTAACGCCTTAACACTATTTTGATATCTTATATTACTGATAGACATTATCTACTTATCGTACACTACTACATAGTAGATAGTTTAACGGATCCTTAAAGGATGGTTATTCCAACATCCTTTGAGTCACTTGTATTTCAATAGCTATTTCACTTGAGTTGGATTTATTGATATAAGAATGTTAATCCTGACACGAGTGTTTTGTGTTTTGTGTTTTGCTTTACGCTCGGGTCAGACTGAGTGTACCAGTATTCGAGACTCACCTTTGAAGTTGGAGCTTGCTTGAAGATCCAGCCATCTATTCTGCTTTCAGTATTCAATGATTCCAGTGATGTATTCTGCTTTGTATTTGATGTATCGCATTACTCTTCCGTTGTATCTGGTTTAACTCTGATGTAACTTATACATTTATATAGTAGCTTCATGAACTACTATCTCTTTTATTTCCGCTGCATTTATTACTCTGTGTCTGTGATCTGTGATTACTTATTTACTGTATATGTTCAGTTTTGCCAAATTTAAATTAACAACGCGGTATTTTGAGCAATTCAATTCCGGCATGAGTGTCTACCTATACACTTATAATGGATGCGAATGGTCCAAAATACCGGGTCGTTTCAGTTGGTATCAGAGCTTTAGTAGCTCTAGGCAAAACTTAACATATAGGGTAAATGTATTTACAGAATCACTCTCATTCGAGTTTCAATCTCTTCCTTTCGACTCGATTTCTTTGAATTTTGGAACATTCCCTACGGTTCCAAATTTCATTCGTGTCCCACACTATTCGTCTCCTTTCAATTCTGGAGCATCACATAACTCCACTTCGAATGACCCTTATAGTGAATCGACGGTCTCGCCAAACTTCGAATGATTTGTAAAGGGGTGAAACTCCTTTACAATAGGCATTGATTTAACGGAGACTTCTGAATCCTCGGTTTACGATGCTATCTATCTCTTGCTATGCCTGAATTCTATTCTTTGAGATCAAATGTCGATTTGCCTCGGAATTCTTCATTGATCTAATTTTTGAAGTCACGGTCGACCCGGTTAAGGTTGCCCATAAATTAAATAAGCTTACCCATCTCCCGATTCTGTTATTGAATCATCTTATCTTTTCTTTCGAATTTGTCTTCGAATCAGAATTCTCTTTGATTTGAGTCCATCAAATTTGAATCTTTATCCTTGCTTTGAATCCATTCTTGTATCGTCGAGCGAGGAAGTGTATTTGTAAATTTATATTAAAAATGTTTTAAAACATATAGTGTTGTTTGAGTTGTTGATGTTGATTTGGGTTTTCGATCGATTCGTCTGATCAACGCTATCGATAGGATTTCCAAAACACTTGAGCAAAGCAAACTGACACAATATCGTTTTCAAATTTGGTAAATAAAATAAAAGTTTTGTATGATGATATTATATATAATTATAAGTTTTCCGAAATTAAATTGTTAATGAATTTGTTGTCAAAAATGTTAATATTTCATTTTCATTTATTGTTTTGTAAACCATAGACTATTCCAATCTGATAAATAAATGAAATTATAGAACATGGTTTAAAATTTTAAATTGGGAGTTGAAATGAATTTAAATTAGAATTTGAGAATTTACTTTCCATTGATTTCAAACTTTGGGTTTTAATTTAAAAATGCATATTTTATATAGTAATTTCGAATAGAAATCATTTTCAAAAAAAAATTAAATGTTTAAATAAGTGCTCTTCTCTTTGTCGCTGGAAAATAATTTCGGTGATGACGGCCGCATCATCGACATTCATTTTCGAGTTTCGAAGTGGAGAAACCATTCTGTAGCTTTGCTACGGTTTTGTTTTGGAAAATATTTTAATTTGAATTTCTTAAGAATGATTTGGTTTATATATACATGGTATATTATTTTAAATTTAATTTGATATAGTATATACATAATTATTCTAAAGGGTTTGGAATTAAACGGAAATTTAATTCTTAAAAATCATGTTAGAAGATGTTTTCAATTATAAATAAAGCTAAATTTTGAATAAGTATTTAAACTTGAGACGGTAGAATTTGATAATTTTATTTGTATAGTACTAAATTGCATTTCAAAATAACTTACCTAAATTATTCATAAGTTAAAATGTAATTGGACAATATACAATACAAAATAATTTTATAAATAAAATTTGAGTGTTTATAATAAATGTTATACACTAAATTTTGATTATAAAGATGTTAATATAGTTAGATAGGATAATAAGTAAACTCAGTTAATAATGAAATAAATTTTTTTTGAAAGAATTAATAAATTTGTTTTGAAAGAATTAATAAATTGAAATTTGATCAACATATGAAAATACCTTGAATTTATAAGAAATTAATAGATGTAAATTAAATTAAATCGAAACTTTTATGTTTTAAATTAATTTATATGTGTTAAATATATGTGAGTAGATATATTAAGTAGAATAAATTTAACAATAATATGGAATAAAGAGGAATTTAAATTGCTGAAAAAAAATATGATTATAATAAAAGACTATTCAAATTTATGGTTTTATAAATTGTAAATTGAAGATAATTGGATAATAAGATAATGAATTTAGAAATAGTTGAGATTGATTTTAGTGAAATCAAATGGGTTAAATCAATTATTGAATATCAATTAATTTAAATTTGAATTTATATGATTTAAATTAATTGTTATTTTGTATTTCAAATCTGTTTTTCTTCCTGGTTGTTTCTATTCTCCTACCTCGTTCCTTTTCGGGGACGAAAAGTTTTGAGTGGGGGAGAGTGTAACGACCCGTAAATTTCAACTGTTTTTATAACGTAATTAGTTGAAATTTTGCGAAATTTTTAAAGATAAAATTTTGAAATATAAATTTGATATTTGGAATGCGTCTAGTTAAACATAGCAACTGGTAAATTTTCGTCCAAAAATATGAAAGTTTATTTCGCGCGTAAATTTACTTCAATTTAATTAGTTAAAAAGCGATGAAAATAAAATGTTTTCGAAACCTAAATATTTTTACATAGAAAAATTCTAAATCGTCTTCTGAGCAAGACGTCATTTTTCGTTTTTCCAAATTCGGACTTCTTCGGCTCCGTCGATCTTATTTTTCTACGTTTTTCTTGCATTTTCCGCCAGTAGAAAAATTCAAAATTTTATAACTTAATCGTGCCACTGATATCTGTATACCGTTGTGACCGTCCCGTCATGCTGATCTCCACTATATATTCATTTGTGTATTTTGAGATCCGGTACGCGACGAAACGATGGAATCGTACGTCATATCGATACCGAAATTAGTGACTTTTGGGATTTCTTTCTTTTCAAAAGTTTGAACGGCTGGCCCAACAATAAATTGCTTTAAATATTTCAGCTGAATCGATGTGAGATTGCTGCAATTTCCAATCCTTTCCCGTTGCCTCTTCATTATTTACGTTTTACTTTGCCTAATATAATTTCAGAAACTCTATTTAGATCTGCATTTTACTTCTTCCTAGATCCTTATTCATGGCCGAGCCCCACTCCCATTCGCGTCATCCACCTCTCGCTTGGAGCCACCACACTGAGCATCTGTACCTTGTTTCCTCCAGCTCATGCCGTTCTCCTCCGCTCGACCTTATCAACTTCTCTCGGCCACCAACCAGAGCCTAGTTCGCCTCAGCACTCTCCCGACCGAACCCGCCACCACCTCACTCCCTTCCCCACCGACCCATGCTGCAGCACAACCGAAAACCCACCACGAACCCGAGAAAAACATCACCACGAACTCCGCTCTTCCATCATCAGCTGCCGCGTGCAATCTTCCCCTTCCAGATCTCTCATCCCCACCGAGCCTTCCACCTCATCATTTCCTACCTGACCCGCGCCCTCCCCTCAGCCACTTACCACCGCCTTCCTCCGACAACCAACATCCACCTTCACCATAGCACGACACGCAACCCCATAGAAACCCACGACAGCCCATGCTTCAACATCACCACCCTTCGCGTCACCCTCAAACCTGAGCACCATCGCGTGACAGCCTTACTCGTCCGCCTTGCCTTCATAGCCACCGAGCTTCAAACATCTCTCCTTCTTTCTTATATAGGTATATATATTATATTTTTATTATAAAGGAAAGTATACTTTAATGGGTACGAATATATGTAAAGTTTATAAAAGTTTATAAGTTTATTTCCAAATTGAGAAGTTGCTTGCATTTTTCCTGTAGCTTCTATATATATTTAGTTTATACGTATATTATATATGTATAGCAGTAAAAAGAAAATATGTTCTGTTTATGATAACTTTATCTACATATGTCAGTATATGGATATACGATGTATAGGCTCTGTTGATTATATGAAGTATATAATAACTATAAGATCGGTTATGGGTAAAGTGTTTATAAATTATATATAGTTTTGCAATATGTTTTAGTTAAGTTTACTGTACATACATGTCGATTTCCCTAGCAAAATGTAGTTATACATCTTCGTATATATGTTAGTTATATAAGTATGTCTACATCACATATATACTATTTCAGAATATTGTTTACGGTTAGTTCGTATGTGAGGGTATTTTGAAATTTGTTTGCAAAATGTATTTTGTTTCAAGGAAGAATATAGGTTATATATTATCTGATAGCTTGATTTTACTTTTGAACACTATACACGCATGTTTTCAAGACAATTGCATACAGCTGTTTTTAAAAAAAAAACTAGTATATAATATAGTTAGACATTAGAGTTTTGGGGGTTGTGCTTCTATTCTTGCATATATATTAACTTTCGTTTATAATAGTTTGACCTGTTCTATATATGAGTAGTACATTTGTCTAAAGATGGGCATATATGTTTATATAATGGATATTAGATATGTTGTATTGTATATGTATATGTGGTTTTATATGATGATAACCAGTTGAATATAAATATATATTATATTATAATAACTGTAACATATTTTTGGGAATAAAGATTTTGGGTATAATATACTTAATATGTGTTTAAATTAATATGGATTTTGAAATGTAATACAATGGTTCAATTGGTTTTAAATTTCATATAGGTATATATATAGATTTTGATTTCAATATATATATATATGTGTTTAAAATTTAAGATCGATATAAAATGTATATGTATTTTCAAAATTGAATATTTAGTTTAAGGAAAATTATAATATGATATATATTTCGTTCAGTCTATATCGAGCAGATTCTGATTTATTTCATCATTTCATTTTCTATCAGTTTGTCCGTCAAAATTCGTGTGCAAAAATAGCTTTGCCTTAGAAGTCGTGCTTGCATTTCGTAACTCAATTTCAGTGTCTATCCTCTCTAGCCTCGAAAGGTGAGCAATCACTCACGATTAATGTTCTTTTATTTATTAGATTTGATTTCGATTGAAACGACAATTGAAATATGCCGTTGTTAGTTAATTACACTGTTATATATGCTATTATCTGTATCAGTTCACATGTGACATCTGACACCATTATCTGTTAATTATTTATGCAATGATAATACAGTTTAACTGATAATTGATTGATTGTTGATGTTTATATTGGACGTTAAATTGTTAAGGTTAAAATGATAAATAGTATGCAATTGAACTTGATATAGGATAGTTAAATGTTAAATTTGATTAAATGACATTTGTATAATATGACCCCTTTAACTGTTAAATTTATTGACACGTAGGATTTGTTTAATTACACCTTGAACCACTGAATGTATGTTGTTAAATTGATAATGTATGAAATTGTAAATAGATGACAAGTGAAGAACTGTAATGTAATAATCTTTAATCTACATGAAATGATAGTGTAGATTCTAGAGATAATTATATTAATTCGTACAAATAACAATGCGAATTAATACGGTTATTTCGGGATTATTTGAATTAATTATTGGATTGATATTGATTGATTGTTATTGCTTGTGTATTTACTTTGACACCATCCCAGTTATCACACTGCAAGTTCCCTTTGCTATGTTTTGATTTTGAATTGAATTGGAATCGGGTTGAAATGATAAATACCCAAATTAAACTTTGATTTAGGATAGAGAATTAAATAAAAAACCCGATTGGTCAATAATTTAATTTAAAATAAAATAAAGATTTTATTTGAATAAATAACATGGTTTTGAAACGAAGTTGGAAATTGAATTTTTAATGAAAGGAAAATGTTAATATTTAATAATCTGAAACAAAATATTAACAACGTAATTGATGAAAGAACGATGTTTAATTTGAGAAATGATTGAATTAAGTTTGAAATAATCTAATAATTAAGTTTGAAATTATAATTAAGTTTTAAATTATTAAACTTTGAAATTATTTAATAATTAAGTTTTGAATTATTTAATAATTAAATAAGATTGAATTATTTAATGATTAAATTAAATTGAATTTTTGAATAAGTGAATTTTACTTCGTAAATAATTGAAATTGAGTTTCTTTATTAATTAGGTTTTGGAAAATTATTTAAGTAAGTAAATAAGTGAAATTGAATTTCTTTAACAAGAAATAAAATGTGATTTATTGAAATTAATGTAAGACTTGAAATTTAAAGAATTTGATTTGTTGAATTTAATTTAATAAAATTTGTAAGTTTTGATATAAGGAAGTTGAATTTAAATAATGGATTTAATGAATTGGAAATTTAATAGAAATTGTTTTGAATGGCAAATTTACTTAATGAATATTTGAATGAAATCGATAAATGAATTTAAATTGATTTAAATGTTAAATTAAATTAATTTAAATGATTTCGGAATAAAACTTATATACGAACTTGAATCAATATTTGGATTGTTTTAAATAGAAATTGAAATTGAATTATAAGATTTTGAAATGGTAATTTGGAAGTTTTGAAACGTAAATTGTGGAAATTGATTTAGTAAGAGAATGAAATGTTGGTTTACAAATCCAATTGAAATTGTAATTGATTTGGTTTTGAAAAATAATAAACGACCAATCGGTGTAATAATTATGAAAGTTATTAAAGAGATCCGAATCGGTTATGGACATACTCTCTGTCTAAACCGAAAACCACTTTAATAACTATACGCGGAGTGGTGATCCAGAATGAAGTGGTTGGAATGATGTACGTGATGACTGAAGAAAGAGAACGATAATGGATAGCCTTGACACTTGTGTCAAATTGGAAATGACTAAAACAGGAGCCGTGCCGGGCCAATGGAGGTCAGCTACCTCAAGCGAACACACTTCTTCGAACTACTCATTACTTGTTGTCGAATGGTGCACCCTTGATTTTGGGAGTGTTGTTTCGCGGTGTTGCGATCGCTGCAGCGATGCGTTCTCACCAGTCCGGATCAGGCAAACGGTAGTTTCACTACCTTGGGTATTGCCTCATGTGCCTTGTCATACTTGTATTCCTTTATACGCGACCACTACGATTTTGGTTTGTACCTTTAGTATATGGATTGCCCTCTGGTGACTTCTGGTTTTGGGGAAACTACGGTCTTGTATATGCTCTTGGGAATAAAAATGTGTTAAGGGGAATAATGGTAACGCCTAAATACTATTTTGATATCTTATATTACTGATAGACATTATCTACTTATCGTACACTACTACATAGTAGATAGTTTAACGGATCCTTAATGGATGGTTATTCCAACATCCTTTGAGTCACTTGTATTTCAATTGCTATTTCACTTGAGTTGGATTTATTGATATAAGAATGTTAATCCTGACTCGAGTGTTTTGTGTTTTGCTTTACGCTCGGGTCAGACTGAGTGTACCAGTATTCGAGACTCACCTTTGAAGTTGGAGCTTGCTTGAAGATCCAGCCATCTATTCTGCTTTCAGTATTCGATGATTCCAGTGATGTATTCTGCTTTGTATTTGATGTATCGCATTACTCTTCTGTTGTATCTGGTTTAACTCTGATGTAACTTATACATTTATATAGTAGCTTCATGAACTACTATCTCTTTTATTTCCACTGCATTTATTACTCTGTGTCTGTGATCTGTGATTACTTATTTACTGTATATGTTCAGTTTTGCCAAATTTAAATAAACAACGCGGTATTTTGAGCAATTCAATTCCGGCATGAGTGTCTACCTATACACTTATAATGGATGCGAATGGTCCAAAATACCGGGTCGTTTCAGTTGGTATCAGAGCTTTGGTAGCTCTAGGCAAAACTTAACATATAGGGTAAATGTATTTACAGAATCACTCTCATTCGAGTTTCAATCTCTTCCTTTCGACTCGATTTCTTTGAATTTTGGAACATTCCCTACGGTTCCAAATTTCATTCGTGTCCCTCACTATTCGTCTCCTTTCAATTCTAGAGCATCACATAACTCCACTTCGAATGACCCTTATAGTGAATCGACGGTCTCGCCAAACTTCGAATGATTTGTAAAGGGGTGAAACTCCTTTACAATAGGCATTGATTTACCAGAGACTTCTGAATCCTCGGTTTACGATGCTATCTATCTCTTGCTATGCCTGAATTCTATTCTTTGAGATCAAATGTCGATTTGCCTCGGAATTCTTCATTGATCTAATTTTTGAAGTCACGGTCGACCCGGTTAAGGTTGCCCGTAAATTAAATAAGCTTACCTATCTCCCGATTCTGTTATTGAATCATCTTATCTTTTCTTTCAAATTTGTCTTCGAATTAGAATTCTCTTTGATTTGAGTCCATCAAATTTGAATCTCTATCCTTGCTTTGAATCCATTCTTGTATCGTCGAGCGAGGAAGTGTATTTGTAAATTTATTTTAAAAATGTTTTAAAACATATAGTGTTGTTTGAGTTGTTGATGTTGATTTGGGTTTTCGATCGATTCGTCTGATCAACGCTATCGATAGGATTTCCAAAACACTTGAGCAGAGCAAACTGACACAATATCGTTTTCAAATTTGGTAAATAAAATAAAAGTTTTGTATGATGATATTATATATAATTATAAGTTTTCCGAAATTAAATTGTTAATGAATTTGTTGTCAAAAATGTTAATATTTCATTTTCATTTATTGTTTTGTAAACCATAGACTATTCCAATCTGATAAATAAATGAAATTATAGAACATGGTTTAAAATTTTAAATTGGGAGTTGAAATGAATTTAAATTAGAATTTTAGAATTTACTTTCCATTGATTTCAAACTTTGGGTTTTAATTTAAAAATGCATATTTTATATAGTAATTTCGAATAGAAATCATTTTCAAAAAAAATTAAATGTTTAAATAAGTGCTCTTCTCTTTGTCGCTGGAAAATAATTTCGGTGATGACGGCCGCATCATCGACATTCATTTTCGAGTTTCGAAGTGGAGAAACCATTCTGTAGCTTTGCTACGGTTTTGTTTTGGAAAATATTTTAATTTGAATTTCTTAAGTATGATTTGGTTTATATATACATGGTATATTATTTTAAATTTAATTTGATATAGTATATACATAATTATTCTAAAGGGTTTGGAATTAAACGGAAATTTAATTCTTAAAAATCATGTTAGAAGATGTTTTCAATTATAAATAAAGCTAAATTTTGAATAAGTATTTAAACTTGAGACGGTAGAATTTGATAATTTTATTTATATAGTACTAAATTGCATTTCAAAATAACTTACCTAAATTATTCATAAGTTAAAATGTAATTGGACAATATACAATACAGAATAATTTTATAAATAAAATTTGAGTGTTTATAATAAATGTTATACACTAAATTTTGATTATAAAGATGTTAATAGAGTTAGATAGGATAATAAGTAAACTCTGTTAATAATGAAATAAATTTGTTTTGAAAGAATTAATAAATTTGTTTTGAAAGAATTAATAAATTGAAATTTGATCAACATATGAAAATACCTTGAAATTAAAAGAAATTAATAGATGTAAATTAATTTAAATCGAAACTTTTATGTTTTAAATTAATTTATATGGGTTAAATATATGTGAGTAGATATATTAAGTAGAATAAAATTAACAATAATATGGAATAAAGAGGAATTTAAATTGCTGAAAAAAATATGATTATAATAAAAGACTATTCAAATTTATGGTTTTATAAATTGTAAATTGAAGATAATTGGATAATAAGATAATGAATTTAGAAATAGTTGAGATTGATTTTAGTGAAATCAAATGGGTTAAATCAATTATTGAATATCAATTAATTTAAATTTGAATTTATATGATTTAAATTAATTATTATTTTGTATTTCAAATCTGTTTTTCTTTCTGGTTGTTTCTATTCTCTTACCTCGTTCCTTTTCGGGGACGAAAAGTTTTGAGTGGGAGAGAGTGTAACGACCCGTAAATTTCAACTGTTTTAATAACGTAATTAGTTGAAATTTTGCGAAATTTTAAAAGATAAAATTTTGAAATATAAATTTGATATTTGGAATGCGTCTAGTTAAACATAGCAACTGGTAAATTTTCGTCCGAAAATATGAAAGTCTATTTCGCGCGTAAATTTACTTCAATTTAATCAGTTAAAAAGCGATGAAAATAAAATATTTTCGAAACCTAAATATTTTTACATAGAAAAATTCTAAATCGTCTTCTGAGCAAGACGACATTTTTCGTTTTTCCAAATTCGGACTTCTTTGGCTCCGTCGATCTTATTTTTCTACGTTTTTCTTGCATTTTCCGCTAGTAGAAAAATTCAAAATTTTATAACTTAATCGTACCACTGATATCTGTATACCGTTGTGACCGTCCCGTCATGCTGATCTCCACTATATATTCATTTGTGTATTTTGAGATCCGATACGCGACGAAACGATGGAATCGTACGTTATATCGATACCGAAATTAGTGACTTTAGGGATTTCTTGCTTTTCAAAAGTTTGAACGGCTGGCCCAACAATAAATTGCTTTAAATATTTCAGCTGAATCGATGTGAGATTGCTGCTATTTCCAATCCTTTCCCGTTGCCTCTTCATTATTTACGTTTTACTTTGCCTAATATAATTTCAGAAACTCTATTTAGATCTGCATTTTACTTCTTCCTAGATCCTTATTCATGGCCGAGCCCCACTCCCATTCGCGTCATCCACCTCTCGCTTGGAGCCACCACACCGAGCATCTGTACCTTGTTTCCTCCAGCTCATGCCGTTCTCCTCCGCTTGACCTCATCAACTTCTCTCGGCCACCAACCAGAGCCTAGTTCGCCTCAGCTCTCTCCCGACCGAACCCGCCACCACCTCACTCCCTTCCTCACCGACCCATGCTGCAGCACAACCGAAAACCCACCACGAACCCGAGAAAAACATCACCACGAACTCCGCTCTTCCATCATCAGCAGCCACGTGCAATCTTCCCCTTCCAGATCTCTCTTCCCCACCGAGCCTTCCACCTCATCATTTCCTACCTGACCCGCGCCCTTCCCTCAGCCACTTACCACCGCCTTCCTCCGACAACCAACAGCCACCTTCACCATAGCATGACACGCAACCCCATAGAAACCCACGACAGCCCATGCTTCAACATCACCACCCTTCGCGTCACCCTCAAACCTGAGCACCATCACGTGACAGCCTTACTCGTCCGCCTTGCCTTCATGGCCACCGAGCTTCAAACATCTCTCCTTCTTTCTTATATAGGTATATATATTATATTTTTATTATAAAGGAAAGTATACTTTAATGGGTACGAATATATGTAAAGTTTATAAAAGTTTATAAGTTTATTTCCAAATTGAGAAGTTGCTTTCATTTTTCCTGTAGCTTCTATATATATTTAGTTTATACGTATATTATATATGTATAGTAGTAAAAAGAAAATATGTTCTGTTTATGATAACTTTATCTACATATGTCAGTATATGGATATACAATGTATAGGCTCTGTTGAATATATGAAGTATATAATAACTATAAGATCGGTTATGGGTAAAGGTTTTATAAATTACATATAGTTTTGCAATATGTTTTAGTTAAGTTTATTGTACATACATGTCGATTTCCCTAGCAAAATGTAGTTATACATTTTCGTATATATGTTAGTTATATAAGTATGTCTACATCACATATATACTATTTCAGAATATTGTTTACCGGTTAGTTCGTATGTGAGGGTATTTTGAAATTTGTTTGCAAAATGTATTTTGTTTCAAGGAAGAATATAGGTTATATATTATCTGATAGCTTGATTTTACTTTTGAACACTATACATGCATGTTTTCAAGACAATTGCATACAGCTATTTTTAAAAAAAAAAAACTAGTATATAATATAGTTAGACATTAGAGTTTTGGGGGCTGTGCTTCTATTCTTGCATATATATTAACTTTCGTTTATAATAGTTTGACCTGTTCAATATATGAGTAGTACATTTGTCTAAAGATGGGCATATATGTTTATATAATGGATATTAGATATGTTGTATTGTATATGTATATGTGGTTTTATATTATGATAACCAGTTGAATATAAATATATATTATATTATAATAACTGTAACATATTTTTGGGAATAAAGATTTTGGGTATAATATACTTAATATGTGTTTAAATTAATATGGATTTTGAAATGTAATACAATGGTTCAATTGGTTTTAAATTTCATATAGGTATATATATAGATTTTGATTTCAATATATATATGTGTTTAAAATTTAAGATCGATATAAAATGTATATGTATTTTCAAAATTGAATATTTAGTTTAAGGAAAATTATAATATGATATATATTTTGTTCAGTCTATATCGAGCAGATTCTGATTTATTTCATCATTTCATTTTCTATCAGTTTGACCGTCAAAATTCGTGTGCAAAAATAGCTTTGCCTTAGAAGTCGTGCTTGCATTTCGTAACTCAATTTCAGTGTCTATCCTCTCTAGCCTCGAAAGGTGAGCAATCACTCACGATTAATGTTCTTTTATTTATTAGATTTTATTTCGATTGAAATGACAATTGAAATATTCTGTTGTTAGTTAATTACACTGTTATATATGCTATTATCTTTATCTGTTCACCTGTGACATCTGACACCATTATATGTTAATTATTTATGCGATGATAATACAGTTTAACTAATAATTGATTGATTGTTGATGTTTATATTGGACGTTAAATTGTTAAGGTTAAAATGATAAATAGTATGCAATTGAACTTGATATAGGATAGTTAAATGTTAAATTTGATTAAATGATATTTGTATAATATGACCCCTTTAACTGTTAAATTTATTGACACGTAGGATTTGTTTAATTACACCTTGAACCACTGAATGTATGTTGTTAAATTGATGGTGTATGAAATTGTAAATAAATGACAAGTGAAGAACTGTAATGTAATAATCTTTAATCTACATGAAATGATAGTGTAGATTCTAGAGATAATTATATTAATTCGTACAAATAACAATGCGAATTAATACAGTTATTTCGGAATTATTTGAATTGATTATTGGATTGATATTGATTGATTGTTATTGCTTGTGTATTTACTTTGACACCATCCCAGTTATCACACTGCAAGTTCCCTTTGCTATGTTTTGATTTTGAATTGAATTGGAATCGGGTTGAAATGATAAATACCCAAATTAAACTTTGACCTAGGATAGAGAATTAAATAAAAAACCCGATTGGTCAATAATTTAATTTAAAATAAAATAAAGATTTTATTTGAATAAATAACATGGTTTTGAAACGAAGTTGGAAATTGAATTTTTAATGAAAGGAAAATGTTAATATTTAATAATCTAAAACAAAATATTAACAACGTAATTGATGAAAGAACGATGTTTAATTTGAGAAATGATTGAATTAAGTTTGAAATAATCTAATAATTAAGTTTGAAATTATAATTAAGTTTAAAATTATTAAACTTTGAAATTATTTAATAATTAAGTTTTGAATTATTTAATAATTAAATAAGATTGAATTATTTAAAAATTAAATTAAATTGAATTTTTGAATAAGTGAATTTTACTTCGTAAATAATTGAAATTGAGTTTTTTTATTAATTAAGTTTTGGAAAATTATTTAAGTAAGTAAATAAGTGAAATTGAATTTCTTTAACAAGAAATAAAATGTGATTTATTGAAATTAATGTAAGACTTGAAATTTAAAGAATTTGATTTGTTGAATTTAATTTAATAAAATTTGTCAGTTTTGATATAAGGAAGTTGAATTTAAATAATGGATTTAATGAATTGGAAATTTAATAGAAATTGTTTTGAATGGCAAATTTACTTAATGAATATTTGAATGAAATCGATAAATGAATTTAAATTGATTTAAATGTTAAATTAAATTAATTTAAATGATTTCGGAATAAAACTTATATACAAACTTGAATCAATATTTGGATTGTTTTAAATAGAAATTGAAATTGAATTATAAGATTTTGAAATGGTAATTTGGAAGTTTTGAAACGTAAATTGTGGAAATTGGTTTAGTAAGAGAAATGAAATGTTGGTTTACAAATCCAATTGAAATTGTAATTGATTTGGTTTTGAAAAATAATAAACGACCAATCGGTGTAATAATTACGAAAGTTATTAAAGGGATCGGAATTGGTTATGGACATACTCTCTGTCTAAACCGAAAACCACTTTAATAACTATACGCGGAGTGGTGATCCAGAATGAAGTGGTTGGAATGATGTACGTGATGACTGAAGAAAGAGAACGATAATGGATAGCCTTGACACTTGTGTCAAATTGGAAATGACTAAAACAGTGTCACATACCGAAATTTTCGACTTTTGAAAATTCGACATCGATACTCACTTTATCGACTGTCGAGCAATCTAGTGCCGGAAACTCCAATAGTGATGGTTTTAGAAAGAAGAGGTAGAAGAAAAAGAAAGCAGAAGAAAGAGAGAAGAACAACAGAACAATTCAGAACAGAAAACAATATCAGAATCTCACATATCGCAGCGGAACAATATATAATAGATAATCACTAGCCTTTTAAAACAAAGAACTATATCAGTTTTTATACATACATCAATCAGAGTCAATATACAACAATGGACAGTTATATAAACTTGTCCTCATACAGAATACACAGCGGAATAAATACTATCAGATACAAATACTACGTCTCGCCATCCAGCTTACTTCCAAAGCTCCAGAATATACTGATAACATAACTCTAGGCTGCCCCTGTGGAAATTTGTGGGCACCCAGAGTTTAGAAGGGAACAATAAACTCCGAGTCAGTCATGGTGACTGGTGTGAGATCGTAAAACAGTTATTTTTCACAAAGAAAATAAAACAAATTCGCAATGCTTTTGGAAAATGAAACTACCATAAGACCTCCCACCACACACACAATGCAAACACAGAATTGGAGGAGATTTCTTCTTACGATAGTCAAAGATGCTTACTACGCAAAATCAAATCATTTTTGATATTATTATTAGTGCATAGTGTAGAAAAATCATTTCGAAAGTACAATATAAATCTTAGCCAGCATAGACATTCCGAACTATGCCTACTATAGCTACCATCCAAACAGTGGTGACCACCATAAGTGAATGATAGGTTCTACAACTAAAACCGTACAAGTCTCGTATTGTTTCTTTGGATTTCCAACAAATGGTCAGGCTAAGGAACTTCCTATCCACGATGGGTACGTCCCTAAAATAGACGACCCGAGAAATAACCTAACATTACGGTTAGATCTCTGCCAACACAAGGCCGGGTTACCTCTGCAAAAATAGGTAACTACTGACACGCGTATGCCATCCCCCGATCGTAACCGATCTTCACGAGGATCCCCGATTTCCAACAACCACAAAGAAATAAATTTGCAGCAAGCACATAGGTTAAGTATCTGGGCTCCATACCATGATACGACCTCTATCCAGAAGGAATGACATACACTAAGGGGCGCTACTCCCTAGAACCTTGCTGCATCCTTCCTGTTTTGACCATTTCCGGGGTGTGAGGCTCGACGAAGTCTCGTCCACAAAGCTACACTTTCTACAAAGCCCTGCTTCGGGTCAAACAAAAATGATCAACCTATGATCACAAAGATATAAGATCAAACAAATGATCATATCGCGAATGATCAAACACTGATCATTTCACAGCAACACTCAGTATTCCACGTTACCAAATTGGGAGTATATCGCTGATAAATTTCAACAACATAACCTCTGAGCTCGTACGTCTCAGAGAAGGGTGTTAAGCTAAGAGAATAAATTCTCCGCCACCAACAGAAATGTATTTGAAAGAAATCAGCTTTATATCTCAATTTGTAACGTCAGACATACAATCCATACAAGTCTGTTCCGGGATCGAACAGAACCGAAGGCACTTCTCACGAAGCCCTTGCATATCCGGATAAATTTCTAATCACGTCCGGACTTCCCGTCACTAAGGGTGATAAAACCTCTAAATCGGAGATCAGCCGATGTAGAGTAACTCGACGGTAATCCTTCCATTTTCAAAAATATCCGGTCTTCAACACCGGTCTTCGAATGCAATTCATAACGACGTATCACATATTCAGAATGGGTTATACGACCCCATGGTCCTTTCCCGGCTAACCCGAATAGTGAGCGATTATTCAAAAATAAGTGTGGCATTCAAATCTATCCAATTCACAACAAATACCATTCAAGGTAATTTTTTTGATAGTCGGTTATTTAACTATCAATAAAGATGCGCAACATCATCAGATTCCAAATAATTTTCCAAATAATTTTATCTTCCAAAATATCTTTACAAGATATAAAACTTCCACACTTAATCGTTTGAAAACAAATTTCAAATATTCACTTTTCAATTTATCTTTAAAAGATAAAATTTCAAACCCTTCGTTTCATATTGGAAAAGTATTTCCATACTTATTTAAAATAAGTAATTCACAAATCATTTATTTTAAACATTTGAAAATATTCAATATACTTAAATCAAATTAAGTATATAGTTCATTCTTTAAGGAAACATTTACTATAACAACCTCTATTTGAGTCAAAATGAATGTTACGTAAAACATCGTTACGACGACTCAAAATCACTAGTATAGGGATTCGGGATTAAGATAGATATATAAATCCCAATACAAGATAAAAATATTCCTTTCGGAAATCATTTACTATAACAACAGTGTTATAGTCCACCATTTCCTTATTTTTCGAAAACGTCTATTTCAACAATGAAATGTTGAGATCTATGGTTTCGATATTTCCCACATTTTAAAAACATCTTTAAAATGTTTACTTCATTTTTAATGTCACTTTTTCAAAAATGAATCCATTTTATTCAATAATATATTCACTGTCCAAAATCGTGAATATAATTCCCTTAACCCAATTTCAATCATTTCTACACATTTTATTTCAATAAAAACTCGCTATCCAAAAACGCGAATATATCTTCTTTGATAATCTTCTATATTTAATTTATCAAATTCAAATGATTTTGAATTTATAAAAACGTTTATAAATTCTATCTCTATTTTCTAACAACTTCGATTTTATAAATCTCCTTATTTACAATTCGATCAATATTCCATTTAAATGCAAAAATCCAATTTATAAGTTAATCTCTTATAAATCTTTTATTCTACAGTTTCATCCATTTTATAACTTCACAATTTATAAATCTATAAATTCCATATCTTCACGATTTATAATTCTATAAATTTCATTTTTAACACTTATAAACTCGTTTTAAAATTCCAATATTTTAAATTTATAAATATCCACTTTTTAAAACTTTTAAATAAACTGTTCACAAAAATTCGAAAATCTCAGTTCAAACCATTTTATAAATTGCTTAAACTATTTATTTCAAAAATCACCTTACGGTCATAATTCACAAAAATTTTAACTTTTATAACTTTAAAATTTTAAACGTTTATTTATTTAAAATAAATAAATTCAACAATTCAATAAAACGTCTACTTTCAAAAATTACTTTAAAATCCTTTTAAAGTAAAAGTCGTCATTTTTAAAGTTCAAAACTTGAATTCGATGATGCAACAGCACCAATTAGTCAATCACAACATCAACATCATATATCAACATATGATAACAGAATATACATCAATATCTGTAAATAAATAAATACTGGTGAGGAATCCAGTTGGATCCCTCCAACCTGTTTCCCTGCATCCACAGATGTTAGCACAATACCAATTCCACTTCGAGGTGGAATATCGCGGTATATGGGTTTTATAAAAATATCCGCTTACTAACGGCGCAATAGGGTCTCATCCGCTATACGAGGCGGGAAATCAATCAATCCAATATATACATATGCCAATATGTATATATTGCGATATATATATAGATATATCCTACTATATCTAATATCAACAATCCAAACAGACAATCAAACAATAACTGAAAATTCCACTTTTCAATTTGAGTGAGAAAATCTCACCTTAGCTTTTAATTTGCCATCCCATTTTCCATCCAGTTTGTTTTCTCGATTTAGACCTTGTATCAAACAGTTTTATACAGTTTATCAATATTCGAAATAATCGAATAATTAAATTTCCATTTTAACAAATTTAATCCAACATTTTCTTTATAAAATATCTTTATCGATTTATTAAATAAGTTCCTTAACAGATTAATCTCATATTAAATTGTTTTAAATAAAATTAGTAATTCAACAAATGAACATATCGTATTATTTAACAGATTATTCTCTACTGCTTCCAATTTATTTTCTGCATACATACGTATATTTATCTTTAAACTTCATATATATAAAAACTTCTTGATAAAAATCCAATCTTTATATAATCTTCTATATTTATATATATATTTTCTTTATAAACTCTTTATTATAGATTAAAGCTTACTTACCAAAAACATGTTTTTTTTTATCAAATTTAAATAGAATGAAGAAACTACCTCACTGCGATAGTAACAGCCAAACCCAGACCGAAGTCGATCACGACCACCACGAACAGTCGCAAGCGCCTCGCTGATGAACCTCGAGACCACCCATCATCACGCGTACGCGTGCGCGTATGCTAACTCCAGCCTCTTCTCTCTGACATTTCCCCTAACTTCGAACTGCCATCTTCAGTTGCCACCCAGTCGCGACTACCTCCTCGCGATTTGACGTCGCGAGCACCCTGCCTAATCGCTGAGCCACCATCTTTTCGAGCGACTCCTGTCTTCGCAACCCACCATCGCGTCGTCCCTGCCCTAAATGAAGTCGACGACGAAATCCAACTCGAGCTTCCCAGAACCCTAAACCCAATCGACTTCGAGACTTGCTGTCGACAAACCCACTCGCGACCCCAGCCTAGTATCACGAATCGATCGACCTCCCTAAACCAATGCGAACGACTCGCGAATTTAGCTCGCGATTAGCATGCCAACCCTTCGATCGAGCACTTGATTGAGACGAAGGGTTTCGTTATTTTCAGAAGAGGAGTTTCCTTTTGATTTTGGACTTTGAATTATACAGAGGGGAGGGACGAGATATTATTTGAAGCTCTGATATTTTCTTCGTGATTGCCGTGAATTAAAAAAAAATAGAAGAGGAAAGTAGGGTACGGGGGAGACCAATTGGAGGCGGGTTGTACTTATGGTCGGATAAAAGAAAAGGGAATATTGCATTTAAATTTAATTTTCATCTCAGAAATTTCCATGCGTTTACCTATCGTATGATCACAAAACAACCCCGATCAATACGAAATTTGAAACCCGATAATAATACAATATTACGGACCCAATGGAACTGGTTTCGTCGAATTTCGAGACTGCGCCTCGGACGGCTATTTTAAATATCGATTCGAACGATATAATTTCAAAACTGATCAAATCAATTTCAAACTAAATTCTGAATCTTCGATTATCTTCAATATTATCAATACGAATTTTACACGCCTTTGAAATATTTTTAATCAGCTTAAAATTGAAGATTCAAGTTTTTATTCAACTTACAATAGATTAAATTTTATAATTTAATCGTTGGTTTCAAAGTTATATTCGGGATACAAATTAAATCATCGTTCAAATATTTAAAATTAATTAAATATTCTCAATTTAATTTGTTCAAAATTCTGGGTCGTTACAGACTTCCCCCCTTAAAAGAATTTCGTCCCGAAATTACAAGTTAGGAAAAAAGGTCCTTAACTCGTCTACTATTTTTCAACATTCAATAGTTTTATCGATTTATCAAAACAAATATTCCTACTAAAGATTCGTTATCATTCAACTAGTTTTCCAAACCTTTCATAGTTTTTTAAACATCATTGTTTTCTTAACAATTCAAATTCAAATTCAAATTTAAACTTTCAAAATTTTCTCAAATTTTTTTAACACTCTAAATTTTCGAAAAATTTCGCCAGCGTCTCCTTTGCGCGGCTAATACGGCACGACTACAAAACGTCCCTACGGACTCTCAGATTTCAAAAAGAAAAAGAAAAAGCCAAGCGGCTAGACAAGAAATCAACAAATCTCATATCAAAATTTAAAATACTTACCTTTTGTCGAGCAATTCAAATTTATCTTTGAAATCAAAATCCCAATTCCTTCATAACCCTGTATATCCTACTAGCCATAATATCTAGTTACATATATTCAAACCATTTTGCACATTTTGTTACAAAATCTTCAATACTTCTGATATCATTTCTAACTCACTATTGAAGTTATATATTCATTTCATTCAAGTTTACATTTCAAATTCATTTGAATTCAATTCACCATTTCAATTCAATTTAACTTATGAATATTGAATTTATCAATTTACTTTCCTTTACAACTATACTATTTTAAATTAGTTCCAGTTACTAATTCATTACAAATTCTAATCCACTTACTCAAATTTGTTTTCAACATTAAGTTTCAATTCCAGTTTCATTCTTTTGTTCATTCCCAAAATTTATTTACAATTCACTATTTTGGTATATAACCACTTATATTAAACTGGATTTCCAATTCGAATTCCATTTATCTTTCTTTTATAACTATTGAATTTAATTCGTTTCAAACCATATTAATTTGTCATTTCTTCAATTAGTTTCAGTTACTAATTTTATTTCAATACTTTACTTTACAGATTTGAAATGAATTTTTCAACATCCAATTTACTTTCATTAAATTGTTTCACTTGTACTTACATTAATTTAACTCCATCGTTTAAGTTAAATTTATTCTATCAAAATTCAAATTGTATAAGTTATCAACTTACAATATTTCATAAATATTTTTATATATATAGTATTCCAGAGTCTTACCAACCTTTTCAAAACCATTTTTGAAAACAATTCAAATTATCCTTTGAATTTCCAAAACAAAACCCAATTTTCCAAACACTTCCATTTAAAACAATTTAGTAGCAATTCCTCTTCTGGAAACCCGAAAATGAACACCGATGCTGTCGCGATCACCATCGGAATTATTTTCCAGCGACCAAAAAGAGTTTAGAGCTTTTCATTCCTTCAAAACATTTTTCCAAAATCTTTTGAAATTCATTTTCAAATCAAAAAGATTTTAAACTTTTCAAATCTCCAAAATTTACAAACTCCTTTCAAAACATTTCCAAAAACTTCTCTGGAATTCCGTTTTAAATTATAAGTCACATTTATAATTTATATTCTCAAATTTCATTTGTATGTGAATTCATCTCTTTATCTTTCAATTCACATTTATAAATTTCATTCGTTAAATGGATTTATTTCCAAATCTTTGGTTATTATTTTAATTTCTCATTCCATTTCATATAACAATGATAATAATTCAATGTTATTATTTCTTAACAACCAAACATCCATATACTATGATAATTCATAGGAAAATCATTTCTTTTCTATACAAAAATAGTTTTGGGCAAAATTATCTCATTTACCCGTTTTAAAATCAATATTATGTCGGTTTATCTTGTTTAAGAGTTTAGAAACCCCTATCGATTTCAGTTAGCTAGACTGCACCGACCAGAATCCATAAACAATCAACCGATAAGTCAACACAATACAAAATAATTTTATATTCACTAACAAATACGCGCTCATATCTATTATTACACTCAACTCATTCTAGAGTACTGCTGACTCTATCTCTAATGAGTAACACCCAACAGAGCAGGGTTGTCGCTTAACCATATGCTCTGATACCACGCTATCACATACCGAAATTTTCGACTTTCGAAAATTCGACATCGATACTCACTTTATCGACTGTCGAGTAATCGAGTGCCGAAAACTCCAATAGTGATGGTTTTAGAAAGAAGAGGTAGAAGAAAAAGAAAGCAGAAGAAAGAGAGAAGAACAACAGAACAATTCAGAACAGAAAACAATATCAGAATCTCACATATCGCAGCGGAACAATATATAATAGATAATCACTAGCCTTTTAAAACAAAAAACTATATCAGTTTTTATACATACATCAATCAGAGTCAATATACAACAATGGACAGTTATATAAACTTGTCCTCATACAGAATACACAGCGGAATAAATACTATCAGATACAAATACTACGTCTCGCCATCCAGCTTACTTCCAAAGCTCCAGAATATCCTGATAACATAACTCTAGGCTGCCCGTGTGGAAATTTGTGGGCACCCAGAGTTTAGAAGGGAACAATAAACTCCGAGTCAGTCATGGTGACTGGTGTGAGATCGTAAAACAGTTATTTTTGAAAAAGAAAATAAAACAAATTCGCAATGCTTTTGGAAAATGAAACTACCATAAGACCTCCCACCACACACATAATGCAAACGCAGAATTGGAGGAGATTTCTTCTTATGATAGTCAAAGATGCTTACTACGCAGAATCAAATCATTTTTGATATTATTATTAGTGCATAGTGTAGAAAAATCATTTCGAAAGTACAATATAAATCTTAGTCAGCATAGACATTCCGAACTATGCCTACTATAGCTACCATCCAAACAGTGGTGACCACCATAAGTGAATGATAGGTTCTACAACTAAAACCGTACAAGTCTCGTATTGTTTCTTTGGATTTCCAACAAATGGTCAGGCTAAGGAACTTCCTATCCACGATGGGTACGTCCCTGGAATAGACGACCCGAGAAATAACCTAACATTACGGTTAGATCTCTGCCAACACAAAGCCGGGTTACCTCTGCAAAAATAGGTAACTACTGACACGCGTATGCCATCCCCCGATCGTAACCGATCTTCCCGAGGATCCCCGATTTCCAACAACCACAAAGAAATAAATTTGCAGCAACCACATAGGTTAAGTATCTGGGCTCCATACCATGATACCACCTCTATCCAGAAGGAATGACATACACTAAGGGGCGCTACTCCCTAGAACCTTGCTGCATCCTTCCTGTTTTGACCATTTCCGGGGTGTGAGGCTCGACGAAGTCTCGTCCACAAAGCTACGCTTTCTACAAAGCCCTGCTTCGGGTCAAACAAAAATGATCATCCTATGATCACAAAGATATAAGATCAAACAAATGATCATATCGCGAATGATCAAACACGGATCATTTCACAGCAACACTCAGTATGCCACGTTACCAAATTGGGAGTATATCGCTGATAAATTTCAACTACATAACCTCTGAGCTCGTACGTCTCAGAGAAGGGTGTTAAGCTAAGAGAATAAATTCTCCGCCACCAACAGAAATGTATTTGAAAGAAATCAGCTTTATATCTTAATTTGTAACGTCAGACATACAATCCATACAAGTCTGTTCCGGGATCGAACAGAACCGAGGGCACTTCTCACGAAGCCCTTGCATATCCGGATAAATTTCTAATCACGTCCAGACTTCCCGTCACTAAGGGTGATAAAACCTCTAAATCAGAGATCAGCCGATGTAGAGTAACTCGACGGTAATCCTTCCATTTTCAAAAATATCCGGTCTTCAACACCGGCCTTCGAATGCAATTCATAACGACGTATCACATATTCGGAATGGGTTATACGACCCCATGGTCCTTTCCCGGCTAACCCGAATAGTGAGCGATTATTCAAAAATAAGTGTGGCATTCAAATCTATCCAATTCACAACAAATACCATTCAAGGTAATTTTTTTGATAGTCGGTTATTTAACTATCAATAAAGATGCGCAACATCATCAGATTCCAAATAATTTTCCAAATTATTTTATCTTCCAAAATATCTTTACAAGATATAAAACTTCCACACTTAATCGTTTGAAAACAAATTTCAAATATTCACTTTTCAATTTATCTTTAAAAGATAAAATTTCAAACCCTTCGTTTCATATTGGAAAAGTATTTCCATACTTATTTAAAATAAGTAATTCACAAATCATTTATTTTCAACATTTGAAAATATTCAATATACTTAAATCAAATTAAGTATATAGTTCATTCTTTAAGGAAACATTTACTATAACAACCTCTATTTGAGTCAAAACGAATGTTACGTAAAACATCGTTACGACGACTCAAAATCACTAGTATAGGGATTCGGGATTAAGATAGATATATAAATCCCAATACTAGATAAAAATATTCCTTTCGGAAATCATTTACTATAACAACAGTGTTATAGTCCACCATTTCCTTATTTTTCGAAAACTTCTATTTCAACAATAAAATGTTGAGATCTATGGTTTCGATATTTCCCACATTTTAAAAACATCTTTAAAATGTTTACTTCATTTTTAATGTCACTTTTTCAAAAATGAATCCATTTTATTCCATAATATATTCACTGTCCAAAATCATGAATATAATTCCCTTAACCCAATTTCAATCATTTCTACACATTTTATTTCAATAAAAACTCGCTGTCCAAAAACGCGAATATATCTTCTTTGATAATCTTCTATATTTAATTTATCAAATTCAATTGATTTTGAATTTATAAAAACGTTTATAAATTCTATCTCTATTTTCTAACAACTTCAATTTTATAAATCTCCTTATTTACAATTCGATCAATATTCCATTTAAATGCAAAAATCCAATTTATAAGTTAATCTCTTATAAATCTTTTATTCTACAGTTTCATCCATTTTATAACTTCACAATTTATAAATCTATAAATTCCATATCTTCACGATTTATAATCCTATAAATTTCATTTTTAACACTTATAAACTCGTTTTAAAATTCCAATATTTTAAATTTATAAATATCAACTTTTTAAATCTTTTAAATAAACTGTTCACAAAAATTCGAAAATCTCAGTTCAAACCATTTTATAAATTGCTTAAACTATTTATTTCAAAAATCACCTTACAGTCATAATTCACAAAAATTTTAACTTTTATAACTTTAAAAGTTTAAACGTTTATTTATTTAAAATAAATCAATTCAACAATTCAATAAAACGTCTACTTTCAAAAATTACTTTAAAATCCTTTTAAAGTAAAAGTCGTTATTTTTAAAGTTCAAAACTTGAATCCGATGATGCAACAGCACCAATTAGTCAATCACAACATCAACATCATATATCAACATATGATAAAAGAATATACATCAATATCTGTAAATAAATAAATACTGGTGAGGAATCCAGTTGGATCCCTCCAACCTGTTTCCCTGCATCCACAGATGTTAGCACAATACCAATTCCACTTCGAGGTGGAATATCGCGGTATATGGGTTTTATAAAAATATCCGCTTACTAACGGCGCAATAGGGTCTCATCCGCTATACGAGGCGGGAAATCAATCAATCCAATATATACATATGCCAATATGTATATATTGCTATATATATAGATATATCCTACTATATCTAATATCAACAATCCAAACAGACAATCAAACAATAACTGAAAATTCCACTTTTCAATTTGAGTGAGAAAATCTCACCTTAGCTTTTAATTTGCCATCCCATTTTCCATCCAGTTTGTTTTCTCGATTTAGACCTTGTATCAAACAGTTTTATACAGTTTATCAATATTCGAAATAATCGAATAATTAAATTTCCATTTTAACAAATTTAATCCAACATTTTCTTTATAAAATATCTTTATCGATTTATTAAATAAGTTCCTTAACAGATTAATATCATATTAAATTGTTTTAAATAAAATTAGTAATTCAACAAATGAACATATCGTATTATTTAACAGATTATTCTCTACTGCTTCCAATTTATTTTCTGCATACATACGTATATTTATCTTTAAACTTCATATATATAAAAACTTCTTGATAAAAATCCAATCTTTATATAATCTTCTATATTTATATATATATTTTCTTTATAAACTCTTTATTATAGATTAAAGCTTACTTACCAAAAACATGTTTTTTTTTATCAAATTTAAATAGAAAGAAGAAACTACCTCACTGCGATAGTAACAGCCAAACCCAGACCGAAGTCGATCACGACCACCACGAACAGTCGCAAGCGCCTCGCTGATGAACCTCGAGACCACCCATCATCACGCGTACGCGTGCGCGTATGCTAACTCCAGCCTCTTCTCTCTGACATTTCCCCTAACTTCGAACTGCCATCTTCAGTTGCCACCCAGTCGCGACTACCTCCTCGTGATTTGACGTCGCGAGCACCCTGCCTAATCGCTGAGCCACCATCTTTTCGAGCGACTCCTGTCTTCGCAACCCTCCATCGCGTCGTCCCTGCCCTAAATGAAGTCGACGACGAAATCCAACTCGAGCTTCCCAGAACCCTAAACCCAATCGACTTCGAGACTTGCTGTCGACAAACCCACTCGCGACCCCAGCCTAGTATCGCGAATCGATCGACCTCCCTAAACCAATGCGAACGACTCGCGAATTTAGCTCGCGATTAGCATGCCAACCCTTCGATCGAGCACTTGATTGAGACGAAGGGTTTCGTTATTTTCAGAAGAGGAGTTTCCTTTTGATTTTGGACTTTGAATTATACAGAGGGGAGGGACGAGATATTATTTGAAGCTCTGATATTTTCTTCGTGATTGCCGTGAATTAAAAAAAAATAGAAGAGGAAAGTAGGGTACGGGGGAGACCAATAGGAGGCGGGTTGTACTTATGGTCGGATAAAAGAAAAGGGAATATTGCATTTAAATTTAATTTTCATCTCAGAAATTTCCATGCGTTTACCTATCGTATGATCACAAAACAAACCCGATCAATACGAAATTTGAAACCCGATAATAATACAATATTACGGACCCAATAGAACTGGTTTCGTCGAATTTCGAGACTGCGCCTCGGACGGCTATTTTAAATATCGATTCGAACGATATAATTTCAAAACTGATCAAATCAATTTCAAACTAAATTCTGAATCTTCGATTATCTTCAATATTATCAATACGAATTTTACACGCCTTTGAAATATTTTTAATCAGCTTAAAATTGAAGATTCAAGTTTTTATTCAACTTACAATAGATTAAATTTTATAATTTAATCGTTGGTTTCAAAGTTATATTCGGGATACAAATTAAATCATCGTTCAAATATTTAAAATTAATTAAATATTCTCAATTTAATTTGTTCAAAATTCTGGGTCGTTACAAACAGGAGCCGTGCCGGGCCAATGGAGGTCAGCTACATCAAGCGAACACACTTCTTCGAACTACTCATTACTTGTTGTCGATTGGTGCACCCTTGATTTTGGGAGTGTTGTTTCGCGGTGTTGCGATCGCTGCGGCGATGCGTTCTCACCAGTCCGGATCAGGCAAACGGTAGTTTCACTACCTTGGGTATTGCCTCATGTGCCTTGTCATACTTGTATTCCTTTATACGCGACCACTACGATTTTGGTTTGTACCTTTAGTATATGGATTGCCCTCTGGTGACTTCCGGTTTTGGGGAAACTACGGTCTTGTATATGCTCTTGGGAATAAAAATGTGTTAAGGGGAATAATGGTAACGCCTTAACACTATTTTGATATCTTATATTACTGATAGACATTATCTACTTATCGTACACTACTACATAGTAGATAGTTTAAAGGATCCTTAAAGGATGGTTATTCCAACATCCTTTGAGTCACTTGTATTTCAATAGCTATTTCACTTGAGTTGGATTTATTGATATAAGAATGTTAATCCGGACACGAGTGTTTTGTATTTTGTGTTTTGCTTTACGCTCGGGTCAGACTGAGTGTACCAGTATTCGAGACACACCTTTGAAGTTGGAGCTTGCTTGAAGATCCAGCCATCTATTCTGCTTTCAGTATTCGATGATTCCAGTGATGTATTCTGCTTTGTATTTGATGTATCGCATTACTCTTCCATTGTATCTGGTTTAACTCTGATGTAACTTATACATTTATATAGTAGCTTCATGAACTACTATCTCTTTTATTTCCGCTGCATTTATTACTCTGTGTCTGTGATCTGTGATTACTTATTTACTGTATATGTTCAGTTTTGCCAAATTTAAATTAACAACGCGGTATTTTGAGCAATTCAATTCCAGCATGAGTGTCTACCTATACACTTATAATGGATGCGAATGGTCCAAAATACCGGGTCGTTTCAGTTGGTATCAGAGCTTTGGTAGCTCTAGGCAAAACTTAACATATAGGGTAAATGTATTTACAGAATCACTCTCATTCGAGTTTCAATCTCTTCCTTTCGACTCGATTTCTTTGAATTTTGGAACATTCCCTACGGTTCCAAATTTCATTCGTGTCCCTCACTATTCGTCTCCTTTCAATTCTGAAGCATCACATAACTCCACTTCGAATGACCCTTATAGTGAATCGACGGTCTCGCCAAACTTCGAATGATTTGTAAAGGGGTGAAACTCCTTTACAATAGGCATTGATTTACCGGAGACTTCTGAATCCTCGGTTTACGATGCTATCTATCTCTTGCTATGCCTGAATTCTATTCTTTGAGATCAAATGTCGATTTGCCTCGGAATTCTTCATTGATCTAATTTTTGAAGTCATGGTCGACCCGGTTAAGGTTGCCCGTAAATTAAATAAGCTTACCCATCTCCCGATTCTGTTATTGAATCATCTTATCTTTTCTTTCGAATTTGTCTTCGAATCAGAATTCTCTTTGATTTGAGTCCATCAAATTTGAATCTCTATCCTTGCTTTGAATCCATTCTTGTATTGTCGAGCGAGGAAGTGTATTTGTAAATTTATATTAAAAATGTTTTAAAACATATAGTGTTGTTTGAGTTGTTGATGTTGATTTGGGTTTTCGATCGATTCGTCTGATCAACGCTATCGATAGGATTTCCAAAACACTTGAGCAGAGCAAACTGACACAATATCGTTTTCAAATTTGGTAAATAATGTAACGACCCGCTATTTTGGACCATTCAAATCGATAATAAAACCATACATATTTGACTTGAATAATTCAAAATACCGAATTGTTAATTTAAAATTTGGCAAAACATAGCATATACAGTAAATAAATCAATCATAGATCACAGACATAGAGTAGAATAATGCAGCGGAATAGATAAAAGGATAGTAGTTCATGAAGCTACTATATACATCAGAGTTAGAAAATAAAATACATAAGAATATCTCAAATACAGTGAAGTCTTCAGTACAAGCAGATGACTTCTCTAAACCAATCGGCTGGAAAAGCTGAAAGCTGAATCGATAGTTGGATCTCCAAACGAATCTCCAAACTCCAAAGGTGAGTCTCAAAAGGCTGTATTACTCAGTCTGACCCGAGTGTAAAGCAAAACACAAAACACTCGAGTCAGGATTAACATTCTTATATAAATAAATCCAACCCAAGTGAAATATCAACTGAAATACAAATAACTTAAAGGATGTTGGGATAACCATCCTCTAAGGGTCCATAGAACTATCTACAAGGTAGAAATATACACTATAACACCGTGGTCATTTATTCTTCAAAACCAATATCATTTTCATTTCAAATATCTCTATATTTCCCAAAATAGTATTTATATACATTAAATAATTTATAAAGTAAAGTATTTTCAATTTCCTCAACTTAACAAATCGTTTCAACCCGACCTTCCCATTCATTCTCAATTTATCAATTTAAATTCAACTCAATCCCTAAATTAACCACTTAAATTTTATCGATCTCAAATTCGGATTTGAAATCACAAAATACCCATTTATATTTCAATATATTTCAAAACTTTAAGTATTCAACGTTTCAAACTAAATTTTATTCAATTTAGTTTTCTAAACAACAATTTCAAATTTAATTCAACCTAAATTTTCACTTTAATTCAATTTAGTTTCTAAATAACAAATTCAACTATATTAATTTCAAATACAGATCTGAATCTCAAAATAAACCATTTAAATTCCAATATAGTTCAAGGCTTAAATATTTAAATGTTCAATATATTTCATATAGATCTCGATTTAACCTCATTATTATTTAGTCTTGAAATACTCCCTCATTAGATTCAATATCATTTTAAGTAACCTTAAATTACATTTTACTCAATATTACTTTAATTTATTTAAACGTGAAATATTCATTAAATCAATTAAATCAAAAATCCAGTTATACCATCATACCTTTAAATTTCCCATTCAATAATTTAAAATTGATTTAATTAAATAGGTCCTAATTTAAATACCATTTTTAATAAACCCAAATTTATCTCCCGATCTTAATTTTTCAATATATTACAAGAAAATCTATTTGAAACATAGATTTACTTGTTTACTTAACCACATTATATGTATTAAATCAATCTAATTTATCAAATATTGCTACTAAATCTATATATAAAATTTCCATTTTTATACATCTTAAGAATCAAAATTTATTAACCCATATATTTCTTTCCAAAATCATAGAAATTATTTCCAAAATATTTATATATGGACCATCGGTGTTTGTATGTATTTTTCCTATCATATAGTCAAGTGCAACGGATATTTATCATTTCAATCCGTACAATAAATATATACGGGTGGATATCATTTCAACCCGTAATCCCAAACTTAATTAAATGAAAATCGCTTGGGTCTATCATTTAACCCCATAACGAAATTCTCCTATTCTAAAGTCCGTTCGGGTATGTATCATTTCAACCCATAGTGATTTCTATACTAACAGCGAACTTGCAGAGTGATAACAGATATGAAAATAATAACAACAAGCATATATCATTAAAAATAAATATAAAGAATAGGATATGGTGTCATATCCCATAAGTGAACAGTTATAGATAGTAGCATATATAAAAATTTAAATAACTACAGCAGCATATTTCAATTGTCGTTTCAATTGAAATCAAATTTAATAAATATAAGAACGTTAATCGTGAGTGATTGCTCACCTTTCGAGGCTAAACAGATTTGAAAAGGAAACGAGCTACGAATTCCAAGCGACGCTAGATGGATACGATTCAATGGAGAAAACGGGCACGACGGACAAAGCTGATAATAGGAATCGACGGAATCAAATTAGAACCGGGTTTGATGAAGAAAATTGGTATAAGAGAATTTGAAAACAATATCCATTTAAAGCACATATACATATATAAATCAAAATAAATATATTATTTTCTTATTAAATTAATATTTCTTTTTAAGACCAATATCAAAACAAAATACGTATGTAAGAAAAATCCTTGTTTTGTATTAAAAATCAAATGTAATAAAATTTGAAATAAATATTGTAACTTTCATATTGAAATGTACATAAACACATGCAAGTTTAAAGAAAAACAATGTTGAGACCCATTTTCAACATAACTTATATTAACTGCGACAAAGAAAGCTATAAATGTGACGACCCCCCATAACCCCTGCACTGAACCTAGAGAATGTGCGCTGTAAAGTATGCCAGGCAGCCATGGACGATTGTCAAGGTAAATTAAAACAACAGAATCTATCGTATTACTCACAGCGCATGGATAAAATACAATAGAACATATATATATTGAAGCTTCACAGAATAGAATCTCATCAATAAAACTTCATAATAGTTGAATACAAACATCTGAATAGTCAATACAGCAAGCCTCACTACATATCACTCAGAGAATACAAAGCAGCGGAACATCCAGTACATATAGTAAGAAGTAATATGCAATACTCCAGCTCGTCTTCGTCATCAGCATCGTGGAAAGCAAGAGCAGCACCTGCCACCTGCTACCTAGTCTGCCCGTCCCAAAAATGGACGAACAGCCCAAGGCAATAAGAGTTAATACATAAAGCCTTGAGTCAGACAACAGTCTTAGTGAGCAGTAAATTAACTAACAACATACCAAAAGAGCATAAAGGAAAAGGAATAGGAATACAACCCTCCCAATCCAACCTCTTTCTACAGTGATAGCCCCCAGAAACACACTAAGTAGAAGCAAACATAGCAGAGCATACAATGTAAAGTAAAGCAATTATCACTCGAGTCAAGGGCGATGTTTTTCCAAGTACAAACCCCCAAGGCCTAAACCAAGATCAGATAAGCACCCAGAAAATACCGCTCTTGAGACCGAATGACGATACAACCAAACATCCATGACTCTGGCTATCACTGTTATCATTGCTTCGATATCTCCGTTAATTGAATGACCGGCACATTCTTTCAGCCGTCCGTCAAGGGCTAATGGAAACCCCGGTTCTAGACATAACTCCCGCACGTCATCGTGACCCGTGCCTAGGACTATCGAATCTGCCCAGAGTACTTGACTACCCAATCAGTAGCCTTCAGGGACTGTCGAATCTGCCCAACGTACTCTTGCTTTGAGCATGCTAGAACCTTCAACAACGATGAGATCTCGGCCTTCTAGTCATCCTCCTCGACGACTATTTCCATACTAGCTCAAACGCCTCTCGAGCATCCATTATCCTCAACTCGAACCATATCACCGAGTTTTCAACATGCTTGGAATGATCTCGTCTGGATTAGACCAAGAATATCTCATATCATACTTCGCTTCATCACATCCTCGCAAAGTCTCATCTCAACATCATCAAATCTATGCATAAGAGCTTCATCATCCGCTACATATGCCACAAGCAGCTTTCCCATTTCAAGAGCCTTTCTCTTAGCTTTTGAATCATCTTCGGTTTAAATCAAATCATCAATCATCTAATTCATAACAATCAACCAAATCAAACATTAATCCAAGCAACCAAGCATTCAAATATGATCTAAGTAGACAATTATAACAATAATGGCAATTTCCTAATTAAAGAGTTGAAAGTCTAATAAGCATGAAAACATGAACAATGTCTCTATAATCTTGATGAATGAACTTGCATAGGTTAACATGTAATAAAATGGTTGTCAAATCATCATGAACAATGGATCTATATGGATCTACACTTAGGATAAAGAAAATGTATGGAAATCACTATTTTAACACCAAATCGAGCCAACAATCCGATATACTCCTTTGGATCCGTGTGAGAGATAATCACCACTCACCAAATCACCTAAACAACCTCAAATGAACACGCTTCAGATCTGGACAACGAAGGATCAAGCTTGATCTATCACGAATCTGCTTCAAACGAAGAAATCTCACTTCAAAGGATGAAGATCTTCAATCCAAGCTCTTGAATCTTCAATTTGATCTTCAACTTGGATGGATAGAATCACTAGATTAGAGTGGAGAAAAGAAGTGAAGAAGTGTAGAAGTCGAGCTCTCAAAATGGCAGCACTTCGTCGCTTCGAAATCCGGATCCCAAAAATGGAACAAAGCCCTCCTATTTATAGCTGAATTCCCTAACTCGTTTGTCTCCATAGGTCGTCTCCGACCTATGCCTCTCCGACCTAAGCCTCTCCGACCTAAGCCTCTCCGACCTAAGACTTATCAAAACCCCCCAGTCTACGACATTAAAACATAGCACCCAACTCCTAAGTCGGTAACGACTTAACACACATGCCGACCTAATCCCTAGATCGCTCACGACCTATTCTCTCATACGACTTAACTGTCTAGGTCATTCCACTGCTACTCCAGCCTCCTTAGGTTGTCACCAACCTACCCCTTAGGGGTTACAACCTAAGTCGTCCCAAACTAACACGCGACCCAAACCACTACGCGACCTAACACTTAACTCGGTCACGACTCAACTAGGCTACGACCTAACTGTATACGACATAACTACGAGCGACCTAACAGGTGATACGACTTAACACTCATACAACCTTACGACCTAACTAATCTTAGATCGTCTACGACCTAACAAATCAAGCTACCAGACGACCTAATACATAGCGACCTATCTCTTAACTCGGTCAAAACCTTAAGTCGTCTACTATATCTTAAGTCGGTCACTACGACCTAACTCTATCCTTAAGTCGTTCCAAACTGTCAACCGACTTAAACCACTCCCCTATCTTCCTTAGGTCGTCGCCGACCTACCCTTAAGTCATTAACTTGCCCAGACTTATCACTTAACTCGTCCAAAACTCATAAGTCGGCTACGACTTAGGACTTTAAACAAAATTCTGCCAAAATCTGAAACGACTTAACAGCAATGCAACCAAAGGTCAACTATTTTACGATGTTTCGATCCATGAAAATACGGGTCGTTACATTCTCTCCCCCTTAGGAATTTCGCCCCCGAAATTCCAAACAAACAAAGCAATCAAATACTATTCTGCATGCCTACCATCCATAGCAATCAACAAACCATGCATCCAATTCTAGCTTAGCATGCAGAATTCTAAAACTAGGACAAGTTACAATATCGTGAGATGACACGACACCTTAGAGCCATACCTTGAAGAGTTCAGGATGAGCTGCCTTCATCCTCTCTTCCCCTCCCACGTACAGTCGTTATCATCATCACTCCATTGTATCTTGAGTAACTTAACTACCTTCCTCCTAAGTTGTTTCGTGTCGGTCTCCACAACACGAAGCGGCTTACGAGGTCTTCTATCGACTGGATCAACTTCGAAATCTTCACAGCTATCAGCAGAAACCACTGTATTCGAGTCGTGCACATACTTCCGTAGATATGATACATGAAAAACATTGTGCACACTCGACATCTTCTCAGGTAACTCCAATCTATAGGCGAGCTTTCCAATTCGCTCGATGATCGGGAATGGTCCAACAAATCTCGGAGTCAATTTCCCTTTCTTCCCGAATCGAATAACATTCTTCAGCGGAGAAATCTTCACAAAAACCCTATCTCCTACGTCGAATTCCAAATCCTTTCGACGCTTATCGGCATAACTCTTCTAACGGTCTTGGGCTGCCTTCATTCGTTGCCGAATGATCTCTATGCAATCCGAAGTCTGTCGAATCATCTCTGGCCCAAGTATCAACTTTTCTCCAGTTTCTAACCAACATGTCGGTGAGTTACACGATCTCCCATACAATGCTTCATACGGTGCCATACTAATGCTTGACTGGTAACTGTTGTTGTACGCAAATTCCACCAAATGAAGATGATCTTCCCATGATCCTCCGAAATCCAAAACACAAGCTCTGAGGAGATCTTCCAAAACTCGGTTGACTCGCTCGGTCTGACCATCTGTTTGAGGGTGATAAGCTATACTCAAACACAACTCGGTTCCCAAAACTTCCTGGAAGCTCTTCCAAAATCCACTAGTGAACAATGGGTCTCGATCGCTCACTATACTCTTCGGAATACCATGGAATCAAACTATCCACTTAACATACAACTCAGCCAACTTTGATGCAGTCCTAGTCGATCGAACAGGAATGAATCTTGCACTCTTGGTTAGACGATCTACAACGACCCAAATCCCTTCATTTGCCGTTCTGGTTCTAGGTAGTCCATCAAAAAAATCCATCGATACTTGCTCCCACTTCCATGTAGGAACTTCTAATGGCTGAAGCAATCCACTTGGCTTCTTCTGTTCGGCTTTTACCAACTGGCAGTTCATACATTTGGAAATAAAATTTCCAACATCCTTCTTCATGCCTTCCCAGTAATAGGTTCTCTTCATATCCCGATACATCTTATTTCCACCTGGATGAATTGTCGGCTTCGAGTGATGACTTTCCTTCAGAACTTCACTCCTCAATTCATCTATATCGGGAACAACTAGTCGTCCTTGCTTCTGAAGCCAACCGTCTCGATCGACCTCGAATCCTTTATCCTTTTCTGAATCCAATCCAGATTCCAAATCACGGATAATCTTGACAAGCTTATCATCTCGCTCTTGGCTCTCGCCAATCCTTTCCACAAGAGAAGGTCTTATCGATAAGTTTGTCAACATCTCAAGTTCCAATTCACATCCGGGCCTGAAGTCAAATCCAGCTAAATACTCGAGATTCTTCCATTCAGAAAACATGGCTCCCAATCCTGCATGTCTTCGACTTAACGCATCTGCCACTGCGTTACCTTTTCCCGGAGTGTAAGCTATACCGAAATCATATGATGCCAAAAACTCTATCCAATGTTGCTGCCGAAGATTCAAATCCTTTTGGGAGAAAAGATACTTCAACGACTTATGATCTGTAAACAGCTCGAATCGAACTCCCAATAGATAATGTCTCCACATCTTCAGAGCAAAAACAATCGCCGCTAAATCCAAATCATGAGTCGGATAATTTCTTTCATGTGGCTTCAGTTGTCGACTGGCATACGCAACAACTTTATCCCTCTGCATCAGAACTGCTCCAAGTCCAGTACCACATGCGTCGGTGTAAACCACCATCTCATCATTCCCACTAGGAATAGTCAAAACAGGAGCACTCGTCAATCGCTCTTTCAGGATTCCGAAAGCTTGCTCACACTTAGCATCCCATCTGAACACTTGGTTCTTTTTCGTCAATCCTGTTAACGGTGCAGCTATCTTGGAGAAGTCTTTGATAAACCGTCGATAATATCCTGCTAATCCAAGAAAACTTCTCACATCAGATGCATTCTTAGGTCTAACCCAATCCTGGATTGCTGCCACCTTAGCGGGATCAACCGCTATTCCACTTCCGGAGATAACATGGCCTAAGAACCTCACTTCACTCTTCCAGAAGTGACACTTCGAAAACTTAGCCTTTAGCTGATGTTTCCGTAAGATTTCCAAAACAATACGCAAGTGTGTCTTGTGCTCTTCTTCAGTTCTGGAGTAAATCAGAATATCATCCACGAACACAAGTACAAACTTGTTCAACTGATCTCTGAACACTCTATTCATAAGATCCACAAAATATCCTGGTGCGTTAGTCAATCCAAACGGCATTACCAGCCACTCAAAGAAACCGGATGGTGTTCGAAAAGCAGTCTTTGGCACACTATCCTTAGCCACTCTCAACTGATGAAATCCCGTTGCCAAATCCATCTGAGAAAACACCTTGGCTTCGTGAAGCTGATCAAACAAGTCATCTATTCTCGGCAATGGATACTTGTTCTTCTTAGTCACCTTATTCAGATCACGATAATCTACACACAATCTCAACGACCCATCTGCCTTGGTTGCAAACACAACTGGTGCGCCCCACTCGGACACGCTACGCCGAATGAATCCTTTCTGCAAAAGATCATCAACTTGCACCCTCAACTCTTGCTGTTCCCTAGGCGCCATCCGCCTAAGAGGCATCACAACAGGTCTGGCTCCTTCAACTAGATCTATATGAAACTCGATCTCTCTATGCGGCGGCAACCCTTTGACTTCGTCAAAGACATCCTCGAATCCATTCGCGATTGGCACTAATGACAGTCCATCCCGTGGAACAACTAGCGAATACATGAAGCTCATGAAGACGCCTTCTTCATGCTTACATCGTATCACAATCTTTCGCCCCTCCACATTCTCGACTGTCACTTCCAGCCTCTCACAATCAACCTTTGCCGCATACTTCCTAAGCCAGTCCATACCCAAAATAATTCCAAACCCCGCAAAGTTCAGAACAAAACAATCACAAACAAAAGAGCAACCATGACTCGATACAATCAGACCACGGCATAACATACACAAACAAGACGAACCCCCAACTGGATTAGTCACCACCAATGGTCTATCAACAATATCCGGTTCCAAACCTAACCGGCCTACAAGATCACTACAAATAAACGAATGCGACACCCCCAGTATCAAACAACACTCTAACTGGAACACCACATAAGAAAAGAGTACCTTGAACCACCACACTCTTTCCCTTCTCTTCAGCTGTAGGAGCTTTTGAAGACGACGGAACAGCTCCCAAAGCATAAGCTTGCACAATCTACTTGTCCCTCTTCGGTTCTGGACAATTCTTCCTGAAATGCCCCGGCTTGTCACAGTTGTGACACTTCATCGGTGCCTTCGGATTCTTACAATCCTTCGAGAAATGGCCCTTCTGCTGACAATTGTAGCAAGTCACCTCGCCTTTCAGCTTCTTCTGGCCATCCTTACCGTTCTGCTGCTGCTGCTTCCTCTTCTTGTTTCCACCCTGCTGGGGTTTAGACTCTTCCCTGGTCACAGCAACAACAGATCCTTCCTTAGGAAACAGACTCTCATGCCTGAGAGCTTTCTCCATAAGCTTCTCAAATGAATCATCCAAATGATCCACCAACTGCCTCCCAAGATAACTATCCAAGCCTGTCACAAACTTCTCATTCTTCTGATATGTAGATTCAATATATGACCGGGCATACTTGGACAAAGCTTCAAACTCAGAAACATACTCAAGAACTGGTCTTCCACCTAGCTTGAGCTCCACAAACTTCTTGAACAGAACAGACTTCTGAGCTGTAGAAATGAACGTAGCCTCAAATCTGACTTGGAATTGCTCCCAAGTAATCACTTCCTCCGGAGTATTGATGGTAATAGAGTTCCACCAATCAGAAGCTCTTCCTTGAAGCTGTCTCGATGCCAACTTCCTCTTAGTCGCATCCTCAATTCCTAAATCACCAAAGATCCTTCTACAAGCATCTATCCACCTCTGGACCTCAATAGTTGATTCTGTTCCCAAGAAAACCTTTCCTCCAAGAGCAGTATAATCTTTGCACAACTTAGCAAAATCCACTGGTTTCAGAGTTTGGACTTGAACTCCAACATCTACTACTGCCCCCGGAACTGGTATCCTTCTCATGATCGAAGTCATCATAGCTTCGAACATAGCTGCATAATCAGCAGCCCCCTCAGTAGCACGGCCTTCCCTAGCAGCTGGTCTCCCTCTTTGACTCATTCTCAATATCTATAAAAAGGAATGATCAGAACATCTAGAGAAACAACTGCATAAAGGACTCAAACTCTACTAAGCTACTATATTATATATAGTATTCATCCATCAAAATACAATTACGTCTCTCATACGTAGTTACGTCAGCGAGCGTTAGGTAAAATCGATTAACCAATGCTCTGATACCAAATGTGACGACCGCACATAACCCCTGCACTGAACCTAGAGAAAGTGCGCTGTAAAGTATGCTAGGCAGCCATGGACGATTGTCAAGGTAAATTAAAACAACAGAATCTAACGTATTACTCACAGCGCATGGATAAAATACAATAGAACATATATATAATGAAGCTTCACAGAATAGAATCTCATCAATAAAACTTAATAATAGTTGAATACAAACATCTGAATAGTCAATACAACAAGCCTCACTACATATCACTCAGAGAATACAAAGCAGCGGAACATCCAGTACATATAGTAAGAAGTAATATGCAATACTCCAGCTCGTCTTCGTCATCAGCATCGTGGAAAGCAAGAGCAGCACCTGTCACCTGCTACCTAGTCTGCCCGTCCCAAAAATGGACGAACAGCCCAAGGCAATAAGAGTTAAAACATAAAGCCTTGAGTCAGACAACAGTCTTAGTGAGCAGTAAATTAACTAACAACATACCAAAAGAGCATAAAGGAAAAGGAATAGGAATACAACCCTCCCACTCCAACCTCTTTCTATAGTGATAGCCCCTAGACACACACTAAGTTGAAGCAAACATAGCAGAGCATACAATGTAAAGTAAAGCAATTATCACTCGAGTCAAGGGCGATGTTTTTCCAAGTACAAACCCCCAAGGCCTAAACCAAGATCAGATAAGCACCCAGAAAATACCGCTCTTGAGACCGAATGACGATACAACCAAACATCCATGACTCTGGCTATCACTGTTTCATTGCTTCGATATCACCGTTAATTGAATGACCGGCACATTCTTTCAGCCGTCCGTCAAGGGCTAATGGAAATCCCAGTTCTAGACATAACTCCCGCACATCATCGTGACCCGTGCCTAGGACTATCGAATCTGCCCAGAGTACTTGACTACCCAATCAGTAGCCTTCAGGGACTATCGAATCTGCCCAACGTACTCTTGCTTTGAGCATGCTAGAACCTTCAACAACGATGAGATCTCAACCTTCTAGTCATCCTCCTCGACGACTATTTCCATACTAGCTCAAGCGCCTCTCGAGCATCCATTATCCTCAACTCGAACCATATCACCGAGTTTTCAACATGCTTGGAATGATCCCGTCTGGATTAGACCAAGACTATCTCATATCATACTTCGCTTCATCACATCCTCGCAAAGTCTCATCTCAACATCATCAAATCTATGCATAAGAGCTTCATCATCCACTACATATGCCACAAGCAGCTTTCCCATTTCAAGAGCCTTTCTCTTAGCTTTTGAATCATCTTCGGTTTAAATCAAATCATCAATCATCTAATTCATAACAATCAACCAAATCAAACATTAATCCAAGCAACCAAGCATTCAAATATGATCTAAGTAGACAATTATAACAATAATGGCAATTTCCTAATTAAAGAGTTGAAAGTCTAATAAGCATGAAAACATGAACAATGTCTCTATAATCTTGATGAATGAACTTGCATAGGTTAACATGTAATAAAATGGTTGTCAAATCATCATGAAAAATGGATCTACACTTAGGATAAAGAAAATGTATGGAAATCACTATTTTAACACCAAATCGAGCCAACAATCCGATATACTCCTTTGGATCCGTGTGAGAGATAATCACCACTCACCAAATCACCTAAACAACCTCAAATCAACACGCTTCAGATATGGACAACGAAGGATCAAGCTTGATCTATCACGAATCTGCTTCAAACGAAGAAATCTCACTTCAAAGGATGAAGATCTTCAATCCAAGCTCTTGAATCTTCAATTTGATCTTCAACTTGGATGGATAGAATCACTAGATTAGAGTGGAGAAAAGAAGTAAAGAAGTGTAGAAGTCGATCTCTCAAAATGGTAGCACTTCGTCGCTTCGAAATCCGGATCCCAAAAATGGAACAAAGCCCTCCTATTTATAGCTGAATTCCCTAACTCGTCTGTCTCCATAGGTCGTCTCCGACCTAAGCCTCTCCGACCTAAGCCTCTCCGACCTAAGCCTCTCCGAGCTAAGCCTCTCCAACCTAAGCCTCTCCGACCTAAGCCTCTCCGACCTAAGACTTATCAAAACCCCCCAGTCTACGACATTAAAACATAGCACCCAACTCCTAAGTCGGTAACGACTTAACACACATGCCGACCTAATCCCTAGATCGCTCACGACCTATTCTCTCATACGACTTAACTGTCTAGGTCATTCCACTGCTACTCCAGCCTCCTTAGGTCGTCACCGACCTACCCCTTAGGGGTTACAACCTAAGTCGTCCCAAACTAACACGCGACCCAAACCACTACGCGACCTAACAGTTAACTCGGTTACGACTCAACTAGGCTACGACCTAACTGTATACGACATAACTACGAGCGACCTAGTAGGTGATACGACTTAACACTCATACAACCTTACGACCTAACTAATCTTAGGTCGTCTACGACCTAACAAATCAAGCTACCAGACGACCTAATACATAGCGACCTATCTCTTAACTCGGTCAAAACCTTAAGTCGTCTACTATATCTTAAGTCGGTCACTACGACCTAACTCTATCCTTAAGTCGTTCCAAACTGTCAACCGACTTAAACCACTCCCCTATCTTCCTTAGGTCGTCGCCGACCTACCCTTAAGTCATTAACTCTCCCAGACTTATCACTTAACTCGTCCAAAACTCATAAGTCGGCTACGACTTAGGACTTTAAACAAAATTCTGCCAAAATCTGAAACGACTTAACAGCAATGCAACCAAAGGTCAACTATTTTACGATGTTTCGATCCGGGAAAATACGGGTCGTTACAATAAACACTTGTTATTCAATATATATATATATATATATATAGCTTAGTTAGCATTACTAAATGCATAAACCAAAACTGATGAAAATAGAAAGTATGAATTAATGATGGCCTTGCCTATTTATGTTAAACTATCCCAATGTAACGACCCGTATTTTTTTCGGATCGAAAAGTTTGTCAAAATCTGGGATTTTCGGCATTTTCTAGTTATTCCAGATCTTGGTTGAAATTTGCCTAAGTCCTAGGTCGTATGCGACCTAGAGGTTAGTTAAGTATTGTTGGCAACTTAGGAGATAAGTCGTACCTAAGAATGTTGGGGATTGGTGACCTTAAGGTTTGGAGTTAGGTCGTGTGATGGATGGTAAGGGTTTAGGTCGTAGACGACCTAAAAGGAAGGAGACTTTAGAGTTTCTGGCGAGTTAAGGTGTTAGCGACCTAAGAGATAGGTTGGTAGCGACCTAAGTAAACCCAGTAGTTGACGACCTAGGGATGAGCGACCTAGTGGTGCCGGGCTAGTATATTTAGGTCGGCAGCGACCTAAGGAAACTAGTGGTTAGCGACCTATAATAGTTCGCGACCTAAGGGGTTAGCTTGTTAGCGACCTAGTAGTTGCCGTGTTAGCGACCTAGTGGTTCTGAGTTAGCGACCTAGTGGTTCTGAGTTAGCGACCTAGTGGTTCTGAGTTAGCGACCTAGTGGTTCCGTGTTGGCGACCTAAGGAGTTAACAAGTTGGCGACCTAAGGAGTTAACAAGTTGGCGACCTTAGGAGTTAGGCTATGTGTTAGGTCGTAACACTGTTAGGTCGTATGTTGTGTTAGGTCGCGTAGGTTGCTAAGTTGTTAGGTCGCTAGGATAGTTCAAGTGTTAGGTCGCGTGTTGTTTTAGGTCGACTTGTGTTAGGTCGCAACCCAACTGAATCTTAGATAGTTAGGTCGTTAGGTTGTTAGGTCGCTGGGTTTCCTAAGTGTTAGGTCGCAAAGAAGTTAAGACGTACATCTGTTAGGTCGGAGAGGCTTAAGTCGGAGAGGCTTAGGTCGCTTAGGTCGGAAGCGACTTAGGGAGATAGCCAGATTTCGACTTAAGGACAGATTTCAGCTATAAATAGGAGGGGTTGTTCTCACTTTTTGGGATCCGGATTTTTGAAGCGACGAAGTGCTGCCATTTTGAGAGCTCGACTTCTACACTTCTTCACTTCTTTTCTCCACTCTAATCTAGTGCTTCCATCCATCCTAATCAAAGATCAAGATTGAAGATTCAAGAGCTTAGATTGAAGATCTTCATCTTTTCAAGAGAGATTCCTTCATTTGAAGCGGATTTGTTATAGATCTAGCTTAGTTCTTCGCTGTCCAGATCTGAAGTTGATATCTTTTGGATTGTTTAGGTGATTTGGTGAGTGGTGATTATCTCTCACACGGATCCAAAGGAGTATATCGGATTGTTGGCTCGTTTTGGTGTTAAAATAGAGATTTCCATGCATTTTCTTCATCCTATGTGTAGATCCATATAGATCCATTGTTCATGATGATGTTACATCCATTTTATCATATGTTAACCTATGCAAGTTCATTCATCAAGTTTGTAGAGATATAATCCGTGTTTTCATGCTTATTGGACTTTCAACTCTTTAATTACGAAAATGCCATTATTGTTATAATTGTCTACTTAGATCATATTTGAATGCTTGATTGCTTGGATTGATGTTTGATTTGATTGCTTGTTATGAACTAGATGATTGATGATTAGATTTAGATCGAAGATGATTCAAAAGCTAAGGGAAAGGCTCTTGAAATGGAAAAGCTGCTCGTGGCATATGTAGCGGGATGATGAAGCTCTTATGCATAGATTTGATGATGTGGTGATGAGATGAGGCTTTGCGAGGATGTAATGAAGCGAGGCAATCATGTGATGAAGACTTGGTCTAATCCAGACGGGATCATTCCAAGCATGTTGATAACTCGGTGATATGATTCGAGTTGAGGATAATGAATGGATTCGAGAATAGTCATCGAGGAGGATGACTAGGAGGCTTGGATAGCATCGTTGTTGAAGGTTCTAGCATGCTCTAAGCAAGAGTACGTTTGGGCAGATTCGATAGTCCCAACGGCCAACTGTTGATGGTCGAGTACTCTGGGCAGATTCGATAGTCCTAGGCACGGGCTGCGACGACGTGCGGGAGTTATGTCTAGAACCGGGGTTTCCATTAGCCCTTGACGGACGGCTGAAAGAATGTGCCGGTCATTCAATTAACGGTGATATCGAAGCAATGATAACAGTGATAGCCAGAGTCATGGATGTTTGGTTGTATCGTCATTCGGACTCAAGAGCGGTATTTTCTGGGTGCTTATCTGATTTAGGCCTTGGTACTTGGAAAACATCGCCCTTGACTCGAGTGATAGTAGCTTTACTTTAAATTGTATGCTCTGCTATATTTGCTTCTGCTTAGTGTGTGTCTGGGGGCTATCACTGTAGAATGAGGTTGGAGTGGGAGGGTTGTATTCCTATTCCTTTTCCTTTATGCTCTTTTGGTATGTTGTTAGTTAATTTACTGCTCACTAAGACTGTTGTCTGACTCAAGGCTTTATGTTTTAATTCTTATTGCCTTGGGCTGTTCGTCCATTTTGGGACGGGCAGACTAGGTAGCAGGTGACAGGTGCTGTTCTCTTCTCACGATGCTGATATCGAAGACGAGCTAGAGGGTTGCATATTATCTTCTTATATGTACTGGATTTTCCGCTGTTTTGTATTCTCTGAGAGTTATGTAGTGAGGCTGGATGTATTGACTATGTGGATGCTTGTATTCAACTATTATGGAGTTTTATATGATGTCATTTTATTCTGTAAAGCTTCACTATACATATGTTCTATTGTATTTTGTCCATGCGCTGTGAGTAATACGATAGATCCTGTTGTTTTAATCTCACCTTGACAATCGTCCATGGTCGCCTGGCACACTTTACAGCGCTCTATCTCTAGATTCGGTGCAGGGGTCATGGGCGGTCGTCACATTTGGTATCAGAGCCTTGGTTAATCGATTTTACCCAACGCTCGCTGTCGTAACTACGTATGAGAGACGTAATTGTATTTTGATGGATGATTACTATATATAATATAGTAGCTTAGTAGAGTTTGAGTCCTTTATGCAGTTGTTTCTCTAGATGTTCTAATCATTCCTTTTTATAGATATTGAGAATGAGTCGAAGAGGGAGACCAGCTGCTAGGGGAGGTCGTGCTACTGAAGAGACTGCTGATTATGCAGCCATGTTCGAAGCTATGATGACTTCGATCATGAGAAGGATACCAGTTCCGGGGGCGGCAGTTGATGTTGGAGTTCAAGTCCAAACTCCGAAACCAGTGGATTTTGCTAAGCTGTGCAAGGATTATACTGCTCTTGGAGGGAAGGTTTTCTTGGGAACAGAATCTACCATTGAGGTCCAGAGGTGGATAGATGCTTGTAGAAGGATCTTTGGTGATGTGGGAATTGATGATGCAACTAAGAGGAAGTTGGCATCAAGGCAGCTTCAAGGGAGAGCTTCTGATTGGTGGAACTCTATTACCATCAATACTGCGGAGGAAGAGATTACTTGGGAACAATTCCAAGCTAGATTTGAAGCTAAGTTCATTTCTACAGCTCAGAAGTCTGTTCTGTTCAAGAAGTTTGTGGAGCTCAAGCAGGGAGGGAGATCTGTTCTTGAGTATGTTTCTGAGTTTGAAGCTTTGTCCAAGTATGCTCGGTCATATATTGAGTCTGCTTACCAGAAGAATGAGAAGTTCGTGACTGGTTTGGATAGTTATCTTGGGAGACAGTTGGTGGATCATTTGGACGATTCATTTGAGAAGCTTGTGGAGAAGGCTCTTAGGCATGAGAGTCTGTTTCCTAAGGAAGGACCTGTTGTTGCTGCTACCAAGGGAGAATCTAAACCACAGCAGGGTGGAAACCAGAAGAGGAAGCAGCAGCAGCAGAAGGGTAAGGATGGCCAGAAGAAACCGAAAGGCGAGGTGACTTGCTACAATTGTCAGCAGAAGGGCCATTTCTCCAAGGATTGTAAGAATCCGAAGGCACCGATGAAGTGTCACAACTGTGACAAGCCGGGACATTTCAGGAAGAATTGTCCAGAACCAAGGAAGGACAGGCAGATTGTGCAAGCCTATGCTTTGGGGGCTGTTCCGTCGTCTTCGAAAGCTCCTACTGCTGAAGAAAAGGGAAAGAGTGTGGTTGTTCAAGGTACTCTTTTCCTATGTGGTGTTCCAGTTAGAGTTCTGTTTGATACTGGAGCGTCGCATTCGTTTGTTTGTAATGAACTCGTTGGCCGGTTAGGTTTGACACCGGATATTGTTGATAGGCCATTGGTCGTGACTAATCCAGTTGGGGGTTCGTCTTGTTTGTGTATGTTATGCCGTGGTCTGGTTGTGTCGAGTCATGGTTGCTCTTTTGTTTGTGATTGCTTTGTTCTGAACTTTGCGGGGTTCGGAATTATTTTGGGTATGGACTGGCTTAGGAAGTATGCGGCTAAGGTTGATTGCGAAAGGTTGGAAGTGACAGTCGAGAATGTGGAAGGGCGAAAGATTGTGATACGATGTAAGCATGAAGAAGGCGTCTTCATGAGCTTCATGTATTCGCTAGTTGTTCCACGGGATGGACTGTCATCAGTGCCGATCGCTAATGGATTCGAGGATGTCTTTGACGAAGTCAAAGGGTTGCCGCCGCATAGAGAGATCGAGTTTCGAATAGATCTAGTTGAAGGAGCCAGACCTGTTGTGATGCCTCTTAGGCGGATGGCGCCTAGGGAACAGCAGGAGTTGAGGGTGCAAGTTGATGACCTTTTACAGAAAGGATTCATTCGGCGTAGTGTGTCCGAATGGGGTGCACCAGTTGTGTTTGCAACCAAGGCAGATGGGTCGTTGAGATTGTGCGTCGATTATCGTGAGCTGAATAAGGTGACTAAGAAGAACAAGTATCCATTGCCGAGAATAGATGACTTGTTTGATCAGCTTCACGAAGCCAAGGTGTTTTCTCAGATGGATTTGGCAACGGGATTTCACCAGTTGAGAGTGGCTAAGGATAGTGTGCCGAAGACTGCTTTTAGGACACCATCCGGTTTCTTTGAGTGGCTGGTAATGCCGTTTGGATTGACTAACACGCCAGCATATTTTGTGGATCTTATGAATAGAGTGTTCAGAGATCAGTTGAACAAGTTCGTACTTGTGTTCGTGGATGATATTCTGATTTATTCCAGAACGGAGGAAGAGCACAAGACGCACTTGCGTATTGTTTTGGAGATCTTACGGAAACATCAGCTGAAGGCTAAGTTTTCGAAGTGTCACTTCTGGAAGAGTGAAGTGAGGTTCTTAGGCCATGTGATTTCTGGAAATGGAATAGCGGTTGATCCCGCTAAGGTGGCAGCAATCCAGGATTGGGTTAGACCTAAGAATGCATCTGATGTGAGAAGTTTTCTTGGATTAGCAGGATATTATCGACGGTTTATCAAAGACTTCTCCAAGATAGCTGCACCGTTAACAGGATTGACGAAGAAGAACCAAGTGTTCAGTTGGGATGCTAAGTGTGAGCAAGCTTTCGGAATCCTGAAAGAGCGATTGACGAGTGCTCCTGTTTTGACTATTCCTAGTGGGAATGATGAGATGGTGGTTTACACCGACGCATGTGGTACTGGACTTGGAGCAGTGCTGATGCAGAAGGATAAAGTTGTTGCGTATGCCAGTCGACAACTAAAGCCGCATGAAAGGAATTACCCAACTCATGATTTGGAGTTAGCGGCGATTGTATTTGCTCTGAAGATGTGGAGGCATTATCTGTTGGGAGTTCGATTCGAGTTGTTTACGGATCATAAGTCGTTGAAGTATCTTTTCTCCCAGAAGGATTTGAATCTTCGGCAGCAACGTTGGCTAGAGTTTTTAGCATCATATGATTTTGGTATAGCTTATACTCCGGGAAAAGGTAACGCAGTGGCTGATGCGTTAAGTCGAAGACATGCAGGATTGGGAGCCATGTTTTCTGAATGGAAGAGTCTCGAGTATTTAGCTGGATTTGACTTCAGGCCTAGATGCGAATTGGAACCTGAAATGTTGGCAAACTTATCGATAAGACCGACTCTTGTGGAAAGGATTGGCGAGAGTCAAAAGCGAGATGATAAGCTTGTCAAGATTATCCGTGAATTGGAATCTGGATTGGAGCCAGAAAAGGATAAAGGATTCGAGGTCGATAGAGAAGGTTGGCTTCGAAAGCAAGGACGACTAGTGGTTCCCGATATAGATGAATTGAGGAGTGAAGTTCTGAAGGAAAGTCATCACTCGAAGTTGACAATTCATCCAGGTGGAAATAAGATGTATCGGGATATGAAGAGAACCTACTACTGGGAAGGCATGAAGAAGGATGTTGGAGATTTCATTTCCAAGTGTATGAACTGTCAGTTGGTAAAGGCTGAACAGAAGAAGCCAAGTGGATTGCTTCAACCCTTAGAAGTTCCTACATGGAAGTGGGAACAAGTGTCGATGGATTTTATTGATGGATTGCCTAGAACCAGAACGGGAAATGAAGGGATTTGGGTCATTGTGGATCGTCTGACTAAGAGTGCACGATTCATTCCTGTTCGATCGACTAGGACTGCATCAAAGTTGGCTGAGTTGTATGTGAAGTGGATAGTTCGATTCCATGGTATTCCGAAGAGTATAGTGAGCGATCGAGATCCATTGTTCACTAGTGGATTTTGGAAGAGCTTCCAGGAAGTTTTGGGAACCGAGTTGTGTTTGAGTACAGCTTATCACCCTCAGACAGATGGTCAGACCGAGAGAGTCAACCGAGTTTTGGAAGATCTTCTTAGAGCATGTGTTTTGGACTTCGGAGGATCATGGGAAGATCACCTTCATTTGGTGGAGTTTGCGTACAACAACAGTTACCAGTCAAGCATTGGTATGGCACCGTATGAGGCATTGTATGGAAGACCGTGTAACTCTCCGACATGTTGGTTGGAAACTGGAGAAAAGCTGATGCTTGGGCCAGAGATGATTCGACAGACTTCGGATTGCATAGAGATCATTCGGCAACGAATTAAGGCAGCCCAAGACCGTCAGAAGAGTTATGCTGATAAGCGTCGAAAGGATTTGGAGTTCGACGTGGGAGATATGGTTTTTGTGAAGATTTCTCCACTGAAGAATGTTATTCGATTCGGGAAGAAAGGAAAATTGACTCCGAGATTTGTTGGACCATTCCCGATCATCGAGCGAATTGGAAAGCTCGCCTACAGATTGGAGTTACCTGAGAAGATGTCGGGTGTGCACAATGTTTTTCATGTATCTTATCTACGGAAGTATGTGCACGACTCGAATACAGTGGTTTCTGCTGATAGCTGTGAAGACTTAGAAGTTGATCCAGTTGATAGAAGACCTCGTAAGCCGCTTCGTGTTGTTGAAACCGACACGAAACAGCTTAGGAGGAAGGTAGTTAAGTTGCTCAAGATACAATGGAGTGATGATGATAACGACTGTACGTGGGAGGTGGAAGAGAGGATGAAGGCAGCTCATCCTGAACTCTTCAAGGTATGGCCCTAAGGTGTCGTCTCATCTCGCGATATTGTAACTTGTTCTAAGTCTTAGAATTCTGTACGCTAAGCTAGAATTGGATGCATGGTTTGTTGATTGCTATGGATGGTAGGCGTACAGAATAGCCTTTGATTGCCTTGTTTGCTTGGAATTTCGGGGGCGAAATTCCTAAGGGGGAGAGAATGTAACGACCCGTATTTTTTTCGGATCGAAAAGTTTGTCAAAATCTGGGATTTTCGGCATTTTCTAGTTATTCCAGATCTTGGTTGAAATTTGCCTAAGTCCTAGGTCGTATGCGACCTAGAGGTTAGTTAAGTATTGTTGGCAACTTAGGAGATAAGTCGTACCTAAGAATGTTGGGGATTGGTGACCTTAAGGTTTGGAGTTAGGTCGTGTGATGGATGGTAAGGGTTTAGGTCGTAGACGACCTAAAAGGAAGGAGACTTTAGAGTTTCTGGCGAGTTAAGGTGTTAGCGACCTAAGAGATAGGTTGGTAGCGACCTAAGTAAACCCAGTAGTTGACGACCTAGGGATGAGCGACCTAGTGGTGCCGGGCTAGTATATTTAGGTCGGCAGCGACCTAAGGAAACTAGTGGTTAGCGACCTATAATAGTTCGCGACCTAAGGGGTTAGCTTGTTAGCGACCTAGTAGTTGCCGTGTTAGCGACCTAGTGGTTCTGAGTTAGCGACCTAGTGGTTCTGAGTTAGCGACCTAGTGGTTCTGAGTTAGCGACCTAGTGGTTCCGTGTTGGCGACCTAAGGAGTTAACAAGTTGGCGACCTAAGGAGTTAACAAGTTGGCGACCTTAGGAGTTAGGCTATGTGTTAGGTCGTAACACTGTTAGGTCGTATGTTGTGTTAGGTCGCGTAGGTTGCTAAGTTGTTAGGTCGCTAGGATAGTTCAAGTGTTAGGTCGCGTGTTGTTTTAGGTCGACTTGTGTTAGGTCGCAACCCAACTGAGTCTTAGATAGTTAGGTCGTTAGGTTGTTAGGTCGCTGGGTTTCCTAAGTGTTAGGTCGCAAAGAAGTTAAGACGTACATCTGTTAGGTCGGAGAGGCTTAGGTCGGAGAGGCTTAGGTCGCTTAGGTCGGAAGCGACTTAGGGAGATAGCCAGATTTCGACTTAAGGACAGATTTCAGCTATAAATAGGAGGGGTTGTTCTCACTTTTTGGGATCCGGATTTTTGAAGCGACGAAGTGCTGCCATTTTGAGAGCTCGACTTCTACACTTCTTCACTTCTTTTCTCCACTCTAATCTAGTGCTTCCATCCATCCTAATCAAAGATCAAGATTGAAGATTCAAGAGCTTAGATTGAAGATCTTCATCTTTTCAAGAGAGATTCCTTCATTTGAAGCGGATTTGTTATAGATCTAGCTTAGTTCTTCGCTGTCCAGATCTGAAGTTGATATCTTTTGGATTGTTTAGGTGATTTGGTGAGTGGTGATTATCTCTCACACGGATCCAAAGGAGTATATCGGATTGTTGGCTCGTTTTGGTGTTAAAATAGAGATTTCCATGCATTTTCTTCATCCTATGTGTAGATCCATATAGATCCATTGTTCATGATGATGTTACATCCATTTTATCATATGTTAACCTATGCAAGTTCATTCATCAAGTTTGTAGAGATATAATCCGTGTTTTCATGCTTATTGGACTTTCAACTCTTTAATTACGAAAATGCCATTATTGTTATAATTGTCTACTTAGATCATATTTGAATGCTTGATTGCTTGGATTGATGTTTGATTTGATTGCTTGTTATGAACTAGATGATTGATGATTAGATTTAGATCGAAGATGATTCAAAAGCTAAGGGAAAGGCTCTTGAAATGGAAAAGCTGCTCGTGGCATATGTAGCGGGATGATGAAGCTCTTATGCATAGATTTGATGATGTGGTGATGAGATGAGGCTTTGCGAGGATGTAATGAAGCGAGGCAATCATGTGATGAAGACTTGGTCTAATCCAGACGGGATCATTCCAAGCATGTTGATAACTCGGTGATATGATTCGAGTTGAGGATAATGAATGGATTCGAGAATAGTCATCGAGGAGGATGACTAGGAGGCTTGGATAGCATCGTTGTTGAAGGTTCTAGCATGCTCTAAGCAAGAGTACGTTTGGGCAGATTCGATAGTCCCAACGGCCAACTGTTGATGGTCGAGTACTCTGGGCAGATTCGATAGTCCTAGGCACGGGCTGCGACGACGTGCGGGAGTTATGTCTAGAACCGGGGTTTCCATTAGCCCTTGACGGACGGCTGAAAGAATGTGCCGGTCATTCAATTAACGGTGATATCGAAGCAATGATAACAGTGATAGCCAGAGTCATGGATGTTTGGTTGTATCGTCATTCGGACTCAAGAGCGGTATTTTCTGGGTGCTTATCTGATTTAGGCCTTGGTACTTGGAAAACATCGCCCTTGACTCGAGTGATAGTAGCTTTACTTTAAATTGTATGCTCTGCTATATTTGCTTCTGCTTAGTGTGTGTCTGGGGGCTATCACTGTAGAATGAGGTTGGAGTGGGAGGGTTGTATTCCTATTCCTTTTCCTTTATGCTCTTTTGGTATGTTGTTAGTTAATTTACTGCTCACTAAGACTGTTGTCTGACTCAAGGCTTTATGTTTTAATTCTTATTGCCTTGGGCTGTTCGTCCATTTTGGGACGGGCAGACTAGGTAGCAGGTGACAGGTGCTGTTCTCTTCTCACGATGCTGATATCGAAGACGAGCTAGAGGGTTGCATATTATCTTCTTATATGTACTGGATTTTCCGCTGTTTTGTATTCTCTGAGAGTTATGTAGTGAGGCTGGATGTATTGACTATGTGGATGCTTGTATTCAACTATTATGGAGTTTTATATGATGTCATTTTATTCTGTAAAGCTTCACTATACATATGTTCTATTGTATTTTGTCCATGCGCTGTGAGTAATACGATAGATCCTGTTGTTTTAATCTCACCTTGACAATCGTCCATGGTCGCCTGGCACACTTTACAGCGCTCTATCTCTAGATTCGGTGCAGGGGTCATGGGCGGTCGTCACACCCAGTTTATACATCAAAATTTTGCCTTCCTTTACATAAATTTAAACATTGTCTTTTAAATGTAAATACTTAGACCCAAAATGTATAGCCAACAATCAAATGCTCCTAGGACCGGGACTGTAAAATATAAAGAAAAGTGACAAAATAGTTTAAACATACTTCTCCAAATACCATGTGACCTTAATATAAAGAGATCCTTTTAATATATATATATATATATACGTGTAAATTATAAACTTTTATGTTACATTGAAAATCAAAACATGAAAAAAAAATAGAGAAAAACATGTTGTGCTTAAAATAAAGGAAAAGCAATATAAACAATAAGAAAACAAAAGAAAAGGATGAAAAAGAAGAAAAAGAAAAGAAGTAAGAAGAAAAAAAAATTAGTGCAGCCATTTACCTACAGAAGAAGCTTCACACGCAAGAGAGGAGATGAAGGTCTATTGATATGGAGTAGGGTATGTACGAGTGATTTGTATTTATAAGAGAAGCCCCACATTGATAAAGTGGAAAGAATTTTGTTTAAAGTGGCAAGAAACAAATATAGTAATAGCTAAAATTTAGTTGAGAATAATTTATGCTTTGAACGTATGCCATAATTTAAGCAAAAGACACTGATTTCAATTATATTAATAGCAAGGAATAGGAACATTTCAAACGTGAATTGGGAAAATTATTTGCTTAAAATTGAGGAATGCTAAAAGGAATAGACAGATAGACCAAAGGTAACGTATCAATTTGAAAATAAACTGAGATGATGGAAAAGTAACAGCTATACGTTTAAAGAAATAAATTTTTGTTTGTTTGGAGAGCACGTAATGAGTTTGGAAATGAAGAATATTAAAATGGAAAAAGGAATGGACAGAGAAATTTAAGCAAAGATAAACGTACAGAAATAAATATAGAGTAGTGGAAATATAAAAGTTAGAAAGCTTAAATCAAGGAAATATCAAATGCAACCGGCTAAAATAGGGGAAAGGTGATATAAACAAAATGTAAAAGCAACGGTGATCCTTAAATTTAGCTGAATTATTAAGGCAAATAAATATGGAGCATTGGTTAGTAACGCACGAAATTCGGAAATTACAAAGGAAAGGACCGGTCAAATAAATGAATGTAATGTGCAATGAATATAAAGTTTATATAAATAAAAGAAATCAATGAATGCGAAATAACGTATAGTATTTTATACGTTTCAACCTTTGAAATGGCATGGATGGATAGAGGAAATAAATTAAAATATGTATAAAGTTTGAATGCTGGTGAATAGAGGAAATAAATTAAAATAAATATGTATAAAGATTAGATTTTAAAATAAGATTTTTAAACAATATTGAATGCGTTGTTCATATATTTTTCATATAGTTAGTACAATATACGCTAAATTTATACAAAAAGTAACGTATCTAAATTTATACGTTACTTATTTATTCTATGCCTATTAATTTATATGTTACTTATTTATTCTCTACCTATTAATTTATACTATTTACTCTCTACCTATTAATTTATACGTTACCTATTTATTCTCTACCTATTAATTTATACGTTACCTATTTATTCGCTACCTATTAATTTATACGTTACCTATTTATTCTCTACCTATTAATTTATACGTTACCTATTTATTCTCTACCTATTAATTTATACTTTACTTATTTCAAAATATCTTTCTTATAATAATTATTATATTTGGAAAACATTTTGAAAAAAAATATTTCTCTTTTAAAACTTATAAATAAAATATCATTATGTTAACTACCAAATTAAATGTTCATTTTAATACATTCTCTTTCCTTAATGGAAAGATTTTAGCAAATACAAATATTAATTTCGTATTAAAATCAAATAAAAATCTAATTCAACTACTTATATTTAATTATACGTAATCCAAACATTAAATTTTTATTTCAAAATATTATTATTTAAAATTTCTTACAAATTCAATTAAATACGTTATTCAAACCGTTTAAAATTTATGGGGTTTTACACTCTCCCCCACTCAAAACTTTTCGTCCCCAAAAAGGAAGGAGGTAGGAGAATAGCAACAAACAGAAAGAAAAAAATAGATTGAAGTACAAGATAAACAATTAATTTAAAACTATACAAATTTTACTTGAAATATTCATTTAAAACTTCATTTGAAATTTAATTTTCTTATAATACTTTAATACTTTTCAAAACTCCTTTGAAAACAATTATTTACATTATTACTTATATTTACAAAGAAGCTATTGAAAATTTTAAATCCAAAATAAAAAAAACTTTTTTTTATTTATCTCAAGATACTTCCAACATTATAATAAATTAATAATCATTCTCTTTAAATATGTTATAATTAATTAATAACTTCTAAAACACTAAAAATTTTCTATTATACCATGTAGTATATAAATAAAAAATATTTTAAAGGATATATTCAAAAGAAGAAAAGAAGGAAAGAAGATAGATTCGGAAAAGAGAATATAGGTGAATAAATAAAGCAGGGAAGATAAGGTAGATTCAAAAGAATAGTATCGGGCACGAATAATTAATTTAGAACCATAAGAATTTCAATTTCAAATATTAATATAGAATTCCTTTGTTGAAAGTACTTTTATAATAAAATACTTTTATAACTCGATGTTTCAACAAGTTTATCCTTGTTCCTGTAGACTCTGGTAGTGCGTTGATCAGGCGCAAAACTAGAATTCTCCAAGTACTTAGTAGACTTGTTTCAACACCTAGTGAAAATACTGGAAAAACTTTTAAAAACAGATATGGAAAGTACAATCCAAACAAAAAAACAAACAAAACCTTTGTCTAACCATGGTTCGCAGATACACAATGGTTACGCCTGGTTCCCCCAGGAAACAATCCATATCCGTAAGCTTTCTCAGCCCTGCGAGTTACGCCATGATGACTAGTAGAATGCAGGATACACAATGGTTACGCCTGGATCCCCCAGGAAACAATCCGTACCCCAAGGCAAGACTCAGCCAAGCAGTTGCGCTACTATTCGCGACCTACACAGATTGCAGGATACACAATGGTTACGCCTGGATCCCCCAGGAAACAATCCGTACCCCTAGGCAAGACTCAGCCAGGCAGTTGCGCTATGCAGTCGCGCTCGTAAGACCATGGGTAACGCTATGGAATTCGATGGACACTCGAGTATCATATCCGGAAAACCAAAAATCAGATAATATCGATAGAATGAATCCACAATGTGGCCACAAAGCGGATATCAAGCAGAAGGCACTTTCCATATCTTTACTTCGAAAATATGTATCATATAGTACCTTTCAATTTAATTTCAAATATCATACTTATATAAAGTCCATTATATATAAGATTAAATTTTCAAATCAAATTCCTTTCCAAAATCAATAGTATATCAAATCACACTTATATAGACTTCAATTATATAAGATTTCACTTTTCAAATTGAGTACCTTTTCAAATCTATAGTTTTCGAATCAACCTCATACTTATACAAACCAATTTTTTTTTATATAAGTTTGATAACTCCCGAATCAGGTATTTAGAAAAAAATAAGGTTCTCAGATTTTATTTTGTTTCAATATTAGTTTAGTTTCAAAATCATATACAATCTCACTAAATTATTTCTTCTCAATTTAAATATCTTTAGTTTCAAAGTTTCCAACATAATAAATTTAGAAAATAATCCAAGTTTCTAAATCAATATCATTTAAGTCAACCAATTCATTTCCAAAATCAATGGTTTTCAAAATCAATTTTATACCTACATAAGGTCCATCTTATATAAGGATCAAATTTTACAAAATAAATTTCGCTGTATGGAGAGCCATATGGGATTGAATATCTTTGCTTTTATGGGTTATATATCTTTGTAATTTAAATTGGAAATTTTCTTTTAGTAAGCAAAGATATTCTAACCCGACAGCTTTCAATTTCAGCGTCAAAATATATCACTAATATTAGAATATAAGATGTACATACGTCATCATTTCGCAAAATCACATTTGATCGCTCGCTCGATCACACATGTTCGCTTTCAAACTAGTATTGTCCATTCGACTTCCCTAATGCGGATTTCGATGTGGTTTCTCGACTAGAAGCCATCAGTCTCCTTGCATAGCCATATACTATGATAGAGAATTCTAGAATCAAGCCCAAAATCCATATCAAATATTCGCCATCAAGAATCGAATGAAAAATCCTAACACGAAATGGTGTAATTCACCTCGAACTTGTGTACTCAAACTTGGATCAAATTAATTATGCGAATAAAACAGCATACGTACAACTTATATATTTATTCCAACTTGTTAAATATATAGTTTCATAAAGATGTTACTAAGTTAAAACATTTAACTAAACTTTATTCAAAATATTTTGAAGACCAAATTCTTTTCAAAACATTTCAAATCTAAATTTCATATTAGAAAATTTTAAAATTGCCTTATTCATTTACTTAACAAAACAGTTTCAACTTATTTAAATCATATTACTACATACTTTAACATACATACCAAACTTATATACTTTATACTTTTCAAAATTTCTTAGCTTTGAAAAGTTAACCTTGATTTGGAAGTGCTCGAACCTTCGAAATAGTTGAAGAAATCATTTTCAAATTCAAGAGTTGGAAAACGACAACAAATCAATAAATCAATTTCAAAATATAGGTTTATATCAAATTCGAAGCTCGAGGACTGAACACCGGTTTACTTCAAATCATTTCAAATATATATACATATATCTTTCGAATATCAAATCTTACTTCGGAATTTGAATCAAAATTGGTTTCGCAAAAAAATCACTCATGTAGCAATGCTACTAAAGTGGCCTTTCCCTCACTCTGAAACTCGAAAATCAATGTCGATGATGCCTGCACTCATCACTGAAATTATTTTCCAGCGACATAAGTGAGTTCTGGACTTCTATTTTCTCAAACTTCTTTTGAAATTTCTTTGAAATCATTCGAAACTTATTAAAATCATTTGAAACATTTCTTATTCGGAAAATACTTTTAAATCATATTATTATTATATATTTCAAAATCTTAAAACCAATTTCAAAATTCCGGAGTTTAATTCTTGAATTTCAAATTTAAAATCCTTCAAACATAAATCATTTTTAGATAAATCAAATTTCTTATAAAATTTTCAAAATTTCAAATCCTTTCGAAACATCAATTTCTCATTTTAAAAAGGGTATATAATCTTGAAAACATTTCACTTTTATTTATAGAATATAATCATACTTATCAAAATAATAATTTCAGTTTAGAAAACAATTTCCAAAATACAAACAAACCCGATTTTCGAAGGATGATTCAAGGATGGATTTCAGAACAAAGATAGGGATTCAAATTAGAGGGACTCTAATCAAATAGATTCTGTTTCGAAGATAGGCTCGAACGAAGATGAGATAATTAAATTTCAAAATAGAAGATAGATATACTTATACAAGTCGCGGACGACCTTAATCGGGTCAACCATGACTTTAGGAATATGATCGATGCAGAATTCCAAGGCAAATCGTCATTCGATCGCCAGAGATAGAATTCGGCATAACAAGAGATAGAAGCATCTAAACTGAGTGATATATAAATCTTCGGTGAATCAATGCCAATTGTAAAGGAGTTTCACACCTTTACAAAACATTCAAAGATCGGCGGGATCGCCTATTCTTGTAGAGATTATTCGAAGTGGAGTTATGGGATACTCCCGAATCAAAAGAATACCAATAGAGAGAGACAAGAATGAATTTTGGAACCGTAGGGAACGTTCCAAAGTTCAAAGGAAATCGAGTCAAAAGGAAGAGATTAAACTCAAACGAAAGTGATTCTGTAAAATAAATTTACAATATATGCTAAGTTTCGCCTAGAGCCAAAGCTCTGATACCAACTATAACGACCCGCTATTTTGGACCATTCAAATCGATAATAAAACCATACATATTTGACTTGAATAATTCAAAATACCGAATTGTTAATTTAAAATTTGGCAAAACATAGCATATATAGTAAATAAATCAATCACAGATCAGAGACATAGAGTATAATAATGCAGCGGAATAGATAAAAGGATAGTAGTTCATGAAGCTACTATATACATCAGAGTTAGAAAATAAAATACATAAGAATATCTCAAATACAGTGAAGTCTTCAGTACAAGCAGATGACTTCTCTAAACCTATCGGCTGGAAAAGTTGAAAGCTGAATCGATAATTGGATCTCCAAACGAATCTCCAAACTCCAAAGGTGAGTCTCAAAAGGCTGTATTACTCAGTCTGACCCGAGTGTAAAGCAAAACACAAAACACTCGAGTCAGGATTAACATTCTTATATAAATAAATCCAACCTAAGTGAAATATCAACTGAAATACAAATAACTTAAAGGATGTTGGGATAACCATCCTCTAAGGGTCCATAGAACTATCTACAAGGTAGAAATATACACTATAACACCGTGGTCATTTATACTTCAAAACCAATATCATTTTCATTTCAAATATCTCTATATTTCCCAAAATAGTATTTATATACATTAAATAATTTATAAAGTAAAGTATTTTCAATTTCCTCAACTTAACAAATCGTTTCAACCCGACCTTCCCATTCATTCTCAATTTATCAATTTAAATTCAACTCAATCCCTAAATTAACCACTTAAATTTTATCGATCTCAAATTCGGATTTGAAATCACAAAATACCCATTTATATTTCAATATATTTCAAAACTTTAAGTATTCAACGTTTCAAACTAAATTTTATTCAATTTAGTTTTCTAAACAACAATTTCAAATTTAATTAAACCTAAATTTTCACTTTAATTCAATTTAGTTTCTAAATAACAAATTCAACTATATTAATTTCAAATACAGATCTGAATCTCAAAATAAACCATTTAAATTCCAATATAGTTCAAGGCTTAAATATTTAAATGTTCAATATATTTCATATAGATCTCGATTTAACCTCATTATTATTTAGTCTTGAAATACTCCCTCATTAGATTCAATATCATTTTAAGTAACCTTAAATTACATTTTACTCAATATTACTTTAATTTATTTAAACTTGAAATATTCATTAAATCACTTAAATCAAAAATCCAGTTATACCATCATACCTTTAAATTTCCCATTCAATAATTTAAAATTGATTTAATTAAATAGGTCCTAATTTAAATACCATTTTTAATAAACCCAAATTTATCTCCGGATCTTAATTTTTCAATATATTACAAGAAAAACTATTTGAAACATAGATTTAATTGTTTACTTAACCACATTATATGTATTAAATCAATCTAATTTATCAAATATTACTACTAAATCTATATATAAAATTTCCATTTTTATACATCTTAAGAATCAAAATTTATTAACCCATATATTTCTTTCCAAAATCATAGAAATTATTTCCAAAATATTTATATATGGACCATCGATGTCTGTATGTATTTTTCCTATCATATAGTCAAGTGCAACGGATATTTATCATTTCAATCCGTACACTAAATATATACGGGTGGATATCATTTCAACCCGTAATCCCAAACTTAATTAAATGAAAATCGCTTAGGTCTATCATTTCAACCCATAACGAAATTCTCCTATTCTAAAGTCCGTTCGGGTATGTATCATTTCAACCCATAGTGATTTCTATACTAACAGGGAACTTGCAGAGTGATAACTGATATGAAAATAATAACAACATGCATATATCATTAAAAATAAATATAAAGAATAGGATATGGTGTCATATCCCATAAGTGAACAGTTATAGATAGTAGCATATATAACAATTTAAATAACTACAGCAGCATATTTCAATTGTCGTTTCAATTGAAATCAAATTTAATAAATATAAGAACGTTAATCGTGAGTGATTGCTCACCTTTCGAGGCTAAACAGATTTGACAAGGAAACGAGCTACGAATTCCAAGCGACGCTAGATGGATACGATTCGATGGAGAAAACGGGCACGACGGACAAAGCTGATAATAGGAATCGACGGAATCAAATTAGAACCGGGTTTGATGAAGAAAATTGGTATAAGAGAATTTGAAAACAATATCCATTTAAAGCACATATACATATATAAATCAAAATAAATATATTATTTTCTTATTAAATTAATATTTCTTTTTAAGACCAATATCAAAACAAAATACATATGTAAGAAAAATCATTGTTTTGTATTAAAAATCAAATGTAATAAAATTTGAAATAAATATTGTAACTTTCATATTGAAATGTACATAAACACATGCAAGTTTAAAGAAAAACAATGTTGAGACCCATTTTCAACATAACTTATATCAACTGCGACAAAGAAAGCTATAAAAACTTGTTATTCAATATATATATATATAGCTTAGTTAGCATTACTAAATGCATAAACCAAAACTGATGAAAATAGAAAGTATGAATTAATGATGGCCTTGCCTATTTATGTTAAACTATCCCAGTTTATACATCAAACTTTTTCCTTCCTTTACATAAATTTAAACATTATCTTTTAAATGTAAATACTTAGACCCAAAATGTATAGCCAACAATCAAATGCTCCTAGGACCGGGACTGTAAAATATAAAGAAAAGTGACAAAATAGTTTAAACATACTTCTCCAAATACCATGTGACCTTAATATAAAGAGATCCTTTTAATATATATATATATATACACGTGTAAATTATAAACTTTTATGTTACATTGAAAATCTAAACATGTAAAAAAAAATAGAGAAAAACATGTTGTGCTTAAAATAAAGGAAAAGCAATATAAACAATAAAAAAACAAAAGAAAAGGATGAAAAAGAAGAAAAAGAAAAGAAGTAAGAAGAAAAAAAAAATTAGTGCAGCCATTTACCTATAGAAGAAGCTTCACACGTAAGAGAGGAGATGAAGGTCTATTGATATGGAGTAGGGTATGTACGAGTGATTTGTATTTATAAGAGAAGCCCCACATTGATAAAGTGGAAAGAATTTTGTTTAAAGTGGCAAGAAACAAAGATAGTAATAGCTAAAATTTAGTTGAGAATAATTTATGCTTTGAACGTATGCCATAATTTAAGCAAAAGACACTAATTTCAATTATATTAATAGCAAGGAATAGGAACGTTTCAAACGTGAATTGGGAAAATTATTTGCTTAAAATTGAGGAATGCTAAAAGGAATAGACAAATAGACCAGAGGTAACGTATCAATTTGAAAATGAACTGAGATGATGGAAAAGTAACAGCTATACGTTTAAAGAAATAAATTTTTGTTTGTTTGGAGAGCACGTAATGAGTTTGGAAATGAAGAATATTAAAATGGAAAAAGGAATGGACAGAGAAATTCAAGCAAAGATAAACGTACAGAAATAAATATAGAGTAGTGGAAATATAAAAGTTAGAAAGCTTAAATCAAGGAAATATCAAATGCAACCGGCTAAAATAGGGGAAAGGTGATATAAACAAAATGTAAAAGCAACTGTGATCCTTAAATTTAGCTGAATTATTAAGGCAAATAAATATGGAGCATTGGTTAGTAATGCGCGAAATTCGAAAATTACAAAGGAAAGGACCGGTCAAATAAATGAATGTAACGTGCAACGAATATAAAGTTTATATAAATAAAAGAAATCAATGAATGCGAAATAACGTATAGTATTTTATACGTTTCAACCTTTGAAATGGCATGGATGGATAGAGGAAATAAATTAAAATGTGTATAAAGTTTGAATGCTGGTGAATAGAGAAAATAAATTAAAATAAATATGTATAAAGATTAGATTTTAAAATAAGATTTTTAAACAATATTGAATGCGTTGTTCATATATTTTTCATATAGTTAGTACAATATACGCTAAATTTATACAAAAAGTAACGTATCTAAATTTATACGTTACTTATTTATTCTATGCCTATTAATTTATATGTTACTTATTTATTCTCTACCTATTAATTTATACTATTTACTCTCTACCTATTAATTTATACGTTACCTATTTATTCTCTACCTATTAATTTATACGTTACCTATTTATTCTCTACCTATTAATTTATACGTTACCTATTTATTCTCTACCTATTAATTTATACTTTACTTATTTCAAAATATCTTTCTTATAATAATTATTATATTTGGAAAATATTTTGAAAAAAAAAATATTTCTCTTTTAAAACTTATAAATAAAATATCATTATGTTAACTACCAAATTAAATGTTCATTTTAATACATTCTCTTTCCTTAATGGAAAGATTTCAGCAAATACAAATATTAATTTCGTATTAAAATCAAATAAAAATCTAATTCAACTACTTATGTGACGACCGCCCATGACCCCTGCACCGAATCTAGAGAAAGTGCGCTGTAAAGAGTGCCAGGCGACCATGGACGATTGTCAAGGTAAAATTAAAACAACAGAATCTATCGTATTACTCACAGCGCATGGACAAAATACAATAGAACATATGTATAGTGAAGCTTTACAGAACAAAATGTCATCATATAAAACTCCATAATAGTTGAATACAAGCATCCAAATAGCCAATACATCAAGCCTCACTACATAACACTCAGAGATTTTACAAACAGCGGAACATCCAGTACATAAAAGAAGATAATATGCAACCCTCTAGCTCGTCTTCGATATCAGCATCGTGAGAAGAGAACAGCACCTGTCACCTGCTACCTAGTCTGCCCGTCCCAAAAATGGACAAACAGCCCAAGGCAATAAGAATTAAGACATAAAGCCTTGAGTCAGACAACAGTCTAAGTGAGCAGTAGATTAACTAACAACATACCAAAAGAGTACAAAGGAAAAAGGAATAGGAATACAACCCTCCCACTCCACCTCTTTCTACAGTGATAGCCCCAGACACACACTAAGCAGAAGCAACACAGCAGAGCATACAACTTAAAGTAAAGCAATTGTCACTCGAGTCAAGAGCGATGTTTTCCAAGTACAAATCCCAAGGTCTAAAACCAAGGTCAGATAAGCACCCAGGAAATACCGCTCTTCAGACCGAATGACGATACAACCAAACATCCATGACTCGCTATCACTGTTATTATTGCTTCGATTTCACCGTTAATTGAATGACCGGCACATTCTTTCAGCCGTCCGTCAAGGGCTAATGGAAACCCCGGTTCTAGACATAACTCCCGCACGTCGTCGTGACCCGTGCCTAGGATTATCGAATCTGCCCAGAGTACTCGACCATCAACGGTTAGTCTTTTGGGCGTCCCCATGTACTCTTGCTTGGAGCATGCTAGAACCTTCAACAACGATGAGACCCAAGCCTCCTAGTCATCCTCCTCGACGACTATTCTCATATCCATCCATTATTCTCAACCCGAACCATTTCACCGAGTTATCAACATGCTTGGAATGATCCCATCTGGATTAAACCAAGTCTTCATCACATGATTGCCTCGCTTCATCACATCCTCGCAAGACCTCATCTCAACATCACATCAAATCTATGCATAAGAGCTTCATCATCCCGCTACATATGCCACGAGCAGCTTTCCCAATTCAAGAGCCTTTCTCTTAGCTTTTGAATCATCTTCGGTCTAAATCAAATCATCAATCATCTAATTCATAGCAATCAACCAAGTCAAACATTAATCCAAACAATCAAGCATTCAAATATGATCTAAGTAGACAATTATAACGCTAATGGCATTTTCGTAATTAAAGAGTTGAAAGTCTAACAAGCATGAAAACATGAGAATTATCTCTACAACTTGATGAATGAACTTGCATAGGTTAACATATGATAAAATGGATGTAACATCATCATGAACAATGGATCTATATGGATCTACACTTAGGATGAAGAAAATGCATGGAAATCACTATTTTAATCACCAAAACGAGCCAACAATCCGATATACTCCTTTGGATCCGTGTGAGAGATAATCACCACTCACCAAATCACCAAAACAAACCCAAATCAACACGCTTCAGATCTAGACAGCGAAGGATCAAGCTTGATCTATCACGAATCCGCTTCAAACAAAGAAATCTCTCTTGAAAAGATGAAGATCTTCAATTTAAGCTCTTGAATCTTCAATCTTGATCTTTGATTTGGATGGATGGAAGCACTAGATTAGAGTGGAGAAAATAAGTGAAGAAGTGTAGAAGTCGAGCTCTCAAAATGGCAGCACTTCGTCGCTTCAAAATCCGGATCCAAAAAGTGAGAACAACCCCTCCTATTTATAGCCAGAAATTCTTTAAGTCGTAACTCGTCTGCCTCTATAAGTCGTCCACGACTTACGACTTAAACCCCTACGACTTAACCAGACCACCCCTTCGCGACCTAACACATCTGCCTACGACTCACGACAAAACAACTATCTCCTAAGTCGGTTACGACTTATAGCATGCGCCTACGACTTAACTGAAAAGGGCCTCCGTCTTAACCAAGCTACGACTTAACTCCACTAGCCTACGACTTACCGGACCCCCTGTCTACGACTTAAATGCGCACGCGCCTTACTTTGTTAGAAGACTCAACTACTAAGTCGTCTACGACTTAACACAAAGGCTACGACTGAACAGACCCAACCTCTACGACTTAAGACTCAACATAACATGAGACATAACCAGGTATACGACTTACGACTTAGCGAACTCCTAAGTCGCTCACGACTTAACAACTTGCTGGTATACGACTTAATAGACATACAACCTACTCAGTTGGCCCAGCTTCGACTTATCTCCTAAGTCGCTACCCTTCCTAAGTCGTCTACGACTTATCAACCTTAAGTCGGTCAGTTCCTTGGGTTGTCTATCCCTTAACTCGGCAACGACTCAACTGAGTTACAACTTAACTGCTAGACTTAGGTCGCTCACATCCTATCTCCAAACTCCTAAGTCGGTCAATACTATAAGTCGCTAACTCCAATAAGTCGGTTACTTCTGGGATGTTAACTCGCTAACTTGTCTAGCCGACCTACCCCTTAGTCATTCAAACGACTTATAATTATACCCTTAACTCGCCAAATTCCTGGGTCGCTCCTATTACCTAAGTCGTATACGACTTACGACTTATACTTAGTCGTTCACGACTTAGAACTTAGCAAATTTCATCCAAAATCTGAAACGACTTAAAATGCTGAAAATTCCAGATTTTAACGAACTTTTCGATCCGTAAAATATGGGTCGTTACATTCTCTCCCCCTTAGGAATTTCGCCCCCGAAATTCCAAACAAACAAAGCAATCAATTCTATTCTGTACGCCTACCATCCATAACAATCAGCAAACCATGCATCCAATTCTAGCTTAGCGTACAGAATTCTACGACTTAGAACAAGTTACAATATCATGAGATGAGACGACACCTTAGGGCCATACCTCGAAGAGTTCAGGATGAGCTGCTTTCATCCTCTCTTCCACCTCCCACGTACAGTCGTTATCATCATCACTCCATTGTATCTTGAGCAACTTAACTACCTTCCTCCTAAGCTGTTTCGTGTCGGTTTCAACAACACGAAGCAGCTTACGAGGTCTTCTACCAACTAGATCAACTTCGAAGTCTTCACAGCTATCAGCAGAAACCACTGTATTCGAGTCGTGCACATACTTCCGTAGATATGATACATGAAAAACATTGTGCACACTCGACATCTTCTCTGGTAACTCCAATCTGTAAGCGAGCTTTCCAATTCGCTCGATGATCGGGAATGGTCCAACAAATCTCGGAGTCAATTTTCCTTTCTTCCCGAATCGAATAACATTCTTCAATGGAGAAATCTTCACAAAAACCATATCTCCTACGTCGAATTCCAAATCCTTTCGACGCTTATCAGCATAACTCTTCTGACGGTCTTGGGCTGCCTTCATTCGTTGCCGAATGATCTCTATGCAATCTGAAGTCTGCCGAATCATCTCTGGCCCAAGTAACGGCTTTTCTCCAGTCTCTAACCAACATGTCGGAGAGTTACACGGTCTTCCATACAATGCTTCATACGGTGCCATACCAATGCTTGACTGGTAACTGTTGTTGTACGAAAACTCTACCAAATGAAGGTGATCTTCCCATGATCCTCCGAAATCCAAAACACAAGCTCTGAGGAGATCTTCCAAAACTCGGTTGACTCTCTCGGTCTGACCATCAGTTTGAGGGTGATAAGCTGTACTCAAACGCAACTCCGTTCCCAAAACTTCCTGGAAGCTCTTCCAAAATCCACTAGTGAACAATGGATCTCGATCGCTTACTATACTCTTCGGAATAACATGGAATCGAACTATCCACTTAACATACAACTCAGCCAACTTTGATGCAGTCCTAGTCGATCGAACAGGAATGAACCTCGCACTCTTGGTCAGGCGATCTACAATGACCCAAATCCCTTCATTTCCCGTTCTTGTTCTAGGTAGTCCATCAATAAAATCCATCGATATCTGCTCCCACTTCCATATAGGAACTTCTAATGGCTGAAGCAATCCACTTGGCTTCTTCTGTTCAGCCTTTACCAACTGGCAGTTCATACACTGGGAAATAAAATTTCCAACATCCTTCTTCATGCCTTCCCAGTAGTAGGTTCTCTTCATGTCCCGATACATCTTATTTCCACCAGGATGAATTGTCAACTTCGAGTGATGACTTTCCTTCAAAACTTCACTCCTCAATTCATCTATATCGGGAACAACTAGTCGTCCTTGCTTCCGAAGCCAACCCTCTCGATCGACCTCGAATCCTTTATCCTTTTCTGGATCCAATCCAGATTCCAAATCACGGATAATCTTGACAAGCTTATCGTCTCGCTTTTGGCTCTCGCCAATCCTTTCCACAAGAGAAGGTCTTATCGATAAGTTTGCCAACATCTCAGGTTCCAATTCACATCTAGGCCTGAAGTCAAATCCAGCTAAATACTCGAGACTCTTCCATTTTGAAAACATGGCTCCCAATCCCGCATGTCTTCGACTTAACGCATCTGCCACTGCGTTACCTTTTCCCGGAGTATAAGCTATACCAAAATCATATGATGCCAAAAACTCTAGCCAACGTTGCTGTCGAAGATTCAAATCCTTTTGGGAGAAAAGATACTTCAACGACTTGTGATCCGTAAACAACTCGAATCGAACTCCCAATAGATAATGTCTCCACATCTTCAGAGCAAATACAATCGCCGCTAACTCCAAATCATGAGTTGGGTAATTCCTTTCATGCGGCTTCAGTTGTCGACTGGCATATGCAACAACTTTATCCCTCTGCATCAGCACTGCTCCAAGTCCAGTACCACATGCGTCGGTGTAAACCACCATCTCATCATTCCCACTTGGAATAGTCAAAACAGGAGCACTCGTCAATCTCTCTTTCAGGATTCCGAAAGCTTGCTCACACTTAGCATCCCAACTGAACACTTGGTTCTTTTTCGTCAATCCTGTTAACGGTGCAGCTATCTTGGAGAAGTCTTTGATAAACCGTCGATAATATCCTGCTAATCCAAGAAAACTTCTCACATCAGATGCATTCTTAGGTCTAACCCAATCCTAGATTGCTGCCACCTTAGCGGGATCAACCGCTATTCCATTTCCAGAAATCACATGGCCTAAGAACCTCACTTCACTCTTCCAGAAGTGACACTTCGAAAACTTAGCCTTCAGCTGATGCTTCCGTAAGATCTCCAAAACAATTCGCAAGTGCGTCTTGTGCTCTTCTTCCGTTCTGGAATAAATCAGAATATCATCCACGAACACAAGTACAAACTTGTTCAACTGATCTCTGAACACTCTATTCATAAGATCCACAAAATATGCTGGCGCGTTAGTCAATCCAAACGGCATTACCAGCCACTCAAAGAAACCAGATGGTGTCCGAAAAGCAGTCTTCGGCACACTATCCTTAGCCACTCTCAACTGGTGAAATCCCGTTGCCAAATCCATCTTAGAAAACACCTTGGCTTCGTGAAGCTGATCAAACAAGTCATCTATTCTCGGTAATGGATACTTATTCTTCTTTGTCACCTTATTCAGCTCACGATAATCCACACACAATCTCAACGACCCATCTGCCTTGGTTGCAAACACAACTGGTGCACCCCACTCGGACACACTATGCCGAATGAATCCTTTCTGTAAAAGGTCATCAACTTGCACCCTCAACTCTTGCTGTTCCCTAGGCGCCATCCGCCTAAGAGGCATCACAACAGGTCTGGCTCCTTCAACTAGATCTATACGAAACTCGATCTCTCTATGCGGCGGCAACCCTTTGACTTCGTCAAAGACATCCTCGAATCCATTAGCGATTGGCACTGATGACAGTCCATCCCGTGGAACAACCAGCGAATACATGAAGCTCATGAAGACGCCTTCCTCATGCTTACATCGTATTACAACCTTTCGCCCCTCCACATTCTCGACTGTCACTTCCAACCTCTCACAATCAACCTTTGTCGCATACTTCCTAAGCCAGTCCATACCCAAAATAATTCCGAACCCCGCAAAGTTCAGAACAAAGAAATCGCAAACAAAAGAGCAATCATGACTCGACACAACTCCACGGCATAACATACACAAACAAGACGAACCCCCAACAGGATTAGTCACAACCAATGGCCTATCAACAATATCTAGTTCCAAACCTAACCGGCCTACGAGTTCATTACAAACAAACGAATGCGACGCCCCAGTATCAAACAACACTCTAACTGGAACACCACATAGGAAAAGAGTACCTTGAACAACCACACTCTTTCCTTTCTCTTCAGCAGTAGGAGCTTTCGAAGACGACGGAATAGCTCCCAAAGCATAAGCTTGCACAATCTGCTTGTCCTTCCTCGGTTCTGGACAATTCTTCCTGATGTGCCCTGGCTTGTCACAGTTGTGACACTTCACTGGCACCTTCGGATTCTTACAATCCTTAGAAAAATGGCCCTTCTGCTGACAATTGTAGCAAGTCACCTCGCCTTTCGGCTTCTTCTGGCCATCCTTACCCTTCTGCTGCTGCTGCTTCCTCTTCTTGTTTCCACCCTGCTGGGGTTTAGACTCTTCCCTGGTCACAACAACAACAGATCCTTCCTTAGGAAACAGACTCTCATGCTTAAGAGCTTTCTCCACAAGCTTCTCAAATGAATCGTCCAAATGATCCACCAACTGTCTCCCAAGATAACTGTCCAAGCCTGTCACAAACTTCTCATTCTTCTGATAAGCAGACTCAATATACGACCGAGCATACTTGGACAAAGCTTCAAACTCAGAAACATACTCAAGAACTGATCTCCCTCCTTGCTTGAGCTCCACAAACTTCTTGAACAGAACAGACTTCTGAGCTGTAGAAATGAACTTAGCTTCAAATCTGACTTGGAATTGCTCCCAAGTAATCTCTTCTTCCGGAGTATTGATGGTAATAGAGTTCCACCAATCAGAGGCTCTCCCTTGAAGCTGCCTCGATGCCAACTTCCTCTTAGTTGCATCATCAATTCCCAAATCACCAAAGATCCTTCTACAAGCATCTATCCACCTCTGGACCTCAATAGTTGATTCTGTTCCCAAGAAAACCTTCCCTCCAAGAGCAGTATAATCCTTGCACAACTTAGCAAAATCCACTGGTTTCGGAGTTTGGACTTGAACTCCAACATCAACTGCCGCCCCCGGAACTGGTATCCTTCTCATGATCGAAGTCATCATAGCTTCGAACATGGCTGCATAATCAGCAGTCCCCTTAGTAGCACGGCTTTCCCTAGCAGCTGGTCTCCCTCTTCGACTCATTCTCAATATCTATAAAAAGGAATGATTAGAACATCTAGAGAAACAACTGCATAAAGGACTCAAACTCTACTAAGCTACTATATTATATATGGTATTCATCCATCAAATTACAATTACGTCTCTCATACGTAGTTACGTCAGCGAGCGTTGGGTAAAATCGATTAACCAAGGCTCTGATACCAAATGTGACGACCGCCCATGACCCCTGCACCGAATCTGGAGAAAGTGCGCTGTAAAGAGTGCCAGGCGACCATGGACGATTGTCAAGGTAAAATTAAAACAACAGAATCTATCTTATTACTCACAGCGCATGGACAAAATACAATAGAACATATGTATAGTGAAGCTTTACAGAACAAAATGTCATCATATAAAACTCCATAATAGTTGAATACAAGCATCCAAATAGCCAATACATCAAGCCTCACTACATAACACTCAGAGATTTTACAAACAGCGGAACATCCAGTACATAAAAGAAGATAATATGCAACCCTCTAGCTCGTCTTCGATATCAGCATCGTGAGAAGAGAACAGCACCTGTCACCTGCTACCTAGTCTGCCCGTCCCAAAAATGGACGAACAGCCCAAGGCAATAAGAATTAAGACATAAAGCCTTGAGTCAGACAATAGTCTTAGTGAGCAGTAGATTAACTAACAACATACCAAAAGAGTACAAAGGAAAAAGGAATAGGAATACAACCCTCCCACTCCACCTCTTTCTACAGTGATAGCCACAGACACACACTAAGCAGAAGCAACACAGCAGAGCATACAACTTAAAGTAAAGCAATTGTCACTCGAGTCAAGAGCGATGTTTTCCAAGTACAAATCCCAAGGTCTAAAACCAAGGTCAGATAAGCACCCAGGAAATACCGCTCTTGAGACCGAATGACGATACAACCAAACATCCATGACTCGGCTATCACTGTTATCATTGCTTCGATTTCACCGTTAATTGAATGACCGGCACATTCTTTCAGCCGTCCGTCAAGGGCTAATGGAAACCCCGGTTCTAGACATAACTCCCGCACGTCGTCGTGACCCGTGTCTAGGATTATCGAATCTGCCCAGAGTACTCGACCATCAACGGTTAGTCTTTTGGGCGTCCCCATGTACTCTTGCTTGGAGCATGCTAGAACCTTCAACAACGATGAGACCCAAGCCTCCTAGTCATCCTCCTCGACGACTATTCTCATATCCATCCATTATTCTCAACCCGAACCATTTCACCGAGTTATCAACATGCTTGGAATGATCCCGTCTGGATTAAACCAAGTCTTCATCACATGATTGCCTCGCTTCATCACATCCTCGCAAGACCTCATCTCAACATCACATCAAATCTATGCATAAGAGCTTCATCATCCCGCTACATATGCCACGAGCAGCTTTCCCAATTCAAGAGCCTTTCTCTTAGCTTTTGAATCATCTTCGGTCTAAATCAAATCATCAATCATCTAATTCATAGCAATCAACCAAGTCAAACATTAATCCAAACAATCAAGCATTCAAATATGATCTAAGTAGACAATTATAACGATAATGGCATTTTCGTAATTAAAGAGTTGAAAGTCTAACAAGCATGAAAACATGAGAATTATCTCTACAACTTGATGAATGAACTTGCATAGGTTAACATATGATAAAATGGATGTAACATCATCATGAACAATGGATCTATATGGATCTACACTTAGGATGAAGAAAATGCATGGAAATCACTATTTTAATCACCAAAACGAGCCAACAATCCGATATACTCCTTTGGATCCGTGTGAGAGATAATCACCACTCACCAAATCACCAAAACAAACCCAAATCAACACGCTTCAGATCTGGACAGCGAAGGATCAAGCTTGATCTATCACGAATCCGCTTCAAACAAAGAAATCTCTCTTGAAAAGATGAAGATCTTCAATTTAAGCTCTTGAATCTTCAATCTTGATCTTCGATTTGGATGGATGGAAGCACTAGATTAGAGTGGAGAAAAGAAGTGAAGAAGTGTAGAAGTCGAGCTCTCAAAATGGCAGCACTTCGTCGCTTCAAAATCCAGATCCAAAAAGTGAGAACAACCCCTCCTATTTATAGCAAGAAATTCCTTAAGTCGTAACTCGTCTGCCTCTATAAGTCGTCCACGACTTACGACTTAAACCCCTACGACTTAACCAGACCACCCCTTCGCGACCTAACACATCTGCCTACGACTCACGACAAAACAACTATCTCCTAAGTCGGTTACGACTTATAGCATGCGCCTACGACTTAACTGAAAAGGGCCTCCGTCTTAACCAAGCTACGACTTAACTCCACTAGCCTACGACTTACCGGACCCCCTGTCTACGACTTAAATGCACGCGTGCCTTACTTGGTTAGACGACTCAACTACTAAGTCGTCTACGACTTAACACAAAGGCTACGACTCAACAGACCCAACCTCTACGACTTAAGACTCAACATAACATGCGACATAACAGGGTATACGACTTACGACTTAGCGAACTCCTAAGTCGCTCACGACTTAACAACTTGCTGGTATACGACTTAATAGACATACAACCTACTCAGTTGGCCCAGCTTCGACTTATCTCCTAAGTCGCTACCCTTCCTAAGTCGTCTACAACTTATCAACCTTAAGTCGGTCAGTTCCTTGGGTTGTCTATCCCTTAACTCGGCAACGACTCAACTGAGTTACAACTTAACTGCTAGACTTAGGTCGCTCACATCCTATCTCCAAACTCCTAAGTCGGTCAATACTATAAGTCGCTAACTCCAATAAGTCGCTTACTTCTGGGATGTTAACTCGCTAACTTGTCTAGCCGACCTACCCCTTAGTCATTCAAACGACTTATACTTATACCCTTAACTCGCCAAATTCCTGGGTCGCTCCTATTACCTAAGTCGTATACGACTTACGACTTATACTAAGTGGTTCACGACTTAGAACTTAGCAAATTTCATCCAAAATCTGAAACGACTTAAAATGCTGAAAATTCCAGATTTTAACGAACTTTTCGATCCGTAAAATACGGGTCGTTACAACTTATATTTAATTATACGTAATCCAAACATTAAATTTTTATTTCAAAATATTATTATTTAAAATTTCTTACAAATTCAATTAAATACGGTATTCAAACCGTTTAAAATTTATGGGGTTTTACAAATAAAATAAAAGTTTTGTATGATGATATTATATATAATTATAAGTTTTCCGAAATTAAATTGTTAATGAATTTGTTGTCAAAAATGTTAATATTTCATTTTAATTTATTGTTTTGTAAACCATAGACTATTCCAATCTGATAAATAAATGAAATTATAGAACATGGTTTAAAATTTTAAATTGGGAGATGAAATGAATTTAAATTAGAATTTGAGAATTTACTTTCCATTGATTTCAAACTTTGGGTTTTAATTTAAAAATGCATATTTTATATAGTAATTTCGAATAGAAATCATTTAAAAAAAAAATTAAATGTTTAAATAAGTGCTCTTCTCTTTGTTGCTGGAAAATAATTTCGGTGATGACGGCCGCATCATCGACATTCATTTCCGAGTTTCGAAGTGGAGAAACCATTCTGTAGCTTTGCTACGGTTTTGTTTTGGAAAATATTTTAATTTGAATTTCTTAAGTATGATTTGGTTTATATATACATGGTATATTATTTTAAATTTAATTTGATATAGTATATACATAATTATTCTAAAGGGTTTGGAATTAAATGGAAATTTAATTCTTAAAAATCATGTTCAAAGATGTTTTCAATTATAAATAAAGCTAAATTTTGAATAAGTATTTAAACTTGAGACGGTAGAATTTGATAATTTTATTTGTATAGTACTAAATTGCATTTCAAAATAACTTACCTAAATTATTCATAAGTTAAAATGTAATTGGACAATATACAATACAAAATAATTTTATAAATAAAATTTGAGTGTTTATAATAAATGTTATACACTAAATTTTGATTATAAAGATGTTAATAGAGTTAGATAGGATAATAAGTAAACTCTGTTAATAATGAAATAAATTTGTTTTAAAAGAATTAATAAATTTATTTTGAAAGAATTAATAAATTGAAATTTGATCAACATATGAAAATACCTTGAATTTAAAAGAAATTAATAGATGTAAATTAATTTAAATCGAAACTTTTTGTAACGACCCAGAATTTTGAACAAATTCAATTGAAAATATTTAATTAATTTTAAATATTTGAACGATGATTTAATTTGAATCCCGATATAATTTTGAAATTGACGATTAAATTATAAATTTTAATCTGTTGATTAGTTGAATTTAAAATTTGAATCTTCCATTTTTTGCTGAAGAAAAATATTTCAAAAGCTTGTAAAATTTATATTGATAACACTGAAGATAACAGCAGCTTCAAAATTGAATTTAATACTGTTTTTTCAGTTTTTGAATTTATATCGGTTAAATTGAATTTAAAAATAGCCGTCCAGGGCACAGTCTCGGAATTCGACGAAACCAGTTCCATTGGGTCCGTAATATTGAATTATTGTCGGATTTCCAATTTCGTATTTTTTGGAGTTAATCTGTGTGCACACGATAGATAAACGCATTGAAATTTAAACGGATTCAATTTAAATTTAAATTTTAAATTTGGTCACATCAATTACTTTTCATTCCGTAAAGCACGCCCTAGTGTCTACGCCGAGAATCACGAAAGAAATCGTGATAACCATGCCTCTGTTTACTTTTTTTAAAAAATACCTTCGTTATTCCTCTTCAACTCAGTTCAAACGAAATCAAAGAAATAAAAATGGCTAACGAGATAAAGTATTCGACTGCGAATTTATATTCTTCGTTCCTCTTCCCATCTCATTCAAAGACAAACGAAAAAATTCGTTCAGTTGAAAAATATCAATGCCGCACTCCTCTGTTAAATTTCAAAATCAAAATCCATTAATTCGTTTGCGCGCCTTCACAAATTCGAATCCATATTCACTCGCGAGCGCGAGATGGAGGTAGCGGTGGCGTCGACATCAGCTAGGGCATGGGTTCGATGTTTTTGGGCATGGAGCTCGCGTTCGAATCGGTGAAGCCGTGGTGGCCTAGGGCGATGAGATTGAGGGATTGCTGTGGGGGTCGCGATTGTCTCGCGTGAGGCTGGGGTCGAAGTTGACGAAGGGGAAGTCGAATCTCAGGGTCGCAGGCGCTCGCGTGGGTGGATGTCGACATCGCGATGGCGATTCTGGACAGTGGAGTAGTCGCGAGTTCGTCGACGAGGCGCGTGGGGTCTTTCTCGTGGCGATCGATAGTATGCTCGAATTGGAGAAGGGTTGCGTGCAGTTCATTCGAGTTCGAGCTTAATGGTTTCACAGCGAAGGTATAATTTATTTTCAAATTTAAATTTATACGTGAAGATTTAAAAGTGAGATTTTAACAAAGAAAATTTGTTTTAATTTATATATGTATGTATACTCATTTAAAAGAAAATTTTATCCTATTAGTGTTTAATATATAGGCTAAACAGAAAATGTATATAAGTGAAATAATAAATAGTGTATTTTTGTTAAACAAATTTATTAAAAGAAACTGGTTTAAAATAAAATCTTGGGATAATTAAAATTACAAAACGAGAATTTGTAGTTCGGTTCAATTCGAATATTAATAATTTATATAATATTTATACAAGGTTAAAGTCGAGAAAACAAAAGAAGGATTGGATTGGATTGCAAAATTAAAAGCTAAGGTGAGATTTTTCTCACTCAAATTGAATGTGGAATTTTTGCAGTTATTGATGATTGCTATTGGATGTGATATTAGATATTATAGGATATATCTATATATAGCAATATATACATATTGGCATATGTATATATTGGATTGATTGATTTCCCGCCTCGTATAGCGGATGAGACCCTATTGCGCCGTTAGTAAGCGGATATTTTTATAAAACCCATATACCGCGATATTCCACCTCGAAGTGGAATTGGTATTGTGCTAACGTCTGTGGATGCAGGGAAACAGGTTGGAGGGATCCAACTGGATTCCTCACCCGTATTTATTTATTTACAGATATTGATGTATATTCTGTTATCATATTGATATATGATGTTTGTTGTTGTGATTGACTAATTGGTGCTGTTGCATCATCGGATTCATTTTTGAAGCTTAAAAATAACGACTTTTACTATAAAAGGATTTTTAAAAGTGATTTATGAAAATAGACGTTTTATTGAATTTTTGAATTGATTTATTTCAAATGAATAAACGTTTAAAATCTTAAAGTTATAAAAGTTAAGATTTTTGGTGAAATTTAACCAAAGTGTGATTTTTGAAATAAATAGTTGATTTATTTACAAAATGGTTTAAGTTGGGATTTTTGAATAAATATAAACGATTTGTATAAAAAGATTTATAAATTTGATAATTTATAAATCAAAATATTGGACTTATAAAACGAATTTTTATAAGTGTTAAAATGAAGTATAAATTGGATTTCGGCATTTTAATTGAGATTTTTGAACAAGTATGAATGGTTAATAGATGAGATTTATAAATAGTATAAAAGTAGTTCGGTTATGGTTGAAAATAAGGTTATAAATGAAATCTTATAAGTAATAAGATTTAAAATATGTGAAGTTTAAAAGAACGATTTCTTTTAAAATAAATGAATTGTAAGTTATTAACTTATAAGATGGACCTTTGGTATATACATTGAGTATAAATTGAATAGGTCATTAAAGAAGATTTATAAATCGAATTGTTAATAAAGGAGATTTATTAAATTGAAGTTGTTAGAAAATAGAAATAAAATTTATAAACGTTGTTTTATAAATTTGAGATCAATTGAATTTGATAAATTAAATATAGAAGATTGTTAAAGGAGATATATTCGCGATTTTGGATAGCGAATTATTATTGAAATAAAACGTGTAGAAAATAGTGAAATGTAATTAGTAAAGTATATTCACGATTTTGGACAGTGAATATATTGTTAAGTAAAATGGATATGGTTTTGGAAAAGTGATAATTGAAATGAAGTAATTGTTTTGAAAGATGTTTTAAAACAGGTTGAATATCGAAATCATAGATTTCAACATTTATTGTTGAAATAGACGTTTTCGAGAAATATAAGGAAATTGTGGACTATAACATTATTGTTATAGTAAATGATTTCCGAAAGGAAATGTTTTATGTAGTATTGGGATTTATATATCTATCTTAAAATCTGAATTCCTATACTAGTGATTTTGAGTCGTCGTAACGATGTTTTACGTAACATTCGTTTTGACTCAAATGTTTTCCTTAAAGAATGAATATATACTTAATATTGATTTAAGTATATTGAATATTTTCAAATGTTGAAAATAAATAGTTTTGTGAATTACTTATTTTAAATAAGTATGGAATTGCTTTTCCAATATGAAACGAAGGGTTGAAACTTTATCTTTTAAAGATAAATTGAAAAGTGAATATTTGAAAATTTGTTTTCAAACGGTTAAGTGTGGAAATTTTATATCTAGTAAAGATATTTTTGGAAAATAAATAATTTGGAAAATTATTTGGAATCTGATGATGTTGCGCATCTTTATTGATAGTTAAATAACCGACTATCAGTAATTACCTTGAATGGTATTTGTTGTGAATTGGATGAATTTGAATGCCACACTTATTTATGAATAATCGCTCACTATTCGGGTTAGCCGGGAAAGGACCATGGGGTCGTATAACCCATTCCGAATATGTGATACGTCGTTATGAATTGCATTCGAAGACCGGTGTTGAAGACCGGATATTTTTGAAAACGGAAGGATTACCGTCGAGTTACTCTACATCGGCTGATCTCCGGTTTAGAGGTTTTATCACCCTTAGTGACGGGAAGTCCGGACGTGATTAGAAATTTATCCGGATGTGCAAGGGCTTCGTGAGAAGTGCCTTCGGTTCTGTTCGATCCCGGAACAGACTTGTATGGATTGTGTGTCTGACGTTACAAATTGAGATATAAAGCTGATTCCTTTCAAATACATTTCTGTTGGTGGCGGAGAATTTATTCTCTTAGCTTAACACCCTTCTCTGAGACGTACGAGCTCAGAGGTTATGTAGTTGAAATTTATCAGCGATATATCCCAATTTGGTAACGTGGCATACTAAGTGTTGCTGTGAAATGATCAGTGTTTGATCATTTGCGATATGATCATTTGTTTGATCTTATATCTTTGTGATCATAGGTTGATCATTTGTTTGACCCGAAGCATGGCTTTGTAGAAAGCGTAGCTTTGTGGACGAGACTTCGTCGAGCCTCACACCCCGGAAATGGTCAAAACAGGAAGGATGTAGCAAGGTTCTAGGGAGTAGCGCCCCTTAGTGTATGTCATTCCTTCTGGATAGAGGTGGTATCATGGTATGGAGCCCAGATACTTAACCTATGTGGTTGCTGCAAATTTATTTCTTTGTGGTTGTTGGAAATCGGGGATCCTCGGGAAGATCGGTTACGATCGGGGGATGACATACGCGTGTCAGTAGTTATCTATTTTTGCAGAGGTAACCCGGCCTTGTGTTGGCAGAGATTCGGTTAGGTTCTCGGATCGTCTATTCCAGGGACGTACCCATCGTGGATAGGAAGTTCCTTAGCCTGACCATTTGTTGGAAATCCAAACTCCAATACGTGACTTGTACGGGTTTAGTTGTAGAACCTGCCATCTAATATGGCAGCTATAGCAAGCATACTATAATGGTACGTATGCTGGCTAAGATTTATATTCTACTTTCGAAATGTTTTCTACACTATGCACTAATAATAATATCAAAAATGATTTGATTTTGCGTAGTAAGCATCTTTGACTATCATAAGAAGAAATCTCCTCCAATTCTGCATTTGCATTGTGTGTGTGGCGGGAGGTCTTATGGTAGTTTCATTTTCCAAAAGCATTGCGAATTTGTTTTATTTTCTTTGTGAAAAATAACTGTTTTACGATCTCACACCAGTCACCATGACTGACTCGGAGTTTATTGTTTCCCTTCTAAACTCTGGGTGCCCACAAATTTTCCCCACGGGCAGTCTAGAGTTATGTTATCAGGATATTCTGGATATTCTAGAGCTTTGGAAGCAAGCTGGATGGCGAGACGTAGTATTTGTATCTGATATTATTTATTCCGCTGTGTATTCTGTATGAGGACAAGTTTATATAACTGTCCATTGTTGTATATTGACTCTGATGATTGATGTATGTATAAAATGATATAGTCCTTTTTTTTAAAGATTATTCATTTATCTATTATATATTGTTCCGCTGCGATATGTGAGATTCTGATATTGTTTTCTGTTCTGATGTTGTTCTGTTGTTCTTCTCTTCTTCTTCTACTCTTTTCTTCTTCTTCTGCCTTTTTCTTTTTCTTAAACCATCACTATTGGAGTTTCCGGCACTCGATTGCTCGACAGTCGATAAAGTGAGTATCGATGTCGAATTTTCGAAAGTCGAAAATTTCGGTATGTGACAAAGTGGTATCAGAGCATATGGTTAAGCGACAACCCTGCTCTGTTGGGTGTTACTCTGTAACGACCCAGAATTTTTGATAATTAAAATTCGAATATTTAATTAATTTTAAATATTAATAAATTAAATTTAGAAGTCAAATGATTTATTTTTCGAATATTGGATTTAATTTGGTCAATTAAATCGATAAGTTAAATAGTGAAATTCCAGAGATAATTGAAATCTGGATTAAATGTGATTGAAAATGATTTGTAAGATTTTATTTGATCATACTGGAGTTATAGAAATATTTTAGAACTTTCAAAATTGAATTTGAAGTTAATCTGTGAAAATTGAATATTTTAATATTTAATTATCGACTGTAAAAATAGCCAATTTTCGAACAGTCTCAGAATTGAACGAGACCAGTTCCATTGGATCCGTAATAGTTAGTTATTATCGGATTTCAATTTTCGTATCCATCGGAGTTGTCGTTTGACCGTGGCAACTCGAAACGCATCGATATCGTTTTAATTTTAAATCGTCGAGTTAAAAATAGTCATTTTTCAAACAGTCTCGGAATTCGACGAAACTGGTTCCATTGGGTCCGTAACGTTAAATTATTATCGGATTTAAAATTTCGTATTAATCGGGGTTGTTATGAGAGCACACGGTAGATCAACGCGTTAAAGTTTTAAAATGAATTTAATTTAAAAATTTTAAATTTTTAAATGGGTCAACCGGCAGCATGTTCTCTCCCTAAAATCGCGCCTGCAATCACGAGAATAAACGTGCAACCCATCACGCGATCAATACCTCTTTCAGTTTCAAATACCCCTCTTCCCTCTTCCTTTATCTGTTCGTTCTCGTCCAAATTAAAATTCATGGATGCCTTACAAAAATTCAAACTCAGAAGCACCTAAGTATTCAGAAGCGAAATCGATCGAGCGAAAGGGGGTCTGGGTTCGCGAGTTCGATCTCGCGGGAGGTGACAGACGATCTCGTGCATCGCGATGTCAGATGCGGCTACAGGAGATGGATGTGAAATCGGCGACGAGGCTAGGGCCTGTGGTAGCGACTAGGGTTTCGCGGCATTGAACTGGTGATGTCGCAGTTGGAATTCGCGATGGAGGAGCATGGGTTGCCATGGAAAGTGGCGATCTGGAGTCGCGATTGGCGCAGGCGGCGATGGCTGCGATGATTCGTGGTGTTCGAAGATCGGTGGATGGCTCGCGAGCGTCTTCGCATGGGTGTTGAGGTTTGCAGAGTCTGGAAATTCGCATTTTTCCCCAAAGGTATAGCAGCTGCGATGTGATTTGAAGGATGTCGAGTTGCGAGGTGGTTCCATTTTGGTGGTGCTTGGAGGTCGTCATCAGGGAAAGCAATAACGTAATCGAGGCTGAGTTGTTCGATGGTAAACAGTGGTGGCGAAGACATTGGTCTAGCTAAATGCTGCAGGCGGTGGTAGCTGGAAAATGAGCTCGAGTTGGGTTGATTTTGCGAGCGAGTTAAGAGGTATAATCCTTGTTTTAGCTGAGTATTAATTTAGTAATTTGGTTTAACAGAGGGGAAATAAATGAATAAACGGTAAAATATTTAAATATAGTTTATACATGTACATGTCTTCCTTTTAAAATATGTAGGTGAAACAGAAAATGAATTGCTGTTTGGCTAGTTACATGAATAGATTTGGAAATATAGAATGTGTAAATGTTGTGAAGTTAAATCAAAGTTAGATGTTGAATCTAGATAAATTAAATTTTTAAGTATAGGTAGCTTTAGAAGGAAAATAAATTACAAGCATAAACTTTAAATGTATTAACTTCTTTTAAAGAAAAGTATTAAGAAAATTTATTCGTTTAAAATAGATGATCAAATGATAATAAACGGTCCAATAGCTAAAGTATGAAATTATAAAAAGAAATTGGTTTAAACGAAACTATTTGTTAATTAAACTATTAAACGGTAACTGGTTATTCGATTTATTTCGGATATTAATGAATTTTATAAAATTATTTATACAAGGTTAAAGTCAAGAGAAAATCGAGTCAGGAATGGCAAACGGAAATAAAAGCAAAGGTGAGATCTTTTTCTCACTCAAATGAAGTTGGATTTTGATTGACTGATTGATTGCTGTTTGTATTAGATATAGTAGGATATCTATATATATATAGCAATATATACATATTGGCATATGTATATATTGGATTGATTGATTCCCGCCTCGTATAGCGGATGAGACCCTATTGCGCCGTTAGTAAGCGGATATATTATAAAACCCATATACCGCGATATTCCACCTCGAAGTGGAATTGGTATTGTGCTAACATCTGTGGATGCAGGGAAACAGGTTGGAGGGATCCAACTGGACCCCTCACATTGATTGATTTTATTTATACTGTGGTATGAATCTGTGAATGATTATATTGATGTTATTAATCATATTGATATCTGGAAATTATTTGAATGCTAAAATTTAGCTGATTGGATGTTTGATATCATTGGATTCCAAAAATAAACGAAATTGAATTTTTGAAATCAAAATAGAAATTTTTAAGTAAATAAATTTTTAGAAATTGAATAAATTCGAAGAAAAGAATTTAAAAGTATAAAAGTAAATTTTTATAATCTTATTGAATAAAATCCAGAATAAAGTGAAATTGCTAAATAAATGGATTTCATAAAACAGTGATTATAAATTGAAGAATTTAATTTAAATTTGGATTTTTAAATAGATTGAAAGAGACAAAGAAATTTATTTTCTTCAAAAGGAATTTATTTAAAAAGAAATAAGTGGGAAGTCCAATTAGAAATTTAATTGGCAAATTGAAACGAATTTGGAAAAAGAATGAAATTTATAGATGTATAAATTGTGAAGTTATATAATGAATGAAATTTTAGAATAAAAGTTTTATAAGAAGTTTACTTATAAATCGGATTTTTGCCTTTAAATGGAATATTTATCGAATGGATTTATAAAGGAGATTTGTAAATCAAAGTTGTTAGAAAATAGAAATAGGATTTATAAACGTTGTTTATAAATTCGAAATCAATTGGATTTGATAAAGTAAATATAGGAGATTTTCAAAGAAGATATATTCGCGATTTTGGATAGCGAATTATTATTGAAATAGATGTGTAGAAAAGATTTAAATATGGTTAAGTGAAGTATATTCACGATTTTGGACAGTGAATATATTTTTAAGTAGAATGGATATGGTTTTGGGTAAGCAGTATTATAAATGAAGTTAATTGTTTTAAAAGATGTTTTAAAACGTGTTAAATATCGAAATCATAGATTTCAACATTCATTGTTGAAATAGACGTTTTCGAGAAATTTAAGGAAATGGTGGACTATAACACTGTTGTTATAGTAAATGATTTCCAAAAGGAAATGTTTTGATGTAGTATTGGGATTTATATATCTATCTTAATTCCGAATCCCTATACTAGTGATTTTGAGTCGTCGTAACGATGTTTTACGTAACATTCGTTTTGACTCAAATAAATGTTGTTATAGTAAATGTTTTCCTTAAAGAATGAATATATACTTAATTTGATTTAAGTATATCGAATATTTTCCAAGTGTTGAAAATAAATGATTTGTGAAATACTTGTTATTAAATAAGTATGGAATTGCTTTTCCAATATGAAATGAACGTTTTTGAGATTATCTTCTTAAAGATAAAATCGAAAGTGAATATTGACATCGATTCGAAAATCATATATCAGTAGATATTTTTAAAATATAAATTCACTATGGAATTTATAAAAGAAATGGAAACTGTTTAGAAAAATAAATGTTGATTTATTTTTGAAGTGTGGAAATTTTATATCTAGTAAAAGATATTTTGGAAGATGAAATAATTTGGAAAATTATTTGGAATCTGATGATGTTGCGCATCTTTATTGATAGTTAAATAACCGACTATCAATAATTACCTTTAGATAGGTATTTGTTGTGAATTGGATGAATTTGAATGCCACACTTATTTTTGAATAATCGCTCACTATTCAGGTTAGCCGGGAAAGGACCATGGGGTCGTATAACCCATTCCGAATATGTGATACGTCGTTATGAATTTCATTTGAAGACCGGTGTTGAAGACCGGATATTTTTGAAAACGGAAGGATTACCGTCGAGTTACTCTACATCGGCTGACCTCCGATTTAGAGGTTTTATCACCCTTAGTGACGGGAAGTCCTGACATGATTGAAAATTATCCGGATATGCAAGGGCTTCGTGAGAAGTGCCTTCGGTTCTGTTCGATCCCGGAACAGACTTGTATGGATTGTGTGTCTGATGTTACAATTTGAGATATAAAGCTGATTTCTTTCAAATACATTTCTGTTGGTGGCGGAGAATTTATTCTCTTAGCTTAACACCCTTCTCTGAGACGTACGAGCTCAGAGGTTATGTAGTTGAAATTTATCAGCGATATATTCCCAATTTGGTAACGTGGCATACTGAGTGTTGCTGTGAAATGATTAGTGTTTGATCATTTGTGATATGATCATTTGTTTGATCTTATATCTTTGTGATCATAGGTTGATCATTTTTGTTTGACCCGAAGCAGGGCTTTTTGAGAAAGCGTAGCTTTGTGGACGAGACTTCGTCGAGCCTCACACCCCGGAAATGGTCGAAACAGGAAGAATGCGGCAAGGTTCTAGGGAATAGCGCCCCTTAGTGTATGTCATTCCTTCTGGATAGAGGTGGTATCATGGTATGGAGCCCAGATACTTAACCTATGTGATTGCTGCATTATTATCTATGTGGTTTGTTGGAAATCGGGGATCCTCGGGGAGATCGGTTACGATCGGGGGATGGCATACGCGTGTCAGTAGTTACCTATTTTTGCAGAGGTAACCCGGCCTTGTGTTGGCAGAGATCCGATTAGGTTCTCGGGTCGTCTATTCCAGGGACGTACCCATCGTGGATAGGAAGTTCCTTAGCCTGACCATTTGTTGGAAATCCAAAGAAACAATACGAGCCATTACGATTTCAATTGTATAACCTGTCTCCTCAAGAGGCAGCTATAGCAGGCATAATATAATGGTACCTATGCTGGCTAAGATTTATATTCTACTTTCGAAATGTTTTCCACTATGCACAAATAATAATATCAAAAAGAATTTGATTTTTGCGTAGTAAGCATCTTTGACTATCATAAGAAGAAATCTCCTCCAAGTCTGCGTTTGCATCGTGTGTGTGGCGGGAGGTCTTATGGTAGTTTCATTTTCCAAAAGCATTGCGAATTGACTTTAAAATTTTTCTGTTGTTTATTCTAAAGATAAACTGTTTTACGATCTCACACCAGTCACCATGACTGACTCGGAGTTTATTGTTTCCCTTCTAAACTCTGGGTGCCCACCAATTTCCACACGGGCAGCCTAGAGTTATGTTATCAGGATATTCTGGAGCTTTGGAGATAAGCTGGAGGACGAGACGTAGTATTTGTATCTGATAGTATCTATTCCGTTGTGTATTCTGTATGAGGACAAGTTTATATAACTGTCCATTGTTGTATATTGACTCTGATGATTGATATATGTATAAACTGATATAGCTCTTTGTTTAAAAAGACTAGTGTTTATTTATTATATATTGTTCCGCTGCGATATGTGAGATTCTGATATTGTTTTCTGTTCTGATGTTGTTCTCTTGTTCTTCTTTCTTTCTCTTCTATCTTTTCTTCTACTTTTTCTTTCAAAACCCTCACTATTGGAGTTTCCGGCACTCGATTGCTCGACAGTCGATAAAGTGAGTATCGATGTCGAATTTTCGAAAGTCGAAAATTCCCGTACGTGACAAGTGGTATCAGAGCATATGATTAAGCGACAACCCTGCTCTGTTGGGTGTTACTCATTAGAGATAGAGTCAGTAGTACTCTAGAATGAGTTTGAGTATAATAATAGATACGAGTGCGTATTTGTTAGTGAATATAAAAATGTTTTATATTGTGTTTGCTTATCCGTTGAGATGTTTATGAATTTTGGTCGGTATGTGGGACGCCATATTATCGATAGGGATTTCTAAACACTTAAACGAGGCAAGACGACATAGTATTGATTTTAAATATAGGGTGAATGAAATAATTTTACCCAAAACTATTTTGTATAGAAAAGAAATAATTTTCTATGAATTATTATAGTATATGGATGTTTGGATGTTAGGAAAGTGACAATATTGAAATGTTATCATTATTATTGAAACTGAATAAGGAATTGAAATCGTAACTCCAAAGTTAAGAAATAAATTCACATACAAATGAAATTAAAGAATGTAAATTATAAATGTGAATTGTAATTTAAAACGGAATTCCAGAGAAGTTTTGGAAATGATTTGAAAAGAATTTGATATTTTGGAGATTTGTAAAGTTTAAATTCCTTTTTGATTTGAAAATGAATTTCAAAGGTTTGAAAAGTATTTTGGAGAGATAAAAGCTCTAAACTCTTTTCGGTCGCTGGAAAATAATTCCGATGATGATCGCGACATCACCGGTGTTCATTTTCGGGTTTCCAGAAGAGGAATTGCTGCCAAATTGTTTTAAAATGGAAGTTGTTTGAAAAATTTGAAATTTGTTTTAGAAATTCAAAGGATAATTTGAATTGTTTTCAAAATGATTTTTGAAAAGGTTGAAAAGACTCTGGAATACTATATAAAAATATTTATGAAATATTATGAAGTTGATAACTTGTAAAGTTTAAAGTTTAAATAAAAATCTAACTTAAAGAGATGAATTCATATATGAATAAAATTGTGAATATAAATTGTAAATGAATTTATGATTTGGAATGGAATTCCAAGAAGATAATTGAAATTAAAAGTCGTTAATGAAATGAGACTTGAATCAAGTGAAATAAAATCCAAACCTGAGAAAACTGAAATGGATTGAATCCGAATAAACTAAAGATAATTGATAAATTCAATATTCAGAAGTTAAATTGAATATATAACTTCAATAGTGAATTAGAGATGATATAAGCAGTTATATTGGAAATTTTGTAATTGAATGTACGAAATGGTTTGAATATATGCAACTAGATATTATGGCTAGTAGGATATACATGTATAAAGGAATTGGAATTTAATTTCGAAGATAAATTTGAATGGCTCGACAAAAGGTAAGTATTTGAATTCGAATATGAGATTTGATGACTTATTTCTCTAGCCGCTTGGCTTTTTCTTTTTTCTTTTTGAAATCTGAGAGTCCGTAGGGATGTTTTGTAGTCGTGCCGTATTAGCCGCGCAAAGGAGACGCTGGCGAAATTTTTCGAAAATTTCGAGTGTTAGAAAATTTTGAGAAATTTTGAAAGTTTAAAATTTGAATTTAAACTCGAATTTGAATTGAGAAGTTTAACAATGCTGTTGAAACTTATAATTGAAGTTGGAAATTTAGTTGAATTGATAACGAATCTTTAATAGAAAGATTTGTTTTGATGAATTGAAAATTGATAAAACTATTGGATTGTGAAAGATAGTAGACGAGTTAAGGACCATTTTTCCCTAACTTGTAATTTCGAGGACGAAATTCTTTTAAGGGGGGAAGTTTGTAACGACCCAGAATTTTTGATAATTAAAATTCGAATATTTAATTAATTTTAAATATTAATAAATGGAATTTAGAAGTCGAATTATTTATTTTTCGAATATTGGATTTAATTTGGTCAATTAAATCGATAAGTTAAATAGTGAAATTCCAGAGATAATTGAAATCTGGATTAAATGTGATTGAAAATGATTTGTAAGATTTTATTTGATCATACTGGAGTTATAGAAATATTTTAGAACTTTCAAAATTGAATTTGAAGTTAATCTGTGAAAATTGAATATTTTAATATTTAATTATCGACTGTAAAAATAGCCAATTTTTGAACAGTCTCAGAATTGAACGAGACCAGTTCCATTGGATCCGTAATAGTTAGTTATTATCGGATTTCAATTTTCGTATCCATCGGAGTTGTCGTTTGACCGTGGCAACTCGAAACGCATCGATATCGTTTTAATTTTAAATCGTCGAGTTAAAAATAGTCATTTTTCAAACAGTCTCGGAATTCGACAAAACCGGTTCCATTGGGTCCGTAACGTTAAATTATTATCGGATTTAAAATTTCGTATTAATCGGGGTTGTTATGAGAGCACACGGTAGATCAACGCGTTAAAGTTTTAAAACGAATTTAATTTAAAAATTTTAAATTTTTAAATGGGTCAACCGGCAGCATGTTCTCTCCCTAAAATCGCGCCTGCAATCACGAGAATAAACGTGCAACCCATCACACGATCAATACCTCTTTCAGTTTCAAATACCCCTCTTCCCTCTTCCTTTATCTGTTCGTTCTCGTCCAAATTAAAATTCATGGCTGCCTTACAAAAATTCAAACTCAGAAGCACCTAAGTATTCAGAAGCGAAATCGATCGAGCGAAAGGGGGTCTGGGTTCGCGAGTTCGATCTTGCGGGAGGTGACAGACGATCTCGTGCATCGCGATGTCAGATGCGGCTACAGGAGATGGATGTGAAATCGGCGACGAGGCTAGGGCCTGTGGTAGCGACTAGGGTTTCGCGGCATTGAACTGGTGATGTCGCAGTTGGAATTCGCGATGGAGGAGCATGGGTTGCGATGGAAAGTGGCAATCTGGAGTCGCGATTGGCGCAGGCGGCGATGGCTGCGAGGATTCGTGGTGTTCGAAGATCGGTGGATGGCTCGCGAGCGTCTTCGCATGGGTGTTGAGGTTTGCAGAGTCTGGAAATTCGCATTTTTCCCCAAAGGTATAGCAGCTGCGATGTGGTTCCATTTTGGTGGTGCTTGGAGGTCGTCATCAGGGAAAGCAATAACGTAATCGAGGCTGAGTTGTTCGATGGTAAACAGTGGTGGCGAAGACATTGGTCTAGCTAAATGCTGCAGGCGGTGGTAGCAGGAAAATGGGCTCGAGTTGGGTTGATTTTGCGAGCGAGTTAAGAGGTATAATCCTTGTTTTAGCTGAGTATTAATTTAGTAATTTGGTTTAACAGAGGGGAAATAAATGAATAAACAGTAAAATATTTAAATATAGTTTATACATGTACATGTCTTCCTTTTAAAATATGTAGGTGAAACAGAAAATGAATTGCTGTTTGGCTAGTTACATGAATAGATTTGGAAATATAGAATGTGTAAATGTTGTGAAGTTAAATCAAAGTTAGATGTTGAATCTAGATAAATTAAATTTTTAAGTATAGGTAGCTTTAGAAGGAAAATAAATTACAAGCATAAACTTTAAATGTATTAACTACTTTTAAAGAAAAGTATTAAGAAAATTTATTCGTTTAAAATAGATGATCAAATGATAATAAACGGTCCAATAGCTAAAGTATGAAATTATAAAAAGAAATTGGTTTAAACGAAACTATTTGTTAATTAAACTATTAAACGGTAACTGGTTATTCGATTTATTTCGGATATTAATGAATTTTATGAAATTATTTATACAAGGTTAAAGTCAAGAGAAAATCGAGTCAGGAATGGCAAACGGAAATAAAAGCAAAGGTGAGATCTTTTTCTCACTCAAATGAAGTTGGATTTTGATTGACTGATTGATTGCTGTTTGTATTAGATATAGTAGGATATCTATATATATATAGCAATATATACATATTGGCATATGTATATATTGGATTGATTGATTCACGCCTCGTATAGCGGATGAGACCCTATTGCGCCGTTAGTAAGCGGATATATTATAAAACCCATATACCACGATATTCCACCTCAAAGTGGAATTGGTATTGTGCTAACATCTGTGGATGCAGGGAAACAGGTTGGAGGGATCCAACTGGACCCCTCACATTGATTGATTTTATTTATACTGTGGTATGAATCTGTGAATGATTATATTGATGTTATTAATCATATTGATATCTGGAAATTATTTGAATGCTAAAATTTAGCTGATTGGATGTTTGATATCATTGGATTCCAAAAATAAACGAAATTGAATTTTTGAAATCAAAATAGAAATTTTTAAGTAAATAAATTTTTAGAAATTGAATAAATTCGAAGAAAAGAATTTAAAAGTATAAAAGTAAATTTTTATAATCTTATTGAATAAAATCCAGAATAAAGTGAAATTGCTAAATAAATGGATTTCATAAAACAGTGATTATAAATTGAAGAATTTAATTTAAATTTGGATTTTTAAATAGATTGAAAGAGACAAAGAAATTTATTTTCTTCAAAAGGAATTTATTTAAAAAGAAATAAGTGGGAAGTCCAATTAGAAATTTAATTGGCAAATTGAAACGAATTTGGAAAAAGAATGAAATTTATAGATGTATAAATTGTGAAGTTATATAATGAATGAAATTTTAGAATAAAAGATTTATAAGAAGTTTACTTATAAATCGGATTTTTGCCTTTAAATGGAATATTTATCGAATGGATTTATAAAGGAGATTTGTAAATCAAAGTTGTTAGAAAATAGAAATAGGATTTATAAACGTTGTTTATAAATTCGAAATCAATTGGATTTGATAAAGTAAATATAGGAGATTTTCAAAGAAGATATATTCGCGAATTATTATTGAAATAGATGTGTAGAAAAGATTTAAATATGGTTAAGTGAAGTATATTCACGATTTTGGACAGTGAATATATTTTTAAGTAGAATGGATATGGTTTTGGGAAAGCAGTATTATAAATGAAGTTAATTGTTTTAAAAGATGTTTTAAAACGTGTTAAATATCGAAATCATAGATTTCAACATTCATTGTTGAAATAGAGGTTTTCGAGAAATTTAAGGAAATGGTGGACTATAACACTGTTGTTATAGTAAATGATTTCCAAAAGGAAATGTTTTGATGTAGTATTGGGATTTATATATCTATCTTAATTCCGAATCCCTATACTAGTGATTTTGAGTCGTCGTAACGATGTTTTACGTAACATTCGTTTTGACTCAAATAAATGTTGTTATAGTAAATGTTTTCCTTAAAGAATGAATATATACTTAATTTGATTTAAGTATATCGAATATTTTCCAAGTGTTGAAAATAAATGATTTGTGAAATACTTGTTATTAAATAAGTATGGAATTGCTTTTCCAATATGAAATGAACGTTTTTGAGATTTATCTTCTTAAAGATAAAATCGAAAGTGAATATTGACATCGATTCGAAAATCGTATATCAGTAGATATTTTTAAAATATAAATTCACTATGGAATTTATAAAAGAAATGGAAACTGTTTAGAAAAATAAATGTTGATTTATTTTTGAAGTGTGGAAATTTTATATCTAGTAAAAGATATTTTGGAAGATGAAATAATTTGGAAAATTATTTGGAATCTGATGATGTTGCGCATCTTTATTGATAGTTAAATAACCGACTATCAATAATTACCTTTAGATAGGTATTTGTTGTGAATTGGATGAATTTGAATGCCACACTTATTTTTGAATAATCGCTCACTATTCGGGTTAGCCGGGAAAGGACCATGGGGTCGTATAACCCATTCCGAATATGTGATACGTCGTTATGAATTTCATTTGAAGACCGGTGTTGAAGACCGGATATTTTTGAAAACGGAAGGATTACCGTCGAGTTACTCTACATCGGCTGATCTCCGATTTAGAGGTTTTATCACCCTTAGTGACGGGAAGTCCTGACGTGATTGAAAATTATCCGGATATGCAAGGGCTTCGTGAGAAGTGCCTTCGGTTCTGTTCGATCCCGGAACAGACTTGTATGGATTGTGTGTCTGACGTTACAATTTGAGATATAAAGTTGATTTCTTTCAAATACATTTCTGTTGGTGGCGGAGAATTTATTCTCTTAGCTTAACACCCTTCTCTGAGACGTACGAGCTCAGAGGTTATGTAGTTGAAATTTATCAGCGATATATTCCCAATTTGGTAACGTGGCATACTGAGTGTTGCTGTGAAATGATCAGTGTTTGATCATTTGTGATATGATCATTTGTTTGATCTTATATCTTTGTGATCATAGGTTGATCATTTTTGTTTGACCCGAAGCAGGGCTTTTTGAGAAAGCGTAGCTTTGTGGACGAGACTTCATCGATCCTCACACCCCGGAAATGGTCGAAACAGGAAGAATGCGGCAAGGTTCTAGGGAATAGCGCCCCTTAGTGTATGTCATTCCTTCTGGATAGAGGTGGTATCATGGTATGGAGCCCAGATACTTAACCTATGTGATTGCTGCATTATTATCTATGTGGTTTGTTGGAAATCGGGGATCCTCGGGGAGATCGGTTACGATCGGGGGATGGCATACGCGTGTCAGTAGTTACCTATTTTTGCAGAGGTAACCCGGCCTTGTGTTGGCAGAGATCCGATTAGGTTCTCGGGTCGTCTATTCCAGGGACGTACCCATCGTGGATAGGAAGTTCCTTAGCCTGACCATTTGTTGGAAATCCAAAGAAACAATACGAGCCATTACGATTTCAATTGTATAACCTGTCTCCTCAAGAGGCAGCTATAGCAGGCATAATATAATGGTACCTATGCTGGCTAAGATTTATATTCTACTTTCGAAATGTTTTCCACTATGCACAAATAATAATATCAAAAAGAATTTGATTTTTGCGTAGTAAGCATCTTTGACTATCATAAGAAGAAATCTCCTCCAAGTCTGCGTTTGCATCGTGTGTGTGGCGGGAGGTCTTATGGTAGTTTCATTTTCCAAAAGCATTGCGAATTGACTTTAAAATTTTTCTGTTGTTTATTCTAAAGATAAACTGTTTTACGATCTCACACCAGTCACCATGACTGACTCGGAGTTTATTGTTTCCCTTCTAAACTCTGGGTGCCCACCAATTTCCACACGGGCAGCCTAGAGTTATGTTATCAGGATATTCTGGAGCTTTGGAGATAAGCTGGAGGACGAGACGTAGTATTTGTATCTGATAGTATCTATTCCGCTGTGTATTCTGTATGAGGACAAGTTTATATAACTGTCCATTGTTGTATATTGACTCTGATGATTGATATATGTATAAACTGATATAGCTCTTTGTTTAAAAAGACTAGTGTTTATTTATTATATATTGTTCCGCTGCGATATGTGAGATTCTGATATTGTTTTCTGTTCTGATGTTGTTCTCTTGTTCTTCTTTCTTTCTCTTCTATCTTTTCTTCTACTTTTTCTTTCAAAACCCTCACTATTGGAGTTTCCGGCACTCGATTGCTCGACAGTCGATAAAGTGAGTATCGATGTCGAATTTTCGAAAGTCGAAAATTCCCGTACGTGACAAGTGGTATCAGAGCATATGGTTAAGCGACAACCCTGCTCTGTTGGGTGTTACTCATTAGAGATAGAGTCAGTAGTACTCTAGAATGAGTTTGAGTGTAATAATAGATACGAGTGCGTATTTGTTAGTGAATATAAAAATGTTTTATATTGTGTTTGCTTATCCGTTGAGATGTTTATGAATTTTGGTCGGTATGTGGGACGCCATATTATCGATAGGGATTTCTAAACACTTAAACGAGGCAAGACGACATAGTATTGATTTTAAATATAGGGTGAATGAAATAATTTTACCCAAAACTATTTTGTATAGAAAAGAAATAATTTTCTATGAATTATTATAGTATATGGATGTTTGGATGTTAGGAAAGTGACAATATTGAAATGTTATCATTATTATTGAAACTGAATAAGGAATTGAAATCGTAACTCCAAAGTTAAGAAATAAATTCACATACAAATGAAATTAAAGAATGTAAATTATAAATGTGAATTGTAATTTAAAACGGAATTCCAGAGAAGTTTTGGAAATGATTTGAAAAGAATTTGATATTTTGGAGATTTGTAAAGTTTAAATTCCTTTTTGATTTGAAAATGAATTTCAAAGGTTTGAAAAGTATTTTGGAGAGATAAAAGCTCTAAACTCTTTTCGGTCGCTGGAAAATAATTCCGATGATGATCGCGACATCACCGGTGTTCATTTTCGGGTTTCCAGAAGAGGAATTGCTGCCAAATTGTTTTAAAATGGAAGTTGTTTGAAAAATTTGAAATTTGTTTTAGAAATTCAAAGGATAATTTGAATTGTTTTCAAAATGATTTTTGAAAAGGTTGAAAAGACTCTGGAATACTATATAAAAATATTTATGAAATATTATGAAGTTGATAACTTGTAAAGTTTAAAGTTTAAATAAAAATCTAACTTAAAGAGATGAATTCATATATGAATAAAATTGTGAATATAAATTGTAAATGAATTTATGATTTGGAATGGAATTCCAAGAAGATAATTGAAATTAAAAGTCGTTAATGAAATGAGACTTGAATCAAGTGAAATAAAATCCAAACCTGAGAAAACTGAAATGGATTGAATCCGAATAAACTAAAGATAATTGATAAATTCAATATTCAGAAGTTAAATTGAATATATAACTTCAATAGTGAATTAGAGATGATATAAGCAGTTATATTGGAAATTTTGTAATTGAATGTACGAAATGGTTTGAATATATGCAACTAGATATTATGGCTAGTAGGATATACATGTATAAAGGAATTGGAATTTAATTTCGAAGATAAATTTGAATGGCTCGACAAAAGGTAAGTATTTGAATTCGAATATGAGATTTGATGACTTATTTCTCTAGCCGCTTGGCTTTTTCTTTTTTCTTTTTGAAATCTGAGAGTCCGTAGGGACGTTTTGTAGTCGTGCCGTATTAGCCGCGCAAAGGAGACGCTGGCGAAATTTTTCGAAAATTTCGAGTGTTAGAAAATTTTGAGAAATTTTGAAAGTTTAAAATTTGAATTTAAACTCGAATTTGAATTGAGAAGTTTAACAATGCTGTTGAAACTTATAATTGAAGTTGGAAATTTAGTTGAATTGATAACGAATCTTTAATAGAAAGATTTGTTTTGATGAATTGAAAATTGATAAAACTATTGGATTGTGAAAGATAGTAGACGAGTTAAGGACCATTTTTCCCTAACTTGTAATTTCGAGGACGAAATTCTTTTAAGGGGGGAAGTTTGTAACGACCCAGAATTTTTGATAATTAAAATTCGAATATTTAATTAATTTTAAATATTAATAAATGGAATTTAGAAGTCGAATTATTTATTTTTCGAATATTGGATTTAATTTGGTCAATTAAATCGATAAGTTAAATAGTGAAATTCCAGAGATAATTGAAATCTGGATTAAATGTGATTGAAAATGATTTGTAAGATTTTATTTGATCATACTGGAGTTATAGAAATATTTTAGAACTTTCAAAATTGAATTTGAAGTTAATCTGTGAAAATTGAATATTTTAATATTTAATTATCGACTGTAAAAATAGCCAATTTTCGAACAGTCTCAGAATTGAACGAGACCAGTTCCATTGGATCCGTAATAGTTAGTTATTATCGGATTTCAATTTTCGTATCCATCGGAGTTGTCGTTTGACCGTGGCAACTCGAAACGCATCGATATCGTTTTAATTTTAAATCGTCGAGTTAAAAATAGTCATTTTTCAAACAGTCTCGGAATTCGACGAAACCGGTTCCATTGGGTCCGTAACGTTAAATTATTATCGGATTTAAAATTTCGTATTAATCGGGGTTGTTATGAGAGCACACGGTAGATCAACGCGTTAAAGTTTTAAAACGAATTTAATTTAAAAATTTTAAATTTTTAAATGGGTCAACCGGCAGCATGTTCTCTCCCTAAAATCGCGCCTGCAATCACGAGAATAAACGTGCAACCCATCACACGATCAATACCTCTATCAGTTTCAAATACCCCTCTTCCCTCTTCGTTTATCTGTTCGTTCTCGTCCAAATTAAAATTCATGGCTGCCTTACAAAAATTCAAACTCAGAAGCACCTAAGTATTCAGAAGCGAAATCGATCGAGCGAAAGGGGGTCTGGGTTCGCGAGTTCGATCTTGCGGGAGGTGACAGACGATCTCGTGCATCGCGATGTCAGATGCGGCTACAGGAGATGGATGTGAAATCGGCGACGAGGCTAGGGCCTGTGGTAGCGACTAGGGTTTCGCGGCATTGAACTGGTGATGTCGCAGTTGGAATTCGCGATGGAGGAGCATGGGTTGCGATGGAAAGTGGCAATCTGGAGTCGCGATTGGCGCAGGCGGCGATGGCTGCGAGGATTCGTGGGGTTCGAAGATCGGTGGATGGCTCGCGAGCGTCTTCGCATGGGTGTTGAGGTTTGCAGAGTCTGGAAATTCGCATTTTTCCCCAAAGGTATAGCAGCTGCGATGTGGTTCCATTTTGGTGGTGCTTGGAGGTCGTCATCAGGGAAAGCAATAACGTAATCGAGGCTGAGTTGTTCGATGGTAAACAGTGGTGGCGAAGACATTGGTCTAGCTAAATGCTGCAGGCGGTGGTAGCAGGAAAATGGGCTCGAGTTGGGTTGATTTTGCGAGCGAGTTAAGAGGTATAATCCTTGTTTTAGCTGAGTATTAATTTAGTAATTTGGTTTAACAGAGGGGAAATAAATGAATAAACAGTAAAATATTTAAATATAGTTTATACATGTACATGTCTTCCTTTTAAAATATGTAGGTGAAACAGAAAATGAATTGCTGTTTGGCTAGTTACATGAATAGATTTGGAAATATAGAATGTGTAAATGTTGTGAAGTTAAATCAAAGTTAGATGTTGAATCTAGATAAATTAAATTTTTAAGTATAGGTAGCTTTAGAAGGAAAATAAATTACAAGCATAAACTTTAAATGTATTAACTACTTTTAAAGAAAAGTATTAAGAAAATTTATTCGTTTAAAATAGATGATCAAATGATAATAAACGGTCCAATAGCTAAAGTATGAAATTATAAAAAGAAATTGGTTTAAACGAAACTATTTGTTAATTAAACTATTAAACGGTAACTGGTTATTCGATTTATTTCGGATATTAATGAATTTTATGAAATTATTTATACAAGGTTAAAGTCAAGAGAAAATCGAGTCAGGAATGGCAAACGGAAATAAAAGCAAAGGTGAGATCTTTTTCTCACTCAAATGAAGTTGGATTTTGATTGACTGATTGATTGCTGTTTGTATTAGATATAGTAGGATATCTATATATATATATAGCAATATATACATATTGGCATATGTATATATTGGATTGATTGATTCCCGCCTCGTATAGCGGATGAGACCCTATTGCGCCGTTAGTAAGCGGATATATTATAAAACCCATATACCGCGATATTCCACCTCGAAGTGGAATTGGTATTGTGCTAACATCTGTGGATGCAGGGAAACAGGTTGGAGGGATCCAACTGGACCCCTCACATTGATTGATTTTATTTATACTGTGGTATGAATCTGTGAATGATTATATTGATGTTATTAATCATATTGATATCTGGAAATTATTTGAATGCTAAAATTTAGCTGATTGGATGTTTGATATCATTGGATTCCAAAAATAAACGAAATTGAATTTTTGAAATCAAAATAGAAATTTTTAAGTAAATAAATTTTTAGAAATTGAATAAATTCGAAGAAAAGAATTTAAAAGTATAAAAGTAAATTTTTATAATCTTATTGAATAAAATCCAGAATAAAGTGAAATTGCTAAATAAATGGATTTCATAAAACAGTGATTATAAATTGAAGAATTTAATTTAAATTTGGATTTTTAAATAGATTGAAAGAGACAAAGAAATTTATTTTCTTCAAAAGGAATTTATTTAAAAAGAAATAAGTGGGAAGTCCAATTAGAAATTTAATTGGCAAATTGAAACGAATTTGGAAAAAGAATGAAATTTATAGATGTATAAATTGTGAAGTTATATAATGAATGAAATTTTAGAATAAAAGTTTTATAAGAAGTTTACTTATAAATCGGATTTTTGCCTTTAAATGGAATATTTATCGAATGGATTTATAAAGGAGATTTGTAAATCAAAGTTGTTAGAAAATAGAAATAGGATTTATAAACGTTGTTTATAAATTCGAAATCAATTGGATTTGATAAAGTAAATATAGGAGATTTTCAAAGAAGATATATTCGCGAATTATTATTGAAATAGATGTGTAGAAAAGATTTAAATATGGTTAAGTGAAGTATATTCACGATTTTGGACAGTGAATATATTTTTAAGTAGAATGGATATGGTTTTGGGAAAGCAGTGTTATAAATGAAGTTAATTGTTTTAAAAGATGTTTTAAAACGTGTTAAATATCGAAATCATAGATTTCAACATTCATTGTTGAAATAGACGTTTTCGAGAAATTTAAGGAAATGGTGGACTATAACACTGTTGTTATAGTAAATGATTTCCAAAAGGAAATGTTTTGATGTAGTATTGGGATTTATATATCTATCTTAATTCCGAATCCCTATACTAGTGATTTTGAGTCGTCGTAACGATGTTTTACGTAACATTCGTTTTGACTCAAATAAATGTTGTTATAGTAAATGTTTTCCTTAAAGAATGAATATATACTTAATTTGATTTAAGTATATCGAATATTTTCCAAGTGTTGAAAATAAATGATTTGTGAAATACTTGTTATTAAATAAGTATGGAATTGCTTTTCCAATATGAAATGAACGTTTTTGAGATTTATCTTCTTAAAGATAAAATCGAAAGTGAATATTGACATCGATTCGAAAATCGTATATCAGTAGATATTTTTAAAATATAAATTCACTATGGAATTTATAAAAGAAATGGAAACTGTTTAGAAAAATAAATGTTGATTTATTTTTGAAGTGTGGAAATTTTATATCTAGTAAAAGATATTTTGGAAGATGAAATAATTTGGAAAATTATTTGGAATCTGATGATGTTGCGCATCTTTATTGATAGTTAAATAACCGACTATCAATAATTACCTTTAGATAGGTATTTGTTGTGAATTGGATGAATTTGAATGCCACACTTATTTTTGAATAATCGCTCACTATTCGGGTTAGCCGGGAAAGGACCATGGGGTCATATAACCCATTCCGAATATGTGATACGTCGTTATGAATTTCATTTGAAGACCGGTGTTGAAGACCGGATATTTTTGAAAACGGAAGGATTACCGTCGAGTTACTCTACATCGGCTGATCTCCGATTTAGAGGTTTTATCACCCTTAGTGACGGGAAGTCCTGACGTGATTGAAAATTATCCGGATATGCAAGGGCTTCGTGAGAAGTGCCTTCGGTTCTGTTCGATCCCGGAACAGACTTGTATGGATTGTGTGTCTGACGTTACAATTTGAGATATAAAGTTGATTTCTTTCAAATACATTTCTGTTGGTGGCGGAGAATTTATTCTCTTAGCTTAACACCCTTCTCTGAGACGTACGAGCTCAGAGGTTATGTAGTTGAAATTTATCAGCGATATATTCCCAATTTGGTAACGTGGCATACTGAGTGTTGCTGTGAAATGATCAGTGTTTGATCATTTGTGATATGATCATTTGTTTGATCTTATATCTTTGTGATCATAGGTTGATCATTTTTGTTTGACCCGAAGCAGGGCTTTTTGAGAAAGCGTAGCTTTGTGGACGAGACTTCGTCGATCCTCACACCCCGGAAATGGTCGAAACAGGAAGAATGCGGCAAGGTTCTAGGGAATAGCGCCCCTTAGTGTATGTCATTCCTTCTGGATAGAGGTGGTATCATGGTATGGAGCCCAGATACTTAACCTATGTGGTTGCTGCATTATTATCTATGTGGTTTGTTGGAAATCGGGGATCCTCGGGAAGATCGGTTACGATCGGGGGATGGCATACGCGTGTCAGTAGTTACCTATTTTTGCAGAGGTAACCCGGCCTTGTGTTGGCAGAGATCCGGTTAGGTTCTCGGGTCGTCTATTCCAGGGACGTACCCATCGTGGATAGGAAGTTCCTTAGCCTGACCATTTGTTGGAAATCCAAAGAAACAATACGAGCCTTTACGATTTCAATTGTATAACCTGTCTCCTCAGGAGGCAGCTATAGCAGGCATAATATAATGGTACCTATGCTGGCTAAGATTTATATTCTACTTTCGAAATGTTTTCCACTATGCACAAATAATAATATCAAAAAGAATTTGATTTTTGCGTAGTAAGCATCTTTGACTATCATAAGAAGAAATCTCCTCCAAGTCTGCGTTTGCATCGTGTGTGTGGCGGGAGGTCTTATGGTAGTTTCATTTTCCAAAAGCATTGCGAATTGACTTTAAAATTTTTCTGTTGTTTATTCTAAAGATAAACTGTTTTACGATCTCACACCAGTCACCATGACTGACTCGGAGTTTATTGTTTCCCTTCTAAACTCTGGGTGCCCACCAATTTCCACACGGGCAGCCTAGAGTTATGTTATCAGGATATTCTGGAGCTTTGGAGATAAGCTGGAGGACGAGACGTAGTATTTGTATCTGATAGTATCTATTCCGCTGTGTATTCTGTATGAGGACAAGTTTATATAACTGTCCATTGTTGTATATTGACTCTGATGATTGATATATGTATAAACTGATATAGCTCTTTGTTTAAAAAGACTAGTGTTTATTTATTATATATTGTTCCGCTGCGATATGTGAGATTCTGATATTGTTTTCTGTTTTGATGTTGTTCTCTTGTTCTTCTTTCTTTCTCTTCTATCTTTTCTTCTACTTTTTCTTTCAAAACCCTCACTATTGGAGTTTCCGGCACTCGATTGCTCGACAGTCGATAAAGTGAGTATCGATGTCGAATTTTCGAAAGTCGAAAATTCCCGTACGTGATACTAAATCGTTTAAATCACTTCATCGTTTCCTTGAAAGTGCAAAATTGTGTATTTTGTAAAAATACACTTTACATTCTCAAACGGACAAGTCCGGAATTAAGCGAATCAGTAAAAGAAAGGGGTCATAGTCCTCGATTTTGCTGAAACGTTTAAATCGCTTCCTCATTCTTTTGAAAGCGCAAACTGTTAAAATTTCTGAAAACAATTTTATTTATTTTGTAAAAATAACAATTCACATTCTCAACTGGACAAGTCCGGAGTTAAGCGAAACAGTAAAAGTGTGATTAGAGATAGAGTCAGTAGTACTCTAGAATGAGTTGAGTGTAATAATAGATATGAGATCGTATTTGTTATTGAATATAAAATTGTTTTGTATTGTGATGATTGGTTTATTGAGTGGTATATGAACCTTCGTCGGCACAGTCTGCAAAACTGTATCGAAGGGGTTTCTAAACACTTGAATAGAACAATTCGGCACAGTATTGTTTTGAATAGGGTAAATGAGATAATTTTGCCCAAAACTATTTTTGTATATAAAAGAAATGTTTTTCTATGAATTACTATAGTATATGGTTGCATGGTTGTTAGAAGTGATAATATTAAACTATTATCATTGAAATTAAATGAGAAATTGGAATTATAAACTCCAAAGTTAAGAGATAAATCCATGTACAAGTGAAATTTAAGCATGTAAATTTTAAATGTGAATTGTAATTTAAAACGGAACTCCAGAGAAGTTTTTGGAAATGTTTTGAAAAGAATTCTGAAAATTTTGGAGATTTGGGAAGTTTAAATCTTTTTGATTTGAAAATGAATTTCAAAGGTTTGAAAAGTATTTTGGAGGAATGAAAAGCTCTAAACTCTTTTCGGTCGCTGGAAAATAACTTCGGTAATGACTGCAGCATTATCGATGTTCATTTTCGGGTTTCCAGAAGAGGAATTGCTGCCAAATTGTTTTAAATGGAGGTTGTTTGAAAAATTTGGGTTTTGTTTTGGAAATTCAAAGGATAATTTGAATTGTTTTCAAAATGATTTTGAAATGTTGGTAAGACTCTGGAATACTATATAAAAATGTTTATGAAATATTATTAAGTTGATAGCTTATACAATTTGAATTTTGATAAAATAAATTTAACTTAAAGAATGAAGTTAAATCAAAGTAAGTATAAGTGAATCAATTAAATAAAGTGAAAAGATTACTTAAAGAAAATTTATTTAGTTGAAAATAAATTTGGAATAGTAACAAATAAATTGGAATGTAAATAAGTCGAAGACTTATAAATATTTGAAATTGATGAATGAGATGCAAATTGAAAATGAAGGAATTTGTGAACGAATAAACAAATTTGCAAGTGCAAGAAAATGAAATTTAATGTTAAAATTCATGTTGAAATTGTAAGTAAGTAAAACTGAATTGAATTTGATTTGTGAAGTATTAAACTAAAAATTAGTAAGTGAAGCTAATTGAATCTTGACCAAATGAATAAGGTTTGAACGAATTAAATTTAAAATGAATTGAAATCCAGTTTAATGTAAGTAGATTTAACCGAAGGGTAAATTGAAAATAAATTTTGGGAATGAACAAAAGGATAAAACTGGAATTGAAACTGAATGTTGAAAACGAATTTGAATTTGTAAGTGGATTAGAATTTGAAATGAATTAGTAATTGAAACTAATTTAAAAATGTATAAGTAGTATGTATTGAAAATTTTGTAATAAAATTTGCAAAATGGTTTGAATATATGTAACTAGATATTATGGCTAGTAGGATATACAGGTGTATTAAAGGAATTGGGAATTTTGATTTCAAAGATAAATTTGAATTGCTCGACAAAAGGTAAGTATTTGAATTATAATATGAGTTTTTGATGATTTCTTCTCTAGCCGCTTGGCCTTTTCTTTTCTTTTTGAGATCTGAGAGTCCGTAGGGACGTTTTGTAGTAGTGCCGTATTAGCCCCGCAAAGGAGACGCTGGCGAAATTTTTTGAAAATTTCGAGTGTTAGAAAAATTTTTGAGAAAATTTTGAAGTTTAAATTTGAATTTGAAATTTAAATTGAATTGAGAAGTAAAACAATGTTGTTTTGAAACTATAATTGAAATTGGAAGGTTAGCTGAATTAATAACGAATCCTTAGTAGAAAGATTGTTTTGATAAATTGATAAAACTATTAGATTGTGAAAAATAGTAGACGAGTTAAGGACCATTTTTTTCCTAACTTGTAATTTCAAGGACGAAATTCTTTTAAGGAGGGAAGTCTGTAACGACCCAGAATTTTGAACAAATTCAATTGAAAATATTTAATTAATTTTAAATATTTGAACGATGATTTAATTTGAATCCTGATATAATTTTGAAATTGACGATTAAATTATAAAGTTTAATCTGTTGATTAGTTGAATTTAAAATTTGAATCTTCCATTTTTTGCTGAAGAAAAATATTTCAAAAGCTTGTAAAATTTATATTGATAACACTGAAGTTAACAGCAGCTTCAGAATTGAATTTAAAACTGTTTTGTTTAGTTTTTGAATTTATATCGGTTAAATTGAATTTAAAAATAGCCGTCCGGGGCACAGTCTCGGAATTCGATGAAACCAGTTCCATTGTGTAACGACCCGTATTTTTACGGATCAAAACATTCCAAAATGATTGACCTTTGGTTGTATTGTTGTTAAGTCATTTCAGGTTTTGGCAGAATTTTTCTTAAGTCCTAAGTCGTAGCCGACTTAGGAGTTTTGGACGAGTTAAGCAACAAGTCTGGGCGAGTTAATGACTAAGGTGTAGGTCGGTGACGACCTAAGGTAGATAGGGGAGTGGTTTAGGTCGGTTGACAGTTTGGGGCGACTTAAAGGTTGTACCGAGTTAACGACTCGTAGGATGGACCGACCTAAGATTTAGACGACCTAAGAGTTTCTCCGACTTATTGTAGTTAGCGGTTTACCGGGGTAAGTGAGTTAGTGGGATGACCGACCCATAGGAGTACCGACTTATAAGCGAGTTAAGGATAGGTCGGCAGAGTAATTGAGTCGGTAGGTCGCCTCCTGTGTTAAGTCGTAACCCAGTTACGAGTTAAGTCGTAGTTGTATTCCTTCGTATGTCATAGGTCGGCAAGGCACTTAGGTCGGCAACGACCTAAGTTAAGTCGCGCCTATGTGTTAAGTCGTAGATGCGCATTGTTGTAGGTCGTTAGGACTTGGGTTTTGAGGCTGTATGATGAGTCTGAGACTTCGTTAGGTCGGCAAAGCTTTAGGTCGTAGGTCGGCATGGTGTTAAGTCGGCAGCGACTTAAGAAGGCAGCCGAGTTAAGGATTTCTGCTATAAATAGGAGGGGGTTGGCTTCATTTTTGGGATCCGGATTTTGAAGCGACGAAGTGCTACCATTTTGAGAGCTCGACTTCTACACTTCTTCACTTCTTTTCTCCACTCTAATCTAGTGCTTCCTTTCATCCAAATCGAAGATCAAGATTGAAGATCCAAGAGCTAAAGTTGAAGATCTTCATCCTTTGAAGTGAGATTTCTTCATTTGAAGCGGATTTGTGATAGATCAAGCTTGATCCTTCGCTGTCCAGATCTGAAGCGTATTGATTTGAGGTTGTTTTGGTGATTTGGTGAGTGGTGATTATCTCTCACACGGATCCAAAGGAGTATATCGGATTGTTGGCTCGATTTGGTGTTAAAATAGTGATTTCCATGCATTTTCTTCATCCCAAGTGTAGATCCATATAGATCCATTGTTTATGATGATGTTACATCCATTTTATCATATGTTAACCTATGCAAGTTCATTCATCAAGTTTGTAGAGATATAATCCATGTTTTCATGCTTATTGGACTTTCAACTCTTTAATTACGAAAATGCCATTATTGTTATAATTGTCTACTTAGATCATATTTGAATGCTTGATTGTTTGGATTGATGATTGATTTGATTGATTGTTATGAACTAGATGATTGATGACTAGATTTAGATCGAAGGTGATTCAAAAGCTAAGGGAAAGGCTCTTGAATTGGGAAAGCTGCTCGTGGCATATGTAGCGGGATGATGAAGCTCTTATGCAAAGATTTGATGATGTGAAGTTGAGATGAAGCTTTGCAAGGATGTAATGAAGCGAGGCATCATATGATGAAGACTTGGTCTAATCCAGACGGGATCATTCCAAGCATGTTGATAACTCGGTGATATGATTCGAGTTGAGGATAATGAATGGATATGAGAATAGTCGTCGAGGAGGATGACTAGGAGGCTTGGATAACATCGTTGTTGAAGGTTCTAGCATGCTCTAAGCAAGAGTACGTTTGGGCAGATTCGATAGTCCCAACGGCCAACTGTTGATGGTCGAGTACTCTAGGCAGATTCGATAGTCCTAGGCACGGGCTGCGACGACGTGCGGGAGTTATGTCTAGAACCGGGGTTTCCATTAGCCCTTGACGGACGGCTGAAAGAATGTGCCGGTCATTCAATTAACGGTGATATCGAAGCAATGATAACAGTGATAGCCAGAGTCATGGATGTTTGGTTGTATCGTCATTCAGACTCAAGAGCGGTATTTTCTGGGTGCTTATCTGATTTAGGCCTTGGTACTTGGAAAACATCGCCCTTGACTCGAGTGATAGTAGCTTTACTTTAAATTGTATGCTCTGCTATGTTTGCTTCAGCTTAGTGTGTGTCTGGGGGCTATCACCGTAGAATGAGGTTGGAGTGGGAGGGTTGTATTCCTATTCCTTTTCCTTTATGCTCTTTTGGTATGTTGTTAGTTAATTTACTGCTCACTAAGACTGTTGTCTGACTCAAGGCTTTATGTTTTAATTCTTATTGCCTTGGGCTGTTCGTCCATTTTGGGACGGGCAGACTAGGTAGCAGGTGACAGGTGCTGTTCTCTTCTCACGATGCTGATATCGAAGGCGAGCTAGAGGGTTGCATATTATCTTCTTATATGTACTGGATATTCCGCTGTTTTGTATTCTCTGAGAGATTTGTACTGAGGCTGGATGTATTGACTATGTGGATGCTTGTATTCAACTATTATGGAGTTTTATATGATGTCATTTTGTTCTGTAAAGCTTCACTATACATATGTTCTATTGTATTTTGTCCATGCGCTGTGAGTAATACGATAGATTCTGTTGTTTTAAATCTTACCTTGACAATCGTCCATGGTCGCCTGGCACACTTTACAGCGCTCTATCTCTAGATTCGGTGCAGGGGTCATGGGCGGTCATCACATTTGGTATCAGAGCATTGGTTAATCAATTTTACCCAACGCTCGCTGAAGTAACTACGTATGAGAGACGTAATTGTATTTTGATGGATGATTACTATATATAATATAGTAGCTTAGTAGAGTTTGAGTCCTTTGTGCAGTTGTTTCTCTAGATGTTCTAATCATTCCTTTTTATAGATATTGAGAATGAGTCGAAGAGGGAGACCAGCTGCTAGGGAAGGCCGTGCTACTAAAGAGACTGCTGATTATGCAGCCATGTTCGAAGCTATGATGACTTCGATCATGAGAAGGATACCAGTTCCGGGGGCAGCAGTAGATGTTGGAGTTCAAGTCCAAACTCCGAAACCAGTGGATTTTGCTAAGCTGTGCAAGGATTATACTGCTCTTGGAGGGAAAGTTTTCTTGGGAACAGAATCTACCATTGAGGTCCAGAGGTGGATAGATGCTTGTAGAAGGATCTTTGGTGATTTGGGAATTGATGATGCAACTAAGAGGAAGTTGGCATCGAGGCAGCTTCAAGGGAGAGCCTCTGATTGGTGGAACTCTATTACCATCACTACTCCGGAAGAAGAGATTACTTGGGAGCAATTCCAAGTCAGATTTGAAGCTAAGTTCATTTCTACAGCTCAGAAGTCTGTTCTGTTCAAGAAGTTTGTAGAACTCAAGCAGGGTGGAAGATCTGTTCTTGAGTATGTTTCTGAGTTTGAGGCTTTGTCCAAGTATGCCCGGTCATATATTGAATCTGCTTATCAGAAGAATGAGAAGTTTGTGACCGGCTTGGATAGTTATCTTGGGAGACAGTTGGTGGATCATTTGGACGATTCATTTGAGAAGCTTGTGGAGAAAGCTCTTAGGCATGAGAGTCTGTTTCCTAAGGAAGGATCTGTTGTTGCTGTGACTAGGGAAGAGTCTAAACCACAGCAGGGTGGAAACCAGAAGAGGAAGCAGCAGCAGCAGAAGGGTAAGGATGGCCAGAAGAAGCCGAAAGGCGAGGTGACTTGCTACAATTGTCAGCAGAAGGGCCATTTCTCTAAGGATTGTAAGAATCCTAAGGTGCCGATGAAATGTCATAACTGTGACAAGCCGGGGCATTTCAGGAAGAATTGTCCAGAACCAAGGAAGGACAAGCAGATTGTGCAAGCCTATGCTTTAGGAGCTGTTCCGTCGTCTTCGCAAGCTCCTGCTGCTGAAGATAAGGGAAAGAGTGTGGTGGTTCAAGGTACTCTTTTCCTATGTAGTATTCCAGTTAGAGTTTTGTTTGATACTGGAGCATCGCATTCGTTTGTTTGTAATGAACTAGTAGGCCGGTTAGGTTTGGAACCAGATATTGTTGATAGGCCATTGGTTGTGACTAATCCAGTTGGGGGTTCGTCTTGTTTGTGTATGTTATGCCGTGGTCTAGTTGTGTCGAGTCATGGTTGCTCTTTTGTTTGTGATTGCTTTGTTCTGAACTTTGCGGGGTTCGGAATTATTTTGGGTATGGACTGGCTTAGGAAGTATGCGGCTAAGGTTGATTGTGAGAAGCTGGAGGTGACAGTCGAGAATGTGGAGGGGCGAAAGATTGTGATACGATGTAAGCATGAGGAAAGCGTCTTCATGAGCTTCATGTATTCGCTAGTTGTTCCACGGGATGGACTGTCATCAGTGCCGATCGCTAATGGATTTTAGGATGTCTTTGACGAAGTCAAAGGGTTGCCGCCGCATAGAGAGATCGAGTTTCGTATAGATCTAGTTGAAGGAGCCAGACCTGTTGTGATGCCTCTTAGGCGGATGGCGCCTAGGGAACAGCAGGAGTTGAGGGTGCAAGTTGATGACCTTTTACAGAAAGGATTCATTCGGCGTAGTGTGTCCGAGTGGGGTGCACCAGTTGTGTTTGCAACCAAGGCAGATGGATCATTGAGATTGTGTGTGGATTATCGTGAGCTGAATAAGGTGACTAAGAAGAACAAGTATCCATTACCGAGAATAGATGACTTGTTTGATCAGCTTCACGAAGCTAAGGTGTTTTCTCAAATGGACTTGGCAACGGGATTTCACCAGCTGAGAGTGGCTAAGGATAGTGTGCCGAAGACTGCTTTTAGGACACCATCCGGTTTCTTTGAGTGGCTGGTAATGCCGTTTGGATTGACTAACGCGCCAGCATATTTTGTGGATCTTATGAATAGAGTGTTCAGAGATCAGTTGAACAAGTTCGTACTTGTGTTCGTGGATGATATTCTGATTTATTCCAGAACGGAAGAGGAGCACAAGACACACTTGCGTATGGTTTTGGAAATCTTGCGGAAACATCAGCTGAAGGCTAAGTTTTCGAAGTGTCACTTCTGGAAGAGTGAAGTGAGGTTCTTAGGCCATGTGATTTCTGGAAATGGAATAGCGGTTGATCCCGCTAAGGTGGCAGCAATCCAGGATTGGGTTAGACCTAAGAATGCATCTGATGTGAGAAGTTTTCTTGGATTAGCAGGATATTATCGACGGTTTATCAAAGACTTCTCCAAGATAGCTGCACCATTAACAGGATTGACGAAGAAGAACCAAGTGTTCAGTTGGGATGCTAAGTGTGAGCAAGCTTTCGGAATCCTTAAAGAGAGATTGACAAGTGCTCCTGTTTTGACTATTCCAAGTGGGAATGATGAGATGGTGGTTTACACCGACGCATGTGGTACTGGACTTGGAGCAGTGCTGATGCAGAAGGATAAAGTTGTTGCGTATGCCAGTCGACAACTGAAGCCGCATGAAAGGAATTACCCAACACATGATTTGGAATTGGCGGCGATTGTATTTTCTCTGAAGATGTGGAGACATTATCTGTTGGGAGTTCGATTCGAGTTGTTTACAGATCACAAGTCGTTGAAGTATCTTTTCTCCCAAAAGGATTTGAATCTTCGGCAGCAACGTTGGCTAGAGTTTTTGGCATCATATGATTTTGGTATAGCTTATACTCCGGGAAAAGGTAACGCAGTGGCAGATGCGTTAAGTCGAAGACATGCAGGATTGGGAGCCATGTTTTCAGAATGGAAGAGTCTCGAGTATTTAGCTGGATTTGACTTCAGGCCTAGATGTGAATTGGAACCTGAGATGTTGGCAAACTTATCAATAAGGCCCACTCTTGTGGAAAGGATTGGCGAGAGCCAAAAGCAAGATGATAAGCTTGTCAAGATTATCCGTGATTTGGAATCTGGAGTGGATCCAGAAAAGGATAAAGGATTCGAGGTCGATCGAGAGGGTTGGCTTCGAAAGGGAGGACGACTAGTTGTTCCCGATATAGATGAATTGAGGAGTGAAGTTTTGAAGGAAAGTCATCACTCGAAGTTGACAATTCATCCAGGTGGAAATAAGATGTATCGGGATATGAAGAGAACCTACTACTGGGAAGGTATGAAGAAGGATGTTGGGAATTTTATTTCCAAATGTATGAACTGCCAGTTGGTAAAAGCCGAACAGAAGAAGCCATGTGGATTGCTTCAGCCATTAGAAGTTCCTACATGGAAGTGGGAACAAGTGTCGATGGATTTTATTGATGGACTACCTAGAACAAGAACGGGAAACGAAGGTATTTGGGTCATTGTGGATCGTCTGACCAAGAGTGCGAGGTTCATTCCTGTTCGATCGACTAGGACTGCATCAAAGTTGGCTGAGTTGTATGTTAAGTGGATAGTTCGATTCCATGGTATTCCGAAGAGTATAGTGAGCGATAGAGACCCATTGTTCACTAGTGGATTTTGGAAGAGCTTCCAGGAAGTCTTGGGAACCGAGTTGTGTTTGAGTACAGCTTATCATCCCCAAACGGATGGTCAGACTGAGAGAGTCAACCGAGTTTTGGAAGATCTCCTCAGAGCTTGTGTTTTGGACTTCGGAGGATCATGGGAAGATCACCTTCATTTGGTGGAGTTTGCGTACAACAACAGTTACCAGTCAAGCATTGGTATGGCACCGTATGAGGCATTGTATGGAAGACCGTGTAACTCTCCGGCATGTTGGTTGGAAATTGGAGAAAAGCTGATACTTGGGCCAGAGATGATCCGGCAGACTTCAGATTGTATAGAGGTCATTCGGCAACGAATGAAGGCAGCCCAAGACCGTCAGAAGAGTTATGCTGATAAGCGTCGAAAGGATTTGGAATTCGACGCAGGAGATATGGTTTTTGTGAAGATTTCTCCACTAAAGAATGTTATTCGATTCGGGAAGAAAGGAAAATTGACTCCGAGATTTGTTGGACCATTCCCGATCATCGAGCGAATTGGAAAGCTCGCTTATAGGTTGGAGTTACCTGAGAAGATGTCGGGTGTGCACAATGTTTTTCATGTATCATATCTACGGAAGTATGTGCACGACTCGAGTACGGTAGTTTCTGCTGATAGCTGTGAAGACTTAGAAGTTGATCCAGTCGATAGAAGACCTCGTAAGCCGTTTCGTGTTGTTGAAACTGACACGAAACAGCTTAGGAGGAAGATAGTTAAGTTGCTCAAGATACAATGGAGTGATGATGATAACGACTATACATGGGAGGTGGAAGAGAGGATGAAAGCAGCTCATCCTGAACTCTTCGAGGTATGGCCCTAAGGTGTCGTGTCATCTAACGAAATTGTAACTTGTTCTAAGTCTTAGAATTCTGTACGCTAAGCTAGAATTGGATGCATGGTTTATTGATTGTTATGGATGATAGGCGTACAGAATAGCTTTGATTGCCTTGTTTGTTTGGAATTTCGGGGGCGAAATTCCTAAGGGGGAGAGAATGTAACGACCCGTATTTTTACGGATCAAAACATTCTAAAATGATTGACCTTTGGTTGTATTGTTGTTAAGTCATTTCAGGTTTTGGCAGAATTTTTCTTAAGTCCTAAGTCGTAGCCGACTTAGGAGTTTTGGACGAGTTAAGCAACAAGTCTGGGCGAGTTAATGACTAAGGTGTAGGTCGGTGACGACCTAAGGTAGATAGGGGAGTGGTTTAGGTCGGTTGACAGTTTGGGGCGACTTAAAGGTTGTACCGAGTTAACGACTCATAGGATGGACCGACCTAAGATTTAGACGACCTAAGAGTTTCTCCGACTTATTGTAGTTAGCGGTTTACCGGGGTAAGTGAGTTAGTGGGATGACCGACCCATAGGAGTACTGACTTATAAGCGAGTTAAGGATAGGTCGGCAGAGTAATTGAGTCCGTAGGTCGCCTCCTGTGTTAAGTCGTAACCCAGTTACGAGTTAAGTCGTAGTTGTATTCCTTCGTATGTCATAGGTCGGCAAGGCACTTAGGTCGGCAACGACCTAAGTTAAGTCGCGCCTATGTGTTAAGTCGTAGATGCGCATTGTTGTAGGTCGTTAGGACTTGGGTTTTGAGGCTGTATGATGAGTCTGAGACTTCGTTAGGTCGGCAAAGCTTTAGGTCGTAGGTCGGCATGGTGTTAAGTCGGCAGCGACTTAAGAAGGCAGCCGAGTTAAGGATTTCTGCTATAAATAGGAGGGGGTTGGCTTCATTTTTGGGATCCGGATTTTGAAGCGACGAAGTGCTACCATTTTGAGAGCTCGACTTCTACACTTCTTCACTTCTTTTCTCCACTCTAATCTAGTGCTTCCTTTCATCCAAATCGAAGATCAAGATTGAAGATCCAAGAGCTAAAGTTGAAGATCTTCATCCTTTGAAGTGAGATTTCTTCATTTGAAGCGGATTTGTGATAGATCAAGCTTGATCCTTCGCTGTCCAGATCTGAAGCGTATTGATTTGAGGTTGTTTTGGTGATTTGGTGAGTGGTGATTATCTCTCACACGGATCCAAAGGAGTATATCGGATTGTTGGCTCGATTTGGTGTTAAAATAGTGATTTCCATGCATTTTCTTCATCCCAAGTGTAGATCCATATAGATCCATTGTTTATGATGATGTTACATCCATTTTATCATATGTTAACCTATGCAAGTTCATTCATCAAGTTTGTAGAGATATAATCCATGTTTTCATGCTTATTGGACTTTCAACTCTTTAATTACGAAAATGCCATTATTGTTATAATTGTCTACTTAGATCATATTTGAATGCTTGATTGTTTGGATTGATGATTGATTTGATTGATTGTTATGAACTAGATGATTGATGACTAGATTTAGATCGAAGGTGATTCAAAAGCTAAGGGAAAGGCTCTTGAATTGGGAAAGCTGCTCGTGGCATATGTAGCGGGATGATGAAGCTCTTATGCAAAGATTTGATGATGTGAAGTTGAGATGAAGCTTTGCAAGGATGTAATGAAGCGAGGCATCATATGATGAAGACTTGGTCTAATCCAGACGGGATCATTCCAAGCATGTTGATAACTCGGTGATATGATTCGAGTTGAAGATAATGAATGGATATGAGAATAGTCGTCGAGGAGGATGACTAGGAGGCTTGGATAACATCGTTGTTGAAGGTTCTAGCATGCTCTAAGCAAGAGTACGTTTGGGAAGATTTGATAGTCCCAACGGCCAACTGTTGATGGTCGAGTACTCTGGGCAGATTCGATAGTCCTAGGCACGGGCTGCGACGACGTGCAGGAGTTATGTCTAGAACCGGGGTTTCCATTAGCCCTTGACGGACGGCTGAAAGAATGTGCCGGTCATTCAATTAACGGTGATATCGAAGCAATGATAACAGTGATAGCCAGAGTCATGGATGTTTGGTTGTATCGTCATTCAGACTCAAGAGCGGTATTTTCTGGGTGCTTATCTGATTTAGGCCTTGGTACTTGGAAAACATCGCCCTTGACTCGAGTGATAGTAGCTTTACTTTAAATTGTATGCTCTGCTATGTTTGCTTCAGCTTAGTGTGTGTCTGGGGGCTATCACCGTAGAATGAGGTTGGAGTGGGAGGGTTGTATTCCTATTCCTTTTCCTTTATGCTCTTTTGGTATGTTGTTAGTTAATTTACTGCTCACTAAGACTGTTGTCTGACTCAAGGCTTTATGTTTTAATTCTTATTGCCTTGGGCTGTTCGTCCATTTTGGGACGGGCAGACTAGGTAGCAGGTGACAGGTGCTGTTCTCTTCTCACGATGCTGATATCGAAGACGAGCTAGAGGGTTGCATATTATCTTCTTATATGTACTGGATATTCCGCAGTTTTGTATTCTCTGAGAGATTTGCAGTGAGGCTGGATGTATTGACTATGTGGATGCTTGTATTCAACTATTATGGAGTTTTATATGATGTCATTTTGTTCTGTAAAGCTTCACTATACATATGTTCTATTGTATTTTGTCCATGCGCTGTGAGTAATACGATAGATTCTGTTGTTTTAAATCTTACCTTGACAATCGTCCATGGTCGCCTGGCACACTTTACAGCGCTCTATCTCTAGATTCGGTGCAGGGGTCATGGGCGGTCATCACACATTGGGTCTGTAATATTGAATTTTTGTTGGATTTCCAATTTCGTATTTTTTGGAGTTAATCTGTGTGCACACGATAGATAAACGCATTGAAATTTAAACGGATTCAATTTAAATTTAAATTTTAAATTTGGTCACGTCAATTACTTTTCATTCCGTAAAGCACGCCCCAGTCTCTACGCCGAGAATCACGAAAGAAATCGTGATAACCATGCCTCTGTTTACTTTTTTAAAAAAATACCTTCGTTATTCCTCTTCAGCTCAGTTCAAACGAAATCAAAGAAATAAAAATGGCTAACGAGATAAAGTATTCGACTGCGAATTTATATTCTTCGTTCCTCTTCCCATCTCATTCAAAGGCAAACGAAAAAATTCGTTCAGTTGAAAAATATCAATGCCGCACTCCTCTGTTAAATTTCAAAATCAAAATCCATTAATTCGTTTGCACGCCTTCACAAATTCGAATCCATATTCACTCGCGAGCGCGAGATGGAGGTAGCGGTGGCGTCGACATCAGCTAGGGCATGGGTTCGATGTTTTTGGGCATGGAGCTCGCGTTCGAATCGGTGAAGCCGTGGTGGCCTAGGGTGATGAGATTGAGGGATTGCTGTGGGGGTCGCGATTGTCTCGCTTGAGGCTGGGGTCGAAGTTGACGAAGGGGAAGTCGAATCTCAGGGTCGCAGGCGCTCGCGTGGGTGGATGTCGACATCGCGATGGCGATTCTGGACAGTGGAGTAGTCGCGAGTTTGTCGACGAGGCGCGTGTGGTCTTTCTCGTGGCGATCGATAGTATGCTCGAATTGGAGAAGGGTTGCGTGCAGTTCATTCGAGTTCGAGCTTAATGGTTTCACAGCGAAGGTATAATTTATTTTCAAATTTAAATTTATACGTGAAGATTTAACAGTGAGATTTTAACAAAGAAAATTTGTTTTAATTTATATATGTATGTATACTCATTTAAAAGAAAATTTTATCCTATTAGTGTTTAATATATAGGCTAAACAAAAAATGTATATAAGTGAAATAATAAATAGTGTATTTTTGTTAAACAAATTTATTAAAAGAAACTGGTTTAAAATAAAATCTTGGGATAATTAAAATTACAAAACGAGAATTTGTAGTTCGGTTCAATTCGAATATTAATAATTTATATAATATTTATACAAGGTTAAAGTCGAGAAAACAAAAGAAGGATTGGATTGGATTGCAAAATTAAAAGCTAAGGTGAGATTTTTCTCACTCAAATTGAATGTGGAATTTTTGCAGTTATTGATGATTGCTATTGGATGTGATATTAGATATTATAGGATATATCTATATATAGCAATATATACATATTGGCATATGTATATATTGGATTGATTGATTTCCCGCCTCGTATAGCGGATGAGACCCTATTGCGCCGTTAGTAAGCGGATATTTTTATAAAACCCATATACCGCGATATTCCACCTCGAAGTGGAATTGGTATTGTGCTAACGTCTGTGGATGCAGGGAAACAGGTTGGAGGGATCCAACTGGATTCCTCACCCGTATTTATTTATTTACAGATATTGATGTATATTCTGTTATCATATTGATATATGATGTTTGTTGTTGTGATTGACTAATTGGTGCTGTTGCATCATTGGATTCATTTTTGAAGCTTAAAAATAACGACTTTTACTATAAAAGGATTTTTAAAAGTGATTTATGAAAATAGACGTTTTATTGAATTTTTGAATTGATTTATTTCAAATGAATAAACGTTTAAAATCTTAAAGTTATAAAAGTTAAGATTTTTGGTGAAATTTAACCAAAGTGTGATTTTTGAAATAAATAGTTGATTTATTTACAAAATGGTTTAAGTTGGGATTTTTGAATAACTATAAACGATTTGTATAAAAAGATTTATAAATTTGATAATTTATAAATCAAAATATTGGACTTATAAAACGAATTTTTATAAGTGTTAAAATGAAGTATAAATTGGATTTCGGCATTTTAATTGAGATTTTTGAACAAGTATGAATGGTTAATAGATGAGATTTATAAATAGTATAAAAGTAGTTCGGTTATGGTTGAAAATAAGGTTATAAATGAAATCTTATAAGTAATAAGATTTAAAATCTGTGAAGTTTAAAAGAACGATTTCTTTTAAAATAAATGAATTGTAAGTTATTAACTTATAAGATGGACCTTTGGTATATACATTGAGTATAAATTTAATAGGTCATTAAAGAAGATTTATAAATCGAATTGTTAATAAAGGAGATTTATTAAATTGAAGTTGTTAGAAAATAGAAATAGAATTTATAAACGTTGTTTTATAAATTTGAGATCAATTGAATTTGATAAATTAAATATAGAAGATTGTTAAAGGAGATATATTCGCAATTTTGGATAGCGAATTATTATTGAAATAAAACGTGTAGAAAATAGTGAAATGTAATTAGTAAAGTATATTCACGATTTTGAACAGTGAATATATTGTTAAGTAAAATGGATATGGTTTTGGAAAAGTGATAATTGAAATGAAGTAATTGTTTTGAAAGATGTTTTAAAACATGTTGAATATCGAAATCATAGATTTCAACATTTATTGTTGAAATAGACGTTTTCGAGAAATATAAGGAAATTGTGGACTATAACATTGTTGTTATAGTAAATGATTTCCGAAAGGAAATGTTTTATGTAGTATTGGGATTTATATATCTATCTTAAAATCCGAATTCCTATACTAGTGATTTTGAGTCGTCGTAACGATGTTTTACGTAACATTCGTTTTGACTCAAATGTTTTCCTTAAAGAATGAATATATACTTAATATTGATTTAAGTATATTGAATATTTTCAAATGTTGAAAATAAATAGTTTTGTGAATTACTTATTTTAAATAAGTATGGAATTGCTTTTCCAATATGAAACGAAAGGTTGAAACTTTATCTTTTAAAGATAAATTGAAAAGTGAATATTTGAAAATTTGTTTTCAAACGGTTAAGTGTGGAAATTTTATATCTAGTAAAGATATTTTTGGAAAATAAATAATTTGGAAAATTATTTGGAATCTGATGATGTTGCGCATCTTTATTGATAGTTAAATAACCGACTATCAGTAATTACCTTGAATGGTATTTGTTGTGAATTGGATGAATTTGAATGCCACACTTATTTATGAATAATCGCTCACTATTCGGGTTAGCCGGGAAAGGACCATGGGGTCGTATAACCCATTCCGAATATGTGATACGTCGTTATGAATTGCATTCAAAGACCGGTGTTGAAGACCGGATATTTTTGAAAACGGAAGGATTACCGTCGAGTTACTCTACATCGGCTGATCTCCGGTTTAGAGGTTTTATCACCCTTAGTGTCGGGAAGTCCGGACGTGATTAGAAATTTATCCGGATGTGCAAGGGCTTCGTGAGAAGTGCCTTCGGTTCTGTTCGATCCCGGAACAGACTTGTATGGATTGTGTGTCTGACGTTACAAATTGAGATATAAAGCTGATTCCTTTCAAATACATTTCTGTTGGTGGCGGAGAATTTATTCTCTTAGCTTAACACCCTTCTCTGAGACGTACGAGCTCAGAGGTTATGTAGTTGAAATTTATCAGCGATATATCCCAATTTGGTAACGTGGCATACTGAGTGTTGCTGTGAAATGATCAGTGTTTGATCATTTGCGATATGATCATTTGTTTGATCTTATATCTTTGTGATCATAGGTTGATCATTTGTTTGACCCGAAGCATGGCTTTGTAGAAAGCGTAGCTTTGTGGACGAGACTTCGTCGAGCCTCACACCCCGGAAATGGTCAAAACAGGAAGGATGCAGCAAGGTTCTAGGGAGTAGCGCCCCTTAGTGTATGTCATTCCTTCTGGATAGAGGTGGTATCATGGTATGGAGCCCAAATACTTAACCTATGTGGTTGCTGCAAATTTATTTCTTTGTGGTTGTTGGAAATCGGGGATCCTCGGGAAGATCGGTTACGATCGGGGGATGACATACGCGTGTCAGTAGTTACCTATTTTTGCAGAGGTAACCCGGCCTTGTGTTGGCAGAGATCCGGTTAGGTTCTCGGGTCGTCTATTCCAGGGACGTACCCATCGTGGATAGGAAGTTCCTTAGCCTGACCATTTGTTGGAAATCCAAACTCCAATACGTGACTTGTACGGGTTTAGTTGTAGAACCTGCCATCTAATATGGCAGCTATAGCAAGCATACTATAATGGTACGTATGCTGGCTAAGATTTATATTCTACTTTCGAAATGTTTTCTACACTATGCACTAATAATAATATCAAAAATGATTTGATTTTGCGTAGTAAGCATCTTTGACTATCATAAGAAGAAATCTCCCCCAATTCTGCGTTTGCATTGTGTGTGTGGCGGGAGGTCTAATTGTAGTTTCATTTTCCAAAAGCATTGCGAATTTGTTTTATTTTCTTTGTGAAAAATAACTGTTTTACGATCTCACACCAGTCACCATGACTGACTCGGAGTTTATTGTTTCCCTTCTAAACTCTGGGTGCCCACAAATTTTCCACACGGGCAGTCTAGAGTTATGTTATCAGGATATTCTGGATATTCTGGAGTTTGGAAGTAAGCTGGATGGCGAGACGTAGTATTTGTATCTGATATTATTTATTCCGCTGTGTATTCTGTATGAGGACAAGTTTATATAACTATCCATTGTTGTATATTGACTCTGATGATTGATGTATGTATAAAATGATATAGTCCTTTGTTTTAAAGATTATTCATTTATCTATTATATATTGTTCCGCTGCGATATGTGAGATTCTGATATTGTTTTCTGTTCTGATGTTGTTTTGTTGTTCTTCTCTTCTTCTTCTACTCTTTTCTTCTTCTTCTGCCTTTTTCTTTTTCTTAAACCATCACTATTGGAGTTTCCGGCACTCGATTGCTCGACAGTCGATAAAGTGAGTATCGATGTCGAATTTTCGAAAGTCGAAAATTTCGGTACGTGACACTTTTATGTTTTAAATTAATTTATATGGGTTAAATATATGTGAGTAGATATATTAAGTAGAATAAATTTAACAATAATATGGAATAAAGAGGAATTTAAATTGCTGAAAAAAATATATGATTATAATAAAAGACTATTCAAATTTATGGTTTTATAAATTGTAAATTGAAGATAATTGGATAATAAGATAATGAATTTAGAAATAGTTGAGATTGATTTTAGTGAAATCAAATGGGTTAAATCAATTATTCAATATCAATTAATTTAAATTTGAATTTATATGATTTAAATTAATTGTTATTTTGTATTTCAAATCTGTTTTTCTTTCTGGTTGTTTCTATTCTCCTACCTCATTCCTTTTCGGGAACGAAAAGTTTTGAGTGGGGGAGAGTGTAACGACCTGTAAATTTCAACTGTTTTAATAACGTAATTAGTTGAAATTTTGTGAAATTTTAAAAGATAAAATTTTGAAATATAAATTTGATATTTGGAATGCGTCTAGTTAAACATAGCAACTGGTAAATTTTCGTCCGAAAATATGAAAGTTTATTTCGCGCGTAAATTTACTTCAATTTAATCAGTTAAAAAGCGATGAAAATAAAATGTTTTCGAAACCTAAATATTTTTACATAGAAAAATTCTAAATCGTCTTCTGAGCAAGGCATCATTTTTCGTTTTTCCAAATTCGGACTTCTTTGGCTCCGTCGATCTTATTTTTCTACGTTTTTCTTGCATTTTCCGCCAGTAGAAAAATTCAAAATTTTATAACTTAATCATACCACTGATATCTGTATACCGTTGTGACTGTCCCGTCATGCTGATCTCCACTATATATTCATTTGTGTATTTTGAGATCCGGTACGCGACGAAACGATGGAATCGTACGTCATATCGATACCGAAATTAGTGACTTTTGGGATTTCTTGCTTTTCAAAAGTTTGAACGGCTGGCCCAACAATAAATTGCTTTAAATATTTCAGCTGAATCGATGTGAGATTGCTGCTATTTCCAATCCTTTCCCGTTGCCTCTTCATTATTTACGTTTTACTTTGCCTAATATAATTTCAGAAACTCTATTTAGATCTGAATTTTACTTCTTCCTAGATCCTTATTCATGGCCGAGCCCCACTCCCATTCGCGTCATCCACCTCTCGCTTGGAGCCACCACACCGAGCATCTGTACCTTGTTTCCTCCAGCTCATGCCGTTCTCCTCCGCTCGACCTCATCAACTTCTCTCGGCCACCAACCAGAGCCTAGTTCGCCTCAGCTCTCTCCCGACCAAACCCGCCACCACCTCACTCCCTTCCCCACCGACCCATGCTGCAGCACAACCGAAAACCCACCACGAACCCGAGAAAAACATCACCACGAACTCCGCTCTTCCATCATTAGCTGCCGTGTAACGACCCAGAATTTCGAACAAATTAAATTGAAAATATTTAATTAATTTTAAATATTTGAACGGTAATTTAATTTGAATCCCCAATATCTTTTAAATATGATGATTAAATTATAAAATTTAATCTATTGTGAGTCGAATAAAAATTTGAATCTTCAGTTTTAAGCTGAAGAAAATTATTTCGAAGGCTTTGAAAATTCATATTGATAATACTGAAGATAATAGAAGCTTCAGAAACGAATTTGAAAATTATTTGTTCAGTTTGAAATTTAAATCGTTCGAATCGATATTTAAAAATAGCCGTCCGAGGCACAGTCTCGGAATTCGACGAAACAAGTTTCATTGGGTCCGTAATAGTTTGTTGTTATCGGATTTCAATTTTCGTATTTTTCGGAGCTGTTATGTAACCGTGCGGTGAGTAAATGCGTTGAAAGTAAATCAAATTAAATTTAAAATTTAGATATTTAGTCAACACAACATGTTATCTCCCTTAACTTACGCCTAAATTCACGCAGAAAGCACGATCTTTTCTCTGTTAAAACGCACGATACTTCTCTTTCCAGTTTTAAATCAAACGAAGATAAAAATGGCCATCCCTCCCCTCTCTAATCAAAATCGAATCGAGCTTCCTTCCTTCGTATTAATTCGTGAAGTATCGTGCTCCTGTTCGAATCGCCCTCCTCTTTTCTTTCCGTTCGAGCGTGGGCGAGCGCGTGGGCAGGCGCGTAGGCGAGTCGCGCGTAGGCGATTGGGGGAGTAGCTAGGTCTTCGGTCTTCCTATGATTGGGCATTGACCGTTGTGTCGCGAGAAGGGGACGAGATGGGATCTCGCGAAGTCAAGGCGGCAACTTCGACGGAGGGGCGACGAATCGCGTGGCGACCAGGGTTGCTGGAGGGTTTATCGGTTCGTGAGGCGATTGTAGTCGAGCTCGAACCCGAAGCTTTGAGTTCGAAAACATGATGGTAGGTGGTTGCGAGTTTCGAAATAGTGGAGGAACTTTCAGATGAGGGTCGCGTCGTGGCTTCAAGTGCGACCAGGCCAGGTGAACATCTTACCGTAGCATTATCAGCTTTGGTGGGGGAAACTCGTTGCCCAGATGACGATGGGAACGCAGGGTTTGGGTGTCGACTGTGTGATGTCGCGATCCAGGGCAGCATCGCGAGTTCGAACTCGTGGTCGTGATGGCGACTAGCAAGTTACAGTGGTGGTTCGTCAATTTCCAGTGATGGTATGGATTCCAATTTATTTAAAATTTAAATAGAATGTGTTTTAAACAGTTGAGAATTTAAAGTAAAAAAATATATATATAATCGGGAAAATATATTAAGATGGTTAACTTGTTTACTTGGCTTGTTAAATTATTTTTATTTCGTTAAGAGAAATTATAGTCAAGGTATAAACTGTGGGGGGGAAACTTTTACAGTAAGATTTATAAAACAGTAAGTTAAAGAAAATTTAGTTTTAAATTTAAAATTCCAGCTAAATTAATTTTGAAAGAAGAATTTAGTTAAAAATAAAATTTGGGTTAAGTAAATGAACATAACGATAATTTAAGTGTTCAGTTAATTCGGATGTTAACGAGTTGTATAAATGTTTATACAAGGTCAAAACGAGAAATCAAAGCGGAAATGGAAATGGATTGCAAAATAAAAAGCTAAGGTGAGATTTTCTCACTCAAAATTGAAAAGTGGAATTTTCAGTTATTGCTTGATTGTCTGTTTTGATTGTTGATATTAGATATAGTAGGATATATATCTATATATAGCAATATATACATATTGGCATATGTATATATTGAATTGATGATTTCCCGCCTCGTATAGCGGATGAGACCCTATTGCGCCGTTAGTAAGCGGATTTTTATAAAAACCCATATACCGCGATATTCCACCTCGAAGTGGAATGGTATTGTGCTAACGTCTTTGGATGCAGGGAAACAGGTTGGAGGGATCCAACTGGATTCCTCAACTGTATTTATTTATTTACAGATGTTGATATATATTCTGTTATCATATGATGATATATGATGTTTGATGTTGTGATGGACTAATTGATGCGTTGCATCATTGGATTCAAATTTTGAAATTTAAAAATAACGATGTTGATTTTAAAAGTGAAATTTTAAAAGTGATCTTTGAAAATATACGTTTATTTAAATTGTTGAATTGATTTACTTTAAATACATAAACGTTAAAACTTTAAAGTTATAAAAGTTAAGATTTTGTGAATTTTAACAAAAAAGTAATTTCTTTTGAAATAAAGAGTTAAGAAATTTATAAAATGGTTTAAGTTGAGATTTTTGAATTATTTAACCAATGTATATAAAAGATGTATCAAATTGATATTTATCAATTAAAATTATTGGAATTTTAAAACGAGTTTTTTTATAAGTGTTAAATTGTAAAGATATGAAACTTATAGAATTATAACTTGGGAAGATAGAAAATTTATAGGATTATAAATTGTGAAGTTTGAAGTTTATAGATTTATAAAGTTTGAAGTTATAGGTTTATAAAGTATGAAGTTATAAAATGAATGAAATTGTAGAATAAAGGCTGATAAGAAATTTACTTGTAAATTGGATTTTTGCCTTTAAGTGGGATATTTATCGAAATTGTTAATAAAGAAGATTTATAAACCGAAGTTGTTATAAAACAGAAATGGAATTTATAAGCGTTGTTTTATAAATTCAAAATCAAATGAATTTGATGAATTAAATACTGAAATGTGATAAGTGAATTATATTCATGATTTTGGACAGTGAATATATTGTTAAGAAAAATGGATTTATTTTTGAAGAAGTGACATTGAAAATGAAGTTAAACATTTAAAAGATGTTTTAAAATATATTGACTATCGAAATCATAGATTTCAACATTTATTGTTGAAATAGACGTTTCGAGAAATAAGGAAATGATGGACTATAACACTGTTGTTATAGTAAATGATTTTCGAAAGAAAATGTTTTATGTAGTATTGGGATTTATATATCTATCTAAATCCGAATCCCTATACTAGTGATTTTGAGTCGTCGTAATGATGTTTTACGTAACATTCATTTTGACTCAAATAAATGTTGTTAAAATAAATGATTTCCTTAAAGATTGAAAATGTATACTTAATATTGATTTAAGTATATCGAATATTTTCCAAGTGTTGAAAATAAATAGATTTGTGAAATACTTATTTTTAAATAAGTATGGAAATGTTTTTCCAATATGAAATGAATTGTTTTGAGATTTTATCTTCAAAGATAAATTGAAATGTGAATATTTGAAATTTTTTTTCAAATGATTAAGTGTGGAAATTTTATATCTAGTAAAAGATATTTTGGAAAAGAAATAATTTGGAAAATAATTTGGGATCTGATGATGTTGCGCATCTTTATTGATAGTTAAATAACCGACTATCAATAATTACCTTTAGATAGGTATTTGTTGTGAATTGGATGAATTTGAATGCCACACTTATTTTTTGAATAATCGCTCACTATTCGGGTTAGCCGAGAAAGGACCATGGGGTCGTATAACCCATTCCGAATATGTGATACGTCGTTATGAATTGCATTCGAAGACCGGTGTTGAAGACCAGATATTTTTGAAAACGGAAGGATTACCGTCGAGTTACTCTACATCGGCTGATCTCCGATTTAGAGGTTTTATCACGCTTAGTGACGGGAAGTCCGGACGTGATTAGAAAATTATCCGGAAATGCAAGGGCTTCGTGAGAAGTGCCTTCGGTTCTGTTCGATCCCGGAACAGACTTGTATGGATTGTATGTCTGACGTTACAATTTGAGATATAAAGCTGATTTCTTTCAAATACATTTCTGTTGGTGGCGGAGAATTTATTCTCTTAGCTTAACACCCTTCTCTGAGACGTACGAGCTCAGAGGTTATGTAGTTGAAATTCATCAGCGATATATCCCAATTTGGTAACGTGGCATACTGAGTGTTGCTGTGAAATGATCAGTGTTTGATCATTTGTGATATGATCATTTGTTTGATCTTATATCTTTGTGATCATAGGTTGATCATTTTGTTTGACCCGAAGCAGGGATTTGTAGAAAGCGTAGCTTTGTGGACGAGACTTCGTCGAGCCTCACACCCCGGAAATGGTCGAAACAGGAAGGATGCGGCAAGGTTCTAGGGAGTAGCGCCCCTTAGTGTATGTCATTCCTTCTGGATAGAGGTGGTATCATGGTATGGAGCCCAGATACTTAACCTATGTGGTTGCTGCATTATTATCTATGTGGTTTGTTGGAAATCGGGGATCCTCGGGAAGATCGGTTACGATCGGGGGATGACATACGCGTGTCAGTAGTTACCTATTTTTGCAGAGGTAACCCGGTGTGATAACCCAGATTTTTGGAACATCTGTTAATTGATAATTAACTGGATTGAATTAGTAAAATGCTGATTTATATGTGAACAAATAAAATTCTAGTAGTTAAAAATATCTGGATTGTATATAAATGGATTTGAGTTATAATAAATGTTGAATTATAAATATCTGGATAAATATTTAATTGATAATCTCCTAATATAATTATTTAAGTTTAACAATATTAATTTAATAATCTTCTTTTATTAAATTCAAATTCAAAAGATAGATACCTTAAAATATTTTGGATTTAAAAATATATTATATATGATCTTATTTAGAATATAATTGGTTTTATATTATTTTCTTTAAAGGATTGTATTTATATAAATTAAGTAATGTATTTATTAAATAGTAAATTTAATAAAAGCTTTATAAAAACATTAAAAAAATAAAACATGCATAAGTACACATGTAAGTTAAATAAATAGAATTTAACAAATGTAAGTTGATTAATAAGTATAAATGACAAATGTTAGGAAATTGTACAAGTGTCCCTTATTTTATTTTATTTTCTTTAAATTTTTAATATACCACAATTTAGTCTATATAAACATCTATCTTTGATCTTGCCTTTCTTTTCCCTATCTTCATTTCAAAAAAAGCAAGTAAACAAACCTGTAAAACCATTTCTCAAAACCAGAAACCAAAGCCATAAAATAAAATCAAGAGCTGAGAAAATATAAACCAGAAGATTGTATCTAAACTACTTCAACCCAACAAAGAAATTCAAAGCAAACATCACAAGCAAATTCGAAGTATCAGTTTCAAAATCAAGTGCAAGTTCTCAGATCCAAGAAATCTCTTTCACAAATTCAATCTAAAGCTAAGCAAAGGATCATCTCAACTAAATTCCAGTTTTCAATCCAGTTTTGAAGCCTCTGCCTCTTTAAATCAGTGAGTAAACCCCTTTCAAAAGCTAAATCTGGGTTATACTTTGATGCATATGCTAAATATGTGAAGTAATGTTGAAAATATGATTTGCATGAATGTATTTTGTTTGAAAAATAGCTGAATTACTGAGTATATACATATGAGCATGTCTGTGTATAAATATCTGGCCTCTGTTTGATTCTAACAGACTAAACCAAGTTTAAAAATCTATATCTCTAAATCTAATTCAAATCTGTTGATGTTGTAAACTAAGAAAACGTATATTATTTTGTGTAGTTTAAGTTAAAAATAATTCTATGAATAGATTATGTTGTGTAGTTAACTAATGATAAGTTTTACAGTAAATAACCAAATTTGGTGAAAATTCAATGTATTTAAAACAAGGATTCAAGCATGCTATTTTGATGCAGTGCAGAAAGCTAAGGGTCTAGGTCGCTCACGACCTAAGGAGTGTGTAGGTCGCTCACGACCTAAGGAGTTAAAGGGGGGAGTGAGTGATACCGAGAAGAAAGTCCAATTCGGTGAAGTGTTAGGTCGCATACGACCTAACAAGGCTTTTAAGTTGGAGCTACGACCTAACAGAAACGAGGTGCTGAAACGACCTAACATGTTCTTAGGTCGCGTACGACCTAACTGTGCAGTGCAACATGGTGAACGATCTAACATAACACCAAGTACAGAGCTACGACCTAACGGGTTAGTGGATGGCGAACTAAAACAAGGAGATAGGTCGCTGGAACGACCTAACATGCTTTTAGGTCGCGTACGACCTAGCGAGATAGGAAAGAGGGGGCTGGAACGAGCTAATGGGGTGCTCCGACCTAACAAATCACGACTTAAGATAGGTCGCAAAGTCTTAGGTCGCAAAGGCCTAGGTCGCAAAGTCTTAGGTCGCAAAGGCTTAGGTCGCATAGTCTTAGATCGCAAAGGCCTAGGTCGCAAAGCCTTAGGTCGCAAAGGATTAGGTCGCAAGGCCTTAGGTCGCGAAGGCTTAGGTCGCGAAGAATCTCTGAAGCCGCTTCTGTTAGGTCGCAAACGAAGGGATGCCGTTCATTCTTAGGTCGCAAAGCTCTGGAGGCCATTGATTTCCCCAACTCGCCGATCTGGAATGCTGTGTGTTCATTTGTTAAGTCGTGGAATAATGTAATTAGGTCGTTACCGACCTAAGTGAGTTGTTTGTCTTTTAACATGTTTGTTAGGACGCGTCTGTACTAGGTCGCAACATTCAAGGTCGAAGGTCGTTTTCGACCTAAGTACTTGTAATATTTTGAAACTTTTCTGCTGTGTTGAGTTGTAGCCTATAAATAGGCGTGTATGGTCATTTGTAAAGGTTGTTGATTTTTGAATAAAATTCTCTTTTGATTGCTTTGTGCTTTCATTCCAAATTGGTAGTTGAGTGTAATCTCCTATCTCCTCTTTCGGTTAATCGAGTGCGCTCGATTCAACGATTGTAGAAGCCGATTCGCGGAATCAAGTGCGCTTGATCAACGCTTGAAGAATTGAAGATCTTTGAACCCGGTATCGTGCGCGATCAACGAGTTCGAGATAGCTAGAGTTCGGTATCTTCGGATCAACGAATTCGGGCAATTCAGCATCCATCAATCCATCGACTACTACTTTCACCGATCTACATTGTTTTTGAAATATCCGCTGCGTCAGTTTTTTGGTATCAGAGCCTGTTCTAGCCAATCATAGCTAGATCGAGACTAGGAGCCTAATCATTTGAAGACTTTTGAAGTTTGAAGAGAAGCCGAGTGCTTGAAGTGTAAAGCCGTGGCCGAGAGGAAGAAGAGTTCATCTTGTTCGAAGTTGTTTGATCAAAATTTGCATTGGAGGCCGAAACTTTGTCCATCGTGTTCATCGCGATTTGCTACAAAGTGGAAGTTTTCGATCCGTTTCATTTTGGATCAAAATCCGGAAAGTGTTTGAATTTGAAGTGTTTGAGAATTTGTGAAGTTTTCAAGTATGCCGCCAAGAAGAGCTAATCGCCACCAAAACGTAGAGGCTTTATATCGAAGAGAAGAGGCTGATGAGATGGAGCAAAGAATCAATGAGAATTTTAGCGAGAAGCTTAATGAAGGAATTGGCCGATTAGAGAAGCTTATGACGGAGATGAATCAAAATCGGAGAAGGGTTTCACCAGAATCTAACCATGGAGGTAGTAGAGTCTCACCACATTCCAATCGAGACCGAAGTGTTGAAAATGACCAAGGGCGTGGGAGGAACGTGAATGGTCGTGAACGGAGGAATGTCGATAGAAGGGATGAAGGTGGAAGGCGTAATGCTAGTAGAGATGTTGGTGGTCAGAATCGACATCGTTATGCGTCTGATTTTGAAGAGGAGTATGATGGTGGTAGTGTTCAAGGAAGAGGTCAAGGAAGAAACTATTCTGAGTATGATCACAAGTGGGAGTCGGGGATGAAGACTGAAATTCCTGAATTCAAAGGTGGTATGCAAGCAGAGGAGTTTCTAGATTGGGTGGCTAATGTAGAGGAGATTTTTGATTTCAAAGAAGTACCAGAACATCGTAGAGTGAAGTTGGTTGCTACGAGGCTGAGGGGTAGAGCTTTGGCATGGTGGCAGCAAACCAAGCTTACACGTGAACGAATGGGGAAGTCAAAGATTGAATCTTGGGAGAAGATGAAGAAATTGATGAAAGCAACGTTCTTACCATACAATTATCAATCTTTGATGTATCAACGTTTGCAGAACTTGAGGCAGGGCACGAAGACAGTTAATGACTATGCTGATGAATTTTATCAACTCATTGCAAGGAACGATATTATGGAAACAGAAGAGCAGCTGACATCTAGGTTCATTGGAGGATTGAGAATGCAGATTCAGGATATGGTGAATATGTTCGATCCAAGATCTGTAGCAGAAGCACATCAGAAAGCGTTGGCTTGGGAAAAACAAGGGAGACGAGGAAGTGGTGTGTTTTCTAATTCTAACAATCAAGCGAAGGGTGTTGGAGGAAGTTCTAATGTTTCTAAAACTATCAGTAGACCAGTGGTGAAAGAGGCTGAGAAGGCGAAAGTTAACAATGGTTTCAAATGTTACAATTGTCAAGAATTGGGTCATAAAAGCAGTGAGTGTCCAAAGCCAAAGAAGAGAACCATGATTGCAGAAGTTGACGAAGAGGATGTTGTTGAGGATTGTTCTAATCTAGTTGAGGAGGATGAGCAGGATATTGCGTCAGGAGACGAAGGTTGTAACCTAATGCTGAGGAGATCGTGTTTAACACCGAAGCAGGAAGAAGCTAGTTGGTTGAGGAGTAATATCTTTCAGTCAACATGTACTATTCTGGGAAAGGTGTGTAAGTTTGTGATTGACGCAGGAAGCTGTGATAATATTATTTCAACCGAAGCTGTGACGAAGTTGAAATTAAAGACAGAGAAACATCCGAGTCCATACAAGTTAGCATGGTTGAGAAAAGGAGGAGAAGTGAAAGTGGATAGACGAGTTCGTGTACCATTCTCTATTGGGAAGAAATACAAAGATGAAATATGGTGTGATGTAGTAGAGATGGATGTTTGTCATTTATTATTGGGAAGACCATGGCAGTATGATCGAGCAGTACAACATGACGGTCGGACCAATAGCTACAGTTTTATGTTTAAAGGCACGAAGATTATCTTAGTTCCAAAGAAGAGATCACAAGAAGAAAGTAAGTCCGAAGAAATCGAAGAGCTGAAAACTTTATTGACTTTGAAGGAGTTTGTTAAAGAAGTTGAAGAAGAGCCGGAAGTATTCTTGTTGATTGGGCGTGAGAGCAGTGAAGAGGTTGAAATTCCAGAAGAAGTTAAACCAGTTTTGACAGAATTTGACGATGTATTTCCAGAGGAGTTACCAACGGAGTTGCCACCGTTGAGGGATATACAACATCAGATAGATCTTGTTCCAGGTGCTGTGTTGCCACACAGACCACATTATCGAATGAGTCCGAAGGAACATGAAGAATTGCGGAGGCAGGTTGAGGAATTGCTTGAGCAGGGGCGTGTGCAGGAGAGTCTGAGTCCTTGTGCTGTACCAGCTTTATTGGTACCCAAGAAGGATGGGACATGGAGAATGTGCACTGACAGCCGAGCATTGAACAAGATTACTGTGAGATATAGATTTCCGATGCCGAGGTTGGATGACTTGTTAGATCAAATAAGTGGAGCTATTATCTTTTCGAAGATTGATTTGAAGAGCGGATATCATCAAATTCGTATCAGACCAGGCGATGAATGGAAGACTGCTTTTAAAACCAGGGAGGGTCTATACGAGTGGTTGGTCATGCCATTTGGTTTATCCAATGCACCAAGTACGTTCATGAGGGTGATGAATCAGATTTTTCGACCATTCATTGGAAAATTCGTGGTGGTATATTTCGATGATATTCTTATTTACAGTGGGAGTTCAGAGGAACATCTGAATCATCTTAGAGAAGTGCTGATGGTACTGAGACAAGAACAATTTTATGCTGCTACGAAGAAATGCGTGTTCATGACGCACAGTGTTTTATTTCTGGGGTATGTTGTTTCAGAGAAAGGAATACAGGTTGACCAAAGTAAAGTTGAGGCGATCAGAAATTGGCCGCAACCCAAGACGATAACGGAAGTTCGTAGTTTTCACGGGTTGGCTTCATTCTATCGAAGGTTTATACCACACTTTAGTAGTGTGATGGCACCTGTTACAGATTGTATGAAAGGCAAACAGTTTGCATGGACAGAGGAAGCAGGGAGTGCTTTTGGGAAGATCAAGGAATTGCTGACGTCTGCACCAATCCTAGTATTACCTGATTTTCAGCTAGTGTTTGAACTACATACTGATGCATCCAAGGTTGGGATTGGAGGGGTGTTGAGTCAGAAGGGGCGTCCTATTGCATATTTTAGTGAGAAGTTGTCAGGAGCGAAGATGCGATACAGTACATATGATGTGGAGTTTTACGCTGTTGTACAATCTATCAAACACTGGAGACACTATCTATTCCAGAAAGAGTTTGTTCTGTATACTGATCATGAAGCATTGAAGCATTTGCAAGGGCAAGACAAGATTTCAGCGAGACATGCATCGTGGATTGCATATCTGCAACAGTTTACTTTTGTTGTGAAACACAAGTCAGGGGTGACAAATCGAGTGGCTGATGCTTTAAGTAGGAGGAGTCATTTGTTGACTACACTGAAAGTTGAAGTGATGGGGTTTGAAATGTTGCCGGAATTATTTGTTGAAGATCCTTACTTCATGAAGTTTGTTGATAAAGTTAAGGAGGGAAAGACGGATGAGTTCTTGATGGTAGATGGTTTTCTTTTTAAAGGAAGTCGATTGTGCATACCGGAGGGTAGTCTGAGAATGAAGATTATCAAGGAGTTACACGAAGAAGGGCATGTTGGAAGAGACCGTACCTTACAATTAATTTCACAATCCTACTTTTGGCCATCGATGAGGAAAGAAGTGGAGAGATTTGTTGAGAGATGCCATATCTGTCAAGTTTCGAAAGGAACTGCGACTAATGCAGGTTTGTATATGCCGTTACCAGTACCAACTAAACCATGGGTTGATGTGAGTATGGACTTTGTGTTGGGGTTGCCGAGAACACAGCGTGGTAATGATTCCATTTATGTGGTGGTTGACAGATTTTCGAAAATGGCACATTTCATTGCTTGTAAGAAGACGGCGGATGCTGTTCATGTAGCCCAGTTGTTTTTCAGGGAGATCTATAGACTTCATGGATTGCCAGAATCTATTGTGTCGGATAGAGATACTCGATTTCTGAGTCACTTTTGGTTGAGTTTGTGGAAACTGGTGGGAACGAAGCTGAAATTTAGTAGTGCTTATCACCCGCAAACGGATGGACAGACCGAGGTTGTAAACAGATCATTGGGGAACTTGTTGAGGTGTCTTGTTCAAGATAATCTGAAGAGTTGGGATGTGAAGTTATGTCAGGCAGAATTTGCCCATAATCATGCTGTGAATCGAAGTACGGGGTTCAGTCCGTTCCAGATTGTTTATTCAAGTTTACCGAAGGGACCGTTAGATTTAACGATGATACCACACTCGAAGGGGACAATTAAGAAAGCTGCTGATTTTGTTGAAGGGCTGACGGAGTGTCATAAAATCGTTCAAGAACGATTAGAGAAAGCAAATGAGAAATATAAACAAGCTGCAGATGTGAAACGACGAAAAGTTGAGTTTAATGAAGGAGATATGGTTTATGCAGTGTTAACAAAAGATCGTTTTCCAGTGGGCGCGTACAACAAGTTGAAAGCCAGGAAAATTGGTCCGGTGGAAGTTGTGAAACGAATCAATGAAAATGCTTATAAACTGAAGCTGCCAGATGATGTGTATACATCTGACGTATTCAATGTTAAACATCTTGTACCATATCATGGGGAAGAGTTTGTTGGGGATGAAGAGTGTGCGAATTCGAGGTCGAATTTCTCTCAACCAGGGGAGGATGATGCAGTGCAGAAAGCTAAGGGTCTAGGTCGCTCACGACCTAAGGAGTGTGTAGGTCGCTCACGACCTAAGGAGTTAAAGGGGGGAGTGAGTGATACCGAGAAGAAAGTCCAATTCGGTGAAGTGTTAGGTCGCATACGACCTAACAAGGCTTTTAAGTTGGAGCTACGACCTAACAGAAACGAGGTGCTGAAACGACCTAACATGTTCTTAGGTCGCGTACGACCTAACTGTGCAGTGCAACATGGTGAACGATCTAACATAACACCAAGTACAGAGCTACGACCTAACGGGTTAGTGGATGGCGAACTAAAACAAGGAGATAGGTCGCTGGAACGACCTAACATGCTTTTAGGTCGCGTACGACCTAGCGAGATAGGAAAGAGGGGGCTGGAACGAGCTAATGGGGTGCTCCGACCTAACAAATCACGACTTAAGATAGGTCGCAAAGTCTTAGGTCGCAAAGGCCTAGGTCGCAAAGTCTTAGGTCGCAAAGGCTTAGGTCGCATAGTCTTAGATCGCAAAGGCCTAGGTCGCAAAGCCTTAGGTCGCAAAGGATTAGGTCGCAAGGCCTTAGGTCGCGAAGGCTTAGGTCGCGAAGAATCTCTGAAGCCGCTTCTGTTAGGTCGCAAACGAAGGGATGCCGTTCATTCTTAGGTCGCAAAGCTCTGGAGGCCATTGATTTCCCCAACTCGCCGATCTGGAATGCTGTGTGTTCATTTGTTAAGTCGTGGAATAATGTAATTAGGTCGTTACCGACCTAAGTGAGTTGTTTGTCTTTTAACATGTTTGTTAGGACGCGTCTGTACTAGGTCGCAACATTCAAGGTCGAAGGTCGTTTTCGACCTAAGTACTTGTAATATTTTGAAACTTTTCTGCTGTGTTGAGTTGTAGCCTATAAATAGGCGTGTATGGTCATTTGTAAAGGTTGTTGATTTTTGAATAAAATTCTCTTTTGATTGCTTTGTGCTTTCATTCCAAATTGGTAGTTGAGTGTAATCTCCTATCTCCTCTTTCGGTTAATCGAGTGCGCTCGATTCAACGATTGTAGAAGCCGATTCGCGGAATCAAGTGCGCTTGATCAACGCTTGAAGAATTGAAGATCTTTGAACCCGGTATCGTGCGCGATCAACGAGTTCGAGATAGCTAGAGTTCGGTATCTTCGGATCAACGAATTCGGGCAATTCAGCATCCATCAATCCATCGACTACTACTTTCACCGATCTACATTGTTTTTGAAATATCCGCTGCGTCATATTTGGATTCTTTTATAGGAATAGGAATTTTAGAAGTAAAATTGTGATTTTTAGTAGTTCATAATGTAAGAGATTTTAAGATGACCAATTTCTCTTTAAAAATTAATTTCACCACCGTGGATGGAGGAGGCATCGGAACGGCGACGCTGAGAGGTGCGCATGGGAATGGTAAAGAGCTCGACCGTGGCCATTTGTTGGATTAAGGCTTGGATTGGGTTGGGCGATGGATTTTAGGGTGTAAGAACAGTTTCGGTTATGGTGGCAACGCAGTGATTTTGAGGAGAAATGGTGCGACCGGAATTCGAATGGGTTGGCTCGGAGGTGGCTGCATGAGAGGGCTTTCGTCGGAGGTCGGTGGCGTGCGAAGCAGTGATCGGTCGTCGATGCAATGGGTCGATTTGTGGTGGTAGTTTGTTCTAGAAAAGTGTCGTCTTGCTCGATTTCGAGTTCAGGCGAGATTGATAGACCTGGGTTGTTGGAATCATCGGGGAGGTTGTCGACGATGTGTGGTTGATCGCTGCGATGACCGGAGTTAGTCACATGATGGTGCACGTGCACGTGTGTTGGTATATATCTGGTGTTGTTTGTAAGTTTGGGGAAGACGAGGAGTACTCGGGTTCAAGCTCGATGAAGATGGTGGTTCGACTCGAAGTGGGAACCGGGGAGGATGATGAATGTCTCGAGATTGCTACCGTGTCGTAGGCAATGTTTAAATCTATGTAGCAGTTTTAAAATTTAAAACAGGGTCAAGAGAAGAAGAAGGAAAGAGCCGGAGATGGACTCGAGAATTTCCAGATCTAGCTTGGGTTTCACTCAAGTTTTCTCGTGTACCTGTTTCTCAGTTTTAAAATAAATAAAAAAAATTAATAGAGATAAAGAATTTATCTTTAACTTAATTTAAGTTGTGATAAATTTAGAATAATTAATTAGTAAATTAATTAAAAGATTTATCACTTAATAAAATTTATTGGTGTAATTAATTAATGATAAAATTAATTAAAGATAATTACATAGGGTAAGTAATTAATGGGAAGTTAATGGGCAGTTAATGATGGGATCATTAACTAGTGATTAGGAATAATTGATTAATGTAATTAATTTAAAGTAATTAATTGATTTATTAATTAAGGATAAACTTTGAATTGGATTAAGTATTAATTACTTAATGTAATTAATTAAGCGAATTACTTAGCGAAAGTAATTAATGTACAATTACTAAATGTAATTAATTAAAGAAGATAATTACTTAATGAAAGTAATTAATGGTTAATTAATGTAATAATAAGAGTAATTAAGGGTTGATTAATGTGAAGGGATAAAGAATAATTAATTTATGTAATTAATGGATGGTTGACTTAACGTAATTAAAGGATAATTAATCAGGGATGGTTAATTAAGATGGATATTAAGGGATGATTAATTAATTGGTTTGTAATTAATTAATGTTTAGTATGCAGGATTTAAAAGCAATTAAAGTAATTAATTTAATTCATTGGTGGTTAATTAAACTAATTAGAGATGGCGTGGTTGATTAATCTGACTTATGGATGATCGAATGATATTGAATGCCTTAGATAATATGATATCTCCGATATGTGATATGTGCTGCTATGTGATTTGAGATGAATTGTTGTGTATAAATTGTATTATTTAAACTTAAACTTTTGGTTTAAATGAATAACATTGAATTCGAAGAGACCGGGATCGGGTTTGCTACATTACAGCGTGATAGGGGGTTCTCGCTTTGCGTTAGGTGGCGAACGGGAGACTCTTACCCCTACATGTCCCCGGGGGTAGTATAAGGCCTTTTGGGGTTGGTTGAGACTCGAGAGGGTGGCCGTAAAAGCAAACCCGAGGTATCACTGTGAGCCACAGCGGGGCTGGGATGGTTGAAAAGCCTACCGGTCGTGAACCGTTGCTGAAGGTTGAAAAGCCTAGGACGTTACACTTGGTATCAGAGCGGAAGGTTAAGCGAGAACCTTGGCTCTGTCGGGATTACTCATAGGGTCAATAGTACCCTAGAATGAGTTGAGTGTATATATATATATATATATGAGAACGTATTTGTTATTTTCTTATATAAAGGTTTTAAAATGGTTTTAAAAATAAATAATCTTTATATAAGTTTATCTTTTGATATATACAGAAATAATTTTCTAATTATTAAATATATTAATGAAATTGGTTGTTAAATCATTGGAATTAAATAAAATAATAAGAATTAAGTGGTAATACAACCAAATTTGAAATTGAATGAAGATAAGTTTGAAATGAATCCAAACTGAAATTAAAATCTTGAATTTGTAGAAATGTTATCAAGAATAAAGATAACAATGAATTGGTTTCCAGATATGATAATCTTGGTTATTATCATAAATGGTAATTGTGTTTAATAATGAATGTTGTTAATGATTTAGCAAAATGAAGTGTTTAGGGAAGTAAACATTTAAGTGAGTATAACTTATAAATTGGAATTGAAGATAATTTTAAATTGTGAAATTTTAAATCTAATTCCAGAAAACTTGAAATTGTTTTAAAGAAGTTTGTTTTGAATTAAAACCAAAGGTGGTTTAAAAATTTAAAGTATAACTTGGTGTGTAAAGAAAATGTATATATGAGGAATATACATAATACCAATGATGATTTGAAATAAACACATAGTGTTGAGTTTTAAATTGGAATGTGATGTGAAACCCAAAGTAAAGTAGGTTTTAAAACTTAAAAGGGGAAAGATTATTAATCTGAAGTTTAAAATTTTAATGGGAATTCAAATTGTGAAAAGTTGACCGGATTAAGTAAATTTAATTTAACTTGGAGAAAGTTAAATAAGTTTGAATGAATAACTTGAATTGGAAATTTCAAGATGAAATTTAAATTTAACTTGGGTAGTTAAATGGTTAATTTAAATGGGAGTTATGGGTAATCTCAAAATGGGGTTGAGATCTGGAAATTTAAAATGGATACTGTAAATTGGTGTTAGGATAAATTTGGATGTTTATTTATCCTGATATTATTCTATTGTTATAAATAATCAATGAATTGAGAATTGGTTTTGAATTGAAAATGGATAATAAATTGGAATCTGAAGAATAAATTGTTTTGAATTCTTATTTGAACTTTGTAATAAGTTAAGTAAAGATAATTTTAAAATAAAATTTTGGAATTTGGGTTCAGAATTAAATGGTTTAAAGATTTAAGTTGTTAAATAAAAAAAAAATTTAAGGTTGATTTGATTTAAAAAGTACAGGTTAATTTAATTTAAAGGATTAAATCAACATTTAAAATATTTAACTCGAATTTATATAATTCGAGATGGTTTTAAGTTGAAATTTGAATAGAAGTAGTTCAAATTGAATTTGATTTGAATTAGGAAAGAAATTAAGGATTAATTCAACTTGAATTGAGGTTAAATCAATTTCAATGGAAATTGAAGTTATTTAAATTGCAATTGAGTTAATTTAAATGGAGGTGGAAATTTGAATTGAATTGATAAGAATTGACAGTTTGGCTCTGGATTATTTTCAAAATAAATTGTTTTAATACAAATATATTTTTCCAAACCCTTTACTATACAATCTTTCTTCTTAAACCACAAACTATCCTATACTTATTTTACAATTATTTTAGAACTATTTAACTATTTTGAAAACTATCTTATAAACTAATTATTATTTTTCAGTTATTTATATCTAATCACTATTTTAAAAACTATTTTGCAATTATCTAACTATTTTATACCTACTTAACTATTTTACAGCTATTTTATAAACTAATAACTATTTTTCAACTACTTATCTATTTTAAACTTTTTCAAGCTATTTTTTTTATTTAATTTAAAAAGGTCAGAGTTCAAACTGTTTGTAATTGAAGTAATAACTCAATTGGAAATGTGAATAGAAAAGTAAATTGATTTGGCTAATAACCAATAAAGATAAATACGTAGGATATACGTATATTATTCTATTCGCATAGTGATTTGATCGAGATTCGAACACAGAATTTCGAGATAGTATTATCGATCCGAGTTGGGATTTTTCGCTCGATTTTCGACGGCGAACCTGGATATGGATTTTTGATTGGTTCTGGATATTCTCTATCATAGTTGTGACTATGCAAGGAGAAGGTCGGTTTCTGATCAAGGAATCAGATCTGAGTCCGCACTAGAAAGTCGGGTGGACAATACTAGTTCGGAAGTGAAATTGTGTGATCGAGTGAGCGATCAAATTGATATAGCGTACGGATGATATGTGTACATCGTACGGGTTTGAATGAAATTGGCATTGAAAATTTGTGAATAAGGAATTTGCAATGGTTTTGAAATGAAAAGTATATTTGTAAAATAAAATGGAATTGGATATTTCTTTGGTTGAAATTTACTTTATGGAAGTAAGTAAATGGTAAATAACTTTATAAAGAAATCAAACTTGAATATTTGATTTGGCAATAAATAAGGTTATATTTTATAATATGATAAACTCCCCTTATTGAATCTAGCCAGAATAAAAGGGTTTTTGAAAATATTTGAAGTATAAAAAGAGGTTTTATACAAGTTTGAAGTGATCCAAAGATTTTTTTTAAAGTATATATATCTATATATATAAAAAGAGGATCTTATGAGAATGATTTTGAAAAAGGTTTTGAGAACCTATGAATTTGGAAATGGCTTTTGATTTTTGGGAAAATCAATTTTGGGAATTTGGAAAGCCTAGTTTGAGAATTATCGATTTTGGTAATCGATTTTGAGTAAATGAGATTTTTGATAAATCATAAAGGATATGATTTGAAGATACTATAAGTGTATAGTACAAAGTGTTTTGAAAATAGCTCTGGGGAAAAAGGCGCTTCCTTGAAATGAACTTCTCAGGAGTGCCACTGGGTGGTACTGCCTTGAACCCCAAGGGGGGATTCTAAAGTTGATCCTGTGAGGAGTCCGGACAAACTAGTTCCTGAGGATTATTTGTGTAGCGAAAGTCGAGGGGCTGGTGCCCACAGAGGCATTTGGGTTATGCTGTGACGACAGTTTAACTCGATGTCACTGCGATCTACTGCAGACCATAGCGAAAGTCATGTGTGCCGCTGAGAGCCAACTGTCTACCTTTGATTTTATATCGGTAGACTGTGACACTATGGTAACATAGCGAAAGTCGTTTGTGCCGCTGAGAGCCAACAGTCTGCGTTTGATTTTATATCGGTAGACTGCGACCTATGTGGGAGAAGTTTCATTATTTGGCAGCGAAATTCGGTGGCGCTGATGCCTACAGTTATATGGGTTTGTGCTGTGATAGCAACGTAAGGCCCGGGTATAACTGCGATCTGTAGCGGGTTCCATGGCGTAATCGAGGAGCGCGGAGACCTATAGTTATCTGTGGATTTTGCCGGGACGGCAACGTAACCATCGGGTTAACTGCGACCATGGATGGGGGTGATGATTTCCAGAGCATTCTTATCAAAGATATTTCCTAGATTTCAAAAATGTTTTCTATATTTTCAATAAATTATTTTCCAAGTATTTTCACTGAATGTTGAAAACGGGTCTGCTAAGTGCTTATAGATTTTCAGTCCTACGTCTGATCAACGTATGACCGAATTTCTGTGAGAACAAGGATGGACTTGTTGAGACATTGAGTTATAAAAGTATTTTTATATAAAAAAAAACTATTTTTGTAATATTATGTAGATTTTAAAGTATTTTAAAAATTTAATATAAAGGGAGTTTATAGTTTAAAATGTTCAACAAGAAATTTATCTGATAATAAGTGAATAAATAAATTTTGGCCTCGTTCCTTTTCGAGGACGAAAAGATTTAAAGGGGGGAGGAATGTGATAACCCAGATTTTTGGAACATCTGTTAATTGATAATTAACTGGATTGAATTAGTAAAATGCTGATTTATATGTGAACAAATAAAATTCTAGTAGTTAAAAATATCTGGATTGTATATAAATGGATTTGAGTTATAATAAATGTTGAATTATAAATATCTGGATAAATATTTAATTGATAATCTCCTAATATAATTATTTAAGTTTAACAATATTAATTTAATAATCTTCTTTTATTAAATTCAAATTCAAAAGATAGATACCTTAAAATATTTTGGATTTAAAAATATATTATATATGATCTTATTTAGAATATAATTGGTTTTATATTATTTTCTTTAAAGGATTGTATTTATATAAATTAAGTAATGTATTTATTAAATAGTAAATTTAATAAAAGCTTTATAAAAACATTAAAAAAATAAAACATGCATAAGTACACATGTAAGTTAAATAAATAGAATTTAACAAATGTAAGTTGATTAATAAGTATAAATGACAAATGTTAGGAAATTGTACAAGTGTCCCTTATTTTATTTTATTTTCTTTAAATTTTTAATATACCACAATTTAGTCTATATAAACATCTATCTTTGATCTTCCCTTTCTTTTCCCTATCTTCATTTCAAAAAAAGCAAGTAAACAAACCTGTAAAACCATTTCTCAAAACCAGAAACCAAAGCCATAAAATAAAATCAAGACCTGAGAAAATATAAACCAGAAGATTGTATCTAAACTACTTCAACCCAACAAAGAAATTCAAAGCAAACATCACAAGCAAATTCGAAGTATCAGTTTCAAAATCAAGTGCAAGTTCTCAGATCCAAGAAATCTCTTTCACAAATTCAATCTAAAGCTAAGCAAAGGATCATCTCAACTAAATTCCAGTTTTCAATCCAGTTTTGAAGCCTCTGCCTCTTTAAATCAGTGAGTAAACCCCTTTCAAAAGCTAAATCTGGGTTATACTTTGATGCATATGCTAAATATGTGAAGTAATGTTGAAAATATGATTTGCATGAATGTATTTTGTTTGAAAAATAGCTGAATTACTGAGTATATACATATGAGCATGTCTGTGTATAAATATCTGGCCTCTGTTTGATTCTAACAGACTAAACCAAGTTTAAAAATCTATATCTCTAAATCTAATTCAAATCTGTTGATGTTGTAAACTAAGAAAACGTATATTATTTTGTGTAGTTTAAGTTAAAAATAATTCTATGAATAGATTATGATGTGTAGTTAACTAATGATAAGTTTTACAGTAAATAACCAAATTTGGTGAAAATTCAATGTATTTAAAACAAGGATTCAAGCATGCTATTTGGATTCTTTTATAGGAATAGGAATTTTAGAAGTAAAATTGTGATTTTTAGTAGTTCATAATGTAAGAGATTTTAAGATGACCAATTTCTCTTTAAAAATCAATTTCACCACCGTGGATGGAGGAGGCATCGGAACGGTGACGCTGGGAGGTGCGCCTGGGAATGGTAAAGAGCTCGACCGTGGCCATTTGTTGGATTAAGGCTTGGATTGGGTTGGGCGATGGATTTTAGGGTGTAAGAACAGTTTCGGTTATGGTGGCAACGCAGTAATTTTGAGGAGAAATGGTGCGACCGGAATTCGAATGTTTGGCTCGGAGGTGGCTGCATGAGAGGGCTTTCGTCGGAGGTCGGTGGTGTGCGAAGCAGTGATCGGTCGTCGATGCAGTGGGTCGATTTGTGGTGGTAGTTTGTTCTAGAAAAGTGTCGTCTTGCTCGATTTCGAGTTCAGGCGAGATTGATAGACCTGGGTTGTTGGAATCATCGGGGAGGTTGTCGACGATGTGTGGTTGATCGCTGCGATGACCGGAGTTAGTCACATGATGGTGCACGTGCACGTGTGTTGGTATATATCTGGTGTTGTTTGTAAGTTTGGGGAAGACGAGGAGTACTCGGGTTCAAGCTCGATGAAGATGGTGGTTCGACTCGAAGTGGGAACCGGGGAGGATGATGAATGTCTCGAGATTGCTACCGTGTCGTAGGCAATGTTTAAATCTATGTAGTAGTTTTAAAATTTAAAACAGGGTCAAGAGAAGAAGAAGGAAAGAGCCGGAGATGGACTCGAGAATTTCCAGATCTAGCTTGGGTTTCACTCGAGTTTTCTCGTGTACCTGTTTCTCAGTTTTAAAATAAAAAAAAAATTAATAGAGATAAAGAATTTATCTTTAACTTAATTTAAGTTGTGATAAATTTAGAATAATTAATTAGTAAATTAATTAAAAGATTTATCACTTAATAAAATTTATTGGTGTAATTAATTAATGATAAAATTAATTAAAGATAATTACATAGGGTAAGTAATTAATGGGAAGTTAATGGGCAGTTAATGATGGGATCATTAACTAGTGATTAGGAATAATTGATTAATGTAATTAATTTAAAGTAATTAATTGATTTATTAATTAAGGATAAACTTTGAATTGGATTAAGTATTAATTACTTAATGTAATTAATTAAGCGAATTACTTAGCGAAAGTAATTAATGTACAATTACTAAATGTAATTAATTAAAGAAGATAATTACTTAATGAAAGTAATTAATGGTTAATTAATGTAATAATAAGAGTAATTAAGGGTTGATTAATGTGAAGGGATAAAGAATAATTAATTTATGTAATTAATGGATGGTTGACTTAACGTAATTAAAGGATAATTAATCAGGGATGGTTAATTAAGATGGATATTAAGGGATGATTAATTAATTGGTTTGTAATTAATTAATGTTTAGTATGCAGGATTTAAAAGCAATTAAAGTAATTAATTTAATTCATTGGTGGTTAATTAAACTAATTAGAGATGGCGTGGTTGATTAATCTGACTTATGGATGATCGAATGATATTGAATGCCTTAGATAATATGATATCTCCGATATGTGATATGTGCTGCTATGTGATTTGAGATGAATTGTTGTGTATAAATTGTATTATTTAAACTTAAACTTTTGGTTTAAATGAATAACATTGAATTCGAAGAGACCGGGGTCGGGTATCAACAAATACCCGAAACCACTTCGATTTGTAATCTACTATGATTCTTTATAGATTTGATATGAGAAATCAATAGGCTAAAATGGAATAATTTAAATGACTGGACCATTTAAAACTAAGTAAAGGTACATAGGGATTGATTAAGTGTTGACTATAACAAGTTGTGAACTTGTAGTGTTGAACGAGTTACCCGGGTTTTAAATAAGTTCTAGGGATTGGAATTTCTTATTAAATGAGTTTACTCACGCTGGTTTCCAGCCTGACCCGGGTGTTACTTTGATGTAATGCTCGGGTCAGACCGAGTATTACAGATTTTCAGGTAAGGACGTTCTGGAGCTTAGGAGGCGAGCTGGAGAGCAGGAACGTATGGAGAGTTTCTACTGTGATATATGATAGTATCTGAAACAGATTGTTTATCTGTCTTGTGTTTGTAAATATGTTGTAACTCTGATATATTAAAGTGTAATTTGACAAGTACAGTGTTCTTTTATATAACTATTATTTATCTGATATTATATTTTGATCCGCTGCGAATGTGAGGTTTCTGTATTTTGGTGCTTCTGCTTCTTCTTTTTCTTCTATCTCTTTCTTCTTTTTCTCTAACTATCTGGAATTTTCGGGTTCGAAATTTCCGGGTCGTTACACCCGGCCTTGTGTTGGCAGAGATCCGGTTAGGTTCTCGGGTCGTCTATTCCAGGGACGTACCCATCGTGGAAAAGGAAGTTCCTTAGCCTGGCCATTTGTTGGAAATCCAAAGAAACAATACGATCTTGTACGGTTTTAGTTGTAGAACCTATCATTCACTTATGGTGGTCACCACTGTTTGGATGGTAGCTATAATAGGCATAAGTGTGGAATGCCTATGCTGGCTAAGATTAATATTATACTTTCGAAATGTTTTCTACACTATGCACTAATAATAATATCAAAAATGATTTGATTTTTGCGTAGTAAGCATCTTTGACTATCATAAGAAGAAATCTCCTCCAATTCTGCGTTTGCATTGTGTGTGTGGTGGGAGGTCTTATGGTAGTTTCATTTTCCAAAAGCATTTCGAATTGACTTTAAAATTATCCTGTTGTTTATTTTAAAGAATAACTGTTTTACGATCTCACACCAGTCACCATGACTGACTCGGAGTTTATTGTTCCCTTCTAAACTCTGAGTGCCCACAAATTTTCCACACGGGCAGCCTAGAGTTATGTTATCAGGATATTCTGGATATTCTGGAGCTTTGGAGATAAGCTGGAGGACGAGACGTAGTATTTGTATCTTATAGTATTTATTCCGCTGTGTATTCTGTATGAGGACAAGTTATATAACTGTCCATTGTTGTATTGAGTTGTATATTGACTCTGTTGATGTATGTATAAAACTGATATAGTTCTTTGTTTTAAAAGACTAGTGTTATCTATTATATATTGTTCTGCTGCGATATGTGAGATTCTGATATTGTTTTCTGTTCTGAAAGTTGTTCTGTTATTCTTCTACTCTCTTCTTCTTCTACCTTTTTCTTCTTCTTAAACCATCACTATTGGAGTTTCCGGCACTCGATTTCTCGGCAGTCGATAAAGTGAGTATCGATGTCGAATTTTCGAAAGTCGAAAATTTCGGTATGTGACAAAGTGGTATCAGAGCATATGGTTAAGCGACAACCCTGCTCTGTTGGGTGTTACTCATTAGAGATAGAGTCAGCAGTACTCTAGAATGAGTTTGAGTGTAATAATAGATATGAGCGCGTATTTGTTAGTGAATATAAAATTGTTTTGTATTGTGATGATTGGTTTATTGAGTGGTATATGAACCTTCATCGGCACAGTCTTGCAAAACTGTATCGAAGGGGTTTCTAAACATTCGAATAGAACAATTCGGCACAGTATTGTTTTGAATAGGGTGAATGAGATAATTTTACCCAAAACTATTTTTGTATATAAAAGAAATGATTTTCTGTAAATTATTACAGTGTATGGTTGCATGGTTGCTAGAAGTAATAATATTAAATTATTCTCATTGGAATTAAATAAGAAATTGAAATCATAACTCCAAAGTTAAGGAATTCAAGAGAAGTTTTTGGAAATGTTTGAAAAGAATTTGAAAATTTTGGGGATTTGGAAAGTTTAAATTCCTTTTTGATTTGAAAATGATTTTCAAAAGATTTTGGAAAAATGTTTTGAAGAGATGAAAGCTCTAAACTCTTTTCGGTCGCTGGAAAATAATTCCGATGATGATCGCGACATCACCGGTGTTCATTTTCGGGTTTCCAAAAGAGAAATTGCTGCCAAATGGTTTTAAATGGAGGTTGTTTTGAAAATTTGGGTTTTGTTTTAGAAAATTCAAAGAATAGTTTGAACTGTTTTCAAAAATGGTTTTTGAAATGCTGGTAAACTCTGGAATACTATGTAGAAATATTATGAAATTGATAACTTATAAAATATTGAAATCTGATTGGAATAAAATTCAAATTGTAAATGAATTTATAACTTGGAATAGAATTCAAGAAGATAATTGAAATTAAAAGTCGTTAATGAAATGAGACTTGAATCAAGTGGAATAAATTCCAAACCTGAGAAAAATGAAATGGATTGAATCCGAATAAACCACTTTGATAATTAATTGATTCATGAAATGGAAGTTGAATTAGTTAAATTGAAACTTGAATTGTGACTAAATAAAAGAATGGTTCGAATTTGCAGATAAATTCAAGTAAGTAGAAATAAATTTCTGAATGAATGGAATTTACAATTGCAAGTAAATGAAATTAAAGATGAATGTTAAACTTTGTTTTGAATTTGTTAGCAAATGTAATTCAAGCTGAATGTTGGAATTTGTAACGAATTAGTAACTGAAACTAATCTAAAATAATGTAGTTATGAATGAAAGATAATTGATAAAATTTAATATTCAGATGATAAACTAAATCCAAATAGAATTGAAATTGTGAACTAAATTCAAATGAATGTGAAATGTAAAATTGAATGAGAATAGATATGTAACTTCAACGGTGAAGTAAAAATGTATAAGAAGTAAGTATCAAAAAAAATTTTGTAATAGAATTTGCAAAATGGTTTGAATGTGTAACTGGATATTATGGCTAGTAGGATATACAGGTATAAAGAAATTGGATTTGATTTTCAAAGATGAATTTGAATTGCTCGAAAAAGGTATGTATTTGAGTTTTAATATGAGTTTTTGATGATTTCTCTCTAGCCGCTTGGCTTTTTCTTTTTTTTTTGAAATCTGAGAGTCCGTAAGGACGTTTTGTAGTCGTGCCGTATTAGCCGCGCAAAGGAGACGCTGGCGAAATTTTTCGGAAATTTAGGGCGTTAGAAAATTTTTGAGAAATTTTGAAAGTTTAAAATTTGAATTTAAACTCGAATTTGAATTTGGAAGTTAAACAATGTTGTTTGAAACTTATAATTGAAGTTGGAAATTTAGTTAAATTGACAACGAATCTTTAATAGAAAGATTTGTTTTGAAATTTGATAAAACTAGTGGATTGTGAAAAATAGTAGACGAGTTAAGGACCTTTTTCCCTAACTTGTAATTTCGAGGACGAAATTCTTTTAAGGGGGGAAGTCTGTAACAACCCAGAATTTCAAACAAATTAAATTGAAAATATTTAATTAATTTTAAATATTTGAACGGTAATTTAATTTGAATCCCCAATATCTTTTAAATATGATGATTAAATTATAAAATTTAATCTATTGTGAGTCGAATAAAAATTTGAATCTTCAGTTTTAAGCTGAAGAAAAATATTTCGAAGGCTTTGAAAATTCATATTGATAATACTGAAGATAATAGAAGCTTCAGAAACGAATTTGAAAACGATTTGTTCAGTTTGAAATTTAAATCGTTCGAATCGATATTTAAAAATAGCCGTCTGAGGCACAGTCTCGGAATTCGACGAAACTAGTTTCATTGGGTCCGTAATAGTTTGTTGTTATCGGATTTCAATTTTCGTATTTTTCGGAGCTGTTATGTAACCGTGCGGTGAGTAAATGCGTTGAAAGTAAATCAAATTAAATTTAAAATTTAGATATTTAGTCAACACAGCATGTTATCTCCCTTAACTTACGCCTAAATTCACGCAGAAAGCACGATCTTTTCTCTGTTAAAACGCACGATACTTCTCTTTCCAGTTTTAAATCAAACGAAGATAAAAATGGCCATCCCTCCCCTCTCTAATCAAAATCGAATCGAGCTTCCTTCCTTCGTATTAATTCGTGAAGTATCGTGCTCCTGTTCGAATCGCCCTCCTCTTTTCTTTCCGTTCGAGCGTGGGCGAGCGCGTGGGCAGGCGCGTAGGCGAGTCGCGCGTAGGCGATTGGGGGAGTAGCTAGGTCTTCGGTCTTCCTATGATTGGGCATTGACCGTTGTGTCGCGAGAAGGGGACGAGATGGGATCTCGCGAAGTCAAGGCGGCGACTTCGACGGAGGGGCGACGAATCGCGTGGCGACCAGGGTTGCTGGAGGGTTTATCGGTTCGTGAGGCGATTGTAGTCGAGCTCGAACCCGAAGCTTTAAGTTCGAAAACATGATGGTAGGTGGCTGCGAGTTTCGAAACAGTGGAGGAACTTTCAGATGAGGGTCGCGTCGTGGCTTCAAGTGCGACCAGGCCAGGTGAACATCTTACCGTAGCATTATCAGCTTTGGTGGGGGAAACTCGTTGCCCAGATGACGATGGGAACGCAGGGTTTGGGTGTCGACTGTGTGATGTCGCGATCCAGGGCAGCATCGCGAGTTCGAACTCGTGGTCGTGATGGCGACTAGCAAGTTACAGTGGTGGTTCGTCAATTTCCAGTGAAGGTATGGATTCCAATTTATTTAAAATTTAAATAGAATGTGTTTTAAACAGTTGAGAATTTAAAGTAAAAAAGTATATATATAATCGGGAAAATATATTAAGATGGTTAACTTGTTTACTTGGCTTGTTAAATTATTTTTATTTCGTTAAGAGAAATTATAGTCAAGTTATAAACTGTGGGGGGGAAACTTTTACAGTAAGATTTATAAAACAGTAAGTTAAAGAAAATTTAGTTTTAAATTTAAAATTCCAGCTAAATTAATTTTGAAAGAAGAATTTAGTTAAAAATAAAATTTGGGTTAAGTAAATGAACATAACGATAATTTAAGTGTTCAGTGAATTCGGATGTTAACGAGTTGTATAAATGTTTATACAAGGTCAAAACGAGAAATCAAAGCGGAAATGGAAATGGATTGCAAAATAAAAAGCTAAGGTGAGATTTTCTCACTCAAAATTGAAAAGTGGAATTTTCAGTTATTGCTTGATTGTCTGTTTTGATTGTTGATATTAGATATAGTAGGATATATATCTATATATAGCAATATATACATATTGGCATATGTATATATTGGATTGATGATTTCCCGCCTCGTATAGCGGATGAGACCCTATTGCGCCGTTAGTAAGCGGATTTTTATAAAAACCCATATACCGCGATATTCCACCTCGAAGTGGAATGGTATTGTGCTAACGTCTTTGGATGCAGGGAAACAGGTTGGAGGGATCCAACTGGATTCCTCAACTGTATTTATTTATTTACAGATGTTGATATATATTCTGTTATCATATGATGATATATGATGTTTGATGTTGTGATGGACTAATTGATGCGTTGCATCATTGGATTCAAATTTTGAAATTTAAAAATAACGATGTTGATTTTAAAAGTGAAATTTTAAAAGTGATCTTTGAAAATATACGTTTATTTAAATTGTTGAATTGATTTACTTTAAATAGATAAACGTTAAAACTTTAAAGTTATAAAAGTTAAGATTTTGTGAATTTTAACAAAAAAGTAATTTCTTTTGAAATAAAGAGTTAAGAAATTTATAAAATGGTTTAAGTTGAGATTTTTGAATTATTTAACCAATGTATATAAAAGATGTATCAAATTGATATTTATCAATTAAAATTATTGGAATTTTAAAACGAGTTTTTTTATAAGTGTTAAATTGTAAAGATATGAAACTTATAGAATTATAACTTGGGAAGACAGAAAATTTATAGGATTATAAATTGTGAAGTTTGAAGTTTATAGATTTATAAAGTTTGAAGTTATAGGTTTATAAAGTATGAAGTTATAAAATGAATGAAATTGTAGAATAAAGGCTGATAAGAAATTTACTTGTAAATTGGATTTTTGCCTTTAAGTGGGATATTTATCGAAATTGTTAATAAAGAAGATTTATAAACCGAAGTTGTTATAAAACAGAAATGAAATTTATAAGCGTTGTTTTATAAATTCAAAATCAATTGAATTTGATGAATTAAATACTGAAATGTGATAAGTGAATTATATTCACGATTTTGGACAGTGAATATATTGTTAAGAAAAATGGATTTATTTTTGAAGAAGTGACATTGAAAATGAAGTTAAACATTTAAAAGATGTTTTAAAATATATTGACTATCGAAATCATAGATTTCAACATTTATTGTTGAAATAGACGTTTCGAGAAATAAGGAAATGATGGACTATAACACTGTTGTTATAGTAAATGATTTTCGAAAGAAAATGTTTTATGTAGTATTGGGATTTATATATCTATCTAAATCCGAATCCCTATACTAGTGATTTTGAGTCGTCGTAATGATGTTTTACGTAACATTCGTTTTGACTCAAATAAATGTTGTTAAAATAAATGATTTCCTTAAAGATTGAAAATGTATACTTAATATTGATTTAAGTATATCGAATATTTTCCAAGTGTTGAAAATAAATAGATTTGTGAAATACTTATTTTTAAATAAGTATGGAAATGTTTTTCCAATATGAAATGAACTGTTTTGAGATTTTATCTTCAAAGATAAATTGAAATGTGAATATTTGAAATTTGTTTTCAAATGATTAAGTGTGGAAATTTTATATCTAGTAAAAGATATTTTGGAAAAGAAATAATTTGGAAAATTATTTGGGATCTGATGATGTTGCGCATCTTTATTGATAGTTAAATAACCGACTATCAATAATTACCTTTAGATAGGTATTTGTTGTGAATTGGATGAATTTGAATGCCACACTTATTTTTTGAATAATCGCTCACTATTCGGGTTAGCCGGGAAAGGACCATGGGGTCGTATAACCCATTCCGAATATGTGATACGTCGTTATGAATTGCATTCGAAGACCGGTGTTGAAGACCGGATATTTTTGAAAACGGAAGGATTACCGTCGAGTTACTCTACATCGGCTGATCTCCGATTTAGAGGTTTTATCACCCTTAGTGACGGGAAGTCCGGACGTGATTAGAAAATTATCCGGAAATGCAAGGGCTTCGTGAGAAGTGCCTTCGGTTCTGTTCGATCCCGGAACAGACTTGTATGGATTGTGTGTCTGACGTTACAATTTGAGATATAAAGCTGATTTCTTTCAAATACATTTCTGTTGGTGGCGGAGAATTTATTCTCTTAGCTTAACACCCTTCTCTGAGACGTACGAGCTCAGAGGTTATGTAGTTGAAATTCATCAGCGATATATCCCAATTTGGTAACGTGGCATACTGAGTGTTGCTGTGAAATGATCAGTGTTTGATCATTTGTGATATGATCATTTGTTTGATCTTATATCTTTGTGATCATAGGTTGATCATTTTGTTTGACCCGAAGCAGGGCTTTGTAGAAAGCGTAGCTTTGTGGACGAGACTTCGTCGAGCCTCACACCCCGGAAATGGTCGAAACAGGAAGGATGCGGCAAGGTTCTAGGGAGTAGCGCCCCTTAGTGTATGTCATTCCTTCTGGATAGAGGTGGTATCATGGTATGGAGCCCAGATACTTAACCTATGTGGTTGCTGCATTATTATCTATGTGGTTTGTTGGAAATCGGGGATCCTCGGGAAGATCGGTTACGATCGGGGGATGACATACGCGTGTCAGTAGTTACCTATTTTTGCAGAGGTAACCCGGCCTTGTGTTGGCAGAGATCCGGTTAGGTTCTCGGGTCGTCTATTCCAGGGACGTACCCATCGTGGAAAAGGAAGTTCCTTAGCCTGGCCATTTGTTGGAAATCCAAAGAAACAATACGATCTTGTACGGTTTTAGTTGTAGAACCTATCATTCACTTATGGTGGTCACCACTGTTTGGATGGTAGCTATAGTAGGCATAAGTGCGGAATGCCTATGCTGGCTAAGATTAATATTATACTTTCGAAATGTTTTCTACACTATGCACTAATAATAATATCAAAAATGATTTGATTTTTGCATAGTAAGCATCTTTGACTATCATAAGAAGAAATCTCCTCCAATTCTGCGTTTGCATTGTGTGTGTGGTGGGAGGTCTTATGGTAGTTTCATTTTCCAAAAGCATTTCGAATTGACTTTAAAATTATCCTGTTGTTTATTTTAAAGAATAACTGTTTTACGATCTCACACCAGTCACCATGACTGACTCGGAGTTTATTGTTCCCTTCTAAACTCTGGGTGCCCACAAATTTTCCACACGGGCAGCCTAGAGTTATGTTATCAGGATATTCTGGATATTCTGGAGCTTTGGAGATAAGCTGGAGGACGAGACGTAGTATTTGTATCTTATAGTATTTATTCCGCCGTGTATTCTGTATGAGGACAAGTTATATAACTGTCCATTGTTGTATTGAGTTGTATATTGACTCTGTTGATGTATGTATAAAACTGATATAGTTCTTTGTTTTAAAAGACTAGTGTTATCTATTATATATTGTTCCGCTGCGATATGTGAGATTCTGATTTTGTTTTCTGTTCTGAAAGTTGTTCTGTTATTCTTCTACTCTCTTCTTCTTCTACCTTTTTCTTCTTCTTAAACCATCACTATTGGAGTTTCCGGCACTCGATTTCTCGGCAGTCGATAAAGTGAGTATCGATGTCGAATTTTCGAAAGTCGAAAATTTCGGTATGTGACATGCCGCGTGCAATCTTCCCCTTCCAGATCTCTCATCCCCACCGAGCCTTCCACCTCATCATTTCCTACCTGACCCGCGCCCTCCCCTCAGCCACTTACCATCGCCTTCCTCCGACAACCAACAGCCACCTTCACCATAGCACGACACGCAACCCCATAGAAACCCACGACATCCCATGCTTCAACATCACCACCCTTCGCGTCACCCTCAAACCTGAGAACCATCGCGTGACAACCTTACTCGTCCGCCTTGCCTTCATGGCCACCGAGCTTCAAACATCTCTCCTTCTTTCTTATATAGGTATATATATTATATTTTTATTATAAAGGAAAGTATACTTTAATGGGTACGAATATATGTAAAGTTTATAAAAGTTTATAAGTTTATTTCCAAATTGAGAAGTTGCTTGCATTTTTCCTGTAGCTTCTATATATATTTAGTTTATACGTATATTATATATGTATAGCAGTAAAAAGAAAATATGTTCTGTTTATGATAACTTTATCTACATATGTCAGTATATGGATATACAATGTATAGGCTCTGTTGATTATATGAAGTATATAATAACTATAAGATCGGTTATGGGTAAAGGTTTTATAAATTATATATAGTTTTGCAATATGTTTTAGTTAAGTTTACTGTACATACATGTCGATTTCCCTAGCAAAATGTAGTTATACATTTTCGTATATATGTTAGTTATATAAGTATGTCTACATCACATATATACTATTTCAGAATATTGTTTACGGTTAGTTCGTATGTGAGGGTATTTTGAAATTTGTTTGCAAAATGTATTTTGTTTCAAGGAAGAATATAGGTTATATATTATCTGATAGCTTGATTTTACTTTTGAACACTATACATGCATGTTTTCAAGACAATTTCATACAGCTGTTTTTAAAAAAAAAACTAGTATATAATATAGTTAGACATTAGAGTTTTGGGGGCTGTGCTTCTATTCTTGCATATATATTAACTTTCGTTTATAATAGTTTGACCTGTTCTATATATGAGTAGTACATTTGTCTAAAGATGGGCATATATGTTTATATAATGGATATTAGATATGTTGTATTGTATATGTATATGTGGTTTTATATCATGATAACCAGTTGAATATAAATATATATTATATTATAATAACTGTAACATATTTTTGGGAATAAAGATTTTGGGTATAATATACTTAATATGTGTTTAAATTAATATGGATTTTGAAATGTAATACAATGGTTCAATTGGTTTTAAATTTCATATAGGTATATATATAGATTTTGATTTCAATATATATATGTGTTTAAAATTTAAGATCGATATAAAATGTATATGTATTTTCAAAATTGAATATTTAGTTTAAGGAAAATTATAATATGATATATATTTCGTTCAGTCTATATCGAGCAGATTCTGATTTATTTCATCATTTCATTTTTTATCAGTTTGTCCGTCAAAATTCGTGTGCAAAAATAGCTTTGCCTTAGAAGTCGTGCTTGCATTTCGTAACTCAATTTCAGTGTCTATCCTCTCTAGCCTCGAAAGGTGAGCAATCACTCACGATTAACGTTCTTTTATTTATTAGATTTTATTTCGATTGAAACGACAATTGAAATATGCTGCTGTTAGTTAATTACACTGTTATATATGCTATTATCTGTATCAGTTCACCTTTGACATATGACACCATTATCTGTTAATTATTTATGCGATGATAATACCGTTTAACTGATAATTGATTGATTGTTGATGTTTATATTTGTAACGACCCGTATTTTCACGGATCGAAAAGTTCGTCAAATCTGGAGTTTTAGCATTTTGAGCCATTTCAGCATTTAGGCAAATTTTAACTAAGTCCTAAGTCGTTCACGACTTAGCATAAGTCGTGAGTCGTATACGACTTAGGAGATAGGTGTGACCCAGGGTTTGGCGACTTAAGGAAATAAGTCGTAGCTGGGCTAGGTTAGTAGGTTGTAAGTCGTTGCCGAGTTAAGGGATAGACAACCTAAGGAAGTGACCGACTTATGTTGTTGTAGACGACCTAAGATAGGAGACTTAAGGAAATGTTGTGAGCGACCTAGTAGGGTTAACGACTTAGGGGATAAGCAGTTTGCGACCTATAAGAGTTAGCGACCTATGGGATTGACCGACCTAAGTGTTAGCGTAGTTAGGTCGTTAGATCTGTGTTGAGTTAGGTCGTAGGCGACCTAAGATGGTTAGGTCGCGTGTGTGTTAGGTCGCGAGTTTGCTAAGTCGTAGGTCGCGTGGGTGCTAAGTTGTTAGGTCGCAGGGTTTTGTAAGTCTTAGGTCGTAGCTTAGTAAGTTGTTAGGTCGCGGGTTGGCTTAAGTGTTAGGTCGCGTGGGAGTCTAAGGTATTAAGTCGTAACCTCGTTATGTCGTAGGTCGGCAAGGCAGTTAAGTGTTAGGTCGGCAACGACCTAAGTTAGGTTGTGGACTTCTATGGTTGTTAAGTCGCGATGTGTTAGGTCGCTGAGGAGTTGAGTCGTAGCCTGTGTGTTAAGGCGCGCGTTGCGTTAGGTCGTAGGTCGCTGGGTGTTTGGATGCGCAGAAGGGTTAGGTCGGAGAGGCTTAGGTCGTAAGTCGGAAGCGACTTAGGGAGATAGCTAGATTTCGACTTAAGGAATTTCAGCTATAAATAGGAGGGGTTGTTCTCACTTTTTGGGATCCGGATTTTTGAAGCGACGAAGTGCTGCCATTTTGAGAGCTCGACTTCTACACTTCTTCACTTCTTTTCTCCACTCTAATCTAGTGCTTCCTTCCATCCAAATCAAAGATCAAGATTGAAGATTCAAGAGCTTAAGTTGAAGATCTTCATCTTTTCAAGAGAGATTTCATCGTTTGAAGCGGATTCGTGATAGATCAAGCTTGATCCTTCGCTGTCCAGATCTGAAGCGTGTTGATTTGAGGTTGTTTAGGTGATTTGGTGAGTGGTGATTATCTCTCACACGGATCCAAAGGAGTATATCGGATTGTTGGCTCGATTTGGTGTTAAAATAGAGATTTCCATGCATTTTCTTCATCCTATGTGTAGATCCATATAGATCCATTGTTCATGATGATGTTACATCCATTTTATCATATGTTAACCTATGCAAGTTCATTCATCAAGTTTGTAGAGATATAATCCATGTTTTCATGCTTATTGGACTTTCAACTCTTTAATTACGAAAATGCCATTATTGTTATAATTGTCTACTTAGATCATTTTTGAATGCTTGATTGCTTGGATTGATGTTTGATTTGATTGATTGTTATGAACTGGATGATTGATGATTAGATTTAGATCAAAGGTGATTCAAAAGCTAAGGGAAAGGCTCTTGAATTGGAAAAGCTGCTCGTGGCATATGTAGCGGGATGATGAAGCTCTTATGCATAGATTTGATGATGTGATGTTGAGATGAGGCTTTGCGAGGATGTAATGAAGCGAGGCAATCATATGATGAAGACTTGGTCTAATCCAGACGGGATCATTCCAAGCATGTTGATAACTCGGTGATATGATTCGAGTTGAGGATAATGAATGGATATGAGAATAGTCGTCAAGGAGGATGACTAGGAGGCTTGGATAGCATCGTTGTTGAAGGTTCTAGCATGCTCTAAGCAAGAGTACGTTTGGGCAGATTCGATAGTCCCAACGGCCAACTGTTGATGGTCGAGTACTCTGGGCAGATTCGATAGTCCTAGGCACGGGCTGCGACGACGTGCGGGAGTTATGTCTAGAACCGGGGTTTCCATTAGCCCTTGACGGACGGCTGAAAGAATGTGCCGGTCATTCAATTAACGGTGATATCGAAGCAATGATAACAGTGATAGCCAGAGTCATGGATGTTTGGTTGCATCGTCATTCGGACTCAAGAGCGGTATTTTCTGGGTGCTTATCTGATTTAGGCCTTGGTACTTGGAAAATATCGCCCTTGACTAGAGTGATAGTAGTTTTACTTTAAATTGTATGCTCTGCTATGTTTGCTTCTGCCTAGTGTGTGTCTGGGGGCTATCACTGTAGAATGAGGTTGGAGTGGGAGGGTTGTATTCCTATTCCTTTTTCCTTTATGCTCTGTTGGTATGTTGTTAGTTAATTTACTGCTCACTAAGACTGTTGTCTGACTCAAGGCTTTATGTTTTAATTCTTATTGCCTTGGGCTGTTCGTCCATTTTGGGACGGGCAGACTAGGTAGCAGGTGACAGGTGCTGTTCTCTTCTCACGATGCTGATATCGAAGACGAGCTGGAGGGTTGCATATTATCTTCTTAGTATATGTACTGGATATTCCGCTGTTTTGTATTCTCTAAGAGATATGTAGTGAGGCTAGATGTATTGACTATGTGGATGCTTGTATTCAACTATTATGGAGTTTTATATGATGTCATTTTGTTCTGTAAAGCTTCACAATACATATGTTCTATTGTATTTTGTCCATGCGCTGTGAGTAATACGATAGATTCTGTTGTTTTAAATCTTACCTTGACAATCATCCATGGTCGCCTGGCACACTTTACAGCGCTCTATCTTTAGATTCGGTGCAGGGGTCATGGGCGGTCGTCACATTTGGTATCAGAGCCTTGGTTAATCGATTTTACCCAACGCTCGCCGTCGTAACTACGTATGAGAGACGTAATTGTATTTTGATGGATGAATACTATAGATAATATAGTAGTTTAGTAGAGTTGGGTCCTTTATGCAGTTGTTTCTCTAGATGTTCTAATCATTCCTTTTTATAGATATTGAGAATGAGTCGAAGAGGGAGACCAGCTGCTAGGGAAGGCCGTGCTACTGAAGAGACTGCTGATTATGCAGCCATGTTCGAAGCTATGATGACTTCGATCATGAGAAGGATACCAGTTCCGGGGGCAGCAGTTGATGTTGGAGTTCAAGTCCAAACTCCGAAACCAGTGGATTTTGCTAAGCTGTGCAAGGATTATACTGCTCTTGGAGGGAAGGTTTTCTTGGGAACAGAATCTACCATTGAGGTCCAGAGGTGGATAGATGCTTGTAGAAGGATCTTTGGTGATTTGGGAATTGATGATGCAACTAAGAGGAAGTTGGCATCAAGGCAGCTTCAAGGGAGAGCTTCTGATTGGTGGAACTCTATTACCATCACTACTCCGGAAGAAGAGATTACTTGGGAGCAATTCCAAGTCAGATTTGAAGCTAAGTTCATTTCTACAGCTCAGAAGTCTGTTCTGTTCAAGAAGTTTGTAGAGCTCAAGCAGGGTGGAAGATCTGTTCTTGAGTATGTTTCTGAGTTTGAAGCTTTGTCCAAGTATGCCCGGTCATATATTGAATCTGCTTATCAGAAGAATGAGAAGTTTGTGACCGGCTTGGATAATTATCTTGGGAGACAGTTGGTGGATCATTTGGACGACTCATTTGAGAAGCTTGTGGAGAAAGCTCTCAGGCATGAGAGTCTATTTCCTAAGGAAGGACCTGTTGTTGCTGTTACCAAGGGAGAATCTAAACCACAGCAGGGTGGAAACCAGAAGAGGAAGCAGCAGCAGCAGAAGGGTAAGGATGGCCAGAAGAAGCCGAAAGGCGAGGTGACTTGCTACAATTGTCAGCAGAAGGGCCATTTCTCTAAGGATTGTAAGAATCCGAAGGTGCCAATGAAGTGTCACAACTGTGACAAGCCAGGGCACATCAGGAAGAATTGTCCAGAACCGAGGAAGGACAGGCAGATTGTGCAAGCCTATGCTTTAGGAGCTGTTCCGTCGTCTTCGAAAGCTCCTACTGCTGAAGAGAAGGGAAAGAGTGTGGTTGTTCAAGGTACTCTTTTCCTAGGTGGTGTTCCAGTTAGAGTTCTGTTTGATACTGGAGCGTCGCATTCGTTTGTTTGTAGTGAACTCGTAGACCGGTTAGGTTTGGAACCAGATATTGTTGATAGGCCATTGGTTGTGACTAATCCAGTTGGGGGTTCGTCTTGTTTGTGTATGTTATGCCGTGGTCTAGTTGTATCGAGTCATGGTTGCTCTTTCGTTTGTGATTGTTTTGTTCTGAACTTTGCGGGGTTCGGAATTATTTTGGGTATGGACTGGCTTAGGAAGTATGCGGCTAAGGTTGATTGTGAGAGGCTGGAGGTGACAGTCGAGAATGTGGAAGGGCGAAAGATTGTGATACGATGTAAGCATGAGGAAGGCGTCTTCATGAGCTTCATGTATTCGCTAGTTGTTCCACGGGATGGACTGTCTTTAGTGCCAATCGCAAATGGATTCGAGGATGTATTTGACGAAGTCAAAGGGTTGCCGCCGCGTAGAGAGATCGAGTTTCGTATAGATCTAGTTGAAGGAGCCAGACCTGTTGTGATGCCTCTAAGGCGGATGGCGCCTAGGGAACAACAAGAGTTGAGGGTGCAAGTTGATGACCTTTTACAGAAAGGATTCATTCGGCGTAGTCTGTCCGAGTGGGGTGCACCAGTTGTGTTTGCAACCAAGGCAGATGGGTCGTTGAGATTGTGTGTGGATTATCGTGAGCTGAATAAGGTGACTAAGAAGAACAAGTATCCATTGCCGAGAATAGATGACTTGTTTGATCAGCTTCACGAAGCAAAGGTGTTTTCTCAGATGGATTTGGCAACGGGATTTCACCAGTTGAGAGTAGCTAAGGATAGTGTGCCGAAGACTGCTTTTAGGACACCATCCGGTTTCTTTGAGTGGCTGGTAATGCCGTTTGGATTGACTAACGCGCCAACATATTTTGTGGATCTTATGAATAGAGTGTTCAGAGATCAGTTGAACAAGTTCGTACTTGTGTTCGTGGATGACATTCTGATTTATTCCAGAACGGAAGAAGAACACAAGACGCACTTGCATATTGTTTTGGAAATCTTGCGGAAACATCAGCTGAAGGCTAAGTTTTCGAAGTGTCACTTCTGGAAGAGTGAAGTGAGGTTCTTAGGCCATGTGATTTCTGGAAATGGAATAGCGGTTGATCCCGCTAAGGTGGCAGCAATCCAGGATTGGGTTAGACCTAAGAATGCATCAGATGTGAGAAGTTTTCTTGGATTAGCAGGATATTATCGACGGTTTATCAAAGACTTCTCCAAGATAGCTGCACCGTTAACAGGATTGACGAAGAAGAACCAAGTGTTCAGTTGGAATGCTAAGTGTGAGCAAGCCTTCGGAATCCTGAAAGAGAGACTGACGAGTGCTCCTGTTTTGACTATTCCAAGTGGGAATGATGAGATGGTGGTTTACACCGACGCATGTGGTACTGGACTTGGAGCATTGCTGATGCAGAAGAATAAAGTTGTTATGTATGCAAGTCGACAACTGAAGCCGCATGAAAGGAATTACCCAACTCATGATTTGGAGTTAGCGGCGATTGTATTTGCTCTGAAGATGTGGAGACATTATCTATTGGGAGTTCGATTCGAGTTGTTTACGGATCATAAGTCGCTGAAGTATCTTTTCTCCCAAAAGGATTTGAATCTTCGGCAGCAACGTTGGCTAGAGTTTTTAGCATCATATGATTTTGGTATAGCTTATACTCCGGGAAAAGGTAACGCAGTGGCAGATGCGTTAAGTCGAAGACATGCAGGATTGGGAGCCATGTTTTCAGAATGGAAGAGTCTCGAGTATTTAGCTGGATTTGACTTCAGGCCTAGATGCGAATTGGAACCTGAGATGTTGGCAAACTTATCGATAAGACCCACTCTTGTGGAAAGGATTGGCGAGGGCCAAAAGCGAGATGATAAGCTTGTCAAGATTATCCGTGAATTGGAATCTGGATTGGATCCAGAAAAGGATAAAGGATTCAAGGTCGATCGAGAGGGTTGGCTTCGGAAGCAAGGACGACTAGTTGTTCCCGATATAGATGAATTGAGGAGTGAAGTCCTGAAGGAAAGTCATCACTCGAAACTGACAATTCATCCAGGTGGAAATAAGATGTATCGGGATATGAAGAGAACCTACTACTGGGAAGGTATGAAGAAGGATGTTGGAAATTTTATTTCCAAGTGTATGAACTGCCAGTTGGTTAAAGCCGAACAGAAGAAGCCAAGTGGATTGCTTCAGCCATTAGAAGTTCCTACATGGAAGTGGGAACAAGTGTCGATGGATTTTATCGATGGATTGCCTAGAACCAGAACGGGAAATGAAGGGATTTGGGTCATTGTAGATCGTCTGACTAAGAGTGCACGATTCATTCCTGTTCGATCGACTAGGACTGCATCAAAGTTGGCTAAGTTGTATGTTAAGTGGATAGTTCGATTCCATGGTATTCCGAAGAGTATAGTGAGCGATCGAGACCCATTGTTCACTAGTGGATTTTGGAAGAGCTTCCAGGAAGTCTTGGGAACCGAGTTGTGTTTGAGTACAGCTTATCATCCCCAAACAGATGGTCAGACCGAGAGAGTCAACCGAGTTTTGGAAGATCTTCTCAGAGCATGTGTTTTGGACTTCGGAGGATCATGGGAAGATCACCTTCATTTGGTGGAGTTTGCGTACAACAACAGTTACCAGTCAAGCATTGGTATGGCACCGTATGAGGCATTGTATGGAAGACCGTGTAACTCTCCGACATGTTGGTTGGAAACTGGAGAAAAGTTGATACTTGGGCCAGAGATGATTCGGCAGACTTCGGATTGTTTGGAAATCATTCGGCAACGAATGAAGGCAGCCCAAGACCGTCAGAAGAGTTATGCCGATAAACGTCGTAAGGATTTAGAATTCGACATTGGAGATATGGTTTTTGTGAAGATTTATCCACTAAAGAATGTTATTCGATTCGGGAAGAAAGGAAAATTGACTCCGAGATTTGTTGGACCATTCCCGATTATCGAGCGAATTGGAAAGCTCGCTTACAGATTGGAGTTACCAGAGAAGATGTCGAGTGTGCACAATGTTTTTCATGTATCATATCTACGGAAGTATGTGCACGACTCGAGTACGGTAGTTTATGCTGGTAGCTGTGAAGACTTAGAAGTTGATCTAGTCGATAGGAGACCTCGTAAGCCACTTCGTGTTGTGGAAACCGACACGAAACAGCTTAGGAGGAAGGTAGTTAAGTTGCTCAAGATATAATGGAGTGATGATGATAACAACTGTACGTGGGAGGTGGAGGAGAGGATGAAAGCAGCTCATCCTGAACTCTTCAAGGTATGGCCCTAAGGTGTCGTGTCATCTCGCGGTATTGTAACTTGTTCTAATTTTAGAATTCTGTACGCTAAGCTAGAATTGGATGCATGGTTTGCTGATTGTTATGGATGGTAGGCGTACAGAATAGTTCTGATTGCTATGATTGTTTGGGATTTCGGGGGCGAAATTTCTAAGGGGGAGAGAATGTAACGACCCGTATTTTCACGGATCGAAAAGTTCGTCAAATCTGGAGTTTTAGCATTTTGAGCCATTTCAGCTTTTAGGCAAATTTTGCCTAAGTCCTAAGTCGTTCACGACTTAGCATAAGTCGTGAGTCGTATACGACTTAGGAGATAGGTGTGACCCAGGGTTTGGCGACTTAAGGAAATAAGTCGTAGCTGGGCTAGGTTAGTAGGTTGTAAGTCGTTGCCGAGTTAAGGGATAGACAACCTAAGGAAGTGACCGACTTATGTTGTTGTAGACGACCTAAGATAGGAGACTTAAGGAAATGTTGTGAGCGACCTAGTAGAGTTAACGACTTAGGGGATAAGCAGTTTGCGACCTATAAGAGTTAGCGACCTATGGGATTGACCGACCTAAGTGTTAGCGTAGTTAGGTCGTTAGATCTGTGTTGAGTTAGGTCGTAGGCGACCTAAGATGGTTAGGTCGCGTGTGTGTTAGGTCGCGAGTTTGCTAAGTCGTAGGTCGCGTGGGTGCTAAGTTGTTAGGTCGCAGGGTTTTGTAAGTCTTAGGTCGTAGCTTAGTAAGTTGTTAGGTCGCGGGTTGGCTTAAGTGTTAGGTCGCGTGGGAGTCTAAGGTATTAAGTCGTAACCTCGTTATGTCGTAGGTCGGCAAGGCAGTTAAGTGTTAGGTCGGCAACGACCTAAGTTAGGTCATGGACTTCTATGGTTGTTAAGTCGCGATGTGTTAGGTCGCTGAGGAGTTGAGTCGTAGCCTGTGTGTTAAGGCGCGCGTTGCGTTAGGTCGTAGGTCGCTGGGTGTTTGGATGCGCAGAAGGGTTAGGTCGGAGAGGCTTAGGTCGTAAGTCGGAAGCGACTTAGGGAGATAGCTAGATTTCGACTTAAGGAATTTCAGCTATAAATAGGAGGGGTTGTTCTCACTTTTTGGGATCCGGATTTTTGAAGCGACGAAGTGCTGCCATTTTGAGAGCTCGACTTCTACACTTCTTCACTTCTTTTCTCCACTCTAATCTAGTGCTTCCTTCCATCCAAATCAAAGATCAAGATTGAAGATTCAAGAGCTTAAGTTGAAGATCTTCATCTTTTCAAGAGAGACCATCGTTTGAAGCGGATTCGTGATAGATCAAGCTTGATCCTTCGCTGTCCAGATCTGAAGCGTGTTGATTTGAGGTTGTTTAGGTGATTTGGTGAGTGGTGATTATCTCTCACACGGATCCAAAGGAGTATATCGGATTGTTGGCTCGATTTGGTGTTAAAATAGAGATTTCCATGCATTTTCTTCATCCTATGTGTAGATCCATATAGATCCATTGTTCATGATGATGTTACATCCATTTTATCATATGTTAACCTATGCAAGTTCATTCATCAAGTTTGTAGAGATATAATCCATGTTTTCATGCTTATTGGACTTTCAACTCTTTAATTACGAAAATGCCATTATTGTTATAATTGTCTACTTAGATCATTTTTGAATGCTTGATTGCTTGGATTGATGTTTGATTTGATTGATTGTTATGAACTGGATGATTGATGATTAGATTTAGATCAAAGTTGATTCAAAAGCTAAGGGAAAGGCTCTTGAATTGGAAAAGCTGCTCGTGGCATATGTAGCGGGATGATGAAGCTCTTATGCATAGATTTGATGATGTGATGTTGAGATGAGGCTTTGCGAGGATGTAATGAAGCGAGGCAATCATATGATGAAGACTTGGTCTAATCCAGACGGGATCATTCCAAGCATGTTGATAACTCGGTGATATGATTCGAGTTGAGGATAATGAATGGATATGAGAATAGTCGTCAAGGAGGATGACTAGGAGGCTTGGATAGCATCGTTGTTGAAGGTTCTAGCATGCTCTAAGCAAGAGTACGTTTGGGCAGATTCGATAGTCCCAACGGCCAACTGTTGATGGTCGAGTACTCTGGGCAGATTCGATAGTCCTAGGCACGGGCTGCGACGACGTGCGGGAGTTATGTCTAGAACCGGGGTTTCCATTAGCCCTTGACGGACGGCTGAAAGAATGTGCCGGTCATTCAATTAACGGTGATATCCAAGCAATGATAACAGTGATAGCTAGAGTCATGGATGTTTGGTTGCATCGTCATTCGGACTCAAGAGCGGTATTTTCTGGGTGCTTATCTGATTTAGGCCTTGGTACTTGGAAAATATCGCCCTTGACTAGAGTGATAGTAGTTTTACTTTAAATCGTATGCTCTGCTATGTTTGCTTCTGCCTAGTGTGTGTCTGGGGGCTATCACTGTAGAATGAGGTTGGAGTGGGAGGGTTGTATTCCTATTCCTTTTTCCTTTATGCTCTGTTGGTATGTTGTTAGTTAATTTACTGCTCACTAAGACTGTTGTCTGACTCAAGGCTTTATGTTTTAATTCTTATTGCCTTGGGCTGTTCGTCCATTTTGGGACGGGCAGACTAGGTAGCAGGTGACAGGTGCTGTTCTCTTCTCACGATGCTGATATCGAAGACGAGCTGGAGGGTTGCATATTATCTTCTTAGTATATGTACTGGATATTCCGCTGTTTTGTATTCTCTGAGAAATATGTAGTGAGGCTAGATGTATTGACTATGTGGATGCTTGTATTCAACTATTATGGAGTTTTATATGATGTCATTTTGTTCTGTAAAGCTTCACAATACATATGTTCTATTGTATTTTGTCCATGCGCTGTGAGTAATACGATAGATTCTGTTGTTTTAAATCTTACCTTGACAATCATCCATGGTCGCCTGGCACACTTTACAGCGCTCTATCTTTAGATTCGGTGCAGGGGTCATGGGCGGTCGTCACAATATTGGACGTTAAATTGTTAAGGTTAAAATGATAAATAGTATGCAATTGAACTTGATATAGGATAGTTAAATGTTAAATTTGATTAAATGACATTTGTATAATATGACCCCTTTAACTGTTAAATTTATTGACACGTAGGATTTGTTTAATTACACCTTGAACCACTGAATGTATGTTGTTAAATTGATGATGTATGAAATTGTAAATAGATGACAAGTGAAGAACTGTAATGTAATAATCTTTAATCTACATGAAATGATAGTGTAGATTCTAGAGATAATTATATTAATTCGTACAAATAACAATGCGAATTAATACGGTTATTTCGGGATTATTTGAATTGATTGTTGGATTGATATTGATTGATTGTTATTGCTTGTGTATTTACTTTGACACCATCCCAGTTATCACACTGCAAGTTCCCTTTGCTATGTTTTGATTTTGAATTGAATTGGAATCGGGTTGAAATGATAAATACCCAAATTAAACTTTGACCTAGGATAGAGAATTAAATAAAAAACCCGATTGGTCAATAATTTAATTTAAAATAAAATAAAGATTTTATTTGAATAAATAACATGGATTTGAAACGAAGTTGGAAATTGAATTTTTAAAGAAAGGAAAATGTTAATATTTAATAATCTGAAACAAAATATTAACAACGTAATTGATGAAAGAACGATGTTTAATTTGAGAAATGATTGAATTAAGTTTGAAATAATCTAATAATTAAGTTTGAAATTATAATTAAGTTTGAAATTATTAAACTCTGAAATTATTTAATAATTAAGTTTTGAATTATTTAATTGAATTATTTAATGATTAAATTAAATTGAATTTTTGAATAAGTGAATTTTACTTCGTAAATAATTGAAATTGAGTTTCTTTATTAATTAAGTTTTGGAAAATTATTTAAGTAAGTAAATAAGTGAAATTGAATTTCTTTAACAAGAAATAAAATGTGATTTATTGAAATTAATGTAAGACTTGAAATTTAAAGAATTTGATTTATTGAATTTAATTTAATAAAATTTGTAAGTTTTGATATAAGGAAGTTGAATTTAAATAATGGATTTAATGAATTGGAAATTTAATAGAAATTGTTTTGAATGGCAAATTTACTTAATGAATATTTGAATGAAATCGATAAATGAATTTAAATTGATTTAAATGTTAAATTAAATTAATTTAAATGATTTCGGAATAAAACTTATATACGAACTTGAATCAATATTTGGATTGTTTTAAATAGAAATTGAAATTGAATTATAAGATTTTGAAATGGTAATTTGGAAGTTTTGAAACGTAAATTGTGGAAATTGATTTAGTAAGAGAAATGAAATGTTGGTTTACAAATCCAATTGAAATTGTAATTGATTTGGTTTTGAAAAATAATAAACGACCAATCGGTGTAATAACTACGAAAGTTATTAAAGAGACCGGAATCGGTTATGGACATACTCTCTGTCTAAACCGAAAACCACTTTAATAACTACACGCGGAGTGGTGATCCAGAATGAAGTAGTTGGAATGATGTACGTGATGACTGAAGAAAGAGAACGATAATGGACAGCCTTGACACTTGTGTCAAATTGGAAATGACTAAAACAGGAGCCGTGCCGGGCCAATGGAGGTCAGCTACCTCAAGCGAACACACTTCTTCGAACTACTCATTACTTGTTGTCGATTGGTGCACACTTGATTTTGGGAGTGTTGTTTCGCGGTGTTGCGATCGCTGCGGCGATGCGTTCTCACCAGTCCGGATCAGGCAAACGGTAGTTTCACTACCTTGGGTATTGCCTCATGTGCCTTGTCATACTTGTATTCCTTTATACGCGACCACTACGATTTTGGTTTGTACCTTTAGTATATGGATTGCCCTTTGGTGACTTCCGGTTTTGGGAAAACTACGGTCTTGTATATGCTCTTGGGAATAAAAATGTGTTAAGGGGAATAATGGTAACGCCTTAACACTATTTTGATATCTTATATTATTGATAGACATTATCTACTTATCGTACACTACTACATAGTAGATAGTTTAACGGATCCTTAAAGGATGGTTATTCCAACATCCTTTAAGTCACTTGTATTTCAATTGCTATTTCACTTGAGTTGGATTTATTGATATAAGAATGTTAATCCTGACTCGAGTGTTTTGTGTTTTGCTTTACGCTCGGGTAAGACTGAGTGTACCAGTATTCGAGACTCACCTTTGAAGTTGGAGCTTGCTTGAAGATCCAGCCATCTATTCTGCTTTCAATATTCGATGATTCCAGTGATGTATTCTGCTTTGTATTTGATGTATCGCATTACTCTTCCGTTGTATCTGGTTTAACTCTGATGTAACTTATACATTTATATAGTAGCTTCATGAACTACTATCTCTTTTATTTCCGCTGCATTTATTACTCTGTGTCTGTGATCTGTGATTACTTATTTACTGTATATGTTCAGTTTTGCCAAATTTAAATTAACAACGCGGTATTTTGAGCAATTCAATTCCGGCAAGAGTGTCTACCTATACACTTATAATGGATGCGAATGGTCCAAAATACCGGGTCGTTTCAGTTGGTATCAGAGCTTTGGTAGCTCTAGGCAAAACTTAACATATAGGGTAAATGTATTTACAGAATCACTCTCATTCGAGTTTCAATCTCTTCCTTTCGACTCGATTTCTTTGAATTTTGGAACATTCCCTACGGTTCCAAATTTCATTCGTGTCCCTCACTATTCGTCTCCTTTCAATTCTGGAGCATCACATAACTCCACTTCGAATGACCCTTATAGTGAATCGACGGTCTCGCCAAACTTCGAATGATTTGTAAAGGGGTGAAACTCCTTTACAATAGGCATTGATTTACCGGAGACTTCTGAATCCTCGGTTTACGATGCTATCTATCTCTTGCTATGCCTGAATTCTATTCTTTGAGATCAAATGTCGATTTGCCTCGGAATTCTTCATTGATCTAATTTTTGAAGTCACGGTTGACCTGGTTAAGGTTGCCCGTAAATTAAATAAGCTTACCCATCTCCCGATTCTGTTATTGAATCATCTTATCTTTTTCTTTCGAATTTGTCTTCAAATCAGAATTCTCTTTGATTTGAGTCCATCAAATTTGAATCTCTATCCTTTCTTTGAATCCATTCTTGTATCGTCGAGCGAGGAAGTGTATTTGTAAATTTATATTAAAAATGTTTTAAAACATATAGTGTTGTTTGAGTTGTTGATGTTGATTTGGGTTTTCGATCGATTTGTCTGATCAACACTATCGATAGGATTTCCAAAACACTTGAGCAGAGCAAACTGACACAATATCATTTTCAAATTTGGTAAATAAAATAAAAGTTTTGTATGATGATATTATATATAATTATAGGTTTTCCGAAATTAAATTGTTAATGAATTTGTTGTCAAAAATGTTAATATTTCATTTTCATTTATTGTTTTGTAAACCATAGACTATTCCAATCTGATAAATAAATGAAATTATAGAACATGGTTTAAAATTTTTAATTGGGAGTTGAAATGAATTTAAATTAGAATTTGAGAATTTACTTTCCATTGATTTCAAACTTTGGGTTTTAATTAAAAAATGCATATTTTATATAGTAATTTCGAATAGAAATCATTTTCAAAAAAAAAAATTTTAAACCCTGTTATAAACTTGTCACATCATCTGATATTGTTATATTTTGTTATACTGTTTATTTATTTCTGTTTCTCACACTGCAAGTTCCCTGTAGAATAGAATCACTATGGGTTAAAATGATACATACCCGAACGGACTTTAGAATAGGGAAAAATCGTTATGGGTTGAAATGATAGGCCTGAGCAATTTTTATTTATTTTTATTAACTTGGGATTCCGGGTTTGAAATGATAGAACCCGGATTTTTCCTTGTAAATTACGGATTGAAATGATATATTATCCGTATCACTTGACTTAAGTTAGAAAATATTATACAGACCCGTGTTATTTTATATACTTTTTTGGAAAAAATTTAAGTGTTTTAAAATGTAAAAATATGATAATTTGATTTAAATTGAATTTAAAATGATTTAATAAAGTGATAATGATTTTTCTATGTATTAAAAATGTTAAATAAATGAATGGAAAAATTGTGATTTTTAAACATAACTTAATTTGGAAATTTGTGATTTGATTTTTAATGGAAGTTTAAGTAAAGAAAATAAAATGGAAATTAAGTTTTATTTGTGAATTGGTAAATTAAATTAAAGTGCTAAGTAAATGAAAAGAATGGGAAAATTGTACACTTGAATTTAATAAGTGAAGTATTGAAAAATTTGATATTTATTTGTGAAATTTACTTTATAAAAATCATAAGTTAAAGGGTATTTAAAATGACCATTTTAAAGTGAAAAATATGATTTTTATACAATTAAAATGGTTTAAATTGAAGTTTAATTGTTTTTGAAATTTTAGTGTAAATCTGAATATTTTATTTGAGCACTTCAGAAATGCTATCGTTTCTGAATGTTAACTAAAATCTGAACTAAGGGCTACTTGAGCACTTTGTAAGTGCTGTGGTTGTAGAAAATAAACTATAACCTGAAACAACTAACAGAGCTACAGTAGCACTTGTTAAGTGCTGCAGTTGGCTGGAATGAGATTTTCAATTGTAATTGAACTATTACAGCAGTTTTGTAAATGCTGTCTTTGCTGAATTGAACTAAATCTTTTAAATTGGAACCTGAACTACTGCAACAGTTTTGTAAATGCTGTCTTTTCTAAATTGAACTAATTTCAACTAAAATTGAACTATTGCAGCAGTTTATAAATGTTGTCTTTGCTGAATTGAATTGTTTTCAAATATAACTTACCGCAGTATTTTCTAAGTGCTGCGAAAGCTGAAAATTTCATTGTTTTGGAATATTAGCTGAATAAATGAGCTCAGAAAAGGCTAAATTTTTGGGAATTGAATATTTGATTTGAAGGTATAATGACTTCACTTTTAATGGTATATGAATGATTTTAATTCGAAATTATAAACCATTTTGAAAGTTATAACCACAGGTACACTTCTTTGTGGGCCATTTGATTTCCTTGTGATTGTTTTGATGCACACATTAACCCTATTATTTGCATTGTTTACTTTAATATGAATATTTCTATGATAGTGTTTATTACTGTTTAATTAATGGTTTAATGGATCTTTAGAGGATGGGCGATCCCAAGCATCCTTTAAGTTATTGTGCATTGCTATTTCAGTTCACTTGAGTTGGTTTACATTGTATAAGTATGTATGTCCTGACTCGAGTGTTTGTGTTTTACTTTACGCTCGGGTCAGCCTGAGTAATACAACTTTGGATTCACCTTCTGGAGCTAGAGATTTGTTGGAGCTTATTTGTCTATCGTTTCATCGATTTCTATTCCTATTATTTCCTATTCAGTATTGTCTCTGTATTATTGACTTATGTATCCTGACTTCTATTGTATCTATTTTGACTATGAGATTTTGTATATGTTTGAGAGTTTGTATATAATAGCTTCATGAACTACTATGGTATTTTATTTCCGCTGCGAGTTATTCCGATATTCTGTGTTTGTGACTCTGTGTTTGATTTATTTGCTTTAAATTTTCTTGACAATCCACTGTTTTGAAGTATTCAAGTCCGACATGTGTGGATTTATTGTTGATTTGAATGGTCCAAAATAGTGGGATGTTACATTTGGTATCAGAGCATTGGTTTTAGGCAAACCTTAGCCTGCGGAGCAAAAAACTCATTAGAGATAGGTAGAAATACCCTAGAATGAGTGAAATCAATCTCAGAATCATTTCTTTGTGAGAGAACGTATTTTCAAAGTATAAATTGATTTTTCAAATGATTTTAAAGAATTTTCAAAGATTATTTTGATATAAATTTCCTTGCTTTGAAAGTAAATTTTTTCTAAACTTCATTTCTTTCATATCCACCTTATTAGTAAATCTCTTCAGTTAGGATTCGCTAGAATTTTGAACTTCTAGCTTGTTTGATCTAGAATTCATTGTTGATAGGAATCTAATTTGGATATGGCAAAATCATTAGTATGTTAGGTTGCTTTAAGTGAACTCTATTGTATCTTTTGCTTAGCTGAAGTTGTCAAACTATAGATATTTATGCTTCTGTTTTTCGTATGATATGAATTTGAGTCTTTTCCAAATTTTGAATGGGAATTCTTTCGTATTGATATAGGTTATATATCTCTAATCTTGGTTTGGATTCTTATCGATTAGGATTCCTTTGAACTTTGGAATGCTCCCACTTGTTCTGAAATCCATTCATGTCTCCTCTATTTGTATTCTTTTGATTTTGGGAGCATTGCATAACCCCATTCTGAATGACCTCTATAAAGATCAGTGATTCGGCCAATCTTTGAATGATTTGTAAAGGGGTGAAACTCCCTTACAATTGGCACTGATTCACCGGAGATTTCTGTATCCTCGGTTTACGATGCTATCTATCTTTTGCTATACATGGATTCTATCTCTGGCGATCGAATGTCGATTTGCCTTAGATTTTCACATTTATTATATTCCTGAAGTCACGGCTGACCCGGTTAAGGTCGCCCGCGATTTGAATCTCTGTTTTGGTAATTTAATTCTCTCATCTTCGTTCGAGCTTATCTTCAAATCAGAATTCTATTTGATTAGAGTTCCTCTAAATTTGAATCTCTGTTTTTTTAAAATCCATCCTTGAATCATCCCTTGGAAAGTTTGTGGTTGTTTGTCTTTTGAAAATTGTGTATTCATCAAAGTTATTATTTTGATAAGGATGACCATATTTTATATATAAAGTGAAATGTTTTCAATAAGGATTATATACCTTTTTAAAATGAATATTTGAAGTTTCGAAAGGATTTGAAATTTTGAAAATTATATATGAAATTGATTCATATAAAATGATTTATAACTGAAGGGTTTGAATTTGAAATTTTAGAGATTGAAATCCGGCATTTTTGAAATTGGTTTAAGATCTTGAAAATATATAATAATACGATTTGAAAGTATTTTCCCAATAAGAAATGTTTCAAATGATTTTAATGAGTTTCAAATGATTTCGAAGAAATTTCAAAAGAAGTTTTCGAGAAAATTGAAGTCCAAAACCCACTTATGTCACTGGAAAATAATTTCGGTGATGAATGCATGCATCATCGACATTGATTTTCGAGTTTCTGAGTGGGGGAGAGGCCACTTCGGTAGCTTTGCTATGCGATTGATTTGTGAAACCAATTTTGATTTCAAATTCCGAAGTATGATTTGATATTCGAAAGATATATGTATATATTTGAACAGTTTGAAATGAGTCGGTGTTCAGTCCTTGAGTTTCAGATTTGATTGATATAACCCTATCTTTTGGAATTGAAGTACTGATTTGTTGGTGATTTCCAACTCTTGGATTGAAAACATGATTTCTTCGACTATTTTGAAGGTTCGAGCACTTCCAAATCAAGGTTAACTTTTCAAAGCTAAGTAATTTGGAAAAGTATAAAGTATATAAGTTTTGTATGTATGTTTAAAGTATGTAGTAATATAATTTTAATAAGTTTGAAACTGTTTTGTTAAGTAAATGAATAAGACTATTTGAATTGTACTAATATGAAATTTAGTTTTTAAAAATATTTTGAATAAAATTTAGTTTAAATGTTTTAACTTAGTAACATCTTTATGAAATTATATATTTAACAAGTTGGAATAGATACATAAGTTGTACGTATGCTGTTTTATTCACATAATTAATTTGATCCAGCTTTGAGTACACAAGTTCGAGGTGAATTACACCATTTCGTGTTAGGATTTTTCATTTGATTCTTGATGGCGAATATTTGATATGGATTTTGGGCTTGATTCTAGAATTCTCTATCATAGTATATTGCTACGCAAGGAGACTGATGGCTTCTAGTCAAGAAACCATATCGAAGTCCGCATTAGGGAAGTCGAATGGACAATACTAGTTCGAAAGCGAACTTGTGTGATCGAGCGAGCGATCGAATGTGATTTTGCGAAATGATGACATTTGTACATCTTATGTTCTAATATCATTGATATACTCTGACGTTGAAATTGGAAGTTGTCGGGTTGGATATATTTGTAATTTAAATTGGAAATTTTCTTTTATGCAAACTACTATTAATTTAAAACCATTTTTCAAGACTATGTTACAAACTATTCTATTTACAAAACTATTTTATTTACAAACTATTTTATATACAGAACCAAAACTATTTTATATACAAAACTATTTTACAAAACTATTTTATATACAAAACTATTTTACAAACTATTTTTTTTACATACAAAACTATTCTAAATTCAAAACATTTTAGTAAACAAAGATGTTCAATCCCATATGGCTCTTCATGCGCCGTAATTTATTTTTGAAAATTTTGATCCTTATGTAAGATGGACTTTATGTAAGTATAAGATTATTTTGAAAACCATTGATTTTGGAAATGAATTGGTTGACTTAAATTATATTGATTTAGAAACTTGGATTATTTTCTAAACTTGTTATTTTGGAAAGTTTGGAACTGAAGATATTTGATTTGGAGGAATAATTTGGTGAAAGCGTATATGATTTTGAAAATTGTACTGATATTGAAACAAATGGAAATTTGAGAACCTTGTGTTACTAAATACTTGATTTGGGAGTTACCGAACTTATATAAAAATTGGTTTGTATAAGTATGAAATTGATTAGAAAACTATTGATTTTGGAAGGTATTCGATTTGAAAATGAAATCTTATATATAATGGACTTTATATAAGTATGATATTTAACATTGATTTGAAAGGTACTATATGATACATATTTTCGAAGTAAAGATATGGAAAGTGCCTTCTGCTTGATTTCCACTTTGTGGCCATATTGTGGATTCATTCTATCGATATTATTTCTCTGATTTGGTTTTCCGGATATGATACTCGAGTGTCCATCGAATTCCATGGCGATCTCCATGGTCTTATGAGCGCGACTGCATAGCGTAATTCGCTTGGCTGAGATGGCCTAGGGGTACGGATTGTTTCCTGGGGGATCCAGGCGTAACCATTGTGTATCCTGCGATCTATGTAGGTCATATTTAGTAGCGAAATCCGCAGGGCTGAGATAGCTTGCGGATACAGATTGTTTCCTGAGGGATCCAGGCGTAACCATTGTGTATCTGCGGTCTACTAGTCATCAAGGCGTAATTCGCAGGGCTGAGAAAGCTTACGGATACGGATTGTTTCTTGGGGGATCCAGGCGTAACCATTGTGTATCTGCGATCCATGGTTGGGCAAAATTTGGTTGATTTGTTTGGATTGTACTTTCCATATATGTTTTAAAAGTTTTTCCAGTATTTTCACTGGGTGTTGAAACAAGTCTACTAAGTACCTAGAGAATTCTAGCTTTGTGCCTGATCAACGCACGGCCAGAGTCAACAGGAACGAGTATAAACTTGTTAAGACATCGAGTTATAAAAGTATTTTGATAAAGTGTTACATAAATGATATTTTGATCAGTTATTTTTTTTCTTTTCTAAAAGATTTTAAAGTGTTTTAAATATTGTTTACCGCTTTAACTAACAATTTGAATTAAATGACTTTTATGGATATAATAGAATGGATTTAACCAAATTATTAAATACTAAAGAATTCTAATTGAAATTTATATAGTTTTAAATTAATGGTTCATCCTTGTCTTTCAACCTATATTTTCCTGTTAGCTATTCCTGATTCACCATTTTTCCTGCTAGTTATTCCCGATCACCATTTTTCCTGCTAGCTATTCCTATGCTCCTACCTTCTTTCTTTTCGCGGACGAAAAGCTTTAAGTGGGGGAGAGTGTAACAACCCATAATTTTTATAAATATTTTTAAATTTATTTTTATTTTGAACTTTGATTTTTTAAATAATTTTTAATTGAAGTTTGGAATTTTTCCAATGTATTTTGGATTTTGTTTCTATTTTTATTTTTCCAAATATAATTAAATATTGATTTTTCTGGAAATGTTATATTTTGTCAAACTGTGACTTTTAAAATTGAAATTTTAAAATTTTAAATTTTAATCTTTTCTTTGAAACAGTAATTGGTTCTGATATCCGTTCTGTTTTTCGTTTCGTCGAATTCCGTTTTAAACTTTTTAAAATTTGATAAATTCAGCATTTTTCATGCAAAATTTTATCTGTATTTTATTTTTCATTTTTTTTCTATTTTAGTTGCGATCTTTCATTTTGTTTTGGGGCTTTGAATTTAATTGTGTGAATTTGTTGAGTTGTAATTTTTCTATGTTAGTTATATTTTTGTTTACAAAATTTTAATTCTAGTTTCAATAAAATAAACTATTTTCTTTATTTATTCATTTTTCTATTTTTCTAAGACATATTATTTATTTCCTTTCCCACTTTATTTTGTTTGTATTTTATTTATTTACTTGTTTTTCTATTTGTTATTTTGAATATATATATTGGAAATTCAAAGAGACATTGGTTTTAGCTTTAAATTTTGACTTTTAATTTGCTTGTCCTTTCACATGCTTTGGCCGTTCAAAACCTGATTGTAGCCGTGTATTTCCTTTTGTATTTCATGTGAGAAACTTCTCATTTTTATCACAACTCATGGCATCATCATTTCTGGAAAAAAAAGCAATGGCTCCTTCCTTTTCTACTTTTTCTTCCTCACTTTTACTTGATTTTTGCCTTGATTTCTTCATGCCTTGCTCGTCCATAACCACCACCATCAACTCCGACCACCACCACCACTTCCTCCTCATCATCCACGGCAGCAAGCACCTCCTCTTCCTTTGGCCAAACCATGGCCGTGACCACCATGGTGACTTCCACCAACAAAACATTGCAAACCCCTTCCAAATTTGCATAGCCGAGCCTATATTTCCACCATCACCACCCTAGTTGCCTCGGCCATCACCCTAACCACCACCACCACGTGACATCACCTCCAGCCATCATTCTACCCCCTGACCTGACCAATAGAACCCAGGCCGAGCCCAAACATAACCCTAGGCTGAGCCTAGATGGTGAACAAAACACTCCTTTTAGCCTTGTCTCTTTGCATTCATGTTGTAACTCCAAACCTCCTCATCTTCCTATGCTAGCCGTGCCATTTTGTGCCCAAACCAGAACCATTTCCACCTCTAAAACATGTATGGCAGAGCCCATGATGAGTCATGGTCAAGCATTTGTGATTTGAAAGCATGGTTAAGCCATTTGTCTCTATGGTAAATTCAAATTCCATTTTGTTTCAACTTATTTTGTGTTATATATATATATACATTCTTTGTTTTATTTGTGTATACAAGATTAATATCTTGGCTCTCTCTCTCCACTCGAATCAAAAGTCGTGCTATATCGTGATTTCTGGAATTTGTTTGCGTGTTTTGTTTTGCTAAATCCAGCTTAAAAAGGTGAGTATTCACACATGACATTTATACTTATATAATTTGTGAAGTGACAACAAGTGAATGTGTAGAAACTATTATATCATGTTATACCTGCCTGTGATGTAAATTATATGATGTTAAAACCTGTTATAAACTTGTCACATTATCTGATATTGTTATATTTTGTTATACTGTTTATTTATTTCTGTTTCTCACACTGCAAGTTCCCTGTAGAATAGAATCACTATGGGTTGAAATGATACATACCCGAACGGACTTTAGAATAGGGAAAAATCGTTATGGGTTGAAATGATAGGCCTGAGCGATTTTTATTTATTTTATTAACTTGGGATTGCGGGTTTGAAATGATAGAACTCGGATTTTTCCTTGTAAATTACGGATTGAAATGATATATTATCCGTATCACTTGACTTAAGTTAGAAAATATTATACAGACCCGTGTTATTTTATATACTTTTTTGGAAAAAAATTAAGTGTTTTAAAATGTAAAAATATGATAATTTGATTTAAATTGAATTTAAAATGATTTAATAAAGTGATAATGATTTTTCTATGTATTAAAAAGTTAAATAAATGAATGGAAAAATTGTGATTTTTAAACATAACTTAATTTGGAAATTTGTGATTTGATTTTTAATGGATGAAATGGTAAATTAAATTAAAGTGCTAAGTAAATGAAAAGAATGGGAAAATTGTACACTTGAATTTAATAAGTGAAGTATTGAAAAATTTGATATTTATTTGTGAAATTTACTTTATAAAAATCATAAGTTAAAGGGTATTTAAAATGACCATTTTAAAGTGAAAAATATGATTTTTATACAATTAAAATGGTTTAAATTGAAGTTTAATTGTTTTTGAAATTTTAGGGTAAATCTGAATATTTTATTTGTAGCACTTCAGAAATGCTATCGTTTCTGAATGTTAACTAAAATCTGAAATAAGGGCTACTGCAGCACTTTGTAAGTGCTGTGGTTGTAGAAACTAAATTATAACCTGAAAAACCAACAGAGCTACAGTAGCACTTGTTAAGTGCTGCAGTTGGCTGGAATGAGATTTTCAATTGTAATTGAACTATTACAGCAGTTTTGTAAACGCTGCCTTTGCTAAATTGAACTAAATCTTTCAAATTGGAACCTGAACTACTGCAGCAGTTTTGTAAATGCTGTCTTTTCTAAATTGAACTATTTTTCAACTAAAATTGAACTATTGCAGCAGTTTATAAATGTTGTCTTTGCTGAATTGAATTGTTTTCAAATATAACTTACCGCAGCATTTTCTAAGTGCTGCGAAAGCTGAAAATTTCATTGTTTTGGAATATTAGCTGAATAAATGAGCTCAGAAAAGGCTAAATTTTTGGGAATTGAATATTTGATATGAAGTTATAATGACTTCACTTTTAATGGTATATGAATGATTTTAATTCGAAATTATAAACCATTTTGAAAGTTATAACCATGGGTACACTTCTTTGTGGGCCATTTGATTTCCTTGTGATTGTTTTGATGCACACATTAACCCTGTTATTTGCATTGTTTACTTTAATATGGATATTTCTATGATAGTGTTTATTACTGTTTAATTGATGGTTTAATGGATCCTTAGAGGATGGGCGATCCAAAGCATCCTTTAAGTTATTGTGCATTGCTATTATAGTTCACTTGAGTTGGTTTACATTATGAGTACGAGTATATATGCACGTCCAATTGGACATGCATCTAATCACATTGTGCATGTAGTGATTCATGCATTACCCAGAATATTATTTCCCTACTTCGTTATTTCGTTTAAAATGTAGTGAATTTTTTTGCTTTATCCACTAATCTAGTACGTTATTGCTTTATTTGATGCATCAAATTAGTTATTATCTTGAAAATGGGTAACCATTATGACATATATAACTCACTCAAAGTTTATCTCCTCTCCATGAACAGCAAAAAAACATTTTGCCAACTTATAGACATAAAATTTATAAAATTGTACAATACAGAGCGAACCATGTCTGACTTGTACTTTGCACACAAAAAATATATTTGGATACCTGCTAGTGTATTCAAATTAGCTAATATTCCCAATTATGTCCTCCCTAATTATCTTGCTATATTCTCATTTTAATCCTTTGAACATTCACATTTTTCAAAAAATTTCATGTAATCACCCTTTAATAATTTATTCCTCCATATTTTCCAAATTAACTCTACTCAAAATTATTATAAATAGCCAATAACCACAAATACAGTGGTAATACCTTTGATATTGCAATCAAGAGTCTTAGATTAGATTTGCTTAAATACAAAATTTTCAATTAAATCCTTCAATTTTTCAAAGTTATCATCCACTCAATTCACACTTTTCAATTTAAGATCCAACAATTATTATTGTTTAATAAGGTAAATTATTTATCTATTTAGACAAAGATTTTAGCAAATGGGAACTACCACAAACCTTCTACTGTTAGTACCATTAAATGGTACAACATCTTTAAAGCCTTGAGATGGAAAACCCCCAAAACTGTAATTTTGCTCAAAAGGTTTACATCTACAACATGGCAGAGAGAAACAATAGGGTATTCAATTTAGGAACCGAAAATTCAACAGAGTTATATGCAACCATACATAGAAGAATACTAAAAGATATCAGAATAGTTTCACTCTCGCAAGTGGCAGGAAACTCTCATGCTAATTTTAGATCCACCTTTTTACTTTATGCTTATAATTAATGTTTTTCCCTATTTTTAAATGGACACCTGCTTGGTGGTCAATTCTGTAATCCTTTATTTTAACTAATAAAAGGGCTAGGCTCCCTTAGCCCACTAACTTTCAAAAAAAAGAATCGAGGCCTTATGTATCTCAAAATCGAAACTGCTGAAGCAAAGTCGTGCCTAGTAGCAAAGAATATATTCTACACAGATGAGTGATCTTCATGAATATTCAAGCATTCCATTCATTCCAAATATTGGTAGTGAATTTCTTAAGGAGGAGAATAAAATATCTATTGTGCATGGACTTCCACCATGAATGTTTAAATATCCAGTTCCATCCTTCAGAATTAATAACCGAGTAGTTTCCACATCCTTCCACCAACAAAAGTCTTCCCTATATACTGTTAACAAAAATACACTCCTGGAGGACAGTTTCAACGTACGGGTTGCAAAAACAACATGTTGCAGAGGCAATTAGACCATGGGATAAAAGTTTTTCTTGAGTAAGACATGATTTATGAATTATTTTCCAAAGAAAAAAAGTTATCTTTTCAAAGCCATATCTATTCCAAATACATTTGTGCCAATTTAATCCAAGACTCTTGACTCCGATGTATCTAGAAAACTTTGATGCATTTGACATATAAATTTATCATTGTTAAAATTTTGCTCATATATGTGTAGCTTAGTTGTCCTATCTGCACTTGTGTTTTTTGCTTATGCGTAGCCTACCCTGTAGTTGCGTATGCAATCACACTATGATACTTTATATTTATGATCATGACTTCAGGAAGATTGTTTGAAGCTGTTGTAATGAAAGCTTTTGATTTTGAGTCCTCTTTCCCCTTTCCTGTGATGCAACCATGCATACGAACAGCCTCTCTATACATCTTCCTTTATCCTGATAGTATTAACTTTAGATTTTTGATTAATGCTTAGCCAGAGCATGCTGCAAATATGTTTTTATATTATACATCTCCTTTTATTTTAGCATGTTCTTTAATTTTCAGAGAGGAGAATGGCTGAATCAGCTCGCATTAGAGAGAAATTTTCTGATAGAATCCCTGTGAGCATCTCTCGTACAGTACACACGCATGTCTATATGTCCACGCACTCCATATGAAATACATGCCTGCAATTTGGCAACTCTCTTAATATCTCGTCCTTTTTAAACTCTGTCAGGCCTGTGAGTAGAATCAGAGTGTTTTTTCTTTTCTTTTATTAAATCAGTTTGCTAATGGGGTTGATTTGATTTGAAGTGGTGATTAATATTCTAGCTTAGTTTGGCTCTCTTGTTAAATGGATGTAAACAGAGATGGAAGAGGGAAAGCAGAGAAATATTCAGTGGGGTGGAATAGGGAATATAAATGAAATGAAAATTATATATCATGCCCAGAAGAATTGGTGCTAATGTTGGATTTATAAATTATGTTAGTCCCACATCGTCCAGGACATATCTTTTCTTAGTTTATATAAGCTAATAGATGAAGTAGCAAGTAAAATGATGTTGATAAACATAGTATGCCAATGACTTGGCAGGCATGTAGAAATGAAGTGATGTAATTATTTCAGCGTGTATGTATTATGTATTTTAGCCCACAAAATTTCACCCTGCTCGTCTTGCGTTATGAATTTTCTTTATTAAGATGAGGGGTATTTCTGGTATTTCAAAAAGACACGGTTGAATTCCTATTCAAGGAATTCTCATTATTAGTAGTAAAGATGTATGTCCTGACTCGAGTGTTTGTGTTTTACTTTACGCTCGGGTCAACTTGAGTAATACAGCTTTGGATTCACCTTCTGGAGCTAGAGATTTGTTAGATCTTATTTGTCTATCGGTTCATCGATTTTTATTCCTGTTATTTCCTATTCAGTATTGTCTCTGTATTATTGACTTACGTATCTTGACTACTATTGTATCTATTTTGACTATGAGATTTTGTATATGTTTGAAAGTTTGTATATAGTAGCTTCATGAATACTATGGTATTTTATTTCTACTGCGAGTTATTCTGATATTCTGTGTGTGTGACTCTGTCTTTGATTTATTTGCTCCAAATTTTCTTGACAATCCATTGTTTTGAAGTATTCAAGTCCGACATGTGTGGATTTATTGTCGATTTGAATGGTCCAAAATAGTGGGATGTTACATATTGTATGTTTATAAAACACACTCATGATTTTGCATAGGTTCCTACTTTTTAAATCTAGAAAGTTTTGTCCTTCTTGATGCCAAAATGAGAAACCACAAGTAGGTCTTATTCATCAGTTGCGCTAATTTTTATAGCTTTGGATTTGAAATTGTTGATGAAACTGCATAGTGTTTCCTTTTTCTTTTCTTTTGTGCAAAGCAGTGTTTTAGGGTCTTATGAAGCTTCCCTTTCTACATTGAATTTCCTAATAAAATTTAAGGACAATTGAGATAATTAATATATTTCTCTATACTTGTACCTCTTAAACCACCTTCCCTTACACCACTCAAGTATATAGGGCAGGCAGAGTTTGCATTGGGTTCACCTTTCTTTTTCGGGAAACTCCATATGGTACTCAAAAGTGCTAAAGCGAACCTCTGGGTTTATGGAACCATCATACTTATCTGTACCTGGACCTTGGAAGTTGTCGGAGAAGTCCAACTAAATGATCTATTTAATAAACAGTAATTCAACCTTCTCTCTTCTAACTCTACCCCCGTCTTTTGGAATATTTTTCTCCACTCTAACTTTAAAATACCTTACCTCGTCATCTATCTCCCTAGCTCTAGTTGAACCTCTACTTGAAGCTGAACTAGCTTCATCGTCTCTATGTGAAGTTGCATGTTTGTTGTGCATTTCAAGTAACCTAGGTTAAATGTTGGGCTTATTTGATTTTATATTTGGATTGGCTTGGAGCTGCCCTCGTAGATTCCTTCCATTATACTTAGAACTAGTTGCATCGTTATCATTATTGAAAATTCCATTAAGTTGTCAATAGCTCCTTAGATTGGTTGGCTTGTGATGCATGACTGTGGGTTGTAGATCTGTTTGAGAGCGAGAAAGACTCTCTTTACAAGCACAACCATCTTTTTGTTTATTTGAAATGTGAACTTATTGAAGGCCTCAAGGATAGGGTATTTAGATGTGATAGATGGGAGTGGGGTCCCATGACTTGTTTTGAGGATAAGTTGGTTTTGGGTTTTTCTTTGGAAAGTTGATATTCTAATGCAAAATGAAGAATGATGGGAGAGTTTGTAGGTTTTAAGGAGTTGCTGGATTCAATTTGAAGATATGGATGGTTATGTTTGTGACATAGATGTGTTGAGTAGAAGTTTTCACTGGAGGTTGACCAACTTTCTATCACCAAATTGCTCATAAGAAATTTCATCTCACAAAACCACTTTGAAGTCACTATATCACTATGTGGTTATATAATTAAGGAATCAGTAGGTAAATTGTATGTTGAAATGCGTAAGCAAGAAGTAATTATTTGTTTGGGTGCTTATACAACTAAGAAGCTGAAGATTAACTATTTTGTTAAAATACCTAAATTAATTTTATTTAATTTTTGACAAGTTAACAAAAAGAAATAATTAAATTGCAGGAGACTGAAAACATAGGAATTCACATAGTTTGGATGTTAGGGAATCTTCGGTCCATGGATTAAATCAATCTTTCGCTTTTATATTTTTTCGTACGAGCATAGAATTTATAATAATTCTGATATTGTTTTAATGCTTTAATGAAATAAATTGTAACACCCCATAAAATAAATAGAAATTAATGAAAAAGAATTAATAAACAATTATTAAAGGTTAAAAATAGAATTTATGTAAATGTCAGAGTTTAGCTACGAAACTTGCACCGTCGCATTCGTGATGATTTTTTGATCAAGTTTCATATATAAAATTTAGAGATCGGAGTTCAAACAAAAAATTTATTAACATTTGAAGATTTTGAATCGAAAATAATTATATATATATGGAAATAAAATAAAGAAAGGAAACAAATGAACATAAATTACTTAATGTTAACTGGTCGACACCCTAAATTCAACCGGTTGACACTTAGTGATCGACTGGTGAAATTGGAGCGGTCGATCGGCGGTAGGCTGTCGGTTGACAATAACCCTAAGCTGAATTGACTAGATTTAATATAATCTAATTGTTTGCATAAAAATGGGCAAACATCTCCAGTCGATTAGTTACAGAGCTATGAATACGGGGTGTATAACACAGCTATTATATTTATATTATGATTGGTTTTCAAACTGCAGATCACATATAGGTTATGTAGAAAATAAGTTGCAGTAAAGTAGAGAATAAAAAGATTTATAGTGGTTTGGCCAGAATGTGCCTACATCCATTGTCCATTTTCAATGTTCTTCTTATAGATCTTTGATACAATGCATGAGATACAAAATACAATGATTTGTAGCTCAAAAGACAGTAATATATAGCTCAACGGAGTCTGTTCGGCTATTCTTGTTCGACTATTCCTATCCGACTATTCCTGCCTTCCTATTCCTATTCGGCTATCTCTTTTAGGTAGTTCCTACTATAAGGAAGATCCTGCTATACTACTCATGTTAGGTATATCTTGTTTGGAGGATCCTGCTAGCTGTTCCTGCTATGCTGCTCTTGCTAGCTATTCCTGCTAGGCTATTCCTACTAGGCAGATCTTGTTTGTTGTTTTGCTAGCTATTCCTACTAACCTATGACTTGTCTGCCATTGCTGTTGTAAGCTTGGCTCTCCGAAATTATCTCCAGAAATATTTATAAGTTTGGATATTTATAGGGGTGAAAGTATAGGGAGGTCAGGCCGATAGTTTCCCTGTATAATGCGCCGAGACGGAATATTCCTGAGTATGCTAAATGTAATTAATAATTTCCCTATATGTCCAGATATCATTCCATAAATTGCCTTCTCGGTTCGACTGGGAGTTTTATCCATGGTAGGTTGATCCGGTGGAGGGACATGGTTGTTTTGATTGCTAAGATCATGCCTTTCCTCCTTTGGTTATGTGGGTTCCCTTGGTGTTTGGTTCGATAGGTTCCCTTAGTGCTTGATTCAGTGGATTTAGCCCTCGTTAGTCCGGTACTTCATGCTTTGGCTTGGTTCGGCTCCTTCTTTCCTCAAATGTTCCTATTCGGTACCCCAGGATACCGAACAAGAAACCATGTATGGTACCTGTAACGACCCAATATTTTCAACCATTCGCATCCATTATAAGTGTATAGGTAGACACTCATGCCGGAGTTGAATTGCTCAAAATACCGCGTTGTAATTAAAATTTGGCAAATCTCAGAATATACAGTAAATAAATATAATCACAGACCACAGACACAGAGTAAAATAATGCAGCGGAAGTAAAAGAAATAGTAGTTCATGAAGCTACTATGTAAATATATCAGAGTTACATAAGATACAACAGAAGAAATAGAGTACAACAGAAGTATCAATAAGATAACCAAGTACAAGCTGAACAGAGCAACATAACTGAAGTAGATAGAAGAAGACTAGCAGATAATCTCCAGCGATTCAAATCTCCAGAAGGTGGAAATCCAAATCTGTGAATAACTCAGACTGACCCGAGCGTAAAGCAAAACACAAAACACTCGAGTCAGGACAATATATACTTATATAATGTAAACCAACTCAAGTGAACTTTAATAAAGGTACAAGTAACTTAGAAGATGCTTGGGACCGCCCATCCTCTAAGGATCCGTTAAAATATCTACTATGTAGTAATATTCGCTATTATAATAGTGTCTAAATAAGTAAAGTACAATCATATCGGAAAATAGCGTTAAGGGGATGGAACCTTAACGCGGTCGGATCTTAAAATCATAATCGTAGTAAAGCTCGATATGGTAGGTGACACGGCACAACTAGGCAATGCCAGGGTAGATATACCAATTACGCACACGGACTGATGGATACGCATAGCAGCCACTACCGTTCCACCTCGAACAACATTCCCAAATCGGAGGATGGCCATCTAGTCAAATCACAAGTAAGAATATAATATCGAAGAAATGTGTCCGAGAAGAGGTGCTACCTCACTGGTCCGAGATCGCTCCTGTTTTAGCCACCTTATGCCAACTCACGGGAGTTGGGTCCACGTAACATACCTTAAGAACGTCGCCACCATCCTACTTCATTCTGGAATCTCCACCGCGTACACGGTTGTCAAAGTGGTTTTCGGTATCGACAGAGAGTATGTCCATATCCGATCCCGGTCTCTTTCCCAACCAATCGTTATTATAACCCGTGGTTATAACTTTTAAAATTAGTTTATGTTTCAAATCAAAATACATCCTTTAAACCATTTCAAAATCATATCATTTATTTCAAACTAATACATACTTTCAAACCCAAAACATATCTATTCAAAACCAATTCAAAAATATATCATTTCCATTTCAAAACCAATTCAATAATACATCATTTCAATAAAACCCAAATTTCAAAATCACTGAATATTTCCTTTAATTTATTAAACTTGAAATCTTCCTTTAAATTATCATAGCATTTTGGTAATGTAACCTTAAGTAATCATAGCATTTTTGGAATGTAATACTTTCCAATTTAACATTTTATATAATCAAAGTATTTATATACTTACAAATTTTTAACATGGTCATTTTATCATAGCCTTATACTTAAATAAACTTTGTTACTGTAATATCCAATTTAATGCTGAAATTCTTATGTTAAGTTAAGAGTACCTTATTAACTTACATTATCATTACAATAAAGAAACTTTATTATTTTAGTCATTAAAATGTGTCATTTACATAAATTAAAACTTACATATTAAATGTACTTTTTAACTTACATTACTATTACAGTAAAGAGCATTTATCATTTAATCAATATTACACTAATTAAACTTACATTATCAAATGTACGTTTTAATTTACGTTTTATTACAAAAAGGGCATTTATTATTTTATTCAATATTACACTGATTAAGACTTACATGTTTCTTTCATTAATTAAGACTTTACATATTCTTCCATAAATTAAAACTTTACATGTCTCTTTCATAAATTAAAACTCTACATATTCTTTCATAAATTAAAACTCTACATATTCTTTCATTAATAGAACTTTACACGTTTCTTTCATAAATTAAAATTTACATATTTCTTTCATTAATAGAACTTTACACGTTTCTTTTCAAAACTTCGTTACAAGTCATTTTATTATCAAGATATCATTTGAGTTCAAATCCATTTCAAAATATCAAAATATTATTCAAAACATCATTCATTTTAATTCATTTAAATACAATTTAAATCCATTCATTTTATTAAATTTAAATACCATTTAAAACTCACATTAAAACTCAAATTCTTCCATTTAAAACCATTTAAATATCACTTCATTTTCTTTAGAAATTTAACATTTAATTTCCAAAAATTATATCATTTTCCAAAGGTTATTTTTCATAAAATTTATTAAAATAACAAAATATAGTTTCCGTAGCACTTACAAAATGCTACGTAAAGTTATAGTTTTAAAATAGTTCATTTAACAAAACGACAGCACATAAATGCTGTAATATATTTCCATTAAATTTAAAATAAACTTAAATGTTAAGTTTAACCACTACAGCACTTACAAAGTGCTATAATATCCTTTATTTCAAATTAACTTTTAGTTCATTTAAACAATTACAGCATTTGCAAAATGCTGTAATATCTTTTACATACATTTCAAAAATGCTGTCAAATCAAATTCAGAGTTTAATTACCATTTCATAAATTTAACTAAATTTCCAATTTTATTTAATTAACTTAAACCTTTAATTAAAACTAAATTTCACATTTCCAAGTCAAGTTATATTTTTAAAAGATCACTTTTAAACATTTATTTATTACATTTTTAACACATAGAAAAATCATAATTTCTTTAATTCAAAATATTTCAAAATATGTTTAAATCAAATTTCACAAATTTATAATTTTTGAAATACTTAAAAATATCCAAAACACTTTATAAAATAACCACGGGCCTGTATATAATTTTCTAACCTAGGTCAAGTGATACGGATATGTATCATTTCAATCCGCAGTTAAAAAAGAAAAATCCGGGTTCTATCATTTCAAACCCGCAATCCCAAGTTAAATGAATGAATTTGAAAACCGCTCAGGCCTATCATTTCAGCCCATAACGATATTCCTTTATTCTAAAGTCCGTTCGGGTATGTATCATTTCAACCCATAGTGATTCTAGTCTACAGGGAACTTGCAGTGTGATAAACAGATATAAATAAACAGAATAACATTAAATAACAGTAACATATGATATAACAGGTGTATAAACATCATATGATCATAACACAGTCAAGTATAACATGATAATATATTTCTACAGATTCACAGGGTGTCAATTTACTAGTTATATAGGTACATATTGTCTGGTGAGAATAACTCACTTGTTTAAGCTGGAGATGACGACCAAACACATAACACAGAATCTTTGAAGGCACGACAACATGAATATGATTTGAGAGTGGAGAGCCAAATATAATTGCCTTGTATACATATAAACAAAACAAGACAATGTATACATAAATATTCAACACAAACAATATTGAAACAATTTTAAATAAGGAGCAACAAAGAAATAGATGACTTGACCTTGCCTCAACCATTCAAGTGCTTGGCCATGACATCATTTAGCTCAGCTATGATCAGGTCTAGACCTGAAATAGTCATCCAATGGTCAGCAAAAAGAAGGCAAAAAAATGGAATGATGATGGTAGGAGTTACACATGAAGAAGACAAAGAGTCAAGGCCAAAAGGAGTGGTTTTGGTGCACACTAGGCTCGGTCTAGTCATTGTTTGGGCTTGGCCATGCTTGCTCCAGATCTGGACAGAGGTAAGGGGTGATGGTAAGTGGTCAAAACAATGTGGTGGTGGCGGCTATGGTGGTGGCCAAGGTGGTGGATGAAGGTGGTGAAGTAATAGTGGTGACTAGTGCATTGTTTTGGAGTTTTTGACATTGTTTTGTGGTGCTAGCTTCAAGGAGAGGTCACGGCCATGGATGGATCTGAAATGATGGCTGGAGATGATGCCAAGGAAGAGTGGTAGGGGATGGTGGTCGAGGCTATGGTGGAGATGGTGGAGGGTTTAGCCGAGCAAATCTATGGAAAAATCAAGCAAAACAATAGAAAATTTAATAGGAAATGAAGAGGAGAAAGGTAGAGAAGATGAAGCCATTACCCAAACAACTTCAGAAATGTTTTTGGCCGTGAATTGTGAATGAAAGGGAAGTCTTTCACGTGAAACAATAAGGCATACACGGTTACAAAAGAATAAATGAGCCGTTATGGAAAAATGAAGGGTTTGGTTAATGAAAAGTCACACAATTTACAACTTAAGTCCTTTCAAATTTCCACTTATTTTATTTTAATTTTATATAACTGAAATATAAATATAAATCAGATAAAAATACAAAAATTTAGTAAATAACAAAAAAATAAATAACTAAATATTAAATATATATAATTTAATTAAATAAAACAGCAAAATTTGCAACTAGTCTTGAAAATATGGAAAATAAATGCAATGAACTATGAAAACTTTTTATGTACTTAAAAATATTGATAAATAAAGATAAGAACACAAAATAAAATGAATTCACAAAAATAAATAAATAAATTTTAATTTAAATATAGTTTAGATGAAGAAAATAGCAGAAAAATAGAAACAGCCTTTAAAAATAAGAAATAAATACAGTAAATTTTGGAAAAATTCTATCATCGTTTTAAAAATATTTAAAAGTCAAGATATGCATAAAATGAAATATCAACACATATTAGAACAAAATATGACAAATAAAATAAAATTTATAAAATTTAAAATAACAAAATTGCAAAATAAACAATTTATACTCAAAATTGAAATGTACATATCTTTTACATTTAACTCCGTTTTCAACGAAACGAAAAGCAGTATTCATGTTATTAAATCTATTGTCATAATAAAAGATAAAAATTATAATTTCAAACTATTTAAAATTTAAATTTAAAAGTCAAAGTTTGACTATTTGACCAAAATTCACATTTTCTAGAAATATTAAATTTAGTCATATTTGGAATTCTAATCCACATCAAAATCAAAGTTTATACTTAAAATAACAAAATTTATTCTTTTTCATAAATAAAGCTTTTGAATTTGGAAAAATCAATTTAAAAATATTTATAAAATACAGGGTTGTTACACTCTCCCCCACTCAAAACTTTTCGTCCCCGAAAAGGAACGAGGTACGGGAAAGCATAGAAAAAGATAGAATGAAATAGAATTAAGACAAGATGATAAGAAGATTGGAATTATACTTGATAACTATTGTTATAGGTAAGTTTAACAAGATGGATGTGATCAAATCAAGAATATAAGCACAAAAAAAATCCTCTAGAGTTTGAATCTCCCTTTTTACTTGACCGATGGTCTATGAATGGAAAAACAGTGTTCAGATCCAGATGAGTAACAAAGATTATCAAAGATTACAGAAAGATTTCTAAATAGACTGGTATAAGCAATAGCCATCCCATTCTGTAACAAGATAAGAGAAATAAGGACAACCAAAAGATAGTTTGGAAAAAAAAACAAAACAAGATAACAAATTTAAAACCATAACGCTTTGAAATCATAACAATTTAGGGATGTTTATCATTTGGAAATCACACTACTAAAATCATAACACTTTGGACAAGTTATTCTTTTTTTTAAAAAAAAAAACATAATACTTAGAAAATCATAACACCCAAAAAAAAATCTTCATTTAAACCATTTTAATTCAAGGTCGAATAATATTTATTTTAAAGTTGTAACATTTCTAAGTTCATTCAATTATAAAAATTTCCAAAACATTGTATTTTCAAAACAGCAGCACTTATAAAATGCTACAGTAAATATATATATATATATATTTCAAATCAGTTTTATTCTTGAATATTCATTTAGATATCATTTAACTTATGATTTATTAAAACAAACTTTTATGAATGGAATATCCAAATTAAACTATACTTCGTTTATTAAGTTAAAAGTTCACTATTTTAGTTAGCTCTTAATTTAACACATAACCTAACACTTTATTTAAAATACCCATTTCTCAAATAGATATTCCTTTAATAAGTTACCCTTAAAATTCCATTTGAAAACCAAATTCTCAATTATCAATTTTTAGTGATGTTAAAATACATTTTAACTATTTAAATCATAATTATTCATTTTTTAAGACATATCTATTTCATAAATAAAATATTTATATAGCAAATATACCAGTCAAATTTCTTTACACATTTATTCATTTAGACATCAATTAAACTATGAATTCAAGTTAAATAAACTTTATTACCAAAAGTCCAATTCAAATGTATTTTATTTTATCTATTCAAAGATACATTATTTATTATACAACATATTCATTTCAGGAAATAACCTTTATTAAAATTCCTAGGTTAGACTTAAGGTTCCATATTAAATCAATTTGATTATTAAGTTATTTAAATAAAATCTCTTTAAATTCCTTTTTCACTATTTACCTCTGTTAATCTTTTATAACTAAAATTTAAGTGTATAAAATCCTTTTTATATTGTATATTATCCAATTACATTGTTAACTTCTAAAAAAATTTAAGGTAAGTTATATTTGAATGCAATTGTAATATACAAATAAAACTATCCAATTCAATTATCTCAAGTTTGAATCATTTATCCAAAATTTTGATTTTTCTTTTTATAATTGAAATTATTCTTTAAGAAAAAAAATGTAAGAATTAAATTTCCGATTTCCTTCAAACCATTTAGAGATAAATAAATATATGTACATAATATGTCAAATCAATTTAAATCATTTATCTATATATATTATAAATCAAATCATATTTAGAAATTCAAATAAATTAAATCTTTCAAAACAAAGCTGTAGTAAGACTACAGAACGGTCTCTTCAGTTCAAAACTCGAAAATGAATGTCGATGATGCTGCAGTCATCACCGAAATTATTTTCCAGCGACAAAGAGAAGAGCACTAAATTTTTAAACTTTAAAATCCTTTAGAGACAAATTTTTATTCAAAAATACTTTAAATAATATCCTTTTAAAAATTTTAAACACAAAGTTTGAAATCCATCGGAAATTAAATTCTTTAAATTTCTTATTTTAAATTCATTTCAGTTCCCAAATAAATTTATAAACAACTATTTATAAATTCATTTGTAGAACAATAAATGATAAATCAAGTATTATCATTTCAAATTATCAATTTAAATCAATTTATTAAGTTCCATAAAATTATATATCCAAATTTATTTCATTAACCAAATTTTAAAATAATATTGTGTCAATTTGTTCTGTCAAAGTGTTTTAGAAATCCTATCGATAGCGTTGATCAGACGAATCGATCGGAAACCCAAATCAACATCAACAACTCAAACAACACAATATAAAACAAAACATTAATTTACAAGTACAGTTCAAAATGTTTGGAAGATAGATTGGAACAAAAGACAAGATGATTAAACAGAGTAGAGAGATGGGTAAGCTTAGATAAATCGCGGACAACCTTAACCGGGTCAACCGTGACTTAATGGATAAGATCAAATGTGGATTTTCTGGGGTAAATCTACCTTCGATCTCAAGAGATAGAGTTTGGAATAACAAAAGATATTAGCATCTAAACCAAGGATAAATATAAATCTCTGGTTAATCGATGCTGATTGTAAAGGATTTTCACCCCTTTACAAGAAAATTAGAATATTGGCGAGACCGCCAATTTACTATAAAGATCATTCGAAGTGGAGTTATGTGATACTCCAAAATCAAAAGAAGATGAATTGTGAGGGACAAGAATGAATTTTGGAACCGTAGGGAACGTTCCAAAAATTCAAAGGAAATTCGAATCAAGAGGAAAAGATTCAAACTCGAACGAAAGTGATTCTATAAATAAATCTACTCCATATGCTGAGTTTTGCCTCAAAGCCAAAGCTCTGATACCAACTATAACGACCCAATATTTTCAACCATTCGCATCCATTATAAGTGTATAGGTAGACACTCATGCCGGAGTTGAATTGCTCAAAATACCGCGTTGTAATTAAAATTTGGCAAATCTCAGAATATACAGTAAATAAATATAATCACAGACCACAGACACAGAGTAAAATAATGCAGCGGAAGTAAAAGAAATTGTAGTTCATGAAGCTACTATGTAAATATATCAGAGTTACATAAGATACAACAGAAGAAATAGAGTACAACAGAAGTATCAATAAGATAACCAAGTACAAGCTGAACAGAGCAACATAACTGAAGTAGATAGAAGAATACTAGCAGATAATCTCCAGCGATTCAAATCTCCAGAAGGTGGAAATCCAAATCTGTGAATAACTCAGGCTGACCCGAGCGTAAAGCAAAACACAAAACACTCGAGTCAGGACAATATATACTTATATAATGTAAACCAACTCAAGTGAACTGTAATAAAGGTACAAGTAACTTAGAAGATGCTTGGGACCGCCCATCCTCTAAGGATCCGTTAAAATATCTACTATGTAGTAATATTCGCTATTATAATAGTGTCTAAATAAGTAAAGTACAATCATATCGGAAAATAGCGTTAAGGGGATGGAGAACCTTAACGCGGTCGGATCTTAAAATCATAATCGTAGTAAAGCTCGATATGGTAGGTGACACGGCACAACTAGGCAATGCCAGGGTAGATATACCAATTACGCACACGGACTGATGGATACGCATAGCAGCCACTACCGTTCCACCTCGAACAACATTCCCAAATCGGAGGATGGCCATCTAGTCAAATCACAAGTAAGAGTATAATATCGAAGAAATGTGTCCGAGAAGAGGTGCTACCTCACTGGTCCGAGATCGCTCCTGTTTTAGCCACCTTATGCCAACTCACGGGAGTTGGGTCCACGTAACATACCTTAAGAACGTCGCCACCATCCTACTTCATTCTGGAATCTCCACCGCGTACACGGTTGTCAAAGTGGTTTTCGGTATCGACAGAGAGTATGTCCATATCCGATCCCGGTCTCTTTGCCAACCAATCGTTATTATAACCCATGGTTATAACTTTTAAAATTAGTTTATGTTTCAAATCAAAATACATCCTTTAAACCATTTCAAAATCATATCATTTATTTCAAACTAATACATACTTTCAAACCCAAAACATATCTATTCAAAACCAATTCAAAAATATATCATTTCCATTTCAAAACCAATTCAATAATACATCATTTCAATAAAACCCAAATTTCAAAATCACTGAATATTTCCTTTAATTTATTAAACTTGAAATCTTCCTTTAAATTATCATAGCATTTTGGTAATGTAACCTTAAGTAATCATAGCATTTTTGGAATGTAATACTTTCCAATTTAACATTTTATATAATCAAAGTATTTATATACTTACAAATTTTTAACATGGTCATTTTATCATAGCCTTATACTTAAATAAACTTTGTTACTGTAATATCCAATTTAATGCTGAAATTCTTATGTTAAGTTAAGAGTACCTTATTAACTTACATTATCATTACAATAAAGAAACTTTATTATTTTAGTCATTAAAATGTGTCATTTACATAAATTAAAACTTACATATTAAATGTACTTTTTAACTTACATTACTATTACAGTAAAGAGCATTTATCATTTAATCAATATTACACTAATTAAACTTACATTATCAAATGTACGTTTTAATTTACGTTTTATTACAAAAAGGGCATTTATTATTTTATTCAATATTACACTGATTAAGACTTACATGTTTCTTTCATTAATTAAGACTTTACATATTCTTCCATAAATTAAAACTTTACATGTCTCTTTCATAAATTAAAACTCTACATATTCTTTCATAAATTAAAACTCTACATATTCTTTCATTAATAGAACTTTACACGTTTCTTTCATAAATTAAAACTTTACATATTTCTTTCATTAATAGAACTTTACACGTTTCTTTTCAAAACTTCGTTACAAGTCATTTTATTATCAAGATATCATTTGAGTTCAAATCCATTTCAAAATATCAAATATTATTCAAAACATCATTCATTTTAATTCATTTAAATACAATTTAAATCCATTCATTTTATTAAATTTAAATACCATTTTAAACTCACATTAAAACTCAAATTCTTCCATTTAAAACCATTTAAATATCACTTCATTTTCTTTAGAAATTTAACATTTAATTTCCAAAAATTTTATCATTTTCCAAAGGTTATTTTTCATAAAATTTATTAAAATAACAAAATATAGTTTCCGTAGCACTTACAAAATGCTACGTAAAGTTATAGTTTTAAAATAGTTCATTTAACAAAACGACAGCACATAAATGCTGTAATATATTTCCATTAAATTTAAAATAAACTTAAATGTTAAGTTTAACCACTACAGCACTTACAAAGTGCTATAATATCCTTTATTTCAAATTAACTTTTAGTTCATTTAAACAATTACAGCATTTGCAAAATGCTGTAATATCTTTTACATACATTTCAAAAATGCTGTCAAATCAAATTCAGAGTTTAATTACCATTTCATAAATTTAACTAAATTTCCAATTTTATTTAATTAACTTAAACCTTTAATTAAAACTAAATTTCACATTTCCAAGTCAAGTTATATTTTTAAAAGATCACTTTTAAACATTTATTTATTACATTTTTAACACATAGAAAAATCATAATTTCTTTAATTCAAAATATTTCAAAATATGTTTAAATCAAATTTCACAAATTTATAATTTTTGAAATACTTAAAAATATCCAAAACACTTTATAAAATAACCACGGGCCTGTATATAATTTTCTAACCTAGGTCAAGTGATACGGATATGTATCATTTCAATCCGCAGTTAAAAAAGAAAAATCCGGGTTCTATCATTTCAAACCCGCAATCCCAAGTTAAATGAATGAATTTGAAAACCGCTCAGGCCTATCATTTCAGCCCATAACGATATTCCCTTATTCTAAAGTCCGTTCGGGTATGTATCATTTCAACCCATAGTGATTCTAGTCTACAGGGAACTTGCAGTGTGATAAACAGATATAAATAAACAGAATAACATTAAATAACAGTAACATATGATATAACAGGTGTATAAACATCATATGATCATAACACAGTCAAGTATAACATGATAATATATTTCTACAGATTCACAGGGTGTCAATTTACTAGTTATATAGGTACATATTGTCTGGTGAGAATAACTCACTTGTTTAAGCTGGAGATGACGACCAAACACATAACACAGAATCTTTGAAGGCACGACAACATGAATATGATTTGAGAGTGGAGAGCCAAATATAATTGCCTTGTATACATATAAACAAAAGAAGACAATATATACATAAATATTCAACACAAACAATATTGAAACAATTTTAAATAAGGAGCAACAAAGAAATAGATGACTTGACCTTGCCTCAACCATTCAAGTGCTTGGCCATGACATCATTTGGCTCAGCTATGATCAGGTCTAGACCTGAAATAGTCATCCAATGGTCAGCAAAAAGAAGGCAAAACAATGGAATGATGATGGTAGGAGTTACACATGAAGAAGACAAAGAGTCAAGGCCAAAAGGAGTGGTTTTGGTGCACACTAGGCTCGGTCTAGTCATTGTTTGGGCTTGGCCATGCTTGCTCCAGATCTGGACAGAGGTAAGGGGTGATGGTAAGTGGTCAAAACAATGTGGTGGTGGCGGCTATGGTGGTGGCCAAGGTGGTGGATGAAGGTGGTGAAGTAATAGTGGTGACTAGTGCATTGTTTTGGAGTTTTTGACATTGTTTTGTGGTGCTAGCTTCAAGGAGAGGTCACGGCCATGGATGGATCTGAAATGATGGCTAGAGATGATGCCAAGGAAGAGTGGTAGGGGATGGTGGTCGAGGCTATGGTGGAGATGGTGGAGGGTTTAGCCGAGCAAAGCTATGGAAGAATCAAGCAAAACAATAGAAAATTTAATAGGAAATGAAGAAGAGAAAGGTAAAGAAGATGAAGCCATTACCCAAACAACTTCAGAAATGTTTTTGGCCGTGAATTGTGAATGAAAGGGAAGTCTTTCACGTGAAACAATAAGGCATACACGGTTACAAAAGAATAAATGAGCCGTTATGGAAAAATGAAGGGTTTGGTTAATGAAAAGTCACACAATTTACAACTTAAGTCCTTTCAAATTTCCACTTATTTTATTTTAATTTTATATAACTGAAATATAAATATAAATCAGATAAAAATACGAAAATTTAGTAAATAACAAAAAAATAAATAACTAAATATTAAATATATATAATTTAATTAAATAAAACAGCAAAATTTGCAACTAGTCTTGAAAATATGGAAAATAAATGCAATGAACTATGAAAACTTTTTATGTACTTAAAAATATTTATAAATAAAGATAAGAACACAAAATAAAATGAATTCACAAAAATAAATAAATAAATTTTAATTTAAATATAGTTTAGATGAAGAAAATAGCAGAAAAATAGAAACAGCCTTTAAAAATAAGAAATAAATACAGTAAATTTTGGAAAAATTCTATCATCGTTTTAAAAATATTTAAAAGTCAAGATATGCATAAAATGAAATATCAACACATATTAGAACAAAATATGAAAAATAAAATAAAATTTATAAAATTTAAAATAACAAAATTGCAAAATAAACAATTTATACTCAAAATTGAAATGTACATACCTTTTACATTTAACTCCGTTTTCAACGAAACGAAAAGCAGTATTCATGTTATTAAATATATTGTCATAATAAAAGATAAAAATTATAATTTCAAACTATTTAAAATTTAAATTTAAAAGTCAAAGTTTGACTATTTGACCAAAATTCACATTTTCTAGAAATATTAAATTTAGTCATATTTGGAATTCTAATCCACATCAAAATCAAAGTTTATACTTAAAATAACAAAATTTATTCTTTTTCATAAATAAAGCTTTTGAATCTGGAAAAATCAATTTAAAAATATTTGTAAAATACAGGGTTGTTACAGTACCTAGGGGTACCGAGAAAGAAAACCTTTGGATATTGAGAAAGGGCGGAGACTTGCATCTTTCTCCTTTACCTAGCCTCCCAGCATACTTCTCCTTTGCCATGTTACCTCTCTCCCACCTTATGTTGGAAATGGTTTGGCACTCAGTAGTTAGATTCCATAATGGACCATTCCTCATGTTCCATAAAAATAATGTGCTTCCAAGGACTCAAACCCGAATGGGTTGGCTGAAGGGCATAAGTCTTTACCAATGTGCTAGACATGCCTTTATGCTATAACTCCTTTATTTCATGTCAGAATTGAATGAAACTTGGATAGGTAGCTTCGTATCATTTGGTAGATTATTCAAATGCTTTTGAATGTTCCATTTTCTTGAATTAGATAGTAGCTCTCTAAGGTGGGCCCTAAGTCGGATAGGTTATGGACAAATTTTAAGATGATCATATCTTTCAATCCGTAGCTCGGATCGAGACTCGATTTTGACCTATGTGCATTTCCTGACCTTAAGAACATTTTTCAAGAGCTTTGACTATATTTTATGACTATGCCAAATTTTCCCCTAGCGCTTCGCTTTGCCCTTGTGATTACACAATGATGCCTTTATTATGCATCTTCTAGCCGTCTTTATGCTCCTTAACGTCTTTTTGTATTCACCATACTGTAGGCGAAAATGCCCATGACACTTGCTCCTCAAAGCATACTTTCATAGTATCCAAAGTGTGCTTTTTCATACAAACTCGTCTTTCTTTCTCATGTGATGATGATCTCAAACCTCACATATATATCCTCGTTCCTGTCCTTTCGATAAGTTTTCCGCTGCTAATTTATTGTAGGGCCTCGTTCACTTGGGGAAAGCTTATTGATCGTTCCAAAACTTCCTTAAGTATGATGTTCGTAGTTCATTCCTTTTTTGTATTATAATCATTTAGCATGGTTTCCCATCGATTCTTATCCTTTTCTAGTAGGTTTTTGCTCTTTCTGGTTCAACCTTCTTGTCCCGTGTCCTGAGGGTTGCACGTTGTCTTATGAATGTTTCATGAATGTCAAGGTACCCTCGGGAAATGAACATATAGTGGTTCTGTGGCACATGGATTTGATGAGGTGTATTTTGTTGCATTAATTGTAGTTTGGCCAATCAAGGCGGTGGTTGCGATGTATTTTCTTTACATGATTGCCAAGTTATTCGACTAGTGATTCCTTTACACTACCATGCATACTTGTATAGGTCAATCACCAAAATGTTTGGCTAGGTATGTGGTTTCTTCTAAAGTTTTGAATGTGGGTTGATCATGTGCTTGTGCTGTAAAGCTAATCTTCTTTTGATGTCTATGCGTTATTGTTTTGGATATTTATTCATGTCCATATTCTCCTTTTCCTGGCTAGTGATCACGATATGGTTGTACCACATGATTTGTTGGTTTGCTTATTCTGTTAAAAACCTTTCTCGCCGCTATCATGCATATTTGTATGGGATCAATCACCAACAAGTTTGGTAGGATAAGTAGTTTCTATAAGTGATGCTTCCCTTGGCCCATACTTTATACTTCATGTATGAAAACTTACACAAGCGCATAGATGTATTATAGAAATGATGAATAAAATTATCATACCTAATCAGGATTGGTTATTCCACTATGTTTGTATAGTATCCTTGCTTAGCTATTAGCCTCTTAGTAATCTTTTATTGCTTCCTCACATACTTGTACAGGGCCCATCATTTCACGTTCAACACGGTGAGGATACTGGTGAAGTAGTTACGTGTTATTTTGCTAGTTCTTCCGGCAACTCTTCCTTTACCTCTAGGCATATTTGCACAGGACCAATCACTGATAAGTTCACTAAGGCAAGCGATCTCTGGTGGAGTGTCTTTGTAATCCAGTCCCATATGTCCTTCTTAGTTTTCATGAATATATTCCAAGTGCACTTTATACAAGTTTGTCCTAATGTTAGTCCATTGGTTATTATTATCTGCAATTCTAGTATTGATTTCTTGCACTGAACCACCTGATCGATAGTCACGCTATACTATAGGCGAGATCGTCTATCCGCCACCGATAGAAATCTAAGGCCGATTTTCGACGGGTGAACTAACTAGGCGGCAGTCCTTCCTTGATCGCTAGTAAGTTGGGTTCTCTATAGCCATCCCGATACATATAGCCAATCATAAATGACGGACAACCCAGTTAGGGATCACCCTGTTCCATCACTATCGGTGAGAAGTTTGAGCCGATCGTCAACCATGGACACTCGAATAGGGATCACTCTGGTCTACCCTTGTCGGCTAAGAAGTTTGGGGCCTATCATCATTGGCAAACATCCATTTGGTGGTCATGTCCTAACCAGGGGCTGATTTGGCTCACCATACCCAACTAAAGGTTTGGGGCCGACCATCAATAGCAAGCACCTAATTGGTGGTCTTGTCTTGACCAATGGGTTGATCTGGCTTGCCATTATCGGCCAAAGGTTTGGGGCCGATTGTCAATGGCGAGCACTCATTTAGCGGTCATGTCCTGACCATGGGCCAATCCGGCTTGCTATTGCTAGCCAAAGATTTGGAGTCGATCGTCAATGGCGAGCACCTATTTAGCGGTCATGTCCACCCATGTGGGTGTCATGTCCTTACCACAATGCCATTGCCGCCAAAGGTTTGGGGCTGACAGTTAATGGTGAGCACCTATTTGGCGGTCATATCCTGACCATAGGAATGATATGGCTTGCCATTGCCAGCCAAAGGTTTGTCCAAGCTTTCCCTGATGCGCTAGAGTTAGATGCCCATAGTATGCAACAACCTCACCTATATAGTTCTACAAATTGGGAGTTTATTTGGCATGGGATGGTTGTTCTTGTGGTGGTTTGGTAGCACTGGTCATATATCATTGTTCCACACATCCTATCCATGGGTTTCAATTAGACCATGATGATTGAAAATACACATATCTAAAATCTATGCAATTGTAGTAGTTAGTGCGCTAAAAGGAAACAGAGGTTTGGAGCACTCCATGTTTTCCCAAATACTGCCCCGTCCATGGTGATGAGAATGTAGACTCCATTCCCTGGATCCCTACTGATAAAATATAACCTTTCCAAATTGGGTGGGGTGGCCCTATGCCAAGGGGAAATTTGCTATAGGCGTAGATTTTCTTTCTGGAGTGGGGATGCTCTATCCTAGAATTTCATTGTTTCACCACTTTCTACTAGAGCATCGTGGTTTTCAAAGCAGCCTCATCCCGCTCATCCTCGATCAGATCTAAGGATGTGTTTAGCAACTCCTTATTCTCCTTTGAGTTATAGTGGATTATCCTATAAGATGAGACTATAGTTTCGATGGGAAGCATAATCAATAAACCGTAGGCCAAAGCAAAGGGAGTATATCCCATTGTAGTTTCGGGGAAGTGCGAAACACATAAAGTCTAATGGAAGCTCATCCATCCAAGCTCCCTTATCATTTTCCAAATGCTCAATTATGTGAGTTTTGAGAACCTTGTTGACCTCTTCTACCTATCCATTGGCCTACAAGTAAGGCACTGTATGAAAGATAATCATGATTCCATGTTGCCGATAGAAGTTAGCGAATTCACGACTATCGAATTGCCATCCAATGTCCGAGATCATCCGGGGTTGAACTCCATACTCTATAAAATAATCTGCAACCACTATAGCATACTTATCTCCACCCATAGCTATTAGAAGTTCTCCATTTAGATCAATGCCCATGAAATTTCTTTTTCTAGGGTCTACCCCTAGTGTGGTCTCCTTTACTGGCTTGATGTATGTTATCCAAGATTTCATTAGCCTCTCTTACAACCATGCATCTTAGCAGTGGGTTAGTGAAATCCCTTCTGTATAGGATGCCATTATGTATGGTGTACTGAATTGCCTTGCATGTTACCTTCCTTGCTTCATATTGGTTTAAGGGTTAAGATTTTACTACAACCAACCTAAAAGCAATCCATTCCCTTAGCGAGAAATTTTTTCCAAATCGTTAGCAACTCGAATTTCCTCCCATTGGATGTGCTTAACCGCATAGCATTCTTTCACATCAAGTAAAGCCTTCGCCCTTTTTGTTCAAGTAGGACGCCAACCATTCTTCGCTGAATTTGAACTCTTGAAATGCTTGATTCATAGCCATTTGCAGGTCGCTATGGATACACACTGTCCATATTCTCAATTATTTTGCTATTTCCAATTCTGCTATTAATGTACCAAACTAGGTTGTTTGCTCTAGCCTATAGTGTAAGAGGTCTATCCAAACCGTAGGGGTTAAAAACATTCGTTCCTGCCCAGCCATTAGTAGCTTTCTCACTTCCGCAAGTGTAGCATAGTCGTGTGGAATGGTGCTATTAATGCCTTAGGTATTTTTATTAAATATCATTTGAAATTTATTCATTAAAGTAATTCATAACTTTTCATTGTTTCCCCACAATTTATGGGGGTATTCAGTCTCTTTGGTACTATGCTTCATATTCATATGAAGTTGACTCTGTCTTGGGGGCTTTTTGAAAATATTATGATCCACCATCTCTAGATATGCCTGGTCCCACGTATGGAATAGGTTAGAATTGCACTCCACTATCTATGAAGGAGCTGAACCTAGTCTCCCATTGTCTTTGATGGAGTTGTACCCTACTTAGGAAGTATATGCTCCGTTGTCTGGTTACTCTGTTCCTCACAATTTTCATGTACATCTATCTTTAGATATCTAGTAGAAGGATATGCTCTAATGTCCATAGGAGAATAAAACACCGTGTCCCCGAACATGCTTTACACTCTTTCCTCATTGTCGTTGAGGAACCACGGTCTGGTGCTTATACCATTCTCGGTGGAGTTTCCCTAGTGTTTCAACCTAGAGCATACCCACGAGATCTATTTATGTCTATTGGTCTCATTACCAAAAATCTTATGGGATGTGTGATATTTGTCAATTACAATCTTTACGGCTGTTGACTCTCTGATCCTTGATTTATTGCAATCCACAACTTCTCCAATAGCAGGATATATTCTTTATGGAGTTTCCACAAGGAGTGAAAATGGAGACTCTTCTCCAGTGGATATACCAGACTGCCTTCCTGATGCAGCACATTCCAACTTCATGCACTTTATCGGCTTATAGACGAACTCCTCTAATGTGGCTAGTTTTTCCATTGTCATTCTCTTAGTAAACTTCACTCCAAGGTGCACTCTACTATACAAATCATCAAGTTGAATCGCACAAGAATGAATTGAGCATAGAGGTCAACCACAAAACCACATAGTAGCTAGGTCCGGCAAGAATAGAGGAAAGCACTTGCATGAGGCTTCTTCTGTAGCTTCAGTTACCATAATGTGTTAGGCATACCATTGGAAATGCACTACAGGGTCAGTAAGTCTTTGATATGGTTCCATTGTAGGCATCTTGAAGTTTCTAGGGTCCTTGGTGGTCCTATCTATTGGAAAGGTACTGCTAACCTAAGATCCAATCCCTCACTCCACTTTTTCAAATTTGAACAAATTGTCTAATGATTCGGGCCATCCTATCCTTCGGTTTTGCTGACTGTCAATGACAACTCGACCTTTCCATTCAGAGGGAACAATTTCTTTCATCTTCCTTATGATGACTTGATCTTTAGTTACGAACATGGTATTGACTCTTAAATCGGTCCCATTGATCATTTTATCCTCCATTGACTAAAATTTCAATGAGGGGATACGAAGAGTTTGATGTAGTTACCTCGTTCGACATCATCCTGTATGGTTCGGTGTCGAACCACTTCTAGGGTCTAGCTTTGGGTTAAACTCTTGCTTGTTTCCCCCATTTAGCATTCCTTCTTCCAACTCTTGAACCTTCTTGATCGAATTCTTTGTCAGAGTGCATCCCCCTTCGTCTTCTAGATCCCCTAGACTGGGATCGCCCTTGGTTCAAATGTTGCGACCAATTGTTTGCACCTACCCCAAGCGTATCATAAGTTGATCCACCACTACTTAATTTCAAGCAGTGAAACATTTGTTTATTTTGGCCACAACACTATCCAAGTTGCCTTTGGTAATTACATCTATTAGCATCGAAGTACTTGGTGAATGATCATCCTGATTAGTAGTAGTTTGATTGGGTGCATTGGGGTTCCCACTATCCCTGTTGGTAACACCAACCTTATTCTTTGATCTCAAAGGCATGTTGAGAATTAGCTTCTAAATGTTTGCATAAAAAATAGGCAAACATCTCTTATCGATTAGTTATAGAGCTTTGAATATGGGTATATAACATAGCTGTTATATTTGTATTATGATTGATTTTCAAAGAGAAGATCACATATAGGTTATGTAGAGAGTAAGTTGCAGTAAAGTAAAGAACATAAAGATTTTAGTGGTTCGGCCAGAGTGTGCCTACATTCATTGTCCATTTTCATTATTCTTGTTATAGATCTTTGAAACAATGCCTGAGATGCAAAATTCAATGATCCATAGCTCAAAAGACAGTAATATACAACATAAAGGAGTTTGTTCGGCTATTCCTGCCTTCCTACTCCTGTTTTCCTATTCCTGTTCGGTTATCTTATTTAGGTAGTTCATGTTACACTATTCCTGCTAAGTAGATCTTGTTAGGAAGATCTTGCTAGACTGTTTTTTATTGAGTAAATCTTGTTTAGAGGATCCTACTAGCTGTTACTACTAGGCTGCTTTTGCTAGTTGTACCTGCTAGGCTGTTCCTGCCAAACAGATCTTGATTGTTGTTCCCGCTAGCTGTTCCTACTAGCCTCTAACTTGTTTGTCATTGTTATTGTAAGCTTGGCTCTCCAAAATTGCCCCCATTGTTGTTAGAAGCTTGGGTATTTATAAGAGTGAAGGTATACGGAAGTCAGACCGATAGTTTCCTTATATGACATGCCAAGACAGAATATTCCCAAATATGCCAATTGTAATTAATAATTTCCTAATAAGCGCATATTTCATTCCAAATATGACCTTCTCGATTCGATTGGGAGCTCTGTCTGGGTTAGATTGGTCCAGTGGTACACACATGGCCGCTTTGATGGCTAAAATCATGCCTTTCCTCCCCTGGTTCTATAGGTTCCCTTGGTGCTTAGTTTGGTAGGTTCCCTTGGTGTTTGATTCGGTGGGTTTAGCCCACTTTGGTGTGGTCCTTCAAGATTTGGCTTAGTCCGGCTTCTTTATTCCTCATATTTTCCTATTTGGTACCCCAAGGTACCGAACAAGAAACCCTATTTGGTATCTAGGGGTACTAAACAACAACTTTTGTTCGGTACCCAATAGTTTACGCCTGCCCAAAGCGTGTCATAAGTTGGTCCATAATTGCTTAATGTTAAGTAGCGAAACATTCGTTTGTTTTGGCCACAACTCTATCCAAGTTGCCTTTGGTAATTAAGTCTACTAGCACCGAAGTACTTGCTGAATGATCATCCTAATTGGCAATTGTTTGATTAGGTGCATTGGCGTTCCTTGTATCCCTGCTAGTAGCATCAACCTTATTCTTTGATCTCAAAGGCATGTTGACAATCAGCTTCTTAGTGAAAGCACTAAAAACGTTCGAATAAAAATAAACAAACGCCTCCAATCGATTAGTTATAGAGCTATGAATACAGGTTGTATACACAGCTGTTATATTTTTATTATGATTGATTTTCAAAGAGCAGATCACATATAGGTTATGCAGAAAGTAAGTTGCAATAAAGTAAAAAAATAAAGATTTATAATGGTTCAGCCATAATGTGCCTACATCCATTGGTCATTTTCATTATTCTTCTTATAGATATTTGATACAATGATTGAGATACAAAATACAATGAACTGTAGCTCAAATGACAGTAATATATAGCTCAAAGGAGTCTGTTCAGCTATTCATGTCTGGCTATTCCTGCATGCATATTCCTGTTCGACTATCTCTGTCAGGCAGTTCCTGTTAGACTATTCCTGCCAGGTAGATCTTGTTAAGAGATATCGCTAGACTGTTAATGTTAAGTAGATCTTGTTTGGAGGATCCTGTTAGCTGTTCCTACTAGGTTGCTCTTGCTAACTGTTTTTACTAGGTTGTTCTTGCTAGGTAGATCATGTTTGTTGTTTCTACTAGCCTCTGACTTGTCTGTCATTGCTACTGTAAGCGTGGCTCTCTAAAATCGTCCCCAATGTTGTTAGAAGCTTGGGTATTTATAGAAGTGAAGGTATATGGAGATCGAGCCAATGGTTTCTTTGTATAACATAACCAATGGAATATTCCTGAATTTGCCAAATGTAATTAATAATTTCCTAATATGTGCAGATTTCCCTCTATATATGGCCTTCTCTGTACGAGTAGGAGCTCTATCCGGGGCAGGTTTGTTCAGTTGCACGCACGTGGTTGCTTTGATTGCTAAGTTCATTACTTACCTCACCTGGTTCGATGGATTCCCTTGGTGCTTAGTTCAATGATTTCCCTTGGTGCTTGGTTCGGTGGGTTTTGCCTTCCTTGGTCCATTCCTTCATTCTTTGGCTTGGTCTGGATTCTTCTTTCCTTACATGTTCCTATTATGTACCCCAGCGTATCGAACAAGAAACCCTGTTCGATATTAAGGGGTATTGAAAAAGAACTTCTGATCGGTACCCAGGGGTATTGCACAAGAAACTCTGTTCGCTACCTAGGGGTATCGAACAAGAATTTTGGTTTGGTCCTTTGGGTACCGAGCGAGGGGGGAGACTTGCTTCCTTCTCCTTTTCCTAGCCTCCCAGCTTACTTCCCCTTTGCCATGTTACCTTTCTCCTACCTTATGTTGGAAATGGTTAGGCACATAGTAGATAGATTCCCTACCGGACCTATCTCATGTTCCATAGAATAATGTGCTTGTCAGGACTCGAACCCGGGTGGGTTGGCTGAAGGGCACAAGTCTTTACCACTGTGCTAAACATGTTTTTATGCTATAACTCCTTCATTTAAAGTCAGAATCGAATGAAACTTAGACCAGTAACTTCGTATCATCGAGTAAAATATTCCAATGCCTCTGAATTTTCCATTTACCTGAATTAGGTAGTAGCTCTCTAAGGTGGGGACCGAGTTGGTTAGGTGATGAATAAATTTTAAAATGATCATATTTTCCTATCCGTAGCTCAGATTGAGACGCGGTTTTGACCTATGTGCATGTCCTAACCTTAGGAACGTTTTTCAAGAGCTTTGACTATATTTTTTAACTATGCCAAATCTACCACTAGTGCTTTGCCTTGCCCTTGCGATTACACGATGGCGCCTTTAGTATGCACCTTTCTACCACCTTTATGCTCCTTAACATCTTTTTGTATTCACCATGCTATGGGCGAAGACGCCCACAAACCTAACCTAACGAATGGTATTGACTTGAGCGCCTATAAATATAGGCAAGCCCCTCACTTTTCTTCTAATATTTTCTGAATTAAGAGCGAAGCAATGACATTTTCTCTTCTTTACAAATTCTAAGGATTATAGAAATTACGAAGTATTATATGTATAAGTGGAGAGTAGTAGAAATAAAAGAGAAGAAGAATAGGGTCAAATCGATTCTTCGAAGAAAAAGGTAAATTGTAGATCTAAATTTAAATCTATATTTAATTCAAATCTCTTATCGGATCTATAATTCTGATAAATATGTATATACTTTTGATATAAATTTTGGTTAAAAGAAAGGAGTCAATCAAGAATAATGGATTTAGATCTGGAGATTTGGAAGCCTAGATGTGAGTGGAAAATTATATATTTTTATATAATATTGGATTTATATCATTGTAAATCTATTCATGTTATGCCTAAATGTAAATTTTGGAATTGTGGGCTTAAATATATATATATATATATATGCAATGGACTTGAGAACCTTATCGACATGTTTTCTATATTGTTAACTTTGATTAAATGTTGTGTATACCTAAATATAGAATGTAAGGGTGAAAGTAGTCTTTGAAAGTTCGGAGATAATTCAAGAATTTTTTTTTAATTCCGAATTTGTTAATTAAATGTTATAAGTTATTATATATGAATTGAAGATTATTACAAATTTGATTGGGGTTTAAGTTAATATTATAATTCATTGGAATGAAGAATGTTTCTATGTAAATTTCTATAAATTATCCAACTTTATAATTATATATGAAGATGTATTGTTTGAAATAACAAGAAATTGCCTATAAGAAAGGGATATACAAAATAAAGTTGTTTATCTTATTTTGTACCATTTATTTCAATAATAATTGAAAAGATAATTCCTTGTAATTCTGAGCACAACACAATTCCTCTTTTAAATAATTTATGGGGATTTATAGTGATAACATTTCCCTTTTGAGAAGATTTAGTTCTAATGCATTAAAATATAGAAGTCCCTAATATAAATTAAAGTGTTATAAATAGAAATAATAATACTCCTGTTGTCATTAAATATAGGCTAGAAAATAAATAATAAGTGCTAAACATGAATAAGAAAATGAATTAAAGAATTAGAGAAGTCATAGTAATCTTATTAAAATGGGTATAAATTGAAAAGAAGTACTAAAAGACACTAAATTGCATTAATTGGAAAGAAATAGTAGATGGAACTTAATTGTATTAATTGAAAAGGAAGTATTAAAGGATACTTAATTGAAATTAATAAAATAAGAAGTAAGATCGTGGCAAGTAAATGAATATTGATGCGGCGTAATAAATTTCCAGTTAAAATTATATGGCCTCAAGAATACGTTTATCATGGGTGTGGATTAGTGAGTCTAGTCTAATATTTTGGTTAATTATAAATAATGCATTTATTAGCATAGAGTGGGATGCAAGGTCAGTAATGTTACAAAATAGATGTCTGCCCTCCATAAGGGTCTGCTATCAACATGTATATATTGTACTGATGTATGACATCTCCAATTATAGGACCCATGGGAATATAAGGTGGTTCGATTACGAGTAGCACTCACAAGAGGTGCATGGCCTAACACTAACGGGAAGTTCTTTGGTGCATATGACAATTAGAACATGACACCGTTATGAATGCTCGACACTGTGTAATAAGTGGTGTTACCATTGAGAGGTGGACATGGATGTAGCAGACGCTATGTTGTCCTAGATGCGAGTCGGCATTATAGGCTCCTCCTCAATGTGAAGTACGATACATGTAGTCATAGTTTGGTTTTACATGAGTCCTTAATATATAGCTGTTCGAGGAGTTGAGTCCTCAATAGACTGAATACCTTAATATGATAGTCCGAGGAGTTGAGTCCTCAATATATGATAGTCCGAGGAGCTAAGTCCTCAATAGTTCGAGGACCTGAGTCCTCAATATACGATAGTCCGAGGAGCTAAGTCCTCAATATACGACACTCTAAGGAGTTGAGTCGTCAATATGAAGTGGTTAGATAAGTCTTTGGGATAGGTTAGTAACATGGCTAATTAGTTGAAATACCATTATTAGGCACTAATGGAAGGTTCCGTAGTGTACGCGGGCAATTCGACCTAGACGTTATTGTAGATACCCTATGCAGTGCGTAGTTGCGGATACTAGCAGGGAATGTATCTGTTATCCCAAACAGTTATATCTAAAATATGAATAAAGCATGACAAAATAAAATTGTTGAAAAGCAATGGAAGATAATCAGTGGTTTGGATGTCAAAGCCTTTATAATAGCAACTATTATAAAGCATAGACAAGTGGCATCAATATGGCATGGATATCGTAAGTCATCAATACAGCATGGATACAGTGATAACTGTGAAGAGAAGGATATCGTGAGTCTCCTAGGTTTGATATTGTGAGTCACCAATATGGCATCAAAGTTCATCAATGTTTATAGAGAACGTCGCATATCATCAATAAATCCAGGAGGTTGTATATCATCGGTATGAGGACTGATGTCGTAAAAGAATTAACAAGGCAGGATCTTACACTTCATCAATATAACAATGGATGTCAAATATCAACAACGTGAGGAAATATCGTAAACCAATAATAAAAGGGGAATGCCGCATATCACCAGGTTGATAGGATTATTAGGCCTCATTAAAATAATAAATCATCAGCCTTCAAAGGTTATCGTGAACCAACCCTTTCAAAGAAGATACCGAACACTAACGAAGCAATCAATGATGTTGAATGTCGGGGATTCTAAGTGCCGTATGGTAGCCATGCCGCTAATTCCAATCCCTATAAATATGGACCCTATGGCATTGTAAAAGGGGCAATTCATTCTATTCTCTCTCTCTTACATCTATAAAGTTTGTAACCCAAATCAATTTGGGGATTCCAGTGCCTATTGCGATCTTGTAACCCTTTTTTGCAAACAAGTACTTGTATAATCAATTGTGCATAGCCTACTACAAGTGAATAAAGACATTTGGTTATGATTTGCCAATGACTTGCATATGATTCTATGAACTTATATTTTCAATATGAATATGACCGCTTTTATTATGGACTAGAGTCATGGGCGTGCCTACTTCACATGGATCTCCCATATTTCTAATGGGCGTATACTAGGTTAAGAAAGCCTATTTCTAGCCCAAATTTGTCTGACTTGCATATTTTGGAGCTAACAAAGAAATTTGGTAACATTTTGGCGCTAGAAGGAAGGCTTAAACCTCCAAAATCCCGCATATTCCACATTTGACCGTCCATGCCTTATCTTGCATATAAAGGAGTTTCCCCTGACTTGCATATAAGAAATACAAAGGACTTTTTAAATCCAACATAGCCCATTGAACTACAAGATAACTATTTTTGAAAAAGGGTCTTCTGAACCTTAAGCAAGTAGGCTATTTTATCAAGTCACTTCTGACTTGGTTTCATGAGGAACAAATGCTAAGAACATTGGCATTGCAAATTACAGAAGAAAGGAAACAAATAGTGCCTTATGATACTGACAAATGGACCATGACCCATTCCATGTAGGACCAACTACCATCTTTGCTTTAGGATAAGAGAGGCCGAAGAAAATAGTTATTCCTTAAAGTTAAGGAGGTCCATATAATTTCAATCCAAGGGAACAATCTTTGAAAAGGAAATAATAAGCGATTTTGATAAGTTTGTCTAGAAATGGAAAAGAGAAATAGATCATGCTCTCGCACCAACTAGAGCTCAGAAGAGGAAGATTATGGATGATCCTAATATGACAATCCAATGCTACATGAAATCTAAATAAGAGCATAAGGCATCATACTCTTTGGGTCCATTCTCTGACTACTGCCTATGAACATATCTATATTTTAACAAAGAGAATACTGAATTATTGGCCTTCAAAGAAGAAGCAGGCTAAAAATGAAAGGAATCTTGGAGGTGCCTATTGCCGATATCATCAAGCAAATGGATATGGGACCAATCAGCGTCGAGTATTAAATGGGAAGATCAAATATTTCTTGGAGAAAGGAGAGCTCAAAGAGTTTGTATGCAAGGATTAAAACTAATATTGTGGGATTCTCAATAGAAAGAATTCGCAAAAATAAAGGAAAAAGACTTTGACCCTGCCATGATGGCCTGGTCAAAGCACCTCCTAGAGGGAGGTAAGAGTAAGCCTCTAATCCTGCCTATAAGGCCTGGCCAGAGCACTGCAAGCCTTCGGTCTCGCTTACATGGCCAGGCCGGTGTGCCTCCGAGAAGGAGGACGTAGTAAGCCTTTGGTCCCACAGAAGATGGCCTAGCAAGAGCACCGACCCACCTTCAGTCCTGCCTATAAGGCTTGTCTGAAACGCCTCCAAAAGGAAGGATGGAGTAAGCTTCTGGTCCCGCCTAAGATGGCTTGGCCAAAGCACTGAACCCATTTTCGGTCTCGCCTATAAGGCCTGATCGAAGCACCTCCTAGAGGGAGGATGGATAACACTTTGGTTCAGCTCAAGATAGCTAACCTAACGCACTGACCAAAACCTAAATCATCACCTAAGATGGTGATAAGAGGTTCGGTCAAAGTTTAGATCATTTCCTAAAGATGGTAACAAAATAAGTCAATCAAAGGCTAAATTATTATCCGAAGAGTAGTAAGAGGCAATCTTCTAGAGGAAGATCAGTCGAATATAAAAGAAAATCCAACTATGTCCTAAAGAAGGATCGAGGCAATCTTCTAAAGGAAGACCGGTCAAACACATTTAGTTCTGCACTAAGTCAAAGTTAAGGCAACCTTCAAAGGAAGGATCAAAAGTTATTTATCATGCAGAAGTAGAAATTTAAATAATTCAAATTATCTAATAATGGGAATCACCGATATTATTAAAAATTCTAGTTTCCCACTAGTAAAGGCGGATAGTTTTCTGGCCTTCTATTCAAGTTATCATCGCATAATGCCAAATGATTTTCTGGTCTCCTATTCAGGAAATATCTTTGCTAGGTGATTTCTAGATCTTCAGTCTCAGATTATTAACATATAATTTTCTGGCCTCTTATTCGAATAACATTATGGCCAAAGGATTTACGGTCTTCAATGATTATTATACAAATTTCCAAATATATGTTCTTTCAAGACTTAAACTACAAGTGTCAAAGTCCAAAGCTCCAAGCGATGAAGCCAAAGGATAAAGTTATTAAAGGCTTTATTGAATCCTCCCAGAACGGAGTTCAGATTTTCTAATAACGAAAGTTTTTGTTACTAATTCCCAGTTAACTAAAGGAAGAATTCTTTAGAATTTTTAATTAAATAAGTTACTAATATTTTAATCAAAATAGATTTCAGGTTTTAAATGACATGGTTTATATTAAGAAGACAAACTAATGCTCAATCAAAGGCTACATGACAAATTGCATCAAATTAAAGTTTTGAAAAGCAAGCCTCATGTCTCAAATAATTCAAGGCTAAAGTAAGGAAAGAAACATGAAGTTAAATCAACATGTCATCCATTCAGGTACAAATTTATTTACAATTTTTACACTTTACCAATTATACGCAAAAGTTGCATATGTCAAAACAAGACTAATCAAGTCCTCCTAGGAAGGAGGAGGAGGTTGAGGAAGTGGGTAATGTTGGTACACTTTCTCTTATTCTTTTCCCTCAACCTCAAGTGGGCATGGATGACTTTCACTTAAGGAGAGACCATCTCTAAGTAAACATGAACTACCTCCAATATCATTTCGATGATTAGCACATCTATACAAAAAGAAATGTTGGTATCGTCGATATCCCGCTTCCATTGCTTTGCTCGGCCTCCAGTTCATATCTAGGCCCAAACTGGAGAAATCAATCTCTAGTCCAAAAGCAACTATTACTTCGAGCAGATAATCAACAAGAGAGTCAAGTTGAGAATTTTCAAGAGATTGTTCCCTTTGGCACCATCTAGAAATTTCTCCATGGTCTAGACCTAGAGGAGGGTTTAACAAAGAAAGGAATGCCTTTTCGCCAACTAAAGATTGGGATCTAGTCATCCTCGTAGGATTAGGAGTAGGAAGGCCAGATCCACTTCCACTTGCGATGAGCTCAAAAGATTGACAAGATACTTGACTTTTCAGCAAGTCCACCTCAAGGTAATTTATCTGTTGATATAATTTAGCAATTTCTGCATCAATTTCAATCCCTTGGACATAATGTGTAGATTGACCAATCACATCCATTTTCTCTCTTAGCTCTTGGATTCCTTTATCCTTCTCTCTGTTTTGTTCCTCTAAATTGGATGTCATCTCTTTTAAATAATAAGTGTGGATCTCAATCGATAGTACATGTTGTGCCATTTCTGTGCATCCGGAATATTCAAAAATGACAAAGTTGAAGTATATTAAGAAGAAAACTTCTTCCTGAATTCAGATCTGAACTTAGCCTTAAGGATGTCCAATCGATTGAGGAATTTCGGACCATAAGACGCAAGAGTTAATTGTTTTTCCTGAATAAAAATAAGTAAATGAGAAAAAGAAATCAATATAAAAGAAATGCTTTCTTTATTAACAATGAAAAGGATTAAAAGCTCAAGCAAATTTGAATTACAACAGCAATACAAGTTTTATATGTTTAACTCTTAAAGTTTAAGGATGACAGTTTGAGCCTTCTTAGGTGATCCAGCAGACATAGAGAGGGTAAAGTCAAAAGGAACATTAAACCCTTAAAGCGTATGAACTGGAGGGAATTAATGATAATTCCATTTTTTGCCCGGAGGGTTGATCTCACCACACAACAATTTAGCATGAGTGGTTTGTATCTCGCTAATCAATTTATCCTTTGCATCACCCAAGAAGTAAAATCGAAAGTGTAGAAACCGCGCATAAACTTCTAAAAGATCACTAAGGAAACAATATTTTGCAAGTCGAGAGGTTTTAAGGATTAACGATTTCTCTTTAAAATCCTTCTTTAATTTGATGAATTTACTCAAGAATTCTATGGGAACAAGACTACTCGATGATTCTTTAATACGTGTAATTTATGAAAAATAAACTAAGTTGCAAAGAAATAAGAATGAGAATACTAAAATTAATAAAACTGTCTAAATTACACATCAAAGACAAGATTACTTAGGTTCATATAATATTGATCCTTTGTAAAATTTAGAAATAAATCTTCTTGTTTAATTTAACTTTCTCAAGGGGAAGAGTGTTGGGGGTAAAGGGAATAGCTGCAACCCTTGAAAGATTCCAAAATGCTCCAAGATGGGGATCGGATCCATGCTCGTTTAAATATCTCTTATGAAGACGTCTAATCAAACCACCACTCTTCTCTTCCAAGAAAGAGAAATCAATAATAAGACTTCTATAATAAATTTTATAAAGAAATTCTACTAAGGTTCCTCTATCTTTAATGAGCATCGAGAAGAGTGTAGTTAACTCTACATTTTCCTTCAAAACTCTTTCTTTATGAAAACGAGATCCTTCTAAGAGTCGAGCAGCACGTTTTTCTTTAAAGTTCCTTAAACGTTTAGCATGAAGGCCAAGGAACCTATACTTTATCTGATAATTTGTTATGTTCCTTAATTATCCTTTCAAGTTCTCTATTCAATCGATGCACCTTTCTCTCGCTCTTTTCATATAAAGTCTCATAGTAATATTTGGATTTCTTCTTTAACTAAAGTGATAAACCTATTAACTAAAGGCCAAAAGATAGTTTTAAATGTTTATATAATGAGTTCCATACCTATGCGACCGAAACTTGAGGAGCTGGAACTTAAATCTTTTTCTTCAGTTGTTGACTAGGAGGAGTAGCGTCTTTCAGAGGAATGTTTTCTTACGAACCACCCTGAAGGTCGGATAAGGCTGGAAAATATGCATCATAAGCAGATGAATCATGACCATCTGATTTGTTACCACTGTCCTTTAGCCCTCTAGGACCCTTGCCACTACCATCACCATCTTGATCATTTCCATCATTGTCATCATCCTTATCGCCATCATTACCGTCATTATTATCGTTATCATTGTCGTCGTCATCTTCATTGTCATCCTCCCCTTTGTCTGGATCTCCACCTCCTACAATTGGGAGGTCATCAAAAGATAACAACTTCTCTGGATCAACATCTCCTTCTTCAAGGAAATCATCATGAAGTGGTCCCTCAACTCTCTTAAATATGAGATCAAATTTTCTTTTGAATTTTTCGTTTAGCTTTGGCAAAGAAGGAAAAATAAAATATGGGCATTTGTCAATATTGAGGCTGTATTCTACGAGAAGAGCATCTTCATAGCATTTTTCAGAAATTGTAGCGAGAGCTTGATCGAGGAAGAAGGTGACTTTCTCCTTAGTATCTTTTATAGCGTGATTAGCATAAACCAAAGCAGCATGTTTACTTTCCAACCAGTTCTCCTGAATTTTACCTTGGAAGCTATCTCAGTCTTTTCTTTATTGGCTCACTCAAATTTCATTTTCATCCTCTCTTCGAGTAACAGCTTAGCTCATTTTTCCTCATCGAGGGAGAAGGTGAGTTTGGTAGTACCTAAGATATTGGTTTTGATGACAACAACTTTAGGAAATCATATAAAACATAAATTTTAATGTTTGATCAAGGTATATAGTATATAATGCAGAATATTAGACAAGTAATGATTTAAGAAGACTGTACAGTAACAAGTAAAGATTGAAGACATTCAAGATGTTGATATAGTGACTCAAGAGCGAGAGAATGAAGACTCATGAGTATTAAAGAGTTCAAGATTTCAAGATATTCTAGATAAGTTATAGGGTCGTGGATTTATGTTAAAATTCTGATAGCACTTGATCTCTCTCGCATATTTCTATCTCTCTAGTTTTAAATATATTTTTAAATATATTTTTCAAAACAACTTTAAAATAGTTTTCAATTTCTTATACTTATAAATATTATTTTAAGTTTTTATTATTTTACTAAATTATTGTTTTTATTAAATTTTGTTTATATTGGTTTATTTTTTGAAAATCTTATCATATATTTCTACTCAAGTATTATTATGATTTACAAGTGTATAAATTATATTTAAGCATGTTTATAAAGCATCATATTACTTTACAAAGAAATACATTTTCAAAATAATATTTTAAAGTGTTTTTCAAAATTACAAAGAGTATGTCGACATACTCTACCCCTATATGTTGACATACTAGCCGTGACTTTCAAAAATCAAATTTCCAAAGAAGTGTTTGTTCGTCGTATCTCTTCATGAATGGACATGGCTATTATTCCTCTATAAATACTTGTCTTCCCAACAAATTTTATCATCATTTTTCATTCTTCTTCTCTCCTCCTTATCCTTTTTCATTTTCTAAACAAAAATATAACCATACTATGCCGAATTTCAATAACAATCAACCTCAATCACCATTAGTTTGATTCTCTATCATTTGCTCTCTAATTTCTATCATCTCTCTCACTCCAATCAAGATCAAAGTGTTGTTCAAGAGTTATAGGATCAATTGTAATAAAGATCGAAGATCTAAGTCTGTAAACAGTATTAAATCATACTCTTATACTCTAAGGTGTGCTTAGTGTCCCTGAAATCTGAGTAGGTGTGATTGTAACCTGATTAAGTCAACTGGGTGTGCTTAGTAGCCCTTAAATCTAGTGGGTGAGCTTGTGACTTAGAAATCAAATGGAGCTACCCAGAGGTCAGGATTTTGGAAGGTGTGTCTCGTAGCCTTGAAATCGAGATTGTATTGGCATTTACTAGTTGAAAAGAAATCCATACAAGGAATTGTGCGGGACTAGATGTAGGGTAACTCTGAACCAGTATAAACTCATGGTGTGTTCTTTCCTTTTACTTTTACTGTATTCACATTTATCTATATTTTGATTCTGTGATTGTTTTTGTGATTAATAATTGCATAATTCTATGTATAATCTCGAAAGATTTCAAAAGGATTCATATAAATTAGAAAACACTATTCACCTCCCTCTAGTGTTAATTTAGCCTTAAGATCCCTATTCTGCAATCTTACATTTGGTATCAAAGAGATGGGTTTCAAAGTATTCATAAGCTGATTTTTGAAAGGTTTTTATGGCATTCTTTAATAATATTTTCAACACTATTTTCAAAAGGATAATTTGTAAAATCATCTTTACAATGTTTCATAGATTTGCATATATTCATTATGAAAAGTCACATGATATATTGGAATAGAATGGATTGCAGGAACAGATGTCTTACATGGCTTTTGATAAACAAACATCTGATAATCAGACACTATAGATTAAAAAGGATAAATGGATATTGGATAGTGGTTGTTCAAGACATATGACTGGAAATCCGGAGATTTTGAAAGATATAGTTTACAAAGATGGATGATCATTCAATTTTGGTGATAATTCTTAAGAATTTGTGATTGGCATTAGCAATGTCGGTAATTCTAAAACTCTTACTATATCTAATGTTTTGTTAGTTAGGAATTTAAAACATAATCTATTAAGTATTAGTCAGTTGTATGATAAAGGTTTTAAAATTAAATTTGTAAATGATAAATGTTACATTAAAGATAATGAGTCAAACATTATCTTTGAAGGTATTAGAAAACGAAACATTTATATATTAAGTATGCAAATCTCAAATAATAACTTATGTCTTTTGGCTAAAACAAGTAACCCTTGGATTTGGCATAAAAAATTTGGTTAGTCGAATTACAAACTTATTTCTAAAAGTGGAAATTGGTACGAAGGGCCTAATTATACAGCCCATATTTTTTCCAGGACACGGGTTTGAAATTATTATTTTTGAGGACAAGTAAGTGCGGCGTGCGTCTTCATCTTCTCAAACAACTAAATATCTTCTGAAATCGATCGTGGAAATTAGGCGCGTTCGTCTTCATCTTCTCAAACAACTACTTATCTTCTGAAATCTGCCGACCTTGGAAATTTAGCGCGTGCGTCTTCATCTTCTCAAACAAGTACGTATCTTCTGAAATCTACCGATCGTGAAAATTAGGCACGTGCGTCTTCATCTTCTCAAAGAACTACGTACCTTCTGAAATCTACCGATCTTGCAAATTAGGCAGTCGTGAAAATTTGACGTGTCTTGTTCAATCAAAGTGGTCGTTTCTTGTGCAATTGAAGCGGTCGTGAGGCGTTAGTTTCTTCTCAAATCAAAATCGACTTTAATTGTGGGAAATCATGAGGCGATTTTCTTCATTTGGTGAGTCTCTTTTTTATTTGCTGTTTTTCATTCTCAATTCTATTTTTTATGATGTTTATGATGTTACTGTATGTTTCTTTTCACAGGAGGCTGTTTTCATCTATTGGAGGAAGGTTTTGTTTGATGTAGTTGGAATAATGGCTTCTGAATGGTATTGTTTTATTCTGATAACACAATCACTGTGTATTTAGCTTCGTTTGTTCTTTAGTTTGCAATTAAACTCTGATTGTTTAGATGTTTAAGAATGGTGTATCAAAATTCCATTCTGGCTCTAGTAATAATTTGGCAGCCATCGAATGTGATTATGTGTTTTAAAAACCATATTGATCTTAGTGTGTGTTTGTTATGATAATTTTTTACCTCTTCTTTTTCACCATTAAGTATATTTTTGCAGATCATCTTTTTCACCTATGATTTTTCAACAATGTAAACTCTAATAGGTACAATCACGACGAATGTTTTTCTTCCACATGTAGTTATATTTTCCACTGTTGTAATCAGGTTATCCAAAAGAGTGATAGTGATCTGTAAAAGATAAATTGTTTTATCTTTTTTCAAAAAGTGGTATATAAAATGATTTAAATGGTTTTATGCTATTAGTTTTTATTTAAGAACAGTTTCACATAGTTATATTTTCCACTGTTGTAATCAGGTTATCCCAAAGAGTGATAGTGATCTGTAAAAGATAAATTGTTTTATCTTTTTTCAAAAAGTGGTATAAAAAATGATTTAAATAGTCTTATGCTATTAGTTTTTATTTAAGATCAGTTTCACATAGTTATATTATTTTTACATTTTTTTTTGCAGGTGTGATTCATCTATTATAGTTGTGTTTGATTTCAATAACAATTGTTTTAGTGCTCGTTTTGGATTGGATGCTTCTATTTCTTTTGTTAGGAATAGGATTTGGGAGCAGTGGAATAATTTTACTCCATTATGCTTTGATATTTTTTATATTCGAGAATCAAAGACTACCTTTATTGAAACGGATAGTGATCTTCAAGCTATATTGTGTTTGTCTTGGTTTAAAAAGGAAGAATTTTTGGTTTTTTTTCTACGGTTGAAGAATGATTCAATGAAAGTAGCAAGTCTGGTTTAGTTGTTGGTGTTGAGTCAAGTAATAATATGTAAGGGTATGATGATGATTTAGATTCTGGTTTTACTCAACAAAAGGATTTACATGAGTTGTTGAAGAAGAATTCAAATATGGAATTTTTGACTGGCGTTGGTCAACAATTTGATTTTGCTATTGGATTCCATAGAACAGTTAGTGCTTATTGTTTGAAGAATGGATTTAAAGTACAGTATATTAAGAAATGTAAAGAACGATTGACAGTTCGATGTGTTGTAGCTAGCTGTCCTTTTAGGATTCATGCTTCTTGCAAACTGAAGCAATTGGACCAACTTTTTGTTAAAAACATTAACTTGATTCATACTTGTGGTGGTGGATTTCGTTCCCTTAGTAGTCCAACCATTAATAGTGATCTTGTGAAAAGTTTAATCGTCAATCAAATTCGTGATGAGCCAAAAAGAAAGACCAAGGATATCATTAAAAGTTTCAGAAGAGATTATGATGTGGAGCTAAGCTATTACTTTGCTTATAAGGGTAAGAAATTGGCTATGAATGATATTTTTTTGTGATGAAAAGAAATCTTACAATGAATTAGTTTGGTATTTGAAGGCATTGGAAAGAAATAACCCAAATAGTTATTCAAGTATGGATGTGGATTCTGAAACAAATCAATTTGAGAGAGTTTTTGTATGTTATGAGGCATTTATATTTGGATTTAACTATTGTCGTCCTATGGTGTTTTTGGATGCTACCTTTTTGAAAGGGCGAAGTGGTATTTTGATGGCTGCCACTGCGAAAAATGGGAATCAAGGTACTGATTTTTTTTTTGCTGTTGTATTTATGTTACATAGTACTGTTTCTTTAAGTTATTGTTCTAGTGAATTTTGTTGTGTACATACTGCATTTTGTTCAAGTGATTAGTCTACTGTTATATAGTACTATTTCAAATATAGTGCATTTGGTTGTTTCAAATGTAGTAGTATGCTGTTCAATTCATTATATTTTCTTCTGCGTTAGGGATTAAGCATGTGAAATTATTGCAAAAATGAATTCAAACTGACAATTTAGTTCAACTGAAAATTAATGATGATTAATGTTGGTTGTTTTTTTTATTTTTATTTTGATAGATACATAATCTAGATGTTTTATTTTTTTCAGTTTATCATGATACCTACTGCTTATGCTGGATTTACCAGAATCTGTCATATTTCAAACAATAAATGCATATATGTTTTTATCTCTAACATCTTCAATCTAGTTGCACTAGTTACCAAGTAGGTACAATTGTTCAATGGACAGCCATGCTCTTCTTATTGTAAATTTGATCCAAAACAAATACTGTAAAAGATTTAATGTTCTTTAATTTGATATACAAAATGTTACTGTATACAGGAGTTAAAAAAGATAAATGCATTTATCTTTTAATATAAAGAATTAAATAACATATTAAGCCGTCATTATATATCATAGATACTACTACATGTTGAACATATTTATCATTTTTCTCTTTATTTGAAGTTCTTACATAAGGTATAGAAATGATTTAAACAACATATAGAAAAGATAAAAGCATATATGTTTTAGATGTTTGAATATTATTCTTTGTATTGTATGCATGAATTATGTATCATATCTTTGCAATTTCTACCCTTTCTGTGTAGACTACACATGTGATTGTCTACTATTAGATAATACTGTTTCAAATATAATTTTTTTTACACAAAAAGTGAATTAATTTTTTGTTGTTTCAAATGTAATACATAAACAGTGAATTATTTTTTTTTTGTTTTTTTCCAGGTTTTTTTCCCATTAGCAATGGCTCTTGTTCCCAAAGAAAATGAAGAGTGTTGGAGTTGGTTTTTAAAATACCTAAAGAATGCTCTCAGTTGTGATAGAATATTAACTTTTTTAAGTGATAGACACTGGGGTTTATTGTTAAGTATTCCAAAAAATTTTCCAAATAGTCATCGTTCTTATTGTTTGCATCATATGCAAAATAATATTTCTAGCATTGTGAAAAGTGGAAGGGGTGTTTGGGTAGCTCATTTACTTGAGCGTTGTGCTATAGCTTCTAATCATCATGAGTTTGAAAAAGCCATGTCCAAGTACAAAGAAATTGGAGGTGCCAAAGCTATACAGTACTTGAATGATAAACCATATGATCATTGGGCTGATTTGTTTTTTCCGGGGAAGCGATATGGTAAATATAGTCCAATGTAGCTGAGAGTTTTAATTCTTGGATTTTGGATGAAAGAAGTTTGCCTATTACTGCTTGTCTTGATGGAATTAGGGTAAAACTGATGATGCAAATGTCTAATCGTAGAGAAGAGGCATCAAAGTGGACTAGTGTGCTATGTCCAAAAATGGAAGCTCGTTTGTTGAAATTGAAGGAAGAAGGATTTGGGTGGAGTGTTTCTAAATCATCTAGGTATTTATTTCTATATTTTTACATGATGTTCATAGTTTCTGAAAAAAATGATAAATGCATTTATCTTTTTTCAACTTGCTATGTAGCCTGTGTTATGATTTCATTTTGTTGGTATTTATAATTTTTAAACCCCTCTGGATCTTTTGTATCTTGATAGTCGTGGCATTGTAATTAACACTGTATGTAATTCTTAGCTCTTTCATTATTTTCGTCTGGATGAGTCTGTACATTTTACTTATGGTATATTAGTTCTTGACTTGGACAATCCTGTTGATATTTTTGGAAAAGTCAAATCTGGTGCATCATGGCAATGTTCTAGTCAATTCCACTTAATCAGTGGATGCCTTACCCATTGAAATCACTGTCAAGGTTTATAGGTTTTAATTCTTACTATAACCTTTATGCTTTCTTTTTTCTAGATTGGTTATCATTTTTTTTAAAAAGAAAGTCAAAATCAAAATTTACATAAGATATACTTTCTCTAAAGAATATGAACATTATGCCTGTTGTTATTTGTTTTGGTTTATGAGTCTTATTTTTCACTATTAGTTCTATGCACATGAATTGGGTCTTATTTATTAGATAGATTAGAGAGAATATATATAGTGCTAATAATCATTTTTTGGAAATGCAATTTGTGTACATATTTTAACTGTTTTTAATTTTACATTTTGTAGGTATATTTTTGAAGTTCATTCTCCAACATCTCAAAAGGTTGATCTTAAAAATCGCATTTGCAGTTGCAATCAATGGAAAGTGACAGGTTTTCCTTATGCGCATGCTTTGAAGTGTATTTCTTTAACCAGAAATTCTATTTATGAATATATTGAGAATTACTTTACTGTTGAGTATTATCGAGCTTCATATTCACATTTGATCAATCCTATTCCAACTTTTGATAAGGAAGCAATTGAAGCGGAAGAATCATCTATTGTTCTTCCTCCTAAGCCTGTTCGTGGAGCTAGTAGGCCTAGTATGAATAGGATTGAAGGGGCTGACTTTCATGCTAAGCAAAACAGATGTGGAAAGTGTAAAAACAAGGACATAATAGAAGAGGATGTTTTTTGAATATTTGAGTTGATTGTTTTAGTCCAATGTATTTGATTGGTTGTTCTATGAATACTTTGAGTTGAATAATTGAGTTGATTGTATTAGTCCAGTGTATTTGATTGATTGGTTGTTCTATGAATACTTGGAGTTGAATAATTGAGTTGATTGTATTAGTCCAGTGTATTTGATTGATTGGTTGTTCTATGAATACTTTGACTTGAATATTTGGATTATTGCATAAGTTGAATCGGATATAATCTGATTTTGATTACTTTTGGTTGTATGCAATTGTTTATGAGTTTCTGCTTTTCTGGTAGGCACTGTGATGGTTGTCGGTAGGTAGTCAGTGTGGAATTGGTAAGATGATGGTTAGTGAAGAAGAATTGTGGGTTGTGGCTTCTCTGACAGTGTTGAGTGTGGAATGTTGCTGCAGTTTGTATTGAATGAAACAGTGGTGTAGTAGTATTTGCTTATATGGCCAGAGAACTATGAAGTTTATAGGTTGTGAATGGTTTGGGATGGAATTATGGTTAGTAAGCGAAGTATGACAGAGTGGTATTTGGAATTTTGTAAAGGAGGAGGTGTTGTAGTTAAGAAGTGAGGCAGTGGAGGTTGGCAGTGAAGTAAGTAGTAGTCAGAGGCACTTGAAGTTGTGAATGATGAAGGTGGTAGTTGCTCTTCTAACAGGAAATGGAAAGTATGGAAGAACTATTGGTTGCAATTGTTCTGTTTAAAAAGATAAATTGATATATCATTGGCCTCAAACAAGCTTAGGACTTAAGTATATTGCGGTCATTGATTTAAATTTTGTTTGTGCAGAAATATTTGTTCAATTTTGTTTGTGCAGAAATATTTGTTGATTTTTCATAACGGTGGAATACCTATCCATCTCCAATAGTTATTTATCTTTTTGTAATAACTTCTTTTTTCAAGAAAGCAGTACTCAACCAACATTCCTTCTTCCCATTCTCACGCATCATCAATTTCATCATTCATTTCCACTAACATCTACCCTTCTACCTACAACTGACCAACCTTGCACTTGCCACAACCTAAAATAGCTCACAGGACTTCCATCACCTCTCACTGCACTGCAACTCCAATCACTATCTTCAAACTTCTGTCATTTGACATAAAACATCCTCAACACCAACAGAAACGACCTTTATAACCTGAAATTCACATCAACCATCAACACTAACTGCATAGCACTTCTATCCACACTATCTTCCTCATCCTAGCAAATTACTTAACATCACAGTAACCTTCACATTACACAACACACTCTGTATTATACGGCCCAATTTTTTTCTAGGACACAACATTAATGTATAGTCAGATTCAAAAGTGACAGTGCAAATAAGTGCACAACATACACATAAACAAACTCAAGTCTACAACATCTGTAATTAGGTTTTACAATTCAAATAATATGGCCTAAGTCAACCATTACAAATTCATCAGTCAAATAAATTTTTTACAAATGTATGATAAAAAGACTGTTAGACATCAAAGAATTTGTTGCTATCATTGCCAGTTCACATCTTTTGTTGCTGAAGCTGAACTGCAGAAATTTTCAATTGTCCAGCAGTATGGTTCATCAGAGAGATTTTGTGCAGTTATCTGTGCTCTAAATGCGTTTACTTGTTCTAGACTGATTTTTGATGTTGTGTCCATTCCTTGTGCTAACTTTTGGATAAACATCATTACGAAAATTCCACAGTCGAACCTGCATTTGTTAAAATTTTAGTTATTGTGTAATATTCATCGTTGTATAAAAATCTCCAGTATCAGTGATTATGAAAATATAACTAAACATGTACTTATATCCATTACATCAAAAGATAAATGCTTCTATCTTTTTTAATAGTTGAATAAAGTAAGATCTGACACTTAATATTTTATGAAGAACTCTTTAATTAATTTCATTTAACAATAAACCAACTCCAAAACAACAAACAACTTAAATCATTTACATAAAAACATAAATGCTTTTATCTTTTTTATGTAATAACTAATATCATGAGAAAAACATCAAATACCTTGAATGCATTAGATAATGTACCATTTGTATCAGTGATTATGAAAATATAACTGAAAATGTACTTAAATCCTAGGTAAACATTTTTAATCAGTGATTATGAAAATTACCCGTTGCTTTGTTGAGCACAATCAATATTTTTAATCAATGAAGACTTTCACAGAATTGTTTTCTCGCCTGCGTCCTGTAAGTCATTATTGATTTTGTTTACCACTGCTTTCTGCCAAATGTATATATATATATATATATAAATTCTTAATAATAATGATAAATCTATTTATCTTTTTTACTTTCAGTGTATTTTACTTACCACATTAATAGCAAACCTTGAATGTCCACTTCTTAATGTCTTAGATCTTGTGGTCAAGTGTAGAGAATCATAATGGTTCCATGGACATGATTCCACTACTAGCTCTAGCAAGCTCCAATGTTCATTGCCACGTATAGGAAATAATATATTGCAACATAATGGATTTAGAAGTGCTTGTTTAATAAAAGGATTAAACATATTTTTTTTTATCTTTTTCAGGTTTCCATCTGTTGCGCTTTTCTGTTAAAAAATAATTTCAGAAAATTTATCTTAGAAACAAATTAAATTTTACATTATAGTACGCTTACTGTCATTGTTGTGTTCACATATATAATGCTAGAACTTTGTTCTAAAAATTTTGTTTTTCTGAACCAAAACCAATCAATAACCTACATTTCCAAAAAAAATTATGGATTAAGAATAGATTTTATAATGAAGCAAAGAAAAGAATTTATAATGACGCAAAATAAGTTTTTTGTACTTACTTGACCAGAAATATATTCTCCATAGAGAAGTTCTTCTATCATACTTTTTGTGATGGTGATGAAGTTTTCATCGTCACAAGTAAATGCTTCATCACTAAAAAATTAAGATTAGTATGTTCTGTGTTGTATGGCACTTACAGTATAAAAGAAAATTAATTAAGATTGGTATACTGAAAAATTAAGATTAGTATGTAATGAAATATTTTTTAACAAAAGAAAATAACAATAGTACATACTGTACAGGAATTTTATGAATTGTCATACTATCATACTGTACAGGAATTTTATGAATTGTACATAAAACAGCTAACAGTACATTAAAAAGATATTTTGTTTTATCTTTTTTTTAGTTGTCACTTGGATTATTAACTAAAGTACAGTGCATTAAAAAAAGTAAGGTTGCAAATAAAAATACTTGGTGCTGACAATAATAGGTGCTTAAATAACTGTTTTTATCTTCATGAACATCAACCTGCAAACTATTCATCACCAAAAATTTCTTTTTTTTCTTTAGATTTTAATAAATTTCAACAGCCTTGGATTGTCGATGATACAACCCAACTACTTGATAGAATGACTCAATTTGGCAATTTTAAGTTAAACTGAGTCAATCCATCAAGTCGCTGCGTAGTACACCAACAATACAAGGTTGTTTATTGAATGGCACAAGTGACAAATTGATTATTAACTCTGATTGAACCATAACTTAAAAATTATACACATTATCGGATGTTTATTGAATGGCACTACCAAACATGACAATGTTAAAATGTTTGCATATTATGACATGGTTAAAATGGTTGACAAATTTGTGACTTGTACATTAAACATATGACAGTACATACAAAAGATAATCAGTTTTATCTTTTTTTAATTGTCACCTTCATTGTTAACTAAAGGATGGTACAGATCTACCATAAGTTAACCAAATATTAATAACATGTTTAAGAAAATATATTGTCATACTGTACAGGAATTTTATGAATTGTACATAAAACAACTGACAGTACATTAAAAAGATATTTTGTTTTATCTTTTTTTAGTTGTCACTTGGATTATTAACTAAAGTACAGTGCATTAAAAAAAGTAAGGTTGCAAATAAAAATACTTGGTGCTGACAATAATAGGTGCTTAAATAACTGTTTTTATCTTCCTGAACATCAACCAGCAAACTATTCATCACCAAAAATTTCTTTTTTTTTCTTCAGATTTTAATAAATTTCAACAGCCTTGGATTGTCGATGATACAACCCAACTACTTGATAGAATGACTCAATTTGGCAATTTTTAAGTTAAACTGAGTCAATCCATCAAGTCGCTGCGTAGTACACCAACAATACAAGGTTGTTTATTGAATGGCACAAGTGACAAATTGATTATTAACTCTGATTGAACCATAACTTAAAAAGTTTACACATTATCGGATGTTTATTGAATGGCACTACCAAACATGACAATGTTAAAATGTTTGCATATTATGACATGGTTAAAATGGTTGACAAATTTGTGACTTGTACATTAAACATATGACAGTACATACAAAAGATAATCAGTTTTATCTTTTTTAATTGTCACCTTCAATATTAACTAAAGGATGGTACAGATCTACCATAAGTTAACCAAATATTAATAACAGGTTTAAGAAAATATATTGTCATACTGTACAGGAATTCTATGAATTGTACATAAAACAGCTGACAGTACATTAAAAAGATATTTTGTTTTATCTTTTTTTAGTTGTCACTTGGATTATTAACTAAAGTACAGTGCATTAAAAAAAGTAAGGTTGCAAATAAAAATACTTGGTGCTGACAATAATAGGTGCTTAAATAACTGTTTTTATCTTCATGAACATCAACCAGCAAACTATTCATCACCAAATTTTTTTTTTCTTCAAATTTTAATAAATTTCAACAGCCTTGGATTGTCGATGATACAACCTAACTACTTGATAGAATGACTCAATTTGGCAATTTTTAAGTTAAACTAAGTCCATCCATCAAGTCGCTGCGTAGTACACCAACAATACAAGGTTGTTTATTGAATGGCACAAGTGAAAAATTGATTATTAACTCTGATTGAACCATAACATAAAAATTATACACATTATCGGATGTTTATTGAATGGCACTACCAAACATGACAATGTTAAAATGTTTGCATATTATGACATGGTAAAAATGGTTGACAAATTTGTGACTTGTACATTAAACATATGACAGTACATACAAAAGATAATCAATTTTATCTTTTTTTAATTGTCACCTTCAATATTAACTAAAGGATGGTACAGATCTACCATAAGTTAACCAAATATTAATAACAGGTTTAAGAAAATATATTGTCATACTGTACAGGAATTTTATGAATTGTACATAAAACAGCTGACAGTACATTAAAAAGATATTTTGTTTTATCTTTTTTTAGTTGTCACTTGGATTATTAACTAAAGTACAGTGCATTAAAAAAAGTAAGGTTGCAAATAAAAATACTTGGTGCTGACAATAATAGGTGCTTAAATAACTGTTTTTATCTTCATGAACATCAACCTGCAAACTATTCATCACCAAAAATTTCTTTTTTTTCTTCAGATTTTAATAAATTTCAACAGCCTTGGATTGTCGATGATACAACCCAACTACTTGATAGAATGACTCAATTTGGCAATTTTTAAGTTAAACTGAGTAAATCCATCAAGTCGCTGCGTAGTACACCAACAATACAAGGTTGTTTATTGAATTGCACAAGTGACAAATTGATTATTAACTCTGATTGAACCATAACTTAAAAAGTTTACACATTATCGGATGTTTATTGAATGGCACTACCAAACATGACAATGTTAAAATGTTTGCATATTATGACATGGTTAAAATGGTTGACAAATTTGTGACTTGTACATTAAACATATGACAGTACATACAAAAGATAATCAGTTTTATCTTTTTTTAATTGTCACCTTCAATATTAACTAAAGGATGGTACAGATCTACCATAAGTTAACCAAATATTAATAACTGGTTTAAGAAAATATATTGTCATACTGTACAGGAATTTTATGAATTTTACATAAAACAGCTGACAGTACATTAAAAAGAAAAGAGAAATGCTAACGGCCCAGTTTTGTCCTTAAAAATAATTAGTTTCAACTTGTGTCCTAGAAACTTATTGTTTGATGGGAAGAGGCCCTTATGGTGAAATTTGTTCTTAATGTTAGTTGAGTCCCTGGTTCCCCAATTGATTGCCCCGCAATAATACCTACAGCTTCCCCCAATTCAACTAGATCGTCGTGAGTGGAACTTCTACCATAACATAATTCAATTGAGTCAAAAGTAGTTTTGTTACTTACTTGTTTCGTCCAAGAATTTTGAAATTTTTTTGACAATTTCTTTTTTTTCTTCGGTAAGATATTTGAGTAGTGGACATTTGTCAACATTCTTTGGCTTCTTCTTCTTTTTCGGTTCTTTTAGGACAATATCTTCAACAACAATTGGATTTTCAGAAGCATTTTCTTGAGCAGGCTCTTTCAGATTGTCAGATTTTAAACTATCTTGTGTCTGCTTTTCTAGTATGAAATCTTGAGTTTGCATAAGTGGAAATTGGTACGAAGGGCCTAATTATACAGCCCATTTTTTTTCCAGGACACGGGTTTGAAATTATTATTTTCGAGGACAAGTATGTGCGGCGTGCGTCTTCATTTCTCAAACAACTAAATATCTTCTGAAATCGATCGTGGAAATTAGGCGCGTTCGTCTTCATCTTCTCAAACAACTACTTATCTTCTGAAATCTGCCGATCTTGGAAATTTGGCGCGTGCGTCTTCATCTTCTCAAACAAGTACGTATCTTCTGAAATCTAACGATCGTGAAAATTAGGCGCGTGCATCTTCATCTTCTCAAAGAACTACGTACCTTCTGAAATCTACCGATCTTGCAAATTAGGCGGTCGTGAAAATTAGACGTGTTTTGTTCAATCAAAGCGGTCGTTTCTTGTGCAATTGAAGCGGTCGTGAGGCGTTAGTTTCTTCTCAAATCAAAATCGACTTTAATTGTGGGAAATCGTGAGGCGATTTTCTTTATTTGGTGAGTCTCTTTTTTATTTGCTATTTTTCATTCTCAATTCTATTTTTTATGATGTTCATGATGTTACTGTATGTTTCTTTTCACAGGAGGCTGTTTTCATCTATTGGAGGAAGGTTTTGTTTGATGTAGTTGGAATAATGGCTTCTGAATGGTATTGTTTTATTCTGATAACACAATCACTTTGTATTTAGCTTCGTTTGTCCTTTAGTTTGCAATTAAACTCTGATTGTTTAGATGTTTAAGAATGGTGTATCAAAATTCCATTCTGGCTCTAGTAATAATTTGGCAGCCATTGAATGTGATTATGTGTTTTAAAGACCATATTGATCTTAGTGTGTTTGTTATGATAATTTTTTAGCTCTTCTTTTTCACCATTAAGTATATTTTTGCAGATCATCTTTTTCACCTATGATTTTTCAACAATGTAAACTTGAATAGGTACAATCACGACGAATGTTTTTCTTCCACATGTAGTTATATTTTCCACTGTTGTAATCAGGTTATCCCAAAGAGTGATTGTGATCTGTAAAAGATAAATTGTTTTACCTTTTTTCAAAAAGTGGTATATAAAATGATTTAAATGGTTTTATGCTATTAGTTTTTATTTAAGATCAGTTTCACATAGTTATATTTTCCACTGTTGTAATCAGGTTATCCCAAAGAGTGATAGTGACCTGTAAAAGATAAATTGTTTTATCTTTTTTCAAAAAGTGGTATAAAAAATGATTTAAATAGTCTTATGCTATTAGTTTTTATTTAAGATCAGTTTCACATAGTTATATTATTTTTACATTTTTTTTTGCAGGTGTGATTCATCTGTTATAGTTGTGTTTGATTTCAATAACAATTGTTTTAGTGCTCGTTTTGGATTGGATGCTTCTATTTCTTCTGTTAGGAATAGGATTTGGGAGCAGTGGAATAATTTTACTCCATCATGCTTTGATATTTTTTATATTCGAGAATCAAAGGCTACCTTTATTGAAATGGATAGAGATCTTCAAGCTATATTGTGTTTGTCTTGGTTTAAAAAGGAAGAATTTTTGGTTTTTTTTCTACGGTTGAAGAATGATTCAATGGATAATTTTGTTGGTGAAAGTAGCAAGTCTGGTTTAGTTGTTGGTGTTGAGTCAAGTAATAATATGTTAGGTTATGATGATGATTTAGATTCTGGTTTTACTCAACAAAAGGATTTACATGAGTTGTTGAAGAAGAATTCAAATATGGAATTTTTTACTGGCATTGGTCAACAGTTTGATTCTGCTATTGGATTCCATAGAACAGTTAGTGCTTATTGTTTGAAGAATGGATTTAAAGTACAGTATATTAAGAAATGTAAAGAATGATTGACAGTTCGATGTGCTGTAGCTAGCTGTCCTTTTAGGATTCATGCTTCTTGCAAACTGAAGCAATTGGACCAACTGTTTGTTAAAAACATTAACTTGATTCATACTTGTGGTGGTGGATTTCGTTCCCTTAGTAGTCCAACCATTAATAGTGATCTTGGGAAAAGTTTAATCGTCAATCAAATTCGTGATGAGCCAAAAAGAAAAACCAAGGATATCATTAAAAGTTTTAGAAGAGATTATGATGTGGAGCTAAGCTATTACTTTGCTTATAAGGGTAAGAAATTGGCTATGAATGATATTTTTGGTGATGAAAAGAAATCTTACAATGAATTAGTTTGGTATTTGAAGGCATTGGAAAGAAATAACCCAAATAGTAATTCAAGTATGGATGTGGATTCTGAAACAAATCAATTTGAGAGAGTTTTTGTATGTTATGAGGCATGTATATTTGGATTTAACTATTGTCGTCCTATGGTGTTTTTGGATGCTACCTTTTTGAAATAGTAATTCAAGGTACTGATTTTTTTTTTGCTGTTGTATTTATGTTACATAGTACTGTTTCTTTAAGTTATTGTTCTAGTGAATTTTGTTGTGTACATACTGCATTTTGTTCAAGTGATTAGTCTACTGTTATATAGTACTGTTTCAAATATAGTGCATTTGGTTGTTTCAAATGTAGTAGTATGCTGTTCAATTCATTATATTTTCTTCTGCGTTAGGGATTAGCATGTGAAATTATTGCAAAAATGAATTCAAACTGACAATTTAGTTCAACTGAAAATTAATGATGATTAATGTTGGTTGTTTTTTTATTTTTATTTTGATAGATACATAATCTAGATGTTTTATTTTTTTCAGTTTATCATGATACCTACTGCTTATGCTGGATTTACCAGAATCTGTCATATTTCAAACAATAAATGCATATATGTTTTTATCTCTAACATCTTCAATCTAGTTGCACTAGTTAAAAAGTAGGTACAATTGTTCAATGGACAGCCATGCTCTTCTTATTGTAAATTTGATCCAAAACAAATACTGTAAAAGATTTAGTGTTCTTTAATTTGATATACAAAATGTTACTGTATAGGGGAGTTAAAAAAGATAAATGCATTTATCTTTTAATATAAAGAATTAAATAACTTATTAAGGCGTCATTATATATCATAGATACTACTACATGTTGAACATATTTATCATTTTTCTCTTTATTTGAAGTTCTTACATAAGGTATACAAATGATTTAAACAGCATATAGAAAAGATAAAAGCATATATGTTTTAGATGTTTGAATATTATTCTTTGTATTGTATGCATGAATTATGTATCATATCTTTGCAATTTCTACCCTTTCTGCGTAGACTACACATGTGATTGTCTACTATTAGATAATACTGTTTCAAATATAATTTTTTTTACACAAAAAGTGAATTAATTTTTTGTTGTTTCAAATGTAATACATAAACAGTGAATTATTATTTTTTTGTATTTTTTCCAGGTTTTTCCCATTAGCAATGGCTCTTCTTCCCAAAGAAAATGAAGAGTGTTGGAGTTGGTTTTTAAAACATCTAAAGAATGCTCTCAGTTGTGATAGAATATTAACTTTTTTAAGTGATAGACACTGGGGTTTATTGTTAAGTATTCCAAATTTTTTTCCAAATAGTCATCATTCTTATTGTTTGCATCATATGCAAAATAATATTGCTAGCATTGTGAAAAGTGGAAGGGGTGTTTGGGTAGCTCATTTACTTGAGCATTGTGCTATAGCTTCTAATCATCATGAGTTTGAAAAAGCCATGTCCAAGTACAAAGAAATTGGAGGTGCCAAAGCTATACAGTACTTGAATGATAAACCATATGATCATTGGGCTGATTTGTTTTTTCCGGGGAAGCGATATGGTGAAATTAAGTCCAATGTAGCTGAGAGTTTTAATTCTTGGATTTTGGATGAAAGAAGTTTGCCCGTTATTGCTTGTCTTGATGGAATTAGGGTAAAACTGATGATGCAAATGTCTAATCGTAGAGAAGAGGCATCAAAGTGGACTAGTGTGCTATGTCCAAAAATGGAAGCTCGTTTGTTAAAATTGAAGGAAGAAGGATTTGGGTGGAGTGTTTCTAAATCATCTAGGTATTTATTTCTATATTTTTACATGATGTTCATAGTTTCTGAAAAAAATGATAAATGCATTTATCTTTTTTCAACTTGCTATGTAGCCTGTGTTATGATTTCATTTTGTTGGTATTTATAAATTTTAAACCCCTCTGGATCTTTTGAATCTTGACAGTCGCGGCATTGTAATTAACACTGTATGTAATTCTTAGCTCTTTCATTATTTTCGTCTGGATGAGTCTGTACATTTTACTTATGGTATATTAGTTCTTGACTTGGACAATCCTGTTGATATTTTTGGAAAAGTCAAATCTGGTGCATCATGGCAATGTTCTAGTCAATTCCACTTAATCAGTGGATGCCTTACCCATTGAAATCACTGTCAAGGTTTATAGGTTTTAATTCTTACTATAACCTTTATGCTTTCTTTTTTCTAGATTGGTTATCATTTTTTTTAAAAAGAAAGTCAAAATCAAAATTTACATAAGATATACTTTCTCTAAAGAATATGAACATTATGCCTGTTGTTATTTGTTTTGGTTTATGAGTCTTATTTTTCACTATTAGTTCTATGCACATGAATTGGGTCTTATTTATTAGATAGATTAGAGAGAATATATATAGTGCTAATAATCATTTTTTGGAAATGCAATCTGTGTACATATTTTAACTGTTTTTAATTTTACATTTTGTAGGTATATTTTTGAAGTTCATTCTCCAACATCTCAAAAGGTTGATCTTAAAAATCGCATTTGCAGTTGCAATCAATGGAAAGTGACAGGTTTTCCTTATGCGCATGCTTTGAAGTGTATTTCTTTAACCATAAATACTGTTTAAGAATATATTGAGAATTACTTTACTGTTGAGTATTATCGAGCTTCATATTCACATTTGATCAATCCTATTCCAACTTTTGATAAGGAAGCAATTGAAGCTGAAGAATCATCTATTGTTCTTCCTCCTAAGCCTGTTCGTGGAGCTGGTAGGCCTAGGATGAATAGGATTGAAGGGGCTGACTTTCATGCTAAGAAAAACAGATGTGGAAAGTGTAAAAAACAAGGACATAATAGAAGAGGATGTTCTTTGAATATTTGAGTTGATTGTTTTAGTCCAATGTATTTGATTGGTTGTTATATGAATACTTTGAGTTGAATAATTGAGTTGATTGTATTAGTCCAGTGTATTTGATTGATTGGTTGTTGTATGAATACTTTGAGTTGAATAATTGAGTTGATTGTATGAGTCCAGTGTATTTGATTGATTGGTTGTTCTATGAATACTTTGACTTGAATATTTGGATTATTGCATACGTTGAATCAGATATAATCTGATTTTGATTACTTTTGGTTGTATGCAATTGTTTATGAGTTTTTGCTTTTCTGGTAGGCACTGTGATGGTTGTCGGTAGGTAGTCAGTGTGGAATTGGTAAGATGATGGTTAGTGAAGAAGAATTGTGGGTTGTGGCTTCTCTGACAGTGTTGAGTGTGGAATGTTGCTGCAGTTTGTATTGAATGAAACAGTGGTGTAGTAGTATTTGCTTGTATGGTCAGAGAACTGTGAAGTTTATAGGTTGTGAATGGTTTGGGATGGAAGTATGGTTAGTAAGTGAAGTATGACAGAGTGGTATTTGGACTTTTGTAAAGGAGGAGGTGTTGTAGTTAAGAAGTGAGGTAGTGGAGGTTGGCAGTGAAGTAAGTAGTAGTCAGAGGCACTTGAAGTTGTGAATGATGAAGGTGGTAGTTGCTCTTCTAACAGGAAATGGAAAGTATTGAAGAACTATTGGTTGCAATTGTTCTGTTTAAAAAGATAAATTGATATATCATTGGCCTCAAACAAGCTTAGGACTTAAGTATATTGCGGTCATTGATTTAAATTTTGTTTGTGCAGAAATATTTGTTCAATTTTGTTTGTGTAGAAATATTTGTTGATTTTTCATAACGGTGGAATACCTATCCATCTCCAATAGTTATTTATCTTTTTGTGATAACTTCTTTTTTCAAGAAAGCAGTACTCAACCAGCATTCCTTCTTCCCATTCTCAAGCATCATCACTTTCATCATTCATTTCCACTAACATCTACCCTTCTGCCTACAACTGACCAACCTTGCATGTAACGACTCGGGTTTTGCCCGCTCGAAAATCAACATCCGTACTTCACATTGTACCAGAATGCCGCAGATTCGACCGTTCAAATCCGATTCGCCGGAGCTATAACAACATTAAGTAAATAACACAGCGGAAGAAAAGAATAATACATTGATATACAATATCTGATACAACAGAGTGATACAATGAATATCAATATACATCAGAGATATGATACAAGAAATAGCAGCGGAAAGAAAATAGATAACACCAGCAGCGGATAGAATATCTCCAATAGAGTGCTCCAATCCATAGCTAGCTCCAGATAATCTACTCAACCTGAATATCTGAAAGAACCCAACTCTAGACTGCCCGTGTGGAAAATAGTGGGCACCCAGAGTTTAGGAAGGGAACAATAAACTCCGGATCAGTCATGGGACTGGTGTGAGCAACAAAAACAGTTTATCTTTAAACAACAACAAAAGGTTTTAAACATTGAAATCCGCAATGCTTTTGGAAAATGAAACTACCATAAGACCTCCCGCCACACACACAATGCAAACGCAGAATTGGAGGAGATTTCTTCTTATGATAGTCAAACATGCTTACTACGCCAAATCATCTTGATATTATTATTAGTGCATAGTGCAGAAAAACATTTCGAAAGTATAATATTAATCTTAGCCAACATACGACCAGTATCGTATGCCTACTATAGCTACTATGTTCAATAGCAGGTTACCGCCACATTCCATAGCAGGTAATACAACTAAAACCGTACAAGGTTCGTATTGTTTCTTTGGATTTTCCAACAAATGGTCAGGCTAAGGAACTTCCTATGCCACGAAGGAAACGCCTCTGGCGGGACGCTCCGAGAGACAAACTGCTCTCTGCCAACAAGGCCGGGTTACCCCTGTAACAGGTAACTCACGAATATGCCACCTCCCGGTCCTTTGGGACCTTTATCCAAGCTCGGTATCCAACATCACACATCATAAAGAAAGTGTATCCACATGAGTAAGTATCTGGGCTCCATACCATGATACCACCCCTTTCCAGAAGGAAATGACATACCCTAAAGGGCGCGACCCTCATAACCTTGCCGCAACATTCCTGTTTCGACCATTTCCGGGTAGTGAGGTCCTGACGAAGTCTCGTCCACAAAGCTATGCTTTGTCACAAAGCCATGCTTTGGGTCAAACAAATGATCAACCTATGATCACAAAGATATAAAATCAAATAAATGATCATATCGCAAATGATCAAACACTGATCATCACACAACAACACTTAGCATGTCACATTACCAAATTGGGATATATCGCTGATAAATTTCAACTACATAACCTCTGAGCTCGTACGCCTCAGAGAAGGGTGTTAAGCTAAGAGAATAAATTCTCCGCCACCAACAGAAATGTATTTGAAAGAAATCTGCTTTATATCTCAAAGTGTAATGTCAGACATGTAACCATACAAGTCTGTTCCGGGATCGAACAGAACCGAAGGCACTTCGCACGAAGCCCTTGCAAATCCAGATAATTTCCAATCACGTCCGGACTTCCCGTCACTAAGGGTGATAAAACCTCTATATCGGGGATCAGCCGATGCAGAGTAACTCGACGGTAATCCTTCCGTTTTCAAAAATATCCAGTCTTCAACACCGGTCTTCAAATGCCATCCATATACGACGTATCACATATTCGAAATGGGTTATACGACCCAAAGGTCCTCTCCCGGCTAAACCGAATAGTGAGCAAAATATTTAAAAACATATGGATATGGGATTTCAATTAAGTCACAACTTATTACCCAAAATCTTTCTTTTCAAATGGTTTAACAAATTACCATTTTAAATCTTTAAACAAAAAGATTCAACCTTTACGGTTTAAACAGTTTCCACACTTTAATCTTTTAAACAAAAGATTCATTCACAGATTTTCCAAATTAATTTCCATTTCAATTTGATTAACTCGTTAAATCTTTAAGATTTAACTTATAGCTTTCAAAACAATCCCATTTCAAATGATTTAAACCAATCATTATTTTAAATCTGTTAAAAATAAACAGATTCAATTCATAGCTTTTCAAAACAATTTATTCATAACTTGGAAAACCATCTTTCAATTCAATCTTGAAATTCCTTTAATTAAACTGGAATTTCATTTCTTATATGAAAGCTTTTTTCATTTGAAAACAAATAGTTTCATTTCAGAAAATCTGATTCATTCATACGAGTGGAAATCCTTGGGTTAAATCCAAATTCTCAAAATTATACTTTTAAATGGTTTAATTCATACAAACACATTTATAACATTTTCAGTCCCTAGTTTCAAATCATAGAATTCAATTTCAAACTTGAATTCAAATTTAAATCAAATTATTTAAATTTTCAAAACTCGATTAAGTTATTCAAAATAGCATTTATCTTTGAAATTCTATTTCAAAAGCTTTTCACTTTAAACCCAAATTTCCAATTTCAAAATCAATTGAAATTAAAATTTCCATTTCAAAAACATCAAATTTAAATGATCTATGACTTAACCGATTTCCACGTGAAATCCATATTTGTGTGTGTAAAGGTGTAGTCCAGGGGTTTCACACAATAGTGCAACATAATGAATCATCACATATCAGAATACAGAAATATAATTCGATAAGCGGTATAAGAACAACGCTTATCGTTCATTCATAGATCATAGATATATAAAGGTCACAGATAAGTAAACTACAGATCACAACATAAGTCAGGGTATATCACAAAGCATCATATATCAGGGATATCAAACAATCAATCATTCAGTCAAATCCAATCATCCATAAGTAAGGTCAATTAATTATCTGATTAAATTAAATTAGATTAGACACTAATCCTGGTTTAATTATCATTAATAAATCACAATCCATTTTATATTGATTTATGAAATTAATTAATTAATTCTTAATTCCAAGTTAATAAATCCCTTTGAAAACTAAAATTGTTAATTTATAAATCATTAATCATTAATTTATTCAATTAACAAATCACTCTTTAATCATTCCATTTATTATCAACTTATAATAAGTTTTTAAGATAAATTATTTCCCTTAATTTCTTACATTAAGTAATTAACCTTCAATCAATTACATAAATTTATTATCTTTAAATTAATCACATTTATCAATTTATCACATTAATTAATCCTTTAAATTGATCACATAAATTAATTTACCTTAACTATCTTCATTAAGTAATTACTTTTAAATAATTCCTTATCTTTATCAATTTATCAACATTTAATTATATTAATTATACTTTGACTTAAAAATCATTTTAACCCTTGATTTATAAATTCAAATTCAAATTTGAAACCCAGAAAAACAGAACAGGTTAGAGAAACCTGGAACAAAACTATCCCCCGAGCTACAATGCTTCCAGCTTCGAGTAAAACACTCGAATAACTCGAGTTCTTCCCGAGTCCAAACTGCACCACCCAAATAAAACGACAGTCCTTCCAATATGCACGTGCACGTGCATCGTGCTTCCAGCCACCTCCGGCCACTCACCAACGTCGCAACCCATCGCCGACTATCCCTAGATGACCTCGCGATCACCAGAACCCATCACCAAATCTCGAATCAAATTCGAGTTCTCCTCTTCAACCTGGAACACGAGCTCGTCCACCCTTCAAAACCTGTCAACAACAACCTCTCGCCACTCCGACCATCTGCAAACTTCCACCTCCGGCCTCGACTTCGACATCACCCAAGCCATCATCTCCCTCGATTTTGAGCAACTCGATCGCTCGTAGGTGATGCAATCGTCACGTCAAAAACCATGTGCAAAAGCTCGGCTAAAACCCTAATTCGAACTAATTCGAACGATTCAAACATTGGAAAAATTAAATTGCATTTTTCCCACCATCTACACCACGTCCTTCCCCTCTAGATTCGAACTTGTAGTTCAATTTTTTTTCCTAGATCGATGGAAATCGATTTTTTCGAAGTTTCGTTCAACTCTAAATTCCCAATGATTTTGAAATCTAAAAATCTTGAAATAACATTCAAAAATCATGGTTCTCTATTACAAATCATTTCATATGATCTAAATAAGAAATCGAAGTCATCAATTTTTTTACTTTAGTCTGACATTTACTGTCATTATCGAATTTACCAATATTCCATAAATATTTACATTCGAAATTATTTTTAAAATTTAGATTAGAGGGTTATAGCCAATTTTTATTCAGACATCTCAATCTAAAAATTTATTATTTGAAGAGATATGAATTTTCTTGTTGAATTTGTCTGTTACTAAACAGAGGCATATCTTTATATATGTATTCAGCCATGCACAGATCAATACAGGTTTATATACATACTAGCATACATATTGTATGTTCATATGAACATACCTCAAACATTAATCACAACACAAAATTATAGGTTGAAAGTTTGCTCACCTGATCTAAAGAGGAAGAACATAGCACTTGGGAATTGACACAGCTTTGAACTTTAAAACTGAGAGTTTGTTTGCTTTGATTTCCTTCCAATCTGTTTGTCTTTATTATTGTATAATGCTTCAATTTTAAAGATGGAAATGTTGCTTTATTATTCTCAGGTTTGTTATGTGTTGAACGAACGAAAATAGGTAGACATAAGAAGATGTCTATATAAAATGCTAAGTTTGTACAGGGGTAAGATCTGAGTTTGTATACAAGCACAATTATTCCCCCTTTTTTTTATTGATCAGAGATCTTTTATAAAAGGAGGCTGAAATGATACTTCAACATTTCGAATGACCTATTTGCTGCTAAGAGATGAAAGCATTTATTATTTGAGTACTTCATGTCTCCTACTAACCTTATTTTATATAGATATTTTCCCTTTACTTGCCTTTACAGGCCACATATCTTATTTCTACTTGCCTAGCATATCTATTTACAGGCTACATCATTTTGCTTTGTAATTGCATGCTTCCGGATTTGATTGTTGTTTTAGGTTTTAAATGAAATTGTAGCTTAGTTTAACTTGGCTCGAATTGGAAATAAAAAGTGACAAAGGAAAAATAGTTTACAGTTTGAAGTATAAAAGAAGTTACAGAGTATATTTCCTTTTTTCTTTATTTTACAAGTATACAAAGATATTCTATGTTTATAATACTGCATAATTTTACTCGGCTGAGAAGAGGAAGATGGTGTGATGGCTACAGTGATTTTATTTATGGTGGCTGGGGACATTGCATTTATGACTTATACATTTTGTTACTCTAAAGTCTACAGCCTACATACTTAGGAATATAAGTGAAGTCCTATTGTTTGTTTATAGATATGAATGTAGTTGTATTATTTGTAGATATTTAGTTCACTTATTTTCTTACTTTGTTTTTATTACTTTATATTGTATTTGTATTGATTTTTCCTATATCTTATTTATTTCTTATTATCTTGTAATATAGATGACATTCTATATTTTTAAACTATTCACTTGAAACTCAAATTCAATCATATACAATTTTTAAATTTAAATGATCGTTCAAATAAAATTGTGAATCGGGGAAACTCGCTCAAATTTTCGAATTAAATTTACAAATTTTTATCCAAAAATTTATTTAATTACTCAATTTAATTCAAAAATTCAATAAATTATTAATTTAAATGTAATTAAAATCCGGGGTCGTTACAGACTTCCCCCCTTAAAAGAATTTCGTCCTCGAAATTACCAAGGAGACACAAAGATAGATGGAGAATATTTCATTGAATCAAACTGAATATCTATTCTGCATTTGGCTTACCAAATCAGAATATCAATAATACACACAAGAACGAATCTGTTGAATTCTTTCACACGATACTCGGGTTATCCAGATCTACGAAATATGCAGTGGCATCGGTCGGTTCGAAAGGATAACTAACCATTCGTAGAATATATCCGGACCCAAAGAATAGGTAGATATATGGATACAATTTCAAAAAAAATTTAGTTTAGAAACTAAAGTATACCTATTAGCCATAGCAAACAAAACAACCAAGGCAAACAATTTTTGGCTCAGATGGAGTTTATGTCCCATTTTTATATATCGAATCTTCTTCCTGGATCTACCAGAAACTATCGAAGAATTGAGAAAAGATATTTGAACAAAAAATATTAATAGAGAAAAGACGGCTTCCTCGTTGTTACAGAGTATCGACCATTTATAGTCGTATTTCCCCTGTCCCCTATCTCGTCCTCTTATTTCACTCATACTTACTATCAGTGGATAGTAAGAGAATTTACTGAGGCATACAGATGGATATCTGAGAATTACTCATTCTAGAGTTTACTTCACTCTATCTCTAATGAGCTACTTAACGTGTTATACTCCTGAGCTAAAGTTCAACCTTAGCTCTGATACCACATGTAACGACTCGGGTTTTGCCCGCTCGAAAATCAACATCCGTACTTCACATTGTACCAGAATGCGGCAGATTCGACCGTTCAAATCCGATTCGCCGGAGCTATAACAACATTAAGTAAATAACACAGCGGAAGAAAAGAATAATACATTGATATACAATATCTGATACAACAGAGTGATACAATGAATATCAATATACATCAGAGATATGATACAAGAAATAGCAGCGGAAAGAAAATAGATAACACCAGCAGCGGATAGAATATCTCCAATAGAGTGCTCCAATCCATAGCTAGCTCCAGATAATCTACTCAACCTGAATATCTGAAAGAACCCAACTCTAGACTGCCCGTGTGGAAAATAGTGGGCACCCAGAGTTTAGGAAGGGAACAATAAACTCCGGATCAGTCATGGGACTGGTGTGAGCAACAAAAACAGTTTATCTTTAAACAACAACAAAAGGTTTTAAACATTGAAATCCGCAATGCTTTTGGAAAATGAAACTACCATAAGACCTCCCGCCACACACACAATGCAAACGCAGAATTGGAGGAGATTTCTTCTTATGATAGTCAAACATGCTTACTACGCCAAATCATCTTGATATTATTATTAGTGCATAGTGCAGAAAAACATTTCGAAAGTATAATATTAATCTTAGCCAACATACGACCAGTATCGTATGCCTACTATAGCTACTATGTTCAATAGCAGGTTACCGCCACATTCCATAGCAGGTAATACAACTAAAACCGTATAAGGTTCGTATTGTTTCTTTGGATTTTCCAACAAATGGTCAGGCTAAGGAACTACCTATGCCACGAAGGAAACGCCTCTGGCGGGACGCTCCGAGAGACAAACTGCTCTCTGCCAACAAGGCCGGGTTACCCCTGTAACAGGTAACTCACGAATATGCCACCTCCCGGTCCTTTGGGACCTTTATCCGAGCTCGGTATCCAACATCACACATCATAAAGAAAGTATATCCACATGAGTAAGTATCTGGGCTCCATACCATGATACCACCCCTTTCCAGAAGGAAATGACATACCCTAAAGGGCGCGACCCTCATAACCTTGCCGCAACATTCCTGTTTCGACCATTTCCGGGTAGGGAGGTCCTGACGAAGTCTCGTCCACAAAGCTACGCTTTGTCACAAAGCCATGCTTTGGGTCAAACAAATGATCAACCTATGATCACAAAGATATAAAATCAAATAAATGATCATATCGCAAATGATCAAACACTGATCATCACACAGCAACACTTAGCATGTCACATTACCAAATTGGGATATATCGCTGATAAATTTCAACTACATAACCTCTGAGCTCGTACGTCTCAGAGAAGGGTGTTAAGCTAAGAGAATAAATTCTCCGCCACCAACAGAAATGTATTTGAAAGAAATCTGCTTTATATCTCAAAGTGTAATGTCAGACATGTAACCATACAAGTCTGTTCCGGGTTCGAACAGAACCGAAGGCACTCCTCACGAAGCCCTTGCAAATCCGGATAATTTCCAATCACGTCCGGACTTCCCGTCACTAAGGGTGATAAAACCTCTATACCGGGGATCAGCCGATGCAGAGTAACTCGACGGTAATCCTTCCGTTTTCAAAAATATCCGGTCTTCAACACCGGTCTTCAAATTCCATCCATATACGACGTATCACATATTCGGAATGGGTTATACGACCCAAAGGTCCTCTCCCGGCTAAACCGAATAGTGAGCGAAATATTTAAAAACATATGGATATGGGATTTCAATTAAGTCACAACTTATTACCCAAAATCTTTCTTTTCAAATGGTTTAACAAATTACCATTTTAAATCTTTAAACAAAAAGATTCAACCTTTACGGTTTAAACAGTTTCCACACTTTAATCTTTTAAACAAAAGATTCATTCACAGATTTTCCAAATTAATTTCCATTTCAATTTGATTAACTCGTTAAATCTTTAAGATTTAACTTATAGCTTTCAAAACAATCCCATTTCAAATGATTTAAACCAATCATTATTTTAAATCTGTTAAAAATAAACAGATTCAATTCATAGCTTTTCAAAACAATTTATTCATAACTTGGAAAACCATCTTTCAATTCAATCTTGAAATTCCTTTAATTAAACTGGAATTTCATTTCTTATATGAAAGCTTTTATCATTTGAAAACAAATAGTTTCATTTCAGAAAATCTGATTCATTCATACGAGTGGAAATCCTTGGGTTAAATCCAAATTCTCAAAATTATACTTTTAAATGGTTTAATTCATACAAACACATTTATAACATTTTCAATCCCTAGTTTCAAATCATAGAATTCAATTTCAAACTTGAATTCAAATTTAAATCAAATTATTTAAATTTTCAAAACTCGATTAAGTTATTCAAAATAGCATTTATCTTTGAAATTCTATTTCAAAAGCTTTTCACTTTAAACCCAAATTTCCAATTTCAAAATCAATTGAAATTAAAATTTCCATTTCAAAAACATCAAATTTAAATGATCTATGACTTAACCGATTTCCACGTGAAATCCATATTTGTGTGTGTAAAGGTGTAGTCCAGGGGTTTCACACAATAGTGCAACATAATGAATCATCACATATCAGAATACAGAAATATAATTCGATAAGCGGTATAAGAACAACGCTTATCGTTCATTCACAGATCATAGATATATAAAGGTCACAGATAAGTAAACTACAGATCACAACATAAGTCAGGGTATATCACGAAGCATCATATATCAGGGATATCAAACAATCAATCATTCAGTCAAATCCAATCATCCATAAGTAAGGTCAATTAATTATCTGATTAAATTAAATTAGATTAGACACTAATCCTGGTTTAATTATCATTAATAAATCACAATCCATTTTATATTGATTTATGAAATTAATTAATTAATTCTTAATTCCAAGTTAATAAATCCCTTTGAAAACTAAAATTGTTAATTTATAAATCATTAATCATTAATTTATTCAATTAACAAATCACTCTTTAATCATTCCATTTATTATCAACTTATAATAAGTTTTTAAGATAAATTATTTCCCTTAATTTCTTACATTAAGTAATTAACCTTCAATCAATTACATAAATTTATTATCTTTAAATTAATCACATTTATCAATTTATCACATTAATTAATCCTTTAAATTGATCACATAAATTAATTTACCTTAATTATCTTCATTAAGTAATTACTTTTAAATAATTCCTTATCTTTATCAATTTATCAACATTTAATTATATTAATTATACTTTGACTTAAAAATCATTTTAACCCTTGATTTATAAATTCAAATTCAAATTTGAAACCCAGAAAAACAGAACAGGTTAGAGAAACCTGGAACAAAACTATCCCCCGAGCTACAACGCTTCCAGCTTCGAGTAAAACACTCGAATAACTCGAGTTCTTCCCGAGTCCAAACTGCACCACCCAAATAAAACGACAGTCCTTCCAATATGCACGTGCACGTGCACCGTGCTTCCAGCCACCTCCGGTCACTCACCAACGTCGCAACCCATCACCGACTATCCCTAGATGACCTCGCGATCACCAGAACCCATCACCAAATCTCGAATCAAATTCGAGTTCTCCTCTTCAACCTGGAACATGAGCTCGTCCACCCTTCAAAACCTGTCAACAGCAACCTCTCGCCACTCCGACCATCTGCAAACTTCCACCTCCGGCCTCGACTTCGACATCACCCAAGCCATCATCTCCCTCGATTTCGAGCAACTCGATCGCTCGTAGGTGATGCAATCATCACGTCAAAAACCATGTGCAAAAGCTCGGCTAAAACCCTAATTCGAACTAATTCGAACGATTCAAACATTGGAAAAATTAAATTGCATTTTTCCCACCATCTACACCACGTCCTTCCCCTCTAGATTCGAACTTGTAGTTCAATTTTTTTTCCTAGATCGATGGAAATCGATGTTTTCGAAGTTTCGTTCAACTCTAAATTCCCAATGATTTTGAAATCTAAAAATCTTGAAATAACATTCAAAAATCATGGTTCTCTATTACAAATCATTTCATATGATCTAAATAAGAAATCGAAGTCATCAATTTTTTTACTTTAGTCTGACATTTACTGTCATTATCGAATTTACCAATATTCCATAAATATTTACATTCGAAATTATTTTTAAAATTTAGATTAGAGGGTTATAGCCAATTTTTATTCAGACATCTCAATCTAAAAATTTATTATTTGAAGAGATATGAATTTTCTTGTTGAATTTGTCTGTTACTAAACAGAGGCATATCTTTATATATGTATTCAGCCATGCACAGATCAATACAGGTTTATATACATACTAGCATACATATTGTATGTTCATATGAACATACCTCAAACATTAATCACAACACAAAGTTATAGGTTGAAAGTTTGTTCACCTGATCTAAAGAGGAAGAACATAGCACTTGGGAATTGACACAGCTTTGAACTTTAAAACTGAGAGTTTGTTTGCTTTGATTTCCTTCCAATCTGTTTGTCTTTATTATTGTATAATGCTTCAATTTTAAAGATGGAAATGTTGCTTTATTATTCTCAGGTTTGTTATGTGTTGAACGAACGAAAATAGGTAGACATAAGAAGATGTCTATATAAAATGCTAAGTTTGTACAGGGGTAAGATCTGAGTTTGTATACAAGCACAATTATTCCCCCTTTTTTTTATTGATCAGAGATCTTTTATAAAAGGAGGCTGAAATGATACTTCAACATTTCGAATGACCTATTTGCTGCTAAGAGATGAAAGCATTTATTATTTGAGTACTTCATGTCTCCTACTAACCTTATTTTATATAGATATTTTCCCTTTACTTGCCTTTACAGGCCACATATCTTATTTCTACTTGCCTAGCATATCTATTTACAGGCTACATCATTTTGCTTTGTAATTGCATGCTTCCGGATTTGATTGTTGTTTTAGGTTTTAAATGAAATTGTAGCTTAGTTTAACTTGGCTCGAATTGGAAATAAAAAGTGACAAAGGAAAAATAGTTTACAGTTTGAAGTATAAAAGAAGTTACAGAGTATATTTCCTTTTTTCTTTGTTTTACAAGTATACAAAGATATTCTATGTTTATAATACTGCATAATTTTACTCGGCTGAGAAGAGGAAGATGGTGTGATGGCTACAGTGATTTTATTTATGGTGGCTGGGGACATTGCATTTATGACTTATACATTTTGTTACTCTAAAGTCTACAGCCTACATACTTAGGAATATAAGTGAAGTCCTATTGTTTGTTTATAGATATGAATGTAGTTGTATTATTTGTAGATATTTAGTTCACTTATTTTCTTACTTTGTTTTTATTACTTTATATTGTATTTGTATTGATTTTTCCTATATCTTATTTATTTCTTATTATCTTGTAATATAGATGACATTCTATATTTTTAAACTATTCACTTGAAACTCAAATTCAATCATATACAATTTTTAAATTTAAATGATCGTTCAAATAAAATTGTGAATCGGGGAAACTCGCTCAAATTTTCTAATTAAATTTACAAATTTTTATCCAAAAATTTATTTAATTACTCAATTTAATTCAAAAATTCAATAAATTATTAATTTAAATGTAATTAAAATCCGGGGTCGTTACATTGCACTTGCCACAACCTAAAATAGCTCACAGGACTTCCATCACCTCTCACTGCACTGCAACTCCAATCACTATCTTCAAACTTCTGTCATTTGACATAAAACATTCTCAACACCAACAGAAACGACCTTTATAACCTGAAATTCACAGCAACCATTAACACTAACTGCATAGCACTTCCATCCACACTATCTTCCTCATCCTAGCAAATTACTTAACATCACAGTAACCTTCACATTACACAACACACTCTGTATTATACGACCCAATTTTTTTCTAGGACACAACATGAATGTATAGTCAGATTCAAAAGTGATAGTGCAAACAAGTGCACAGCATAAACAAACTCAAGTCTACAACATCTGTAAGTAGGTTTTACAATTCAAATAATATGGCCTAAGTCAACCATTACAAATTCATCAGTCAAATAAAATTTTAACAAATGTATGATAAAAAGACCGTTAGACATCAAAGAATTTGTTGCTATCATTGTCAGTTCACATCTTTTGTTGCTGAAGCTGAACTGTAGAATTTTTCAATTGTCCAGCAGTATGGTTCATCAGAGAGAATTTGTGCAGTTATCTGTGCTCTAAATGCGTTTACTTGTTCTAGACTGATTTTTGATGTTGTGTCCATTCCTTGTGCTAACTTTTGGATAAACATCATTACGAAAATTCCACAGTCGAACCTACATTTGTTAAAATTTTAGTTATTGTGTAACATTCATCGTTGTATAAAAATCTCCAGTATAAGTGATTATGAAAATATAACTAAACATGTACTTATATCCATTACATCAAAAGATAAATGCTTCTATCTTTTTTAATAGTTGAATAAAGTAAGATCTGACACTTAATATTTTATGAAGAACTCTTTAATTAATTTCATTTAACAATAAACCAGCTCCAAAACAACAAACAACTTAAATCATTTACATAAAAACATAAATGCTTTTATCTTTTTTATGTAATAACTAATATCATGAGTAAAACATCAAATACCTTGAATGCATTAGATAATGTACCATTTGTATCAGTGATTATAAAAATATAACTGAAAATGTACTTAAATCCTAGGTAAACATTTTTAATCAGTGATTATGAAAATTACCCGTTGCTTTGTTGAGCACAGTTAATATTTTTAATCAATGAAGACTTTCCCAGAATTGTTTTCTCGCATGCGTCCTGTAAGTCTTTATTGATTTTGTTTACCGCTGCTTTCTGCCAAATATATGTATATATATATATATATAAATTTTTAATAATAATGATAAATCTATTTATCTTTTTTACTTTCAGTGTATTTTACTTACCACGTTAATAGCAAACCTTGAATGTCCACTTCTTAATGTCTTAGATCTTGTGGTCAAGTGTAGAGAATCATAATGGTTCTGTGACGACCCGGAATTTTTGTATATTTGAAATTGGAATATTTAATTAATTTTAAATATTCAGAGGTTAATTATAAACTTAAATTTCAAATATCACTGTTTATTGAGTAATTTAATAATTAAATTAAATTTATATTGAAGTTGGATAAAATAGTAAATCTGGTATTCTAAGCTAACTAAAAATATTTTGAAGGCTTATAAAATTCATATTGATAATACTGAAGGTAATAGAATTTGTAAAATTGAAATTTATAGTGGTTTGTTCGGTTTTAAAATTTATACCGTTTATTTAAAAATAGCCTTCCGAGGCACAGTCTCGGAATTCGACGAAACCAGTTCCATTGGGTCCGTAATATAGTATTATTATCGGATTTCAAATTTAGCAGTGATCGGAGTTAGTGTGTGAGTGTACGATATATAAACGCGCTAAAAATTTAATTGATTTTAATCGATTCGAAGTTGAATTTTAAATATAAGTGAACACTGTAGCAAGGCGTCTTCAACACGCTTCCTTTGCCTTCTCGAACACATCATCCCTCATCCTGTTTCTTTTTGAACACGAGACCCTTATTCTCTCAGTTCAAAATCGAGAATAAATTAATGGCGCTTCGTTTCTTCAGAATCACGAAACCATTCCCTCCCCTATTTAAATTAACGAAGTCTTCTTCGTTCCCTTTTATCTTCCTTAAGCCGAGCCTTTCTCTTCCACTTCTCAGCATAGTAGCAAATCAATTTCAAATTGCAAAACAAAGAGGGAATCGACGATTAGAGCGCGCTCGGCGAGGCATAGGAGGAGGACGCTAGTGCGTGGAGGGGCGGTACTCGCGAGGTGGCGTCGCGGCAGGGGTTGGAGCTCGATTCTGATCGAGGTCGAGGCATGGCAGTAAGGGGGACCTAGTTCGAGAATGGTTGATGATGCAATCGCGATTTGCAAATCGAGGTTAGGGTTGGAGAAAATCGATTTGCAGAGCTCGATTCGGGGTCTTGAATTCGAAGGGTTTCGCATTAAGGCAGCTAGGCGTTCGTTTTGGGGTCTCTGGCCGTTGCTTAGCAGTTGTTGGCGACTTGAGGGTAGCGTGGGAGGAGGGTACTTCGACAGTTCTGGTAGTCGTGGTCGCGGCGTGAGGTATTTAGCCTATTTTAATTTTTATTTATACAGAAAAAATATACAGACAGTTATGTTATTTTTAAGAAAAATAGAAAATTTAGCTATATCGATAAAGTTTGGAAGAAAATATTGAATTTAAAACGTATGTATATATACAGAACAGGGAAGTGGTTAGTTAATTTGATTTGTGATGGTAAATGATGTATTCAATTTGTTCAAATATTTTATAAAAGGAAAATTAGTTTGAAAATTAATTTGTTCAATTAAATAGATAAGTAGAAATTATTTGTCCGGTTATTTCAAATGTTAATAAGTGGTATAATGATTATACAAGGTTTAAAATCATGGTAACAAGCCAGTCTGGAGTGGATAGCAAACAAAAATCAAAGGTGAGTTAATCTCACTCAGTTAAATTTTAATTGGTTAAATTTAAATAATTGATTGAATGATTGTTTTGGACTGATTGATATGATATGGTATATAGTAGTATATACCAATATATATATATTGGCATATGTATATATTGGGATTGATATTCCCGCATTATATAGCGGATGAGACCCTATGCGCCGCATAATAGCGGATGATATTTTATAAATCCCATATACCGCGATATTCCACCTCGAAGTGGAATTGGTATTGTGCTAACGTCTGTGGATGCAGGGAAACAGGTTGGAGGGATCCAACTGGATTCCTCAAAAAAAAAATTTATTTTATTATTCTGTGATCTGAATATTGATATCCTGTGATGATTTGATATTGGATGTTGTGGTTGATTGAATTCCCAGTATAATAAATTTTGAAAATCTATGGAATTGAATTTTTGAAGAAATTAAAGAATAATAATTTAAGTAAATTGGAATAAATTTAATAGTGAATTAAAAATAAGATAAAATAAAGTGAATTGGAATTGTAGTAAATATGGGGAAAAGGAATTTAGATTTACGAAGGAGTAATAAAATTTAAAACTCAAGTGATATGGTTTTTAAAGAAATAAAGAAATTATTTTAATTCAATGAGTTAATTTAATTAAAAGCGTTAATAAGGAATGTTGGGAATTTAAAATAGGAATTTTCAGTTAAAGGGGTTTTAACTAGAAATAAAAAAAAAAAAATTAAAAACCCGAATAATTGTATTTGAAATAAATAAGGTAAATAAGGGAATTTTATTTCAAGATAAAGCAAATTTGAAATAAAATTGTAGAATTGATCTAAATATTGAAACTGGGAAATTTTAAAGAGGAATGAGATTTTGAGATCTATAAACTGAGTTTATAAAGTGAAGCGGATTTTAATATAAACTCAAGGTGTGAATTTATAAAGGATTGTGAATCTGTTTTAAAAATAAACAGAGATTTATTTTAAAGGTTGTGAAAGAGAAGTATTTTCTGGATAGCCAAGTACATTTTGTTTTAAAAGGAAATTTTAAATATTAGTTAAAGATTTATTGTTATTTTTAAAAGTCAAGTTTAAAAAGAAAATCTATTATTTCCAAATGTTAAATTTCTAAAGTAAGTAATTTTCAATCTTTTATTGTAGTTAATACAAATGAGATTTGATAATATGTTTTAAAAGGAAATTTGTTTATATTCTTTAAAATGGTTTTATTTTAAATATCTTTAAATATATATTTTAACTTAAATATTAAAGAAGTTTAAAAAGGCGTTCTTATAAAGTATTTTTATAATAAAGTGTTTAAAAATTATTTTAAAAATCTAAAATGGTTTTGTACTTGGCAGTCCAATGAGAATAAATATTTGGGAAATTATTCCGTGAGAGGAATATAGTTTGAAATTGTTTCCAATGGGGATTGAAATGGAAATAATATCTTGTGAAGATATTTTGAGGGATATAAATAATTTGGAGAAATTATTGATCGTTGATGGTTGTTATGGATGTTAATTGATAGTTAAACAACCGACTATCAATATTGGCCAAATGCGCTGATCGTTTCGAAGAGACCGGGATCGGGTTTCCGTATACCGGGATTCTAGGTTTGGAGACTCGAAAACCACTTCGATCCGGTTTGTACGTTTCGTGGGGAAACGAGGGTAATATTGATAAGGGGATAGTGTTATCAGTTCTGTTCGGACCCGGAACAGACTTGTATGGATGAATGCTTTCGGACATCGTCAGGGGACGATGGGCATTCTAAGTGAAACGTTCTGAAGGTAACGTTTAGCCTCAAGCCTCATCAACCGGGAATGACTGAAAATCAGGGGTTATGCAGCAAGGCTTCGTGGGTAGCCCCCACTGGAGAGTATGATCATTCCTGTCTAGATGTCCCTTTTATTTCGGCTTAGTGGTGCGGTTGCTGATCCCAACCGTGGGGTGATCATATTCGGAATTGCCCATAGGTGATTCCGGCCTTGTGTTGCAGGGGAGCGGGCGTACTCCTCGGTACTGTGATCTAGGCCACGTACTGTGACAGGTGGTACCCCAGTGCCTAGTCATTCGTTGGAAATCCATTCTCCCTACGTGCCTTGTACGAGTTTTGTTTGTATTACCCACGTTGTGGCTAGTATGCCGGAATTTAATAGATGTAACAATTTCGGCTATTTTAATAAGTATTTGTAAATAGACACTATTATAATATCAGAGGATTTTTATAGAAAGTGTTTTAGCTATCGTAAGGTAAAAACCCGACATGTTTATTTGTGGCGTGGTCTTACGAGATGCTTTTGTTTTCAAAGGATTTTGAAACTTTAATAATCAATTTGAGTGTGATTTTCTCACGCTGGTATTCCAGACTGACTCGGGTATTGTTTTATATAATGCTCGGGTCAGACCGAGATAAACAGGTTCAGATTGTAGCTGTGGAGCTCAGGAGACGAGCTGGATGGCGATTCGTACTTCCGTATTTGTTTATTGTTCCACTGTGTATTTGGATGTATATCATTGATGTGATGAACTCTGATGATGGATTCTGTAAATATATTGTGTAAACAGATATATTTTTCTGTTCGAGTAAAGATCTGTTTTGTATATATATTATATTTTATTCCGCTGCGATGTGAGATTCTGTTGTTGATTTTCTGTTTCTTCTTCTTCTATCTCTTCTTCTTTAACACAAATGGTTCGATTTTCCGGGACTGGAAAGTCGGGTCGTTACAGTGGTATCAGAGCGAGGTTGGCGATAACCTTGGCTCTGGTGGGAATTTTGAGTGTATTAATAGATATGAGCGCGTATTTGTTAGTGAATATAAAATGGTTTTATATTGTGTTGGTTGATTTATTGAGTGGTATATGAACCTTCGTCGGCACAGTCTGCGCAACTGTATCGAAGGGGTTTCTAAACACTCGAATAGAGCAATTCGACACAATATTGTTTTGAAACGGGTAGATGAAATAATTTTACCCGAAAAATGTATTTTGATATAAAAGAAATATTTTTGTAAATTATTATATATTTGGATGTTTGGATTAAAATATTCTAACAAATAAAATTGAAAGAAAAAAATATGGTAAGATTGTAAAATCAGGATGATTTACTTAACCAATGGATATTTGTATAAATATGAATTGTACAAATGAATTATAGTTAAAATTTGATTTAATCAAAATGGTAAATTTAAACCCTGGATATTTGGAAGTGTTTTCAAAGTGTTTTGAAGATAAACACTAGCATTATTATTTGGAAAGTATTTCGGGAAGGGAAATTGTTTCAAATAAATTTTTGAAAGGGATATAGCAATAAATTCATTTCAGTTGTTGGAAATAATTCGGAGGATGACGGCCGCATCTTCAGAATTTATTTTCGAACTTCTGAGTGACGAATTGCTGCCAAATTGATTTATTCAGAAAGCTAGTTGTTTTTGAAAATTTCCAAAGGAAATTTGTTTGAAATAAAGCCAGGATTGGTTTAAAAATCTGAGAAATGTGATTTGGAAATGTGGAGACTCCAAAATGATTTGGAATTAAAAACCGGGTGATTTTGAAATGTTGGGAAATTGTTTAAAAACCTGGAATCTGAATTAAGGGCTTATGGGATAATAAAATATACTGGACCAAATAAATGTAACAAGATAAGTATTGAATTGGAATAAATAAGTTTTGACAGCTTATAATAAAATTAAAACAGTATTGGAATAAAATATATACTTAACTAAACAAAAATGTATAAACGGAGTTAAGAGGTAAAATGTGAATAAAATTTATTTTTAATAGAAGGAAGTGTGAATATAAAAAGAAGGTGACTTATAAAATTTGAAGTAAAATACATAAACCAAATAGAATTGTTTGTAATAGAAATGAATGATATCCAAAATTTGAATTATTTAAAATGGATAGAACCCCAGGAAATGGATTAAAATAGTAAAGGTTTGAATTAAAAATAAAATCCAACTAAGTGGAAATAATTTGGAAATGGCCATGTAATGAGTTGAATCTGGAAAGTTAATTTTATAATAAATAATCAAAGAAATTGTAGATTGAAATGAGATTGGTTGTGGTGGAGTTAAGTTGAATAGAAGAGAGAATTTACTTGTAAAATGAAATTGAGCCTAAGTATAAAATTTGAATGAATTGAAGTAAATTAACTTAAGTTAAATAGATGGAGAGGAGTTGAATTTAATTCAACTTAAACTAAGTTTAATGATACTGGGTTGGATTTAAATTAAGTGAAGAAAAAAATTGAATCAAAATAGAATTTGGGAAGTTATGAATAAGGAAATGAAAATTCAGAATGAATTTAAATGTAAATGAATGGATTCAAATTTGAAATGTAATAAAAATGAATGAATAGCATTAAGTATAAATTGAGTTGGAACCAATTTAGAATAGTTTTAAAACCCAGTGGTTGATTATTTGTTTGTATATCGTCGAATTTGTATAAGAAATTGGTCGTTAGGCGGAAATGAGATTTAATAAAATTCAATAAATTGATAGAAAGGAAATAAAATTTATTTTGGAAATCAATTATAATAAATATAAGTTTGTTAAATTTAAAGGAACTGAATGTAAGTAATTCGGTTATAGACCATTGGAATTGAATGAGATAGCATCGGAAATTGTTCGTAAACATTCAAAATAAGTGTTGAAGTATTCCATATGTGCTATTGGAAGTGTATAAAGCGCATTGTTTATAGAATCCATGGTTTAGCTGTTGAGAGTAAGTGAAGTATTAACAAATTGCATATATTTGTTACTTACCTGTTTAAATTGAGTAAATACAGGATTCAGGGAGGCCGTTTGGCTGATTTTGACTGCGTTAAATGCTAAAATAAATTGCTGCTTTGCTTTAAAATGCTAAATAAAGGTACGCCTACGCCAAAAATTCAAAATAGGAGATATGAATTGTTTTTCTTTGTTTTCCGGCCTGAGGCCGATGTATATACATTTTTGTGCATCCTGCGATATCGCAGAAGTCTCTCCGTACAAGGGAGACTCTGTCAAAATTTCCCGGAAATTTTGGGAGTTAGAAAATTTTTAGAATTCTTGAAATTTTTCATTAAAAATAAATGATTTAAATTTGTTAAGCAAATGAAATTGAAACTAGATATTGAAATCTAATTCAAAAGTGAATGTAAGGTGAAGTGAAATCGAAGGAACTAAGGAAAGTAAAGTTTGTAAATAAATTTTAATTGAGATTTAAATTAATTAGTAAGTGTAGCTAATTCAATATTCAAAATGGAAGCCAAATTGAAATCAAATGGAATTGTAAAGGGCAAAAGTGATTTGAATTTAATATGAACTTCAATAGTGAAGTGGAAATAAATGTAAGAAGTATGTAAACTATTTATATTGAACTTAAGAAGTATGGTGAGATTCTTAAGTAAGTTGGTAATAGGAAAATACTGAGTAAATGATTGAATGAAGATTTAAAACTGAAAGTTCTGAAACGGGATGATAATTCTGGATAAGTGAATAGAAATCAAAATGAATGTGAATAAAAGAAATTGATATAGCTAATAATCAATTGAAATTAATACGTAAGGTGTACGTATATTATTTGATCGCATAGCTATTTGATCCAGATTCGAACACATAATTTCGAGATAGTTTTATCGATCCGAATTAGGATTTTTCACTCGATTTTCGACGGCGAACCTGGATATGGATTGTTGGTTGATTCTGGTAATTCTCTATCGTAGTTATGACTATGCAAGGAGAATGACGGTTTTCGATCAAGAAACCAGATCTGAGTCCGCACTAGGAAGTCGGGTGGACGATACTAGTTCGGAAGTGAGATTGTGTGATCGAGTGAGCGATCGAATGTGATATTGCGTACGGATGATATATGTGCATCGTACGAGCTTAAGTAAAACCAATATTGAAAATGTGTACAGATATGTGTAAGATGGTTTCGAAACTGTAATTGAATACTATTGCTTAGTAGGATATACAGGTGTATAAAAGCAATGGATAAATTGGGATTTTTGATTTTAGAAGTTAAAATTTAATGGCCCGACAAAAGGTATGTATTTGAATTTCTATATGAAATTTGATTGGGTTTTTGATCCAGCCACTTGGCTTTTTGTTTTCTTTTTGAGATTGGGAGGCCGTAGAGCCATTTTGTAGTTGTACCGAGCTAGCCGCGCAAAGGAGACGCTGGCGAAATTTTTCGGAAATTTAGGGAGTTAGAAAAATTTTGGAAAATTTTGATAATTCAAAATTTGAATTCAAATTTAAATTTGAATGGATAAGTAGGTGGTATGGGTTGAACTTATGAATAAGTTTGGGAAGTTAAAAGATGATTAGTGTATCATTAATAAAAGATTGTTTGGGTATTGTTAAAACTGTTTGAATTTGAGAAATAGTTAACGGGAATTGAATCATTCTTCCTAACTAGTAATTTCGGGGACGAAATTCTTTTAAGGGGGAAGGAATGTGACGACCCGGAATTTTTGTATATTTGAAATTGGAATATTTAATTAATTTTAAATATTCAGAGGTTAATTATAAACTTAAATTTCAAATATCACTGTTTATTGAGTAATTTAATAATTAAATTAAATTTATATTGAAGTTGGATAAAATAGTAAATCTGGTATTCTAAGCTAACTAAAAATATTTTGAAGGCTTATAAAATTCATATTGATAATACTGAAGGTAATAGAATTTGTAAAATTGAAATTTATAGTGGTTTGTTCGGTTTTAAAATTTATACCGTTTATTTAAAAATAGCCTTCCGAGGCACAGTCTCGGAATTCGACGAAACCAGTTCCATTGGGTCCGTAATATAGTATTATTATCGGATTTCAAATTTAGCAGTGATCGGAGTTAGTGTGTGAGTGTACGATATATAAACGCGCTAAAAATTTAATTGATTTTAATCGATTCGAAGTTGAATTTTAAATATAAGTGAACACTGTAGCAAGGCGTCTTCAACACGCTTCCTTTGCCTTCTCGAACACATCATCCCTCATCCTGTTTCTTTTTGAACACGAGACCCTTATTCTCTCAGTTCAAAATCGAGAATAAATTAATGGCGCTTCGTTTCTTCAGAATCACGAAACCATTCCCTCCCCTATTTAAATTAACGAAGTCTTCTTCGTTCCCTTTTATCTTCCTTAAGCCGAGCCTTTCTCTTCCACTTCTCAGCATAGTAGCAAATCAATTTCAAATTGCAAAACAAAGAGGGAATCGACGATTAGAGCGCGCTCGGCGAGGCATAGGAGGAGGACGCTAGTGCGTGGAGGGGCGGTACTCGCGAGGTGGCGTCGCGGCAGGGGTTGGAGCTCGATTCTGATCGAGGTCGAGGCATGGCAGTAAGGGGGACCTAGTTCGAGAATGGTTGATGATGCAATCGCGATTTGCAAATCGAGGTTAGGGTTGGAGAAAATCGATTTGCAGAGCTCGATTCGGGGTCTTGAATTCGAAGGGTTTCGCATTAAGGCAGCTAGGCGTTCGTTTTGGGGTCTCTGGCCGTTGCTTAGCAGTTGTTGGCGACTTGAGGGTAGCGTGGGAGGAGGGTACTTCGACAGTTCTGGTAGTCGTGGTCGCGGCGTGAGGTATTTAGCCTATTTTAATTTTTATTTATACAGAAAAAATATACAGACAGTTATGTTATTTTTAAGAAAAATAGAAAATTTAGCTATATCGATAAAGTTTGGAAGAAAATATTGAATTTAAAACGTATGTATATATACAGAACAGGGAAGTGGTTAGTTAATTTGATTTGTGATGGTAAATGATGTATTCAATTTGTTCAAATATTTTATAAAAGGAAAATTAGTTTGAAAATTAATTTGTTCAATTAAATAGATAAGTAGAAATTATTTGTCCGGTTATTTCAAATGTTAATAAGTGGTATAATGATTATACAAGGTTTAAAATCATGGTAACAAGCCAGTCTGGAGTGGATAGCAAACAAAAATCAAAGGTGAGTTAATCTCACTCAGTTAAATTTTAATTGGTTAAATTTAAATAATTGATTGAATGATTGTTTTGGACTGATTGATATGATATGGTATATAGTAGTATATACCAATATATATATATTGGCATATGTATATATTGGGATTGATATTCCCGCATTATATAGCGGATGAGACCCTATGCGCCGCATAATAGCGGATGATATTTTATAAATCCCATATACCGCGATATTCCACCTCGAAGTGGAATTGGTATTGTGCTAACGTCTGTGGATGCAGGGAAACAGGTTGGAGGGATCCAACTGGATTCCTCAAAAAAAAAAATTTATTTTATTATTCTGTGATCTGAATATTGATATCCTGTGATGATTTGATATTGGATGTTGTGGTTGATTGAATTCCCAGTATAATAAATTTTGAAAATCTATGGAATTGAATTTTTGAAGAAATTAAAGAATAATAATTTAAGTAAATTGGAATAAATTTAATAGTGAATTAAAAATAAGATAAAATAAAGTGAATTGGAATTGTAGTAAATATGGGGAAAAGGAATTTAGATTTACGAAGGAGTAATAAAATTTAAAACTCAAGTGATATGGTTTTTAAAGAAATAAAGAAATTATTTTAATTCAATGAGTTAATTTAATTAAAAGCGTTAATAAGGAATGTTGGGAATTTAAAATAGGAATTTTCAGTTAAAGGGGTTTTAACTAGAAATAAAAAAAAAAAATTAAAAACCCGAATAATTGTATTTGAAATAAATAAGGTAAATAAGGGAATTTTATTTCAAGATAAAGCAAATTTGAAATAAAATTGTAGAATTGATCTAAATATTGAAACTGGGAAATTTTAAAGAGGAATGAGATTTTGAGATCTATAAACTGAGTTTATAAAGTGAAGCGGATTTTAATATAAACTCAAGGTGTGAATTTATAAAGGATTGTGAATCTGTTTTAAAAATAAACAGAGATTTATTTTAAAGGTTGTGAAAGAGAAGTATTTTCTGGATAGCCAAGTACATTTTGTTTTAAAAGGAAATTTTAAATATTAGTTAAAGATTTATTGTTATTTTTAAAAGTCAAGTTTAAAAAGAAAATCTATTATTTCCAAATGTTAAATTTCTAAAGTAAGTAATTTTCAATCTTTTATTGTAGTTAATACAAATGAGATTTGATAATATGTTTTAAAAGGAAATTTGTTTATATTCTTTAAAATGGTTTTATTTTAAATATCTTTAAATATATATTTTAACTTAAATATTAAAGAAGTTTAAAAAGGCGTTCTTATAAAGTATTTTTATAATAAAGTGTTTAAAAATTATTTTAAAAATCTAAAATGGTTTTGTACTTGGCAGTCCAATGAGAATAAATATTTGGGAAATTATTCCGTGAGAGGAATATAGTTTGAAATTGTTTCCAATGGGGATTGAAATGGAAATAATATCTTGTGAAGATATTTTGAGGGATATAAATAATTTGGAGAAATTATTGATCGTTGATGGTTGTTATGGATGTTAATTGATAGTTAAACAACCGACTATCAATATTGGCCAAATGCGCTGATCGTTTCGAAGAGACCGGGATCGGGTTTCCGTATACCGGGATTCTAGGTTTGGAGACTCGAAAACCACTTCGATCCGGTTTGTACGTTTCGTGGGGAAACGAGGGTAATATTGATAAGGGGATAGTGTTATCAGTTCTGTTCGGACCCGGAACAGACTTGTATGGATGAATGCTTTCAGACATCGTCAGGGGACGATGGGCATTCTAAGTGAAACGTTCTGAAGGTAACGTTTAGCCTCAAGCCTCATCAACCGGGAATGACTGAAAATCAGGGGTTATGCAGCAAGGCTTCGTGGGTAGCCCCCACTGGAGAGTATGATCATTCCTGTCTAGATGTCCCTTTTATTTCGGCTTAGTGGTGCGGTTGCTGATCCCAACCGTGGGGTGATCATATTCGGAATTGCCCATAGGTGATTCCGGCCTTGTGTTGCAGGGGAGCGGGCGTACTCCTCGGTACTGTGATCTAGGCCACGTACTGTGACAGGTGGTACCCCAGTGCCTAGTCATTCGTTGGAAATCCATTCTCCCTACGTGCCTTGTACGAGTTTTGTTTGTATTACCCACGTTGTGGCTAGTATGCCGGAATTTAATAGATGTAACAATTTCGGCTATTTTAATAAGTATTTGTAAATAGACACTATTATAATATCAGAGGATTTTTATAGAAAGTGTTTTAGCTATCGTAAGGTAAAAACCCGACATGTTTATTTGTGGCGTGGTCTTACGAGATGCTTTTGTTTTCAAAGGATTTTGAAACTTTAATAATCAATTTGAGTGTGATTTTCTCACGCTGGTATTCCAGACTGACTCGGGTATTGTTTTATATAATGCTCGGGTCAGACCGAGATAAACAGGTTCAGATTGTAGCTGTGGAGCTCAGGAGACGAGCTGGATGGCGATTCGTACTTCCGTATTTGTTTATTGTTCCACTGTGTATTTGGATGTATATCATTGATGTGATGAACTCTGATGATGGATTCTGTAAATATATTGTGTAAACAGATATATTTTTCTGTTCGAGTAAAGATCTGTTTTGTATATATATTATATTTTATTCCGCTGCGATGTGAGATTCTGTTGTTGATTTTCTGTTTCTTCTTCTTCTATCTCTTCTTCTTTAACACAAATGGTTCGATTTTCCGGGACTGGAAAGTCGGGTCGTTACAGGTTCCATGAACATGATTCCACTACTAGCTCTAGCAAGCTCCAATGTTCATTGCCATGTATAGGAAATAATATATTGCAACATAATGGATTTAGAAGTGCTTGTTTAATAAAAGGATTAAACATATTTTTTTTTGATCTTTTCCAGGTTTCCATCTGTTGCGCTTTTCTGTTAAAAAATAATTTCAGAAAATTTATCTTAGAAACAAATTAAATTTTACATTATAGTACACTTACTGTCATTGTTGTGTTCACATATATAATGCTAGAACTTTGTTCTAAATTTTTTTTTTTTCTAAACCAAAACCAATCAATAACCTACATTTCCCAAAAAAAATATGGATTTAGAATAGATTTTATAATGAAGCAAAGAAAAGAATTTATAATGACGCAAAGTAAGTTTTTTGTACTTACTTGACCAGAAATATATTCTCCATAGAGAAGTTCTTCTATCATACTTTTTGTGATGGTGATGAAGTTTTCATCGTCACAAGTAAATGCTTCATCACTAAAAAATTAAGATTAGTATGTTCTATGTTGTAATGCACTTACAGTATAAAAGAAAATTAATTAAGATTGGTATACTGAAAAATTAAGATTAGTATGTAACGAAATATGTTTTAACAAAAGAAAATAACAATAGTACATACTGTACAAGAATTTTATGAATTGTCATGCTGTCATACTGTACAGGAATTTTATGAATTGTACATAAAACAGCTAACAGTACATTAAAAAGATATTTTGTTTTATCTTTTTTTAGTTGTCACTTGGATTTTTAACTAAAGTACAGTGCATTAAAAAAAGTAAGGTTGCAAATAAAAATACTTGGTGCTGACAATAATAGGTGCTTAAATAACTATTTTTATCTTCATGATAATCAACCAGCAAACTATTCATCACCAAAAATTTCTTTTTTTTCTTCAGATTTTAATAAATTTCAACAGCCTTGGATTGTCGATGATACAACCCAACTACTTGATAGAATGACTCAATTTGGCAATTTTTAAGTTAAACTGAGTCAATCCATCAAGTCGCTGCGTAGTACACCAAAAATACAAGGTTTTTTATTGAATGGCACAAGTGACAAATTGATTATTAACTCTGATTGAACCATAACTTAAAAAGTATACACATTATCGGATGTTTATTGAATGGCACTACCATACATGACAATGTTAAAATGTTTGCATATTATGACATGGTTAAAATGGTTGACAAATTTGTGACTTGTACATTAAACATATGATAGTACATACAAAAGATAATCAGTTTTATCTTTTTTTAATTGTCACCTTCAATATTAACTAAAGGATGGTACAGATCTACCATAAGTTAACCAAATATTAATAACAGGTTTAAGAAAATATATTGTCATACTGTACAGGAATTTTATGAATTGTACATAAAACAGTTGACAGTACATTAAAAAGATATTTTGTTTTATCTTTTTTTAGTTGCCACTTGGATTATTAACTAAAGTACAGTGCATTAAAAAAGTAAGGTTGCAAATAAAAATACTTGGTGCTGACAATAATAGGTGCTTAAATAACTGTTTTTATCTTCATGAACATCAACCAGCAAACTATTCATCACCAAAAATTTCTTTTTTTTCTTCAGATTTTAATAAATTTCAACAGCCTTGGATTGTCGATGATAAAACCTAACTACTTGATAGAATGACTCAATTTGGCAATTTTTAAGTTAAACTGAGTCAATCCATCAAGTCGCTGCGTAGTACACCAACAATACAAGGTTGTTTATTGAATGGCACAAGTGACAAATTGATTATTAACTCTGATTGAACCATAACTTAAAAAGTTTACACATTATCGGATGTTTATTGAATGGCACTACCAAACATGACAATGTTAAAATGTTTGCATATTATGACATGGTTAAAATGGTTGACAAATTTGTGACTTGTACATTAAACATATAACAGTACATACAAAAGATAATCAGTTTTATCTTTTTTTAATTGTCACCTTCAATATTAACTAAAGGATGGTACAGATCTACCATAAGTTAACCAAATATTAATAACAGGTTTAAGAAAATATATTGTCATACTGTACAGGAATTTTATGAATTGTGCATAAAACAGCTGATAGTACATTAAAAAGATATTTTGTTTTATTTTTTTTTAGTTGTCACTTGGATTATTAACTAAAGTACAGTGCATTAAAAAAAGTAAGGTTGCAAATAAAAATACTTGGTGCTGACAATAATAGGTGCTTATATAACTGTTTTTATCTTCATGAACATCAACCAGCAAACTATTCATCACCAAAAATTTCTTTTTTTCTTCAGATTTTAATAAATTTCAACAGCCTTGGATTGTCGATGATACAACCCAGCTACTTGATAGAATGACTCAATTTGGCAATTTTTAAGTTAAACTGAGTCAATCCATCAAGTCGCTGCGTAGTACACCAACAATACAAGGTTGTTTATTGAATGGCACAAGTGACAAATTGATTATTAATTCTGATTGAACCATAACTTAAAAAGTTTACACATTATCGGATGTTTATTGAATGGCACTACCAAACATGATAATGTTAAAATGTTTGCATATTATGACATGGTTAAAATGGTTGACAAATTTGTGACTTGTACATTAAACATATGACAGTACATACAAAAGATAATCAGTTTTATCTTTTTTTAATTGTCACCTTAAATATTAACTAAAGGATGGTACAGATCTACCATAAGTTAACCAAATATTAATAACAGGTTTAAGAAAATATATTGTCATACTGTACAGGAATTTTATGAATTGTACATAAAACAGTTGACAGTACATTAAAAAGAAAAGAGAAATGCTAACGGCCCAGTTTTGTCCTTAAAAATAATTAGTTTCAACTTGTGTCCTAGAAACTTATTGTTTGATGGGAAGAGGCCCTTATGGTGAAATTTGTTCTTAATGTTAGTGGAGTCCCTGGTTCCCCAATTGATTGCCCCGTAATAATACCTACAGCTTCCCCCAATTCAACCAGATCGTCGTGAGTGGAACTTCTACCATAACATAATTCAATTGAGTCAAAAGTAGTTTAGTTACTTACTTGTTTCGTCCAAGAATTTTTAAAAAAAATTTGACAATTTCTTTTTTTTCTTCGGTAAGATATTTGAGTAGTGGACATTTGTCAACATTCTTTGGCTTCTTCTTCTTTTTTGGTTCTTTTAGGACAATATCTTCAACAACAATTGGATTTTCAGAAGCATTTTCTTGAGCATGCTCTTTCAGATTGTCAGATTTTAAACTATCTTGTGTCTGCTTTTCTAATATGAAATCTTGAGTTTGCATAATATCAAAAGTTGGAAGATTAGCAGAACTGTTTATGTGAATCATACCAACAATTTTTTTTTACCTTTTTCAGCTTCAGTTTTTTTGTTGAACTTATCTTTTTCCTCCACTGCATGCTTTTCTAAATTTTCCAATTTCTAAAGCTTCATTTCAAGAATTTGGGTTCTATTTTCAGCTGCTTCTCTTAAACGTCTTTCCTCCTTTAATTGTTCTTCAACATTTTTCATCTCAGAGCACAAAAAATTGACTTTTGACTGTAGCTCCATTATGTTATCAGCAGATTCTTTTTCATATTTTCTCAAACTTGTGTCTTCCTGGTACTCATCTAATTTTCTTTTGTTGTTTCGATCTACTTCCACTTCAATAGCTTTTATTTTATTGGAAAGAAATTCTTTCTCTTCTTTTGTTACAGCTGCAAATTTTTTTAAAATCTGCAATGAATAAATTTAAAGTTAAGCTTTCACATATATTGTCACTGAAGTACTAGACAAGTTAAGCTTGCACATATACTTTCTATACTTGTTTGGTTTTCTATTATTTAGGCTACTAACATTCTACAAAATTGCTTTCGAAAAAATCAAAAAAATGTACAGTTTAAAAAAATAGCTTACTTTGTCATTGTCAACCTCAGTGAGGTCCAAATCTTTCAATTTCGATAAATCCCATTTTCCCATTCTTGGGATTTTTGTTTGCAGATTTTCCTTCTCAGCAACTATTTGTGTTCGTTCACAAATCCAGTACTGCAAGAAAAAGATAAAAGCATTTATATTTTTGTATTAAATATAAATTTGAATATATTTATATTTAGTTAAAATTATGAAAGCATACTAGTAACACCATAGTACAGCCTGGTGTACTTCTAGGGTCAGCATGATACTTTTTAACATTTTTCAACACATTTTCACATATTGCTCGCAGCCAAGAAATTGAATTTAATTTTTTTAAATTCAGCAACTTCGGCAAGAAACCCCATTGCATATAGCTTTGGTTGTTTGGAAAAAGAAAAGTTATAACCAGCAACAACAATAACAATTTCACTATATCTTCATTTCCTTTTTCTTCTTCTAACATTGTATTCAATCTTTTTGTTACCGTTTTTTGGCTAATTATGTCTTCTTCTTCAAAATTGGCAGTTAAAAAATTGGAGAAACTTTCCATGGCTGAAGCTTTGTTAGAAGCTGGTATAGGAAATAAGTCTTCTCCAGCTAATGGCATTCCAAAAATTAGACTGACTTCTTCAGGAGTAATTTTGAGTAATTTGTTTCCAATTGTGAAAGCATTTTCTTTTTCATCAAAAGAAGTAATGATATCATCTAAATTTGAAGCACTTTTCCTTAAATCTTGCCGTGCTATTGAATCACTAAGAAAAACGTTGAAGAAGTTTTTGAATGGCGTTTTTTCTAAAAAACTTTTGCTTCAGGTGAAAGAATGTGTTTCTCCTTTATAATTGACATCACCTTATAGATTGCATCTAAATTACATCTATAAGTACCAGTGTACTGCCTTTTTTGCTTCTTGGCTATTTTCTTAATTTCATATCGATCTACATCGTCCAAATCAGTACTATCTTCAGCTACTTGCTGTGAAATCGTTTTTTCATCATCAGATATGAAGTCTTCTTTTTCATTCACATCAGGTAATTCTTGTGTTGGTGCACTTTGATTCTATATTTAGGAAAATCAAAAAATAAATTAGAAGGTAAAAATTACAAGTTTATCAAAAAAATATCTTACTACACAAAAAATTGAATAAAATGATAATATGTTTTATCATTTAAATTATTTTGTATTTTTTTGAGGTTAAGATAATTTTTAGTACATAAAGTACCTCTATTTAAAAAAATAAAAGATAATGCACTTTTTTAGTATATAAAGTATTTTTTTTAAAAAACAAAAGTACAAATTAAATCCAATAGGTTTTGTTGTAAAGAACATATGTTTGAATTTTTTTTAGACCTATTTCAATCTTCACAGTTTGAAAATTTCGCATTCTCTAATTTATAATTTAGACCAATAAAAGATAAATGAACATTCACAACTGAAAACCAACAAGATTTATTTGATGAAATGAAAATTTACAATTAGAAAGTTTCAAAGTATATAAAGATAATGTGCTTTATCTTCATCATCACAATAGCCTTGAAGTAATAACATGTACAACATGTATGAATGCAACATGAAAGCTACAACATCAATGAATATTCAGATTCAAAAGTGACAGTGAAAACAAGTGCACAGCATACACAAACAAATGCACCATGAAAACAACTCAACATCAATGAAAATGAAGTAACCAAACCTGACTGAAGTGTTCGAACATTACATATATACATCTATGAAACATCAAGTGAATTTGCAACATCATACACATTGAAACAAGAGTCCAATGCGGACATGTTGACAAGATGAGAATGCAAGTGCAGACAAGCTAGATGATAACTGACTGCAAATAAACCAACAAGTCAAGTCAATGCACATCAACCCAATACAAAATACATGAAGTGAATGCAGAAACACACACACACGCATGTATACGTAAATGTAGTGACAGAATAGCAGACTAACCAAGGTAAACAATGTAAGCTCAAAAAATTTAGCTATTTTTTTATTTAAAATATGGAATCTAGATTATGGGAAACATAAGTATGAAAACAATTACCAATGGAGTTGTAGATGCTGATGGTCTTTGGCTGTGTTCATTGCAAAATGGACTGCATATAGGTCTTATATTTAAGCATTGGGTTCCACCTTCTTTTATGAATATGCAAGTTGTTTTTCGAATGAATATCTTCGACTTAGAAGACCTTGTATGCATTTTTACGCTGCATAAAAATTGTCATATATAATGAAATGTTAGACAGAGTGAAGAACTATTAATTAATATCATTTAGCAATAAACCATCTCCAAAACAACAAACAACTTAAATCATTTACATAAAAACATAAATGCTTTTATCTTTTTTACCTAGGGTTTAACATATCTGTATATTTTATGTAATAACTAATATCATGAGAAAAACATCAAATACCTTGAATGCATTTGATAATATACCATTTGTATCAGTGATTATGAAAATATAACTGAAAATGTACATAAATCCTTTACATCAGAAGATAAATGCTTCTATCTTTTTAAATAGTTGAATAAAGTAAGATCTGACGCTTAATATTTTATGAAGAACTCGTTAATTAATATCATTTAGCAATAAACCAGCTCCAAAACAACAAACAACTTAAATCATTTACATAAAAACATAAATGCTTTTATCTTTTGTACCTAGAGTTTAACATATCTGTATATTTTATGTAATAACTAATATCATGAGAAAAACATCAAATACCGATAAGCATCATTGTCCAAGTGGTTAAGTGATTCGGCTTTGGTGCGAGAGGTCACAAGTTCGAAACTTGCGTAGCGTGATTCGAACATTTATTGACATGTGATATGTTGTCCCAGTGACATGTTGTATATAAAGTACCATTTCAAAAAAAAACATCAAATACCTTGCATGCATTTGATAATATACCATTTGTATCAGTGATTATAAAAATATAACTGAAAATGTACATAAATCCTTTACATCAGAAGATAAATGCTTCTATCTTTTTAAATAGTTGAATAAAGTAAGATCTGACGCTTAATATTTTATGAAGAACTCATTAATTAATATCATTTAGCAATAAACCAACTCCAAAACATTTACCTAAATCTTTTACATAAAAAAAATAGTACATACTTGTAGAGGAATCGATGAAGAAAAATTGATGTTTAACTGAATAATGGCAGAAATCTTCGATCACAAATTGTCTAGTCGTTTAGAAAACTCTACTTTTCGATTTTAGATTTTGATTTCATTTTGCTAGGTTCATAAAAAGGAAAAAGAACGAGAGAAAAAGTAACGGAATGAAGGGATAAAGTAACAGACGTAACGTGTATTAACTTTGGTCCTAGAAATTAATTATTTTAAACTTGTGTCCTAGAAACTTATTGTTTGATGGAAAGAAGCCCTTATGGTAAAATTTCCCTTTCTAAAATTTCTAAAAATGATTTAGTTAGAGGTCTTACCAAAACGAACTTCAAAGCTAATAATCTATGCGATGTGTGTCAATTAGGTAAACTTAGAAAAAGTTCATTTAAATCAAAAGATATGATTTCTACTTCTCATCCCCTTGAACTTCTTCACTTAGATCTTTTTGGTCCCTCTCAAATACAATCTATAAATCATAGTAGATATGTATTTGTAACCGCAGATGACTATTCTATGTTTACATGGGCGATTTTCTTAAAACTTAAAAGTGATGCTTTTGAAATGTTTAAGATCTTTGTTAAACGAACTAAAAATCAAATGTCTAGAAAAATTAAACATATTCGAAGTGACTATGGTGGAGAATTCAATAATGAAAAATTTGAGAATTTCTGTAACAAGAAAGGTATAACCCGTAATTTTTCATTTCTAGGAACACCACAACAAAATGGAGTAGTAGAATGTAAAAGTAAAACGATTCAAGAGTGCGCTAGAACTATGCCAAATGATAGTCATTTACCTATGAAATTTTAGGCTGAGGTAGTCGGTACTGCACGTTATATACTAAATAGAATTTTTAGTAAGACCATTAACTAAGAAAACTCCTTATGAACTATTTATAATAAGAAACCTAAAGTATCATATTTTAGAGTTTTTGGTAGTAAATGTTTTATTTTAAATACTAAAGATAACTTAGATAAATTTGATGCTAAATCAGATAAAAGAATTTTTATTGGATATTCAAATAAAAGTAAAGCTTATAGAGTTTTTAGTACTAGAACTAATACTATTGAAGAGACATTACATGTATTATTTGATGAAAATTTTAAAAGTTATAATCAAAATATTGATGAAGAAGAAAATATTGATAACCCAAATGAAATTAGAAGTAATGAGAATACAGAAAATGAGAATAATGATAATAATTCTGAAAATTCATATCCAAATAAAAGAACTAGATACTTAAGAGATCATCCTATAGAAAATATACTTGGAAACATTGAATCTGTTGTTAAAACTAGAAATCAATTAAACATAATGAGTAATATTTCTTTTATTTAAACTATTGAACCTAAAAATCCAAAGGAAGCATTAACTGATGATTCATGGATTCTTGCTATGCAAGAGGAATTGAATCAATTCACTAGAAATGATGAACGGGAATTGGTCGCATGACCTGAGGATAAGTCTATAATAGGAACTAAATAAGTGTATAGGAATAAAATGAATGAACAAATGCACAAAGTTATTGTTAAGAAGAGGTTATAGACTTTGATGAAACCTTTGCACCCGTAGCAAGATTAGAGGCTATAAGAATCTTACTTGCTTTCGCTAACCATAATAATTTCTAGTTATATCAAATGGATGTTAAAAGTGCATTTCTAAATGGATTTATTAAAGAAGACGTATATGTAGAACAACTTCCATTTTTGAAGATTAACAATTACCTAATCATGTTTACAAACGAAAGAAGGTTTTATATGGTCTAAAATAGGCTCCTAAAGCTTGGTATGCCAGACTTAAATCCTATTTATCACAATCAAACTTTGAAATAGGCAAAGTAGATAGTAATATGTTAATTAAAAGAAATAAAAATAATATTCAATTAATACAAATATACGTAGATGATATTATTTTCGAATCTACCAAGGAAAGTTTAAATAAAGAATTTTCAGAAATAATGACCAAGGAATTTGAAATGAGTCATATGAAAGAACTAAATTATTTTCTAGGATTACAAATTAAACAACTAAGCAATGGCGTTTTTATTAGCCAAGAAACATATGCTAAAGACTTACTTAAGAAGTTTGGTATGTCAAATACAAGTGGTAAACCAACTCCAATGGCAACTAATGAAAAATTAAATAAAGAAGAAAATTCAAAAGACATAGATCAAAAACTATATAGTGTAATGATTGGATCACTACTCTATATAACTCCTAGTAGACCTGATATAATTCATAGTGTTTGTCTCTATGCAAGATATCAGTCCCAACCTAAAGAAACTCATTTAAAATCCGTAAAACGAATTTTAAGATATGTTAATAACAAACTAGACTATGGATTTTTTAATCCAAAAGATGACTTCTTTGAACTAATTTTATATAGTGATGCTGATTATGCTGGTTGTAAATCAGACCGAAAAAGTACAGGTGGAACTTGTCACTTTTTGGGACACTCTCTGGTTTTCTGGTTTAGTAAAAAGCAAAATACCGTCTCTCTGTCTACGATAGAAGTAGAATATATTTCAGCAGCATTAGCATGTTCACAAGTTATTTATATGCAACAAACTTTAAGAGATTGTAATTTAAATTTTACTAAATCATCAATATACTGGGATAATATGAGTGCGGTTAATTTATCTAAAAATCCAACTCATCATGCTAGAACTACTAAACAATAAGACATCATTTTCTAAGAGATAATGTAAATAAAGAAATAATATCACTTGAATTTATAAATAATGAAAATCAAATAGCCGATATATTCACTAAACCATTGAACCAAACATCCTTCACTAAGTTAAGAAGAGAATTAGAAATTTGTTCTCTATCAAAAATTTAAAAACAATAACATAAAATTACGTAATTTACAAGAAAAATAAAATAAACAAAATTTTACATGTATGCCGACATACATGTCGACATATAACAGTAAAAACGTTTTTAAAATTTTCCCTCTAAAATTTAAATTGGTGGTTATATAAACACCATAATCCGACTTTCTTCTCCATTTTTCTACATTTTCTTTGTTCTAAACTTCTAAATCAAATAAACTATGGCCTCCTCTTCAAATCCCAACAAAAATTCAACGTTTTCCTTCCATTCTCCCACCTTGGACCCTTCTAAAACACTACTATGGCCAATGTAATCAAATTGGAGGAAGATATGAAGAATGTTCTGGAGATGTTGATTGAAATTAAAGTCATACAAATCCGTATGTCGAAGGAATAAGAGAAACATAGTAGATTCAGCGTAATTTGAAGAAATATCTATTGGATAACCCTATGAATCCAATAGTTATCAAAGATGATTCCGCAAATTTGGCCATCCATAATCCTATTCAAAGCAGTGATGAAGAAGAAGAGGAAGAGGTAGAGGAAGAAGAAGAGGAGGAAGAACATCTAGAGGAGGATGATAAATTTCAATGCTTGAGAGAAGTATGCTTCGATCAAGATGGAAATCTCATCGAACAAAAGGGAAACTTTTGCCTTCAGTATCCTTAATGCCCCATTCATAAGTCCTCTATCATTAAGAATTCTTGTTAGAATAGGACTTCTTCTTCGTTAAATTTAAGAATAGTGTGTATTTTAACTTTAATTTGACTTTATTATGTGTATGGATTGATTGGTTTGTAAATCTGATAATTGAATGAATATATAGTATGGTTTGGTTACTATTAATGATTTGTGCTTCACTTATCATTTGTTATATATCATTATCGTCATTTTGCATTTCATGATCATATCACTTATCGTTTTTGTATATATTTATATCATTATGAGTATATAGTGTTTATTCACGGGGAGTTAGAATTAGTATTAAGAGTTAAGGTTAGAATTGTAGTTATAGTTAGTTATTTTTGATTGACGACAAAAGGGGAGAAATATATAAAATATTAGGCATAGATTAAAGGGAATTTTATATATTATACATAGATTAAGAGGGAGTTATATTTTTATATACAAAGTTGTCGTCATCAAAATGGGGGAGATTGTTAGTACTTGAGATATTGGTTTTGATGACAACAACTTTAGGAAATCATATAAAATATAAATACTAATGTTTTATCAAGGTATATAGTATATAGTGCAAGATATTAGATAGATAATGATTTAAGAATACTGTACAGTATCAAGTAAAGGTTGAAGAGATTCTAGATGTTGATGTAGAGACTCCAGAGCTAGAGAATGAAGACTCATGAGTATTGAAGAGTTCAAGATTTCAAGATATTCTAGATAATTTATAGAGTCATAGATTTATGTTAAAATTCTGATAGAACTTGATCTCTCTCTCTATTTTTAAATATGTTTTTAAATATACGTTTCCAAACTACTTTTAAATAGTTTCAATTACTTATACTTATAAATATTATTTTAATATTTTGATATTTTACTAAGTTATTGTTTTTATTAAATTGTAATTTATATTGGTTTATTTTTCAAAAATCTTATCATATAATTTTACTCAAGTTTTATTATGATTTAAATGTGTATAAATTATATTTAAGCATGTTTACAAAGTATCAAATTATTTTACAAAGCAATACAATTTCAAAATAATATTTTAAAGTGTTTTCAAAATTACAAAGATTATGTCGACATACTCTACCCCTATATGTTGACATACTAGCTGTGATTTTCAAAAATCAAATTTCAAAAGAAGTGTCTCTTCATCGTATCTCTTCATGAACAGACATGACCATTATTCCTCTATAAATACCTACCTTCCCAACGAATTTTATCATCATTTTTCATTCTTCTTCTCTCCTCCTTATCCTCTTTAATTTTCTAAACAAAAATATAACCATACTATACCGAATTTCAACCATAATCAAACTCAATCACCATTAATTTGATTCTCCATCATTTGCTCTCTGATTTCTATCATCTCTCTCACTCCAGTCAAGATCAAAGTGCTATTCAAGAGTTATAGGATCAATTGTAATCAAGATCGAAGATCTGAGTCTATAAACACTATCAAATCATACTCTTATACTCTGTGGTGTGCTTGGTATCCCTGAAATCCGAGTAGGTGTGATTGTAGCCGAATTAAATCAGTTGGGTGTGTTTAGTAGCCCGTAAATCTAGTGGGTGTGCTTATGGCCTGGAAATTAAGTGGCTCTACCCAGAGGTCGAGATTTTGGAGGGTGTGTCTCCTAGCCTTGAAATCGAAATTTTATTTGCATTTACTAGTTGAAAAGAAATCCATAGAAGGAATTGTGCAGGACTAGATATAGGATAACTCCGAACCAGTATAAAATCCTTGTGTGTTCTTTTCTTTTACTTTTACTGCATTCACTTTTATCTATGTTTTGATTCTGTGATTGTTTTTGTGATAAATAATTGCATAATTCTAAGTATAATTTCAAAAGATTTCAAAATTATTCATATAAATTAGAAAACACTATTCACCCCCATCTAGTGTTAATTTAGCCTTAAGATCCCTATTCTGCAATGTTACCTGGAGATTTGACTAGGCAACTCGGTCGACCGGCATCGGAAGCCTCGTTCGGCATTCATAGGTCGTTCGTCATTCAGCCTCGACCGGCATTCAGCCTCGTTCGACATTCAAAGGTCGACCGCCATCGGAAGCCTCGTTCGGCATTCATAGGTCGTTCATCATTCAGCCTCGACCAGCATTCAGCCTCGTTCGGCGTTCAAAGGGCGATTGGCATCGGAAGCATCGTTCGACATTCAGAGGTCGTTCGACATTCAGCTTCGTTCGGCGTTCAAAGGTCGACCGGCATCGGAAGCCTCGTTCGACATTCATAGGTCGTTCGTCATTCAGCCTCGACCGGCATTCAGCCTCGTTCGGCGTTCAAAGGTTGACCGGCATCGGAAGCCTCGTTCGGCATTCAGAGGTCGTTCGGCATTCAGCCTACGCGTCTCACTAATACACTGCCTCATTCGGTTTTGAGACCTCGTTCAGCACGAACCTCGCTCGGCAGGTGTAAAGATCTAGGCTTTTCAACCATCGACAGCGGCTACTCTCCGCCGTGGCTTACAATGGTACCCTGACCTTGCTTTTACGGCCAGCCTTTCGACTGTCACACCTTATGGCTAACCAACCCTAATAAGAGGACATGTAGGGGTAAGAGTCTCCCGTTCACCACCAAACTGCGAAGCGAGAACACCCTATCACATTTCACTAAGATTACCAAGGTCAGTCGTGGGACTAGTGTGAGATCTTAAAAACAGTTATTTTCACAAAGAAAATAAAAGAAATTCGCAATGCTTTTGGAAAATGAAACTACCATAAGGCCTCCCGGCACACACACAATGCAATCGCACACAGAGGGAGATTTTTCCTTATGATAGACAAACAAGCTTAATACGAGAAAACTCTTTTTAATATTATCATTAGTGCCTAGTGTGGAAAACATTTCGAAAGTATAATATTAATCTTAGCCAGCATAGGTACCATTATATTATGCCTGCTATAGCTGCCATGTTAAATGGCAGGTTCTACAACTAAAACCTTACAAGGTTCGTATTGTTTCTTTGGACTTCCAACAAATGGTCAGGCTAAGGAACTTCCTATGCCACATGGACACGCCTCTAGAGGGACGTCCCGATAACTAACTAGCTCTCTACCAACACAAGGACGGGTTACCTCTTACTATGTAACTACTACACAAGTATGCCACCCCCGGTCGTTTGCGACCTTTATCCGAGGCGCCTCGATCACAAAGCAACAATCACACAGTAAATAAGATTGATGCAACCACACAGGTAAAGCATCTGGGCTCCATACCATGATACCACCTTTTTCCAGAAGGAAATGACATACCCTAAAGGGAGCGACCCTCATAACCTTGCCCATTTTCCTGTTTCGACCATTTCCGGGGTGTGAGGTCCGATGAGGTCTCGTCCACAAGGCTACACTTTACACGAAAGCCATGCTTTGATCACAAATGATCAACGAATGATCATCAACACACAACAACACTTAGTATGCCACACTACCAAATTGAGAGTATATCACCGTTAACCTTCAACTACATAACCGTTGAGCTCGTACGTCTCAGAGAAGGGTGTTAAGCTAAGAGAATAAATTCTCCGCCACCAAACAGAAATGTATTTGAAAGAAATCTGCTTTATATCTCAAAGTGTAGTGTCAGACATACGACCATATAAGTCTATTCCGGGTTCGAACAGAACCGAAGGCATTTCCAAAGAAGCCCTTGCAATCCATAACGTTGTATCATTATTTAGAATGGGTTATATGACGCAAAGTCCTCTCCCGGCTAAACCGAATAATGAGCGCTTGTTTTAAAAACAAATTCAAGTGCCATTTCAAAGGCAAATATTGATAGTCGGTGATTTAACTATCAAACAACATTCACAACAATCATCAGATTTAAATAATTTTCCCAAATTATTTATTTTCAAAATATCTTCACAAGATATATATTTTTTCCACACTTCAACATTTTGAAAATCAATTTCAAATCACTTTTCACTCGCGGAATAAATTTCCCAATAAATTTCCCAATATTATTTATTTCCACTATGAATTTAAATTTTCAATTATCCATTGATATACGATTTTCAATCGATTTTCAAATATTCACTTTCAACACCAAATAAAATTTCAAATTGATTTCTAAATTAATTTCAACACCAAATCAAATTTCAAATTGATTCTTCCATTTATTTCAAATACCAAATCAATTTTACAAATTGATTCCCAAGTCTATTTTCAATAAAACAGAACATTTGCAAATTGATTTCTAAGTTTATTTCCAAATAACAAACCATTTGCAAATTTATTTCTGAATTTATTTCCAATTACCAAATCATTTTACTAATCGATTTCCAAATTTATTCCAACACAAAATCTATTTTCATTCAACACCAAATAAATTTTCATATCAATTTCCTAAAGATTTATTTTCAAATATCAAATCAATTATCAAATTGATTTCTAGAAATTTATCACCTTTTAAATAAATCCCTTTATTCTTTACAAATTATTTAAAATTCCATTTTCAATAAATTCTTCAACCCATTTATTTATATCTTTTCCCATATTTTGGAAATAATTCGATAAGATTTCAAAAATCAACTTTATCCTTTTAAATTCTTTCTTTCAAATTTATTCAATTCTTAAAAATTAATTTACTTAAAGTTTTCCACTTTAATTTCCAAAATCCAATTTTATTTATTTCTGGTATCCAACGATACCAAAAATACATTCGGCTAAATTTTAGCCTTCAACAATTTCAATCATTAATAAAATCATTCACAGATTATAAATAAATCAACACACAACATATGAAACAAATTCATACAACATATGAAACAAATTCATACAATTTGAGGAATCCAGTTGGATCCCTCCAACCTGTTTTCCTACATCCACAAATGTTAGCACAATACCAATTCCACTTTGAGGTGGAATATCGCGGTATATGGGATTTATAAAATATCATCTGCTATTATGCGGCGCATAGGGTCTCATCCGCTATATAATGCGGGAAATCAATCTCCAAATATATATATATATATATATATATCCTACTATATCTAATATAATCAATAGATAAATCATCCAATTCATCCAAACACATCCAGAATTTAAATTCAACAACAAACCAAGTGAGTGAGGAGATCTCACCTTTGATTTAAATTTGCAGTCCATTCCATTCCAGCTTGTTTTCTTTGCAATTTTAACCTTGTATAAACAATTTATACAATTTATTAATATTCAGAATAAATCGAATGTCCTTTTAGTAAAATTTTATTTTATCTAATCAATTTATGTAATGACCCAAGATTTTAGGAATCTATTCTGAAAAATATAAATGAATTCAAAATAATTTTTGAATTAATTTTGAAAGGGGAGTGATATAGCTTGATAGTGTATCAGTATGTGTGTACATGTGTGCACAGGAAATGCACATGAACAAAAGCTAAAATCCCTGAACTCTAAGAATAAATACATATTGATATGTATGGAAATATATATATATATATATAAATTAAATCCTTAAAAGCTGAATGCATAAGTAAATATGCATATATGGATGCTACTGAATATTTTGAGTGTACATGTGCATGTGTGTGTCAATACAGTATGATGTATATATATATATATATATAGGTGTACTAATTTTTTTTTTTGAAGAAGGGGTTCAAACTTTTCTATTAAGAAATAAAAACAAGGTCCAACAAGATACAAAATACAAAGCAAAGCCTATAACCGGAACAAAACAAAAACCAAAAACAATACAAAAACTAAACTCGTTGGGCTATAAAAACAAATACAACCCAAACCCAGTTTCAGGCCCAAAGAAAAGAAGCCTCCCGAAGACTCAGAAACTTCTCGATAACTCCCAAGAACAGCAAAACGACTTTTCATTCTCTTCCTAACTCCAAACTTACCAAAAGAAAACTCGCGAGAAACAGAAATGGCTGCTGCCATTAAACTTCTGATCTCCTCCTTTACTCGGAAACTCCATCTCTCCAGACTTACTTGAGTAAGTATACTATCTAAAACTACTGCTTAGTTCCTTAAAGCCTTCGAACTAACGAGGATTTTTAAATCCATGTCAGGGAAGCTGCAAAAACTTTAGATCTGAGATTCATCTCCGATCTGAAACGTTAAGCTGCTCTAAACAAGATAAGTTTTGATATAGCTTCTGTGTTCATCAGTAATTCTGCTTCCTTTGAATCTTCAAGTATATCCATATAAATATTGCTTCTTATTGTCCAGGTCTCCACAGACTAAATGCTCCACCCAATAACAGGCTCAAAAGATTAGAAGCCTCCCGAAAGATAGATCTTAGATTCATCTGAGATCTGAAAGACTTGCTAAAACCATAGGGAAACTCAGCTGTTTCTCAAGACGACTCTAAACAAGATAAGTTTTTGAAAGTTCTGTTTTCCTTAGAGCAGCTTCTTCCTTAGAAGCTTCTAAAATACCCATAATAAATCAGTGTCTTGCTATCCAGGGATCCACAGACAAATTGCTCCACCTGCAGATCAATAAACTTAAAAACTACTGTTTAGTAAGAGATGTAAAACAAATATAATGTAATTTAGAGAGGGAGAGAATCAATGTAAGATAAAACAGGTACTTGAGATCTGAAGCCGGAAGACATAGGAACAATAAAGTAGCAAAAGAGACAGGAATTATGATAATGTCCCCAATTCAGCGTTGGGAGGTATGACCCCATTTCAAAGCAATTTCCAAGTTCATGCCAGTGCTGTTCTGATAATATTTTGATTTTGCCATTCTGATGTTCATAGTTTGGAAAATTTTTAAACAAACTTTCGACCCTTCTGTAAAACGATTTTGAAAAATCCTTTCATTTCTTTCTTTCCAAATGTGCCAAACACAAACTGAGAGTGAGAGTTGGAATAAATCAGACTTGAAATTTCGAGCATTGGATATAGAAACAATTTTCGTTAAATCCTCCTTCAAGATAAAAGAAAAAGTACTTCTAGGATTGACGAAAATTTTTTTACAACTCCAAAACCAGATCTTTTCTGTAAAGTCACATTGAAAAAATAGATGATCTATATTTTCAATGTGACTATTACAAAACACACAATTCTGATCGACCACAATCTGCTTCTGAATTAATCTTTCTTTTGTCAAAAGAAAATCATTTATAGCCTTGAAGAGGCAGACTGCCATTTTAGGGACATGAATTTTGCTCCAAACCATAGTCGCCCAAAATTTAGTATCAAACCTAGTTCTAACCGAGTTCCAAACTTTTTTAAACTGATATCGCCCATCCGAAGTACACTTCCAAGACCAGAAATCCCTCTCTTTGTCATTGTGAATCTTTACATCTTCAATTTCACTCTGTATTTGAAATAGAAAGCTATACAAGTCCCATTTCCATTCACCATTTCTTAAAATCCTGCTAAGCATTATATTATATGTCCCAGTTCTAAAAGCAGTGTCTCTACCAATGCGTTCCATAATAGAACTCCCATTTAACCAAGGATCATACCATAACGACGTAGATTTACCATCTACAATGTTAAGGGAAAAACATTTCAAGGATTCATGTCTATTTTTTAGAATACACTTCCACACCCCAGAATCATCCGAACGCTGGTTAATATCCCAGAAACTTTTAAACCCTATGTATTTTCCATGCATAAAAACCGCCCAGCTGCCTTCTAAGTTAATGATTTTCCAAATCAATTTGATATAAAGCGTTTTGTTCATCTCTTCTAAGTTTCTCAGACCCATACCTCCTTCTTCTTTTTGTCTACTTAGAACCTCCCACGGGATCTTACTACTGCGACTTTTCCAAAGAAAATTTAGTATCATATGTTTAATCTTCTGAACAGTAGCAATAGGGAGGTAGAAACATTGCATCCAAAACTGAATTATAGGGTACAAATTATTTCAGTAAGACTTATATAAATATATATATATGTGTTAATAAAATACTAGAGTTCAAATTAGTAAGATAAAATATACAGACATATTTTAGTATATAGGAAGAAAGAAAGAAAAACTGAATATATAAAAAGGAGTAGTCCTCTTGTAAATAAATAAAGAAGGTACATACCATTTACATGAAAGCTAAAAATAGGAAAAATAAGACAAACAAGGAAATGTTTGCTATAGGCAAAATTAGGAAGAGTATTTGATAAATAATAAAATCAAGTCACATTTTTGGCATGATTGTAGACAAAGGAAAAAGTATTTTCTGAAAAGCAAAATTCTGAAAAGAATGTAACCACTTTTCTCTTCACCTAAATTAAGCCGGGAAGGGTAGAACTTTGGGTTTAAATAAAATGCAGATAACATGATTTTTCTGGTGGGCAAAAATGGCTTTAGCCAATACCCAAAACCCTAAGGAAGACCCTGTATATATACATGTATATGCAGCAGCCTCCTCTCCTTCTCAGAAAAGAACTTTGAGAAAAAAAAAAGAAACAACACCATAGAAATCATAAGGTAAGGAAAGGAAGAGAGCTTGAGGCTAAAGGCAGAAGTTCATCAATTGATTAAGGAAGCAAAGAAGAGAGCTAGGTGAGAAAACTCACTCAAAAATCTAAGGCAATAAGTCCTAATGTAGGCAGCCAGCTATAAGTAATTTTCTTAAAAATATACTTTCATATGAGAATGCTTATCTGTGATTTTAAAACTGAAAATGTTTTGATTCTCTTTGGTTGATCACTTGTTTTATTATAAGAAAGCTTTATGTGTTGTTAGTATACATATATGTTTTATAAATCCAGATCTATGACATGTTAATGTTTAGGAACATAAACAAATACCCAGAAAATAAAATGTTGAAAATAGGCAAGTAGTATTGGTTTTGGCTCAACCCAGAAAGATGTAAATAATGTTGAGCTGCAATATACTTATGTATAAGTGCTGAGGCTTGAGACAAAAAGGAATTAGGGGTGCAATAGGGTTGCCTATGTGCTGATGCTCCTGATTCAATGAAAAAATATATATATATATGTTCATATGCATAGCAAACAAAATTTTGTGATTCAGTGAAACCAGGTCATTCTGAGTTTAACTCAAGCACAAATGTTTGCAAAAAGGAAAAACTCTCTCAAAAGCCATAAGCCAATGTTAGTTGCCTACACCCTTTTTAAAATACCAGAATGTATACATATGCACACAGAACCTTATTTATTTAGTCACCAATGGTTGTTTGCTTGCTTGTCTCTGTATGGTTTTGAATAATATGAGATGCCATGATATGGATGTTTTAGTTAGTGAAATGGATCAATGAATGGTTTAGTCATGAAAAATCAAAAGAGTTATTATTAACTTAAACCTGATTAGGAAATTTGGGGTCAAGAACACTACAGGAATGACTTGTGTTCTTGAGTAGCACAAGTTGACACATGGCTTGTTTAAGTCCTGAGATCTTTGTGTAATGGAGTGAATTAGTTCATTACAATGTGTCCATTGATTCATAAATATTGCAGGTGAGACCAGGATAGATAATTATACCAAGGGAATAATATTTGAGATGATGAGAAAACTAGAGTTTTTCCCAGAATTGAAATATGAGGATTGAAAAAATGATTTAACTCATATTGGTTATTTTCCTGTTTGGTATGAATGATTGTTTGATTATGTCTGAATTGTATGCTTGAATGTATATGTCATATTGATATATGTAGTCTCTGGAAAGGAAAATTAAAGTGTGCACATGCACAATGACACAGAGCATGCACACAAGTATGATCTGATTCCAAAGGGCAGAACTTTATGTATATGTATTTAATTTGATTTTAACCTAATTAACTAGTTGCTTTTGTGAATTTTCTCATACCAGACATGTGTCTGACCCTAGTGTGCTAATGGCATCTGGGGTGTCTCATTTAAAAATGAGGCAGTTTCAAATGGTTTTTCAGGGATTGCAGCAACTAAGTAGGAGTTGGAGCAAGGCTTTGAGAAGAGGATTATAGCATGCTAAACTTAGTTAGATAAGAGCCAAAATGATAAAATCTGCATGTATTAATGATTTAAATTGTTACTTGTACTAAGTGTTGAATATGGGATGGATATTTTGTTAAGTATTTTATTAAGAGATTGACTTGTATCTGGAATTTATGAATCTGGTTAATATCTGATATTAAAGAAGTTAATCAAAATATTGTAAGTGGATTTAGTAAGAACACCATGTTGAAGACTGAATGATTACATTTTATAAATGTATTAGTCAATTTTGAGTCTTTATAAAGGATTTAAGTTTTGGGAAATCTGGATAGTTGATTCTCAGAAAAATTAAATGGTTTTGTCTTTCAAACATGGTAAGTGTATACAAAAGATAATAGGCATAGGTTGAATGTTTTTATGACTGCAAGGTTCCCATAATCTAACTTGTTTCATACAAATGTTTCATGTCTTATTTTTAAATAAAGGAAGGGTCTGTAATAAGGGAATTGAAAGCCAGATCCAAATAGTTGCAGTTATATATGCACATAAACGTGTTTGGTGCAAATATTAATACACCCTTTTTCTTTGTATCTGTAATAGGAATCTGAATTTTTATTCAGGTTTTAACCAAATGCATTTTAAATTCCAGACAGATTTTATAAGAAGAAAATCAAACATGAATGAAATTTTTATTGCATATAACACTGTACTATGTGTGGATTGATTAAATTCAATCAATCCAATCTCCTCTTGTTTTCCAGAACTCTGATTTAAACAAGAGAGGCATATACATCCTCACATGTATGTGCTTATCTTTGTGAAAGTACTGATATATTTATATTGGTTAATTGTTTTGATCCTGGATGTATTTTGGTTTATTGGAAAAAGAAAATGACCCTGGAAAATATAATTGTAATAAATAATCAATCTATATATCATCTCTGATAGTTCTAAGGAAGTTTAAATCGAACCGAAAAGTGTAAATGAATGTAGGTGGACATCCAGACACATATAAATTGAATGTGCATATGCATGTACATAGAAATCGAATTTAGACGTCTGAGATTAAACTTAGACGACAGTCTAAATAATTTAGACGTCTAAGGTTAAATATAGACGTCTGTCACAAAATAATTAGATGTCTGAATTCAGTTCAAAATGTCTTTTTCTCTCTGTTTCAATTTTTGATCTATGAGTCGTCTGTCATAATTAGATAGACGTCTGTAATTAAGTTTAGATGCCTGTCATAAGAATTTAGACGTCTGAACTATTTTTCCTAATTTGCCTATTTAGAAAAGAAATAAGTGGCTATGTCAATAGCTTGTATGGCATTTTGATTTCTACGTGATTTAAATTCCCTTTGATGGAAAAAAAATCCTTATGAAATTAGGGTAGAAATAGGAGGGTCATTTCAGTTGGTATCAGAGCTATGTTATTCAACATAGTAGAAGTAAAGATCAAGTTCTTAGATAGAAATAAAATTTAAAGGAACTAAATATATATATCAATGTTTTCAGTGTGAAAAAAAAACCACTGAAATAATAAAATTACCAATCAAACTAACCAGCTATGTAAATTATTATTAGCAAACTATGGTAGGGAGACCACCAAATCAGGGAGCAGGATCTTCCCATGCACCCCCAATGGTCAATCTGCAAGACTTGGTGAGAGCATTTAGGGATGGGGCAGGACAAAGGCAAGAAAATCCCTATGAAGAACTCTCAAAATTACTTAAGACATATACTCATTTAGGAGGCAAAAGCTTTGAAGGGACAGAGAGTATCATGGAAATTCAAACATGGTTGAGAACATTGGAAAGAATTTTCAATGACATGCAACTTGATGATCAAAGAAAGAGGCAAGTGGCTTCAAGACAGCTAAAAGGAGTAGCTTTAGGCTGGTGGGAAGTTATTATTGCAGGAAGAAATGAGAATGAAATCACTTGGAATAAATTCAAAGAGAAGTTGGAAGCAAGGTTTGTACCAGCATCAGCAAAGACTTCCTTGCTAGAAGAATTTATTAGACTTAGACAAGGAACCATGACTGTCACAGAATACACTCAAAAGTTTGAGGGGCTTTCCACATATGGAGCAATGCTTGTGGCAGATGAGGCATCCAAAAATGATAGGTACATAAAAGGGTTGAACCCAGGACTTAGCAGAGCCATGTTACCCTATGCAGACAGGACTTTTGACCATGTGATAGACTTAGCTTTGAGGTTGGAACAGCATGACAAGGAAAGGGAGAAGTTCAGAAATTTTAAGAGCAATAATACCAAGAAGAGTAAGGGGAGGTATCACCCTTATGATAAGAAGAAGGAAGAGGCCAGTAACAAAGGCACTGGAGATGTCAAAGCTAAGGAAACCAAGAAGAAAATTGTGTGCCATCAGTGTGGAAAAGAAGGACATATCAAACCAAGATGTCCAGAATTGAAAGGAGGAGCTTTCAAGTGCTATCTATGTGGGAAAGAGGGGCATATGAAGAGGAATTGTCCTAAGTACAAACAGCAAGGAAAATTGGCAAATTTGGAAGGAAAAGGCAAAGCCACAGTGGAGAGTAACACTGAAAACCATAGCCAAGTGGAAGGTACATTACTTATTTGTACCATGCCCATAGCAGTAGTATATGATACTGAGGCAACTCACTCTTTAATTTCTTATGAACTAGTTAAAATGCTAAAACTGAATTGCATATTGGTTGAAACCCCATTGCATATACAAAGTCCACTGGGGAGTTCTAGTGTTTTAAATATGATTTGTGTGGATGTGGAATTAAACATAGGAGGAAATGTTTTTATTTCCAATTTATATGTTTTGAATTACCCAAATATAGGTGTTATTTTGGGGGTAGACTGGTTAAGGCAATTTAAAGCCATAATTAATTTAGACTCATCCACCATATCATTGCAAAATTCTAGAGGTCAGAGAATCACAGTTTTATGTGAAGTAGCTAAGGAAGGAAAACTATATCACTTAGTTGACTCAGAAAAAAATTCTATTGAACTAACCATTGAAGAAATTCCCATAGTCAATGAATATTTGGATGTGTTTGGTGAGGTCAAGGGTGTTCCACACCATAGACCAGTAGAGTTCCAGATCAATCTAGTTCCAGGAGCAAGCCCAGTGATTAAAAAGCCAACTAGAATGGGGCCAAATGAACTAAAGGAATTAAAGAAACAGTTAGAAGAACTGGAAGAAAAGGGTTTTATAAGACCAAGTAATTCTTGCTGGGGAGCACCAGTGGTATTTGTTAAGAAACAAGATGGCTCCTTAAGAATCTGTATAGATTATAGAGAATTAAACAAGGTAACTATTAAAAATAAATACCCATTGTCAAGAATAGATGATCTTTTTGATCAATTAGCAGGGGCAAAAGTATTTTCTAGACTAGACTTAGCATCTGGTTTTCATCAAATGAAGGTGGAAGAATCAAGCATCAAGTACACTGCCTTTAACACTAGGTATGGGTTGTATGAATTTTTGGTTATGCCATTTGGTTTGACCAATGCACCATCATACTTTGTAGATTTAATGAACAGAACCTTTAGAGATTATTTAGACAAGTTTGTGCTTATTTTTATTGATGACATTTTGATTTATTCCAAAACAGTGGAAGAGCATAAGCATCATTTGCACCTGGTTTTGTCTAGGTTAAGGGAAAAAGATTTAAAGGCAAAATTTTCAAAATGTGTATTTTGGAAAGAGGAAGTACATTTCCTTGGCCATGTTATATCTGCTCAAGGAATTTCTGTGAACCCCAATAAAGTAGTGGCTATTCAAGCATGGAAGAGGCCAAGCACTGTGAGTGAAGTAAGGTCATTTATGGGGATGGCAGGGTATTATAGAAGGTTTATAAAAGATTTTTCAAAAATCTCTACACCACTCACTAACCTAACCAGGAAGAACCAAGCTTTTGTTTGGTCAGAAAAATGTGAGAAGTCTTTTGAACAGTTGAAGGAGGCATTGGTGAATGCTCCAATTTTAAAGGTACCATATGGAAATGAAGAACTAGTGGTATACACTGATGCTAGTGGATTTGGCTTGGGTGCAGTGTTGATGCAACGAGGCCAAGTCATTGCATATGCATCCAGACAACTTAAACCCCATGAAGTAAGGTATGCCACACATGATCTCGAATTAGCAACTGTGATCTATGCTTTAAAACTTTGGAGGCATTATTTGTTAGGCACAAAGTTTAAACTGTACACTGACCACAAGTCTCTGAAATATTTATTTTCACAAAAAGATTTGAACATGAGGCAACATAGATGGGTGGAGTTCTTAGCTGCCTATGACTTTGACATACTCTATACACCAGGCAAAGCAAACAAAGTTGCAGATGCTCTAAGTAGACAGCATGCTAAATTGGCTATGATGATGATAGAAGAATTTAAAGATTTGTCTTTGCTAACTGAGTTAGAAATTGGGGAGAATGGTTGTGTGCACATGGATGAGCAGATGCATGGTGCACAAGAATATAAAGGGAAGTTAAGCTTAATGACACTCCAACCAGATTTAATTCTGAAGGTAGGAAAGATGCAAGAACAAGATGCCAACTTGTTAGAGAAGAAAGTGCTCCTCTCAAGAGGGGAGGAAGTGATGAATCACCATATTGATAAAAATGGTTATGTAACGACCCGGTATTTTGGACCATTCAAATCGACAATAAATCCACACATGTCTGACTTGAATAATTCAAAATACAGATTGTTAATTTAAATTTGGCAAAACTCAGAATATACGGTAAATAAATCAATCACAAAATCACAGACACAGAGTAATACAATAATACGCAGCGGAATAGATAAAATAGTAGTTCATGAAGCTACTATATAAACATCAGAGTTAAATAAAATACAACAGAATATCTCAATTACAGTGAAGTCTCCAATCCAAACAGATGACTTCTGTGAACGAATCAACTGGAAAGCTGGAAGCTGAATCAAAAGTTGGATCTCCAAACGAAGCTCCAAACTCCAAAGGAGAGTCTCGAATGCTGTATCACTCAGTCTGACCCGAGCGTAAAGCAAAACACAAAACACTCGAGTCAGGATTAACATTCTTATATAAATAAATCCAACTCAAGTGAAACATAAATTGAAATACAAGTAACTTAAAGGATGTTTGGGATAACCATCCTCTAAGGATCTTCAGAACTATCTACAAGGTGGGAATATACACTGTAACACCGTGGTCATTTCAATTTAATTTATACTTCAACCCAAATATCATTTCATTTCAAATATATCTATTTTCCAAAATAGTATATATATATTAAATGATTTAAAAAGTAAAGTATTTAATATTTTCTCAAGTCTCGCAAATCGATTCAAATCAACTCAAATTTCAAATTCCAATTTAATTCAATCTAAATTCATCAATTCAATCCAGTTCTAAATATACCATTTAAATTTTCAATATATTTCAAAACTTTAATATTCAACATTTTCAAAGTTAAATTTAACAGTTTCATATAGCACTTGATTTAACTTTATTATTATTTAATCAGGGAATATTCACTTAATACATCCGATATCATTTAACTAGCCTTAAATTTCATTTTACTAAGTATTTCCTTAAATTTATTTAAACAAGAAATATTCATTTAATTATTTAAATCAAACTCAAGTTATAAATCATATCTTAAATCCCAATTTCAATAAGCTTTAAATTGGTTTAATTAAATAAAATTCTTTACTAAATTCAAATTATCTTCCCAACCTTAACTTATTCAAATTTTTACCAAAAATCTATTTCGAAATATAAATTTTATACTTAACATATTATATGTATTAAATCCATCTTAATTAAATTAAATATCATTATTAAATCTATATATATCATTTACATTTATATATAAAAAATTTAAGAATCAACATTTTCTAAAACCACATATTTCTTTCCAAAACCATAGAATTCATTTTTAAAATATTTATATATATATGGACCAACGGTGTCTGTATATATATTTATCATATGGTTAAGTGATACAGATATTTATCATTTCAATCCGAAATTTAAATATATACAGGGTAGATATCATTTCGACCCGTAATCCCAATTTCAATTCAAATGAAAATCGCTTGGGTTTATCATTTCAACCCATAACGAAATTCTCCTATTCTAAAGTCCGTTCGGGTATGTATCATTTCAACCCATAGTGAATTCTATACTAACAGGGAACTTGCAGAGTGATAACAGATACTAAAAAAATATATAACAGCAGGCATATATCATCAGTATAAATAACAGATACGGGTGTCAGATGTCACAGGTGAACAGATACAAATAATAGTAATAACAGGCATATAATACTAGATACTGGTGTCAGATGTCACAGGTGAACAGTTATAGATAATAGTAATAACAGGCATATAATACTAGGTACTGGTGTCAGATGTCACAGGTGAACAGTTATAGATAATAGTAATAACAGGCATATAATACTAGATACTGGTGTCAGATGTCACAGGTGAACAGTTATAGATAATAGCATATATAACAATGTAAATAACTACAGCAGCATATTTCAATTGCTATTTCAATTGAAATCAAATTTAAATAATAAAAGAACGTTAATCGTGAGTGATTGCTCACCTTTCGAGGCTAGAGGAAAGAACAAAATGGGATGAGTTACGAATCCAAGCACGAATTCCAAGACAAAGCAAAATTGGCCCGAATTCAACGATTAAAGCTGATAACAAGAATTGACGAAGTCGAGTTGGAGCTGGATCGATGAGTAAAAATGGTATGAGTGAACTTATGTCAATATATGCACATAACTAGATTACTAACATTTTGTATTATACTAGTAGACAGCAAATATACAGTGGTTATTATAGAATAGGATGCGGGCCACATACGACTCCAATTATTGGTTTAAACTAAAAAATTTGAAATCGAAAATGTATATCAACATATATAACGGCTGATAAAATAACTTACTGTAAACCACTAAGTTACCCACTACTTATAATATATTAACTCGATCAAGTTTATATGGACTACATAAACTATATATATAAGACAACTAACATATAAAAGAATTAAGTTATATATCTTCCTATATAATAGCCTCATATGTATATAAATCAACTATGAATCTATATATAAAACTTTAATGGTTTTACACATATAAACTTATTATAAACCGCCTAACTATGCAGCTGAAATTAACAGATGTATATATATTTCAAAAAAACACAACCGTTAAAATACAAATCAGTTCATATAAAATTGAACACACTGTTTGATAAACCTTTAGAACTTCGTAACTTTATATAAGCAATATTCATATAAAATTTTAGGTAAACAATTATATTATTAGTGACATCACTTTATCAAACTAGCATAAATACTTTAAACATATGACTGACACACGCAAATATTAGGAAACACTAGGTTATATATAAATTCATATAAGTACACCTACTGTAAACATATGTTCCATAAAATCAACAACTCTTATAAAATAACTTGAGATAAGTTTGTAGGCTGATATGGAACCATCTGGAAACATTTGAATATATAAAATTTTCCTTCATAAACATACCGTAACCAATTTTAATAAAACATGACTAGATTCATATAAAAAAAATTTAAGTTCAATATTATAAAACCCACCTAACTTACTTAAACTAACCCATATATATATATATATAACTCTGTCAATGCCCATAACACATTCTAAAATTTATACATTATATATATAATGAATAGATCATAAACCTTATAAACTAAAATATAACAACTACCAGATTTATATGCAACTCCTAACAAAAATTTTATCTAACTTACGTAGACTTCCAAACTTAATAAACTTTATATAGTATGCTGTATAAACTCAAACTATATATATAAATCTATATATATATATATATATATACTTACAACAGGGACATGGGATGATCAAAAGGAAGAAGGGAAGATGCAGGCCGAAGGTGGAGGCGGAGGCCAGGTGCGACAGGTCGGAGGTGAGGCTACGACGGTGAGGCGAGAAGAGGAGGGCGATGGTGTCTCGGCAGCGGAGCAAAGGAAGGCCGAGGCATGGGTGGACGAGGCTTTGGGTCAGGTGGAGCAGTGGGGTTTGTAGAGTGGAGATGGGAGGAGGAGCTGGGTAGGCTGCCGCACGTGAAGCTTGGTCGAGAAAAATGGTGAGCAGGCAACGTGAAGGTGGCTCGGTCGTAAGGTGAAAAATGAAGACGTGGGTTGGCTGCTCGTTTCGGTGGCTTGCGTGGGAAGTGAGAGAGGACGGAGGAGACTATGCGGAGGGATGAGCTGGATCCGGCTTAAATGGAGGAAAGAATAAATAAAAGAGGAGCAGTTTCTCAGATCTCAAATCATACGGCTATTTTATGTAGAGTAAAGTATAAAGAAATAAAGGTAGATGAATGCGAAATAAACGCATTAGTTCTTGTACGTTATAACTTTTGAAAGGTCATGGGATTGCAACAGCTGTACTCTGATTGGTAAGTCAATAAATCAATTTATTTGGCTTGGGATTCACGTTCAAGTTTTAAAAAGGCAAAAGGAAAACTAACGGTCATCCTATATGGTACCGGTACGACATATCATTCTATTATTTCCGTCGCGTACCGGATCTCAAAATACAGCAATGAATATACCGTAGAGATCGGCACGACGAGACGATCAAAACAATATACAGATATTAGTGGTACGATCACCCGATCAAAAGTCGATAATCGGTACCAGAAATGCTGCTATTCTGCCAGAATTAAGATGAGCAATAGAAGTTCAAATTTCGTGAAACGAATTTCGCAGTCTGATTCAGAATGATCTAAATAAATTTTCTCCTGTTGTCATATTTTGGTTTCGGAAAACTTTTAAATTCACTGTTATTAACCGGTTTGATTTGAAATAAAATTTCACAGGAAAATAAACTTCAATATTATCAGATGAAAATTTACCAGTTGCTATATTAAAATAGACGTATTCCAAATAATAAATTTTTATTTCCAAATTTTATTGTTTAAATTTCACAAAATTTCAATTAATTTAATAAATAAAATCACTAAAATTTTGGGTCGTTACACTCTCCCCCACTCAAAACTTTTCGTCCCCGAAAAGAAAGGAGGTAGAAGTATAGAAACAACCAGAAATAAAAGTAGATTGAAAGTCAAAATTAAACAATTAATTTGAACTATATAAATTTTACTTAAATTTGAAAACTTCATTTGCAATTCAATTGTCTTATATACTTTAAAACTTTTTTCAAGATCCATTTGCAAAATTTCTTGCTTCCTTACAATTACCATTTATATGCTTAAATAACCACTTTATAAATATATGAAAATTATTTGAAAACAGTTATTTACATTATTACTTATATTTACAAAGAAGCTATTTGAAAACATTAAATTCATAATTCATAATTTATTAAAATTTTTTTTCATCTCAAGATACTTTTCAAATATTATTAATAATCAATAATCATTTACTTTAATATGTTTTATCAAATTAATAACCAAAAAAAATTAATTTCTATTTAACCATGTAGTCTATAATTAAACAATACTTAAAAGAATATAGTCAACCAGGAAAAGAAGGAGGATTTGGGAACAGAATATAGGTGAATAAATAAAGCTGAGCAGATAAGGTAGATTCAAGGAATAGTATCGGGCACTAATAGTTAATTTAGAACCATAAGAATTTCAATGTCAAATATTAATACAAAATTTCTTTGTTGGAAATACTTTTATAATAAAATACCTTTATAATAAAATACGTTTACATCGAAACAAATTTTCCTTTCGAAAATACTTTTATAACTCGATGTCTTAACAAGTTTATCCTCGTTCCTGTAGACTCTGGCAGTGCGTTGATCAGGCGCAAAGCTAGAATTCTCCAGGTACTTAGTAGACTTGTTTCAACACCCAGTGAAAATACTGGAAAAACTTTTAAAACAGATATGGAAATTACAATCCAATCAAAACGAACAAAACCTTTGTCTAACCATGGTTCGCAGATACACAATGGTTACGCCTGGTTCCCCCAGGAAACAATCCATATCCGTAGACTTTCTCAGCCCTGCGAGTTACGCCATGATGACTAGTAGAATGCAGGATACACAATGGTTACGCCTGGATCCCCCAGGAAACAATCCGTACCCCCAGGCAAGACTTAGCCAAGCATTTGCGCTACTATTCGCGACCTACACAGATTGCAGGATACACAATGGTTACGCCTGGATCCCCCAGGAAACAATCCGTACCCCTAGGCAAGACTCAGCCAGGCAGTTGCGCTATGCAGTCACGAGAGAACAATAAGACCATGGGTAACGCCATGGAATTCGAAGGACACTCGAGTATCATATCCGGAAAACCAAAATCAGAGAGAATAATATCGATAGAATGAATCCAAGATGTGGCCACAAATCGGATATCAAGCAGAAGGCACTTTCCATATCTTTACTTCGAAAATATGTATCATATAGTACCTTTTCAAATCACTTTCAAATATCGTACTTATATAAAATCCATTATATATAAGATTTAATTTTCAAATCAAATACTTTCCAAAATCAAAAGTATATCAAATCACACTTATATAGACTTTAATTATATAAGATTTCACTTTTCAATTTTGAGTACCCTTTTCAAATCCATAGTTTTCGAATCAATTTCATACTCATACAAATCAATTTTATATAAGTTCGACAACTCCCAAATCAAGTGTTTAGTAACATAAAGTTCTCAAATTTCAATTTGTTTCAATTATCAGTTCAATTTCAAAATCATATACAATCTCACCAAATTATTTCTTCTCAAATTTAAATATCTTTAGTTCCAAAGTTTCCAAAATAATAAATTTAGGAAATAAATCAAAATTTCCAAATCAATATAATTAAGTCAAACAATTCATTTCCAAAATCAATGGTTTTCAAAATCATCTTATATTTACATAAGGTCCATCTTATATCAGGATCAAAATTTTACAAAATAAATTTCGCTGTATGAAGAGCCATATGGGATTGAATATCTTTGCTTTTATGGATTATATATCTTTGTAATTTAAATTGGAAATTTTCTTTTAGTAAGCAAAGATATTCTAACATGACAGCTTTCAATTTCAGCGTCAAAATATATCAATGATATTAGAATATAAGATGTACATACGTCATCCTTTCGCAGAATCACATTTGATCGCTCGCTCGATCACACAAGTTCGCTTTCGAACTAGTATTGTCCATTCGACTTCCCTAATGCGGACTTCGATATGGTTTCTCGACTAGAAGCCATCAGTCTCCTTGCATAGCCATATACTATGATAGAGAATTCTAGAATCAAGCCCAAAAATCCATATCAAATATTCGTCATTAAGAATCGAATGAAAAATCCTAACACGAAATGGTGTAATTCACCTCGAACTTGTGTACTCAAACTTGGATCAAATTAATTATGCGAATAAAACAATATACGTACAACTTATATATTTATTCCAACTTGTTAAATATATAGTTTCATAAAGATGTTACTAAGTTAAAACATTTAAACTAAATTTTATTCAAAATATTTTGAAGACCAAATTCTTTTCAAAGCATTTCGAATCTAAATTTCATATTAGAAAATTTTAAAATTGCCTTATTCATTTACTTAACAAAACAGTTTCAACTTATTCAAATCATATTACTTCATACTTAAACATTCAAAACAAATTTATATACTTTATCAAATAATTCATACTTTTCAAAAAATTTAGCTTTGAAAAGTTAACCTTGATTTGGAAGTACTCGAACCTTCAAAATAGTCGAAGAAATCATATTTCAATCCAAGAGTTGGAAATCAACAACAAATCAGTAAATCAATTTTAATAGAAGGGTTATATCAAATCCGAAACTCGAGGACTGAACACCGGTTCATACATTTACATATATCTTTCGAATATCAAATCATACTTCAAAATTTTTGAAATCAAAATTGGTTTCGCAAAATCACTCGCGTAGCAATGCTACTAAAGTGGCCTCTCCCTCACTATGAAACTCGAAAATCAATGTCGATGATGCGTGCACTCATCACCGAAATTATTTTCCAGCGACATAAGTGAGTTCTGGACTTCTATTTTCTCAAACTTCTTTTGAAATTTCTTCGAAATCATTCGAAACTCATTAAAATCATTTGAAACATTTCTTATTCGGAAAATACTTTTAAATCATATTATAATTATATATTTCAAAATCTTAAAACCAATTTCAAAATACCGGAGTTCAATTTTCGAATTTCAAATTTAAAATCCTTTAGTTATAAATCATTTTTATATAAATCAATTTCTTATATAACTTCAAAATTCAAATCCTTTCAAAAATTCAAATTCTTATCTTTTTAAAAGGTATATATAATCCTTATCGAAAACATTTCACTTTTATATATAGAATATAATCATACTTATAAAATTTCGATATATAAAACAATTTCCAAAATACTGATAAACCCGATTTTTCAAAAGGATGATTCAAGAATGGATTTCAAAACAAAGATAAACATTCAAATTAGAGGGACTCTAATCAATTAGGATTCTGATTCGAAGATAAGTTCGAACGAAAATGAGATAATTAAATTTCAAAATAGAAGATGAATATACTTATATAAATCGCGGGCGACCATAACCGGATCAACCGTGACTTCAAGAACAAGATCGATGCGGAATTCCAAGAAAACCAACATTCGATCGCAAGAGATAGCGGCATCTAAACCAAAGATATAGAAATCTCCGGTGAATCAATGCCAAATGTAAAGGAGTTCCACCCCTTTACAAATCATTCAAAGATTGGCGGGATCGCCTATTCTTATAGAGATCATTCAAAGTGGAGTTATGGGATACTCCAGAATCAAAAGAATACAAATAGGGAGAGACAAGAATGAATTTTGGAACTGCAGGGACGTTCCAAAGTTCAAAGAAAATTCGAGTCAAAAGGAAGAGATTCAACTCGAACGAAAGTGATTCTGTAAATAAATTTACAATATATGCTAAGTTTTGCCTAGAGACAAAGCTCTGATACCAACTGTAACGACCCGGTATTTTGGACCATTCAAATCGACAATAAATCCACACATGTCTGACTTGAATAATTCAAAATACAGATTGTTAATTTAAATTTGGCAAAACTCAGAATATACGGTAAATAAATCAATCACAAAATCACAGACACAGAGTAATACAATAATACGCAGCGGAATAGATAAAATAGTAGTTCATGAAGCTACTATATAAACATCAGAGTTAAATAAAATACAACAGAATATCTCAATTACAGTGAAGTCTCCAATCCAAACAGATGACTTCTGTGAACGAATCAACTGGAAAGCTGGAAGCTGAATCAAAAGTTGGATCTCCAAACGAAGCTCCAAACTCCAAAGGAGAGTCTCGAATGCTGTATCACTCAGTCTGACCCGAGCGTAAAGCAAAACACAAAACACTCGAGTCAGGATTAACATTCTTATATAAATAAATCCAACTCAAGTGAAACATAAATTGAAATACAAGTAACTTAAAGGATGTTTGGGATAACCATCCTCTAAGGATCTTCAGAACTATCTACAAGGTGGGAATATACACTGTAACACCGTGGTCATTTCAATTTAATTTATACTTCAACCCAAATATCATTTCATTTCAAATATATCTATTTTCCAAAATAGTATATATATATTAAATGATTTAAAAAGTAAAGTATTTAATATTTTCTCAAGTCTCGCAAATCGATTCAAATCAACTCAAATTTCAAATTCCAATTTAATTCAATCTAAATTCATCAATTCAATCCAGTTCTAAATATACCATTTAAATTTTCAATATATTTCAAAACTTTAATATTCAACATTTTCAAAGTTAAATTTAACAGTTTCATATAGCACTTGATTTAACTTTATTATTATTTAATCAGGGAATATTCACTTAATACATCCGATATCATTTAACTAGCCTTAAATTTCATTTTACTAAGTATTTCCTTAAATTTATTTAAACAAGAAATATTCATTTAATTATTTAAATCAAACTCAAGTTATAAATCATATCTTAAATCCCAATTTCAATAAGCTTTAAATTGGTTTAATTAAATAAAATTCTTTACTAAATTCAAATTATCTTCCCAACCTTAACTTATTCAAATTTTTACCAAAAATCTATTTCGAAATATAAATTTTATACTTAACATATTATATGTATTAAATCCATCTTAATTAAATTAAATATCATTATTAAATCTATATATATCATTTACATTTATATATAAAAAATTTAAGAATCAACATTTTCTAAAACCACATATTTCTTTCCAAAACCATAGAATTCATTTTTAAAATATTTATATATATATGGACCAACGGTGTCTGTATATATATTTATCATATGGTTAAGTGATACAGATATTTATCATTTCAATCCGAAATTTAAATATATACGGGTAGATATCATTTCGACCCGTAATCCCAATTTCAATTCAAATGAAAATCGCTTGGGTTTATCATTTCAACCCATAACGAAATTCTCCTATTCTAAAGTCCGTTCGGGTATGTATCATTTCAACCCATAGTGAATTCTATACTAACAGGGAACTTGCAGAGTGATAACAGATACTAAAAAAATATATAACAGCAGGCATATATCATCAGTATAAATAACAGATACGGGTGTCAGATGTCACAGGTGAACAGATACAAATAATAGTAATAACAGGCATATAATACTAGATACTGGTGTCAGATGTCACAGGTGAACAGTTATAGATAATAGTAATAACAGGCATATAATACTAGGTACTGGTGTCAGATGTCACAGGTGAACAGTTATAGATAATAGTAATAACAGGCATATAATACTAGATACTGGTGTTAGATGTCACAGGTGAACAGTTATAGATAATAGCATATATAACAATGTAAATAACTACAGCAGCATATTTCAATTGCTATTTCAATTGAAATCAAATTTAAATAATAAAAGAACGTTAATCGTGAGTGATTGCTCACCTTTCGAGGCTAGAGGAAAGAACAAAATGGGATGAGTTACGAATCCAAGCACGAATTCCAAGACAAAGCAAAATTGGCCCGAATTCAACGATTAAAGCTGATAACAAGAATTGACGAAGTCGAGTTGGAGCTGGATCGATGAGTAAAAATGGTATGAGTGAACTTATGTCAATATATGCACATAACTAGATTACTAACATTTTGTATTATACTAGTAGACAGCAAATATACAGTGGTTATTATAGAATAGGATGCGGGCCACATACGACTCCAATTATTGGTTTAAACTAAAAAATTTGAAATCGAAAATGTATATCAACATATATAACGGCTGATAAAATAACTTACTGTAAACCACTAAGTTACCCACTACTTATAATATATTAACTCGATCAAGTTTATATGGACTACATAAACTATATATATAAGACAACTAACATATAAAAGAATTAAGTTATATATCTTCCTATATAATAGCCTCATATGTATATAAATCAACTATGAATCTATATATAAAACTTTAATGGTTTTACACATATAAACTTATTATAAACCGCCTAACTATGCAGCTGAAATTAACAGATGTATATATATTTCAAAAAAACACAACCGTTAAAATACAAATCAGTTCATATAAAATTGAACACACTGTTTGATAAACCTTTAGAACTTCGTAACTTTATATAAGCAATATTCATATAAAATTTTAGGTAAACAATTATATTATTAGTGACATCACTTTATCAAACTAGCATAAATACTTTAAACATATGACTGACACACGCAAATATTAGGAAACACTAGGTTATATATAAATTCATATAAGTACACCTACTGTAAACATATGTTCCATAAAATCAACAACTCTTATAAAATAACTTGAGATAAGTTTGTAGGCTGATATGGAACCATCTGGAAACATTTGAATATATAAAATTTTCCTTCATAAACATACCGTAACCAATTTTAATAAAACATGACTAGATTCATATAAAAAAAATTTAAGTTCAATATTATAAAACCCACCTAACTTACTTAAACTAACCCATATATATATATATATATATATAACTCTGTCAATGCCCATAACACATTCTAAAATTTATACATTATATATATAATGAATAGATCATAAACCTTATAAACTAAAATATAACAACTACCAGATTTATATGCAACTCCTAACAAAAATTTTATCTAACTTACGTAGACTTCCAAACTTAATAAACTTTATATAGTATGCTGTATAAACTCAAACTATATATATAAATCTATATATATATATATATATACTTACAACAGGGACATGGGATGATCAAAAGGAAGAAGGGAAGATGCAGGCCGAAGGTGGAGGCGGAGGCCAGGTGCGACAGGTCGGAGGTGAGGCTACGACGGTGAGGCGAGAAGAGGAGGGCGATGGTGTCTCGGCAGCGGAGCAAAGGAAGGCCGAGGCATGGGTGGACGAGGCTTTGGGTCAGGTGGAGCAGTGGGGTTTGTAGAGTGGAGATGGGAGGAGGAGCTGGGTAGGCTGCCGCACGTGAAGCTTGGTCGAGAAAAATGGTGAGCAGGCAACGTGAAGGTGGCTCGGTCGTAAGGTGAAAAATGAAGACGTGGGTTGGCTGCTCGTTTCGGTGGCTTGCGTGGGAAGTGAGAGAGGACGGAGGAGACTATGCGGAGGGATGAGCTGGATCCGGCTTAAATGGAGGAAAGAATAAATAAAAGAGGAGCAGTTTCTCAGATCTCAAATCATACGGCTATTTTATGTAGAGTAAAGTATAAAGAAATAAAGGTAGATGAATGCGAAATAAACGCATTAGTTCTTGTACGTTATAACTTTTGAAAGGTCATGGGATTGCAACAGCTGTACTCTGATTGGTAAGTCAATAAATCAATTTATTTGGCTTGGGATTCACGTTCAAGTTTTAAAAAGGCAAAAGGAAAACTAACGGTCATCCTATATGGTACCGGTACGACATATCATTCTATTATTTCCGTCGCGTACCGGATCTCAAAATACAGCAATGAATATACCGTAGAGATCGGCACGACGAGACGATCAAAACGATATACAGATATTAGTGGTACGATCACCCGATCAAAAGTCGATAATCGGTACCAGAAATGCTGCTATTCTGCCAGAATTAAGATGAGCAATAGAAGTTCAAATTTCGTGAAACGAATTTCGCAGTCTGATTCAGAATGATCTAAATAAATTTTCTCCTGTTGTCATATTTTGGTTTCGGAAAACTTTTAAATTCACTGTTATTAACCGGTTTGATTTGAAATAAAATTTCACAGGAAAATAAACTTCAATATTATCAGATGAAAATTTACCAGTTGCTATATTAAAATAGACGTATTCCAAATAATAAATTTTTATTTCCAAATTTTATTGTTTAAATTTCACAAAATTTCAATTAATTTAATAAATAAAATCACTAAAATTTTGGGTCGTTACAGGTTATATGAGATACCAAAATAGGATGTGTGTACCAGAGGACACAGAATTGAAGAAAGAGATATTGAATGAATACCACAGAAGTAAATACTCCATACACCCAGGCAACACAAAAATGTACCAAAATTTGAAAAGAGACTTCTGGTGGAAGGGGATGAAATCTGATGTAGCTAAATACATTGCCAAATGTATGACTTGCCAACAAGTCAAGGCTGAAACCCAAAGGCCATCAGGGTTGATGCAGTCTTTTAGTGTACCACAGTGGAAGTGGGAAGACATATCTATGGACTTCATAGATGGACTGCCTAGATCTAAGAGAGGTAATACAAGTATATGGGTGATAGTTGATAGGCTAACCAAGGTAGCACACTTCATCCCAGTCAAGTCAGAAAGAACAGCACCAAAATTAGCTCAAATTTTTATAAAGGAAGTGGTAAAGTTACATGGCATTCCCAAAACCATTGTGAGTGATAGGGATACCATCTTCACTTCAAAATTCTGGAGAAGCTTTCAAGAAGCAATGGGAAGTGAACTATGTTTAAATACTGCCTACCATCCTCAATCAGATGGGCAGACTGAGGTAGTAAACAAAGTTTTGGAGGACATGTTGAGGGCATGTATACTGGATTTTGGAGGCAACTAGGAAGATTATCTTCATCTAGTTGAATTTACATACAACAACAGCTACCAAAGTACCATAGGAATGGCTCCATTTGAAGCCTTATATGGTAAACCCTGTTTGTCACCTGTTTGTTGGGTAGAAGCAGGAGAAAGGTCTATTTTAGGACCTGAGTACATACAAGAAACTAAGGAGAAAATTGAGTTGATAAGAAGAAGAATGGCAGCAGCTCAAGATAGGCAAAAGAAATTTGCAGACATGAGAAGAAGGCAGGTAGAATATGAAGTGGGAAATTTTGTTTTCATCAAAATCTCACCTATTAAAAATGTGCTGAGGTTTGGAAAACAAGGCAAATTAACCCCAAGATATATTGGACCATACAAAATTCTGGAGAGAATTGGTCCCTTGGCATATAAGTTGGAATTACCAGAAAACATGCAAGGTATACATGATGTTTTTCATGTATCACAATTGAGAAGGTGGGTCCATGACAAGGCAGAAATTCTTGAGACCCCAACCCAAGTGCAGATAAATCCCAATTTGATTTATGAAAAGGATCCAGTGGGAATTTTGGCAAAAGATGTGAAGAAGTTGAGAAATAAATCTCTGAAACTTGTGAAGGTACAATGGAGTCTTGATCCTAGTGATTGCACATGGGAATTAGAAGATAAAGTTAGGATAAATTATCCTAAGCTATTTTCAGATTAAAGGTAATTCTGATTTTTGATTATTTTCTTTTATTAGATGCATATGTTTTTAGTTATCATAGAACTAAAAATTTATTTGGTTGAGAATGTATTTGTTCTCTAAATTAAGTTTAAAATTTATTTTAAGCTTAGGAAAATTGTGGGACACAATTCCTAAAAGGAGGGATGTATGTAATGACCCAAGATTTTAGGAATCTATTCTGAAAAATATAAATGAATTCAAAATAATTTTTGAATTAATTTTGAAAGGGGAGTGATATAGCTTGATAGTGTATCAGTATGTGTGTACATGTGTGCACAGGAAATGCACATGAACAAAAGCTAAAATCCCTGAACTCTAAGAATAAATACATATTGATATGTATGGAAATATATATATATATATAAATTAAATCCTTAAAAGCTGAATGCATAAGTAAATATGCATATATGGATGCTACTGAATATTTTGAGTGTACATGTGCATGTGTGTGTCAATACAGTATGATGTATAAATATATATATATATATATATATATATATAGGTGTACTAATTATTTCAGTAAGACTTATATAAATATATATATGTGTTAATAAAATACTAGAGTTCAAATTAGTAAGATAAAATATACAGACATATTTTAGTATATAGGAAGAAAGAAAGAAAAACTGAATATATAAAAAGGAGTAGTCCTCTTGTAAATAAATAAAGAAGGTACATACCATTTACATGAAAGCTAAAAATAGGAAAAATAAGACAAACAAGGAAATGTTTGCTATAGGCAAAATTAGGAAGAGTATTTGATAAATAATAAAATCAAGTCACATTTTTGGCATGATTGTAGACAAAGGAAAAAGTATTTTATGAAAAGCAAAATTCTGAAAAGAATGTAACCACTTTTCTCTTCACCTAAATTAAGCCGGGAAGGGTAGAACTTTGGGTTTAAATAAAATGCAGATAACATGATTTTTCTGGTGGGCAAAAATGGCTTTAGCCAATACCCAAAACCCTAAGGAAGACCCTGTATATATACATGTATATGCAGCAGCCTCCTCTCCTTCTCAGAAAAGAACTTTGAGAAAAAAAAAGAAACAACACCATAGAAATCATAAGGTAAGGAAAGGAAGAGAGCTTGAGGCTAAAGGCAGAAGTTCATCAATTAATTAAGGAAGCAAAGAAGAGAGCTAGGTGAGAAAACTCACTCAAAAATCTAAGGCAATAAGTCCTAATGTAGGCAGCCAGCTATAAGTAATTTTCTTAAAAATATACTTTCATATGTGAATGCTTATCTGTGATTTTAAAACTAAAAATGTTTTGATTCTCTTTGGTTGATCACTTGTTTTATTATAAGAAAGCTTTATGTGTTGTTAGTATACATATATGTTTTATAAATCCAGATCTATGATATGTTAATGTTTAGGAACATAAACAAATACCCAGAAAATAAAATGTTGAAAATAGGCAAGTAGTATTGGTTTTGGCTCAACCCAGAAAGATGTAAATAATGTTGAGCTGCAATATACTTATGTATAAGTGCTGAGGCTTGAGACAAAAAGGAATTAGGGGTGCAATAGGGTTGCCTATGTGCTGATGCTCCTGATTCAATGAAAATATATATATATGTTCATATGCATAGCAAACAAAATTTTGTGATTCAGTGAAACCAGGTCATTCTGAGTTTAACTCAAGCACAAATGTTTGCAAAAAGGAAAAACTCTCTCAAAAGCCATAAGCCAATGTTAGTTGCCTACACCCTTTTTAAAATACCAGAATGTATACATATGCACACAGAACCTTATTTATTTAGTCACCAATGGTTGTTTGCTTGCTTGTCTCTGTATGGTTTTGAATAATATGAGATGCCATGATATGGATGTTTTAGTTAGTGAAATGGATCACTGAATGGTTTAGTCATGAAAAATCAAAAGAGTTATTATTAACTTAAACCTGATTAGGAAATTTGGGGTCAAGAACACTGCAGGAATGACTTGTGTTCTTGAGTAGCACAAGTTGACACATGGCTTGTTTAAGTCCTGAGATCTTTGTGTAATGGAGTGAATTAGTTCATTACAGTGTGTCCATTGATTCATAAATATTGCAGGTGAGACCAGGATAGATAATTATACCAAGGGAATAATATTTGAGATGATGAGAAAACTAGAGTTTTTCCCAGAATTGAAATATGAGGATTGAAAAAATGATTTAACTCATATTGGTTATTTTCCTGTTTGGTATGAATGATTGTTTGATTATGTCTGAATTGTATGCTTGAATGTATATGTCATATTGATATATGTAGTCTCTGGAAAGGAAAATTAAAGTGTGCACATGCACAATGACACAGAGCATGCACACAAGTATGATCTGATTCCAAAGGGCAGAACTTTATGTATATGTATTTAATTTGATTTTAACCTAATTAACTAGTTGCTTTTGTGAATTTTCTCATACCAGACATGTGTCTGACCCTAGTGTGCTAATGGCATCTAGGGTGTCTCATTTAAAAATGAGGCAGTTTCAAATGCTTTTTCAGGGATTGCAGCAACTAAGTAGGAGTAGGAGCAAGGCTTTGAGAAGAGGATTATAGCATGCTAAACTTAGTTAGATAAGAGCCAAAATGATAAAATCCGCATGTATTAATGATTTAAATTGTTACTTGTACTAAGTGTTGAATATGGGATGGATATTTTGTTAAGTATTTTATTAAGAGATTGACTTGTATCTGGAATTTATGAATCTGGTTAATATCTGATATTAAAGAAGTTAATCAAAATATTGTAAGTGGATTTAGTAAGAACACCATGTTGAAGACTGAATGATTACATTTTATAAATGTATTAGTCAATTTTGAGTCTTTATAAAGGATTTAAGTTTTGGGAAATCTGGATAGTTGATTCTCAGAAAAATTAAATGGTTTTGTCTTTCAAACATGGTAAGTGTATACAAAAGATAATAGGCATAGGTTGAATGTTTTTATGACTGCAAGGTTCCCATAATCTAACTTGTTTCATACAAATGTTTCATGTCTTATTTTTAAATAAAGGAAGGGTCTGTAATAAGGGAATTGAAAGCCAGATCCAAATAGTTGCAGTTATATATGCACATAAACGTGTTTGGTGCAAATATTAATACACCCTTTTTCTTTGTATCTGTAATAGGAATCTGAATTTTTATTCAGGTATTAACCAAATGCATTTTAAATTCCAGACAGATTTTATAAGAAGAAAATCAAACATGAATGAAATTTTTATTGCATATAACACTGTACTATGTGTGGATTGATTAAATTCAATCAATCCAATCTCCTCTTGTTTTCCAGAACTCTGATTTAAACAAGAGAGGCATATACATCCTCACATGTATGTGCTTATCTTTGTGAAAGTACTGATATATTTATATTGGTTAATTGTTTTGATCCTAGATGTATTTTGGTTTATTGGAAAAAGAAAATGACCCTGGAAAATATAATTGTAATAAATGATCAATCTATATATCATCTCTGATAGTTCTAAGGAAGTTTAAATCGAACCTAAAAGTGTAAATGAATGTAGGTGGACATCCAGACACATATAAATTGAATGTGCATATGCATGTACATAGAAATCGAATTTAGACGTCTGAGATTAAACTTAGACGACAGTCTAAATAATTTAGACGTCTAAGGTTAAATATAGACGTCTGTCACAAAATAATTAGATGTCTGAATTCAGTTCAAAATGTCTTTTTCTCTCTGTTTCATTTTTTGATCTATGAGCCGTCTGTCATAATTAGATAGACGTCTGTAATTAAGTTTAGACGCCTGTCATAAGAATTTAGACGTCTGAACTATTTTTCCTAATTTGCCTATTTAGAAAAGAAATAAGTGGCTATGTCAATAGCTTGTATGGCATTTTGATTTCTACGTGATTTAAATTCCCTTTGATGAAAAAAAAAATCCTTATGAAATTAGGGTAGAAATAGGAGGGTCATTTCAATTTAATTTCAAACAAATTTTCTTTTAAATAATTTTAATTAACAATTTGATTTAAAACTAATACTTTTAATTTTAAACCAATTCCTTTTAATAAATTTATTTATCTTAAAATTAAATTTAAAACTAAATTTCCTTTAATAAATCTTTTTAGTAACTTAAATAGTTTTGGATAAGTCAATTAAACAATATATTTATATTTTATTTTCTGTAAATAACGAAATATCAATTTCTTCACTGTAACTATTTTTCTGAATATATAAAATGAATCAGCTTATTAAATTAAAAGTTTTAAAACTTAAATAACATAAAAAAAATTGTTACCTTAAATCGTTCTGGAATCAAACCCTATGAGCTTGCTGCCCTCGACAAATCCCACGCATATCGAAGACTTCGTCACCTCCTTGCATGCACAACCTCTACTACCCTATGCCTTCAACTCGAACGCCATCGATGGAAATTTCCGAGCCACCACTGTTTCAATCGAACAGCCCCGGCCTCGAGCTCAATTTCCCACGTCGAAATGCCAACGTTAGTAGCCTCGCACGCCCATCCTCCTACTCGCATTCCTCGCATGCTGGCCCTCCTCCGATCGCGAGTCGCCGCAACTTACGTCTGAACGAATGAACTCGTATCCCCTTTTCCCCCTCTTTCGCGAACACTGAAGTTTGGGAGGAAGACGAATTTGTTTTCGTATGAAGATATAACAGTTCCTGAATTTTGTGATGTCGAATGAGGCTCGGCCTTCGTTATTTTCTGAGAACAAATTTCGTGGATTGAATGAAGAAAGGCGCGATCTTGAATTTGAGAGGAAAGGGAGAGTTTCGTTCGTTTGAAATGAATAAAAGAGGGGAGACGAGTTCGGCTATTCTATTTATTCGTTTGTTTTCTGAAGGAAGCCATTTTTTCTTCTTCTTTCTTTATTTCAGTTGAATTCGAATTCATGAAAGGATGAAAGGAAGGAGATAAGGTACGAGTATGTCAGAGTGTTGTCTTTCTTATTTAATTTTTGAGTTGATTTCATACTCATCCAGAAATAATATAAAATAACCAAAATATCTCGTGTTCCATAATTCTAAATCCCGAACTCCAATTTAAATGCAACGACCGACATATCTAACATTATATCATTATTCTGAACACGCTGGAACGGGTTTCGAGGTCTAGTTCGACCATATGGAGAAAATATCAATTTAAATTGACGTTTTAAATTAAATTAAAACGATTTATTTCTAGGCTTTTCTGATCGTACAACCAAACGGTAACTCCAATTGATACGATATTTAAAACCCTACAATAACTAAATAATACGGATCCAATGGCACTAGTTTCGTTGCAATCCGAGACTGTGCCTCGGAAGGCTATTCTTAAATATCGATTTAAACGATAAAATTCAAAACTGAACAAAACAGTTTCAAATTCAATTTTGAAACTTCCATGATCTTCAGTATTATTAATATAAATTTTCTAAGCCTTGAAAATATTTTTAATCAACTTAAAACTGAAGATTCAAATTTTTACCCAACTTTTAATAATTAAATCCAATAACTTTAATTGCCAAATTCATTCTGATATTTGAATTTCAAATTAAACTAACTTCCAGATATTTAAAATTAATTAAATATTCTGATTTCCAATTGTAAAAAATTCAGGGTCGTTACATTCTTCCCCCCTTAAAAGAATTTCGTCCCGAAATTACAAGTTAAGAAGAATGATCCTCAACCCGTTTATCATTTTCCCAAAACCAAGCAATTTTATCAAATTTTCAAACCAATCTTCTTATTAAAGACACTATCATTCCTCTTATTAACTTTCCAAACTCAACCATAAGTTTCAAACAATATTGTTTTCTTAACGATTCAAATTTAAATTTAAATCCAAATTTTAAATTATCCAAAATTTCTCAAAAAATTTCTAACTCTCTAAATTTTCAAAAATTTTTGCCAGCGTCTCCTTTGCGTGGTTAGCTCAGTACGACTACAAAATGTCCCTACGGACTCCTAAATTTCAAAAAGAAAAAGAAAAGCCAAGCGGCTAGACAGGAAAGGGTCAAATTTCATATTGAAATTTTAAATATATACCTTTGACGAGCAAATTCCAATTTATCTTCTGAAATAAAAAATCCCAATTTCTTTTGCCTTTAAAACACCTGTATACTACTAGCAATAATTTCCAATCATAGCTTTCAAAATCATTTTATATATTTCTTTTCTTTTATTCACATTTATATTTCGATTTCTATCCATTTATTAACAATCACCATTTTTACTACTTCCAGTTAAATTTTCATTCACTTATTAACTTAAAATATTTCCTCAATTCTAAATTTTACTTAAGAATTTCATTATCCATTTCTTAAGTTTAATATAAGTATTTACATACTTCTTATATTTATTTTCACTTCACTAACAAAGTTATATATTCAAAAAATTTGCAATTGAAAGTTGAAACTCATTCACATGTACATTGAAACTGTCATAGATTTAAAAACATATACCCTTGAAGCCATACATATATTTGACCCCATCTTTTAAAGATCCATGTGTATTGGACTTATATACAAATCTCATGCATATTTATATATCTGAAATTGAACATATATATTGAAGGTTTGAAAACCACATATACTTACATATTAAAAGATAATACATTCAAAGTTCTCACGTACTCAGAATCAAAAAATTCCATAGATTTATATGCTTAAAATTGTATATACTCATATTCTAAAGCTTATGTGCTTTCAAATTTTTAAAAACTTGTTCACATATTCCTGAAGATTTTCATTATATGAGGGACCTCATATTCGAAATTTTCGAAAGCTAATATTCATTCAAAAACTCAACTGTACATTCATGTGTGAAATCCGTTGGTTGATTACTCAAAAGCTTGTGCTTATTTAAAATTTTGTACTTTCAAGGCTCATCAAATGCACTTGGAAACAGAAATCTGGAGTATATTATTCTATATATTTGAAGTCATGTATATATCTAAAACTATATATTTTAAATTCATATACTTAAACTAATTTTAGAGAAAACTTCAGGCTTTTGAATCATCATATAAAACAGAGATATATGAAGCTTTTACAAAACTCATACACATGTTTAAAAAACCTGGTAATCCCGATATTCTCATTTGCTACATACGAAAATTGGTGTATTCAAAGTTATATACATTTGAAAATTCGAATGTACTCAAGAACTTTGATGTTTTCAAAATCTGCTACATTCAAATTCTTATGGTTTTGAAACTTTGTATACATATTTCCCGGAACTTAAACATTGATGAAATCTCATGTATTTGAAATATAATGTTTTTGAAACTTAAGTAAATATCAATCTGCCACATACATGGATACACAATTTAAAATCATTCATCTTCAAAATTGACCCTATATGTTTTCAAAATTGTGTACATATGTCTAAAATTTGATATGTGGTATTGGTATAATTAAAACTTGAATAAGTTTGGATTTTTCTTTCAACTTGATTCAAATCAAATCCCATCCCATTATTCAATTTCCAATTCATTTATTTACAAATGTAACCTCATTTGTTCATTCACAAATTCATTCCTTTTCAATTTGAATCTTATTCCAATCAAACTTCAAATATTTTATAAGTCATCAACTTATTTACATTCCATAACATTTTAAAGAAATTCCAAAGTCTTTTAAACAACATTTCAAAATTATTTCTTGGAATCAATTATATCCCTTCAAAATATTTTCCCAAATATTTTTAAATTTCAACCCCACTAGATTTCATATCCACTCAAAAATACTTCTCAAATAATTATTTTTCTAGACTTCTGGAAACCATTTTCAAATTAGAATATTTAATCCTTTGAAATTTTCAATTCGAATCCTTTTAATCCGTATTTCAAAAATTACTCTGGCACTTTATTTCAATTTATAGAACTCATTTATAAATTCACATTACCAATTTCATTCCATTAATGAATTTATTTTCAAATACTTATCTGGAATTCTATTTCAAATTATAAATCACATTTAAGATTTACATTTACAAATCTCATCTGAATATGAATTCGTTTCCTTATCCTTTCAATTCATATTTATAAATTTCATTTATTAAATGAATTTATCTCCAAATCTTTGGTTATACCATTATTCCTTATTCAATCTCTATTTAGTAATGATGATAATTCAATATTATCACTTCCTAACAACCAAGCATCCATATACTATAATAATTTATGGAAAATGATTTCTTTTCCTTTTTATACAAAAAAAATAGTTTTGGGTAAAATTATTTCTTTTACCCTATTTAAAACAATACTGTGTCGGTTTATCTTGTTTAAGAGTTTGGAAACCCCTATCGATTACAGTTGGCCAGACTGCACCGACCAGAATCTATAAATAATCAACCGATAAGTCAACACAATATAAAACAAATTTATGTATTCACTAACAAATACGCGCTCATATCTATTATTACACTCACTCTCATTCTAGAGTACTACTGACTCTATCTCTAATGAGAAACACCCAACAGAGCCAAGGTTGTCGCTTAACCAATTGCTTTGATACCAAATGTAAAGATCTAGGCTTTTCAACCATCGACAGCGGCTACTCTCCGTCGTGGCTTACAATGGTACCCTCCCCTTGCTTTTACGGCCAGCCTTTCGACTGTTACACCTTACGGCTAACCTACCCAACTAAGAGGACATGTAGGGGTAAGAGTCTCCCGTTCGCCACCAAACTGCGAAGCGAGAACCCCCTATCACATTTCACTAAGATAAGCAAGGTCAGTCGTGGGACTGGTGTGAGATCTTAAAAACAGTTATTTTCACAAAGAAAATAAAAGAAATTCACAATGCTTTTGAAAAATGAAACTACCATAAGGCCTCCTGGCACACACACAATGCAATCGCACACATGGGGGAGATTTCTCCTTTTGATAGTCAAACATGCTTAATACGAGAAAACTATTTTTAATATTATCATTAGTGCCCAGTGTGGAAAACATTTCGAAAGTATAATATTAATCTTAGCCAGCATAGGTACCATTATATTATGCCTGCTATAGCTGCCATGTTAAATGGCAGGTTCTACAACTAAAACCGTACAAGGTTCGTATTGTTTCTTTGGATTTCCAACAAATGGTCAAGCTAAGGAACTTCCTATGCCACATGGAAACGACTGCGGAGGGACGTCCCGAGAACTAACTAGCTCTCTTCCAACACAAGGCCGGGTTACCTATTACTAGGTAACTACTACACGAGTATGCCACCCCCCAGTCGTTTCCGACCTTTATCCGAGGCGCCTCGATCACAAAGCAACAATCACACAGTAAATAAGATTGATGCAACCACACAGGTAAAGCTTCTGGGCTCCATACCATGATACCACCTTTTTCCAGAAGGAAATGACATACCCTAAAGGGAGCGACCCTCATAACCTTGCCGCATTTTCCTGTTTCGACCATTTCCGGGGTGTGAGGTCCGATGAGGTCCGTCCACAAAGCTACGCTTTACACGAAAGCCATGCTTTGATCACAAATGATCAACGAACGATCATCAATGCACAGCAACACTTAGTATGCCACACTACCAAATTGGGAGTATATCATCGATAACCTTCAACTACATAACCTCTGAGCTTGTACGTCTCAGAGAAGGGTGTTAAGCTAAGAGATTAAATTCTCCGCCACCAAACAGAAATGTATTTGAAATAAAATCTGCTTTATATCTCAAAGTGTAGTGTCAAACATACGACCATATAAGTCTGTTCCGGGTTCGAACAGAACCAAAGGCATTTCCAAAGAAGCCCTTGCAATCCATAACGTCGTATCATTATTCGGAATGGGTTATATGACGCAAAGTCCTCTCCCGGCTAAACCGAATAATGAGCGCTTGTTTTAAAAACAAATTCAAGTGCCAGTTCAAAGGCAAATATTGATAGTCGGTGATTTAACTATCAAACAACATTCACAACAATCGTCAGATTTAAATAATTTTCCCAAATTATTTATTTTCAAAATATCTTCACAAGATATATATTTTTTGCACACTTCAACATTTTGAAAATCAATTTCAAATCACTTTTCACTTGCAGAATAAAATTCCCAATATTATTTATTTCCACTGTGAATTTAAATTTTCAATTATCCATTGATATACGATTTTCAATCGATTTTCAAATATTCACTTTCAACACCAAATAAAATTTCAAATTAATTTCTAAATTTATTTCAACACCAAATCAAATTTCAAATTGATTCTTCCATTTATTTCAAATACCAAACCAATTTTACAAATTGATTCCCAAGTCTATTTTCAATAAAACAGAACATTTGCAAATTGATTTCTAAGTTTATTTCCAAATAACAAACCATTTGCAAATTTATTTCTGAATTTATTTCCAATTACCAAATCATTTTACTAATCGATTTCCAAAATTATTCCAACACAAAATTTATTTTCATTCAACACCAAATAAATTTTCATATCGATTTCCTAAAGATTTATTTTCAAATTTCAAATCAATTATCAAATTGATTTCTAGAAATTTATCACCTTTTAAATAAATCCCTTTATTTTTTACAAATTATTTAAAATTCCATTTTCAATAAATTCTTCAACCCATTTATTAATATCTTTTCCCATATTTTGGAAATAATTTGATAAGATTTGAAAAATCAACTTTATGCTTTTAAATTCTTTCTTTCAAATTTATTCAATTCTTAAAAATTAATTTACTTAAAGTTTTCCACTTTAATTTCCAAAATCCAATTTTATTTATTTCTGGTATCCAACGATACCAAAAATACATTCGGCTAAATTTTAGCCTTCAACAATTTCAATCATCAATAAAATCATTCACAGATTATAAATAAATCAACACACAACATATGAAACAAATTCATATAACATATGAAACAAATTCATACAATTTGAGGAATAAAGTTGGATCCCTCCAACCTGTTTTCCTGCATCCACAAATGTTAGCACAATACCAATTCCACTTCGAGGTGGAATATCGCGGTATATGGGATTTATAAAATATCATCCGCTATTATGCTGCGCATAGGGTCTCATCCGCTATATAATGCGGGAAATCAATCTCCAAATATATATATATATATATATATATCCTACTATATCTAATATCATCAATAGATAAATCAACCAATTCATCCAAACACATCCAGAATTTAAATTCAACAACAAACCAAGTGAGTGAGGAGATCTCACCTTTGATTTAAATTTGCAGTCCATTCCATTCCAGCTTGTTTTCTTTGCAATTTTAACCTTGTATAAACAATTTATACAATTTATTAATATTCAGAATAAATCGAATGTCCTTTTAGTAAAATTTTATTTTATCTAATCAATTTAATTTCAAACAAATTTCCTTTTAAATAATTTTAATTAACAATTTGATTTAAAAGTAATACTTTTAATTTTAAACCAATTCCTTTTAATAAATTTATTTATCTAAAAATTAAATTTAAAACTAAATTTCCTTTAATAAATCTTTTTAGTAACTTAAATAGTTTTGGATAAGTCAATTAAACAATATATTTATATTTTATTTTCTATAAATAACGAAATATCAATTTCTTCGCTATAACTATTTTTCTGAATATATAAAATGAATCAGCTTATTAAATTAAAAGTTTTAAAACTTAAATAACATAAAAAAAATTGTTACCTTAAATCGTTCAGGAATCAAACCCTATGAGCTTGCTGCCCTCGACAAATCCCACGCATATCGAAGATTTCGTCACCTCCTTGCGTGCACAACCTCTACTACCCTATGCCTTCAACTCGAACGCCATCGATGGAAATTTCCGTGCCACCACTGTTTCAATCGAACAGCCCCAGCCTCGAGCTCAATTTCCCACGTCGAAATGCCAACGTTAGTAGCCTCGCATGCCCATCCTCCTACTCGCGTTCCTCGTGTACTGGTCCTCCTCCGATCGCGAGTCGCCGCAACTTACGTCTGAACGAATGAACTCGCAGCCCCTTTTCCCCCCTCTTTCGCGAACACTGAAGTTTGGGAGGAAGACGAATTTGTTTTCGTATGAAGATATAACAGTTCCTGAATTTTGTGATGTCAAACGAGGCTCGGCCTTCGTTATTTTCTGAGAACAAATTTCGTGGATTGAATGAAGAGAGGCGTGATCTTGAATTTGAGAGGAAAGGGAGAGTTTCGTTCGTTTTAAATGAATAAAAGAGGGGAGACGAGTTCGGCTATTCTGTTTATTTCGTTTGTTTTCTGAAGGAGGCCATATTTTTCTTCTTCTTTCTTTATTTTAGTTGAATTTGAATTCATGAAAGGATGAAAGGAAGGAGATAAGGTACGGGTATATCAGAGTGTTGTCTTTCTTATTTAATTTTTGAGTCGATTTCATACTCATCCAGAAATAATATAAAATAACCAAAATATCTCGTGGTCCATAATTCTAAATCCCGAACTCCAATTTAAATGCAACGACCGACGTTTCTAACGTTATATCATTATTCTGAACATGCTGGAATGGGTTTCGAGGTCTAGTTCCACCATATGGAGAAAATATCAATTTAAATTGACGTTTTAAATTAAATTAAAACGATTTATTTCTAGGCTTTTCTGATCGTACAACCAAACGGTAACTCCAATTGATACGATATTTAAAATCTTACAATAACTAACTAATACGGATCCAACGGCACTAGTTTTGTTGCAATCCGAGACTGTGCCTCAGAAGGCTATTCTTAAATATCGATTTAAACGATAAAATTCAAAACTGAATAAAACAGTTTCAAATTCAATTCTGAAACTTCCATTATCTTCATTATTATTAATATAAATTTTCTAAGCCTTGAAATTTTTTTTAATCAACTTAAAACTGAAGATTCAAATTTTTACCCAACTTTTAATAATTAAATCCGATAACTTTAATGCCAAATTCATTCTGATATTTGAATTTCAAATTAAACTAACTTCCAAATATTTAAAATTAATTAAATATTCTGATTTCCAATTGTCAAAAATTCAGGGTCGTTACAGCAGGGGTCTCGCTCGGCACTCATGCCCCGTTCGGCATTCCAGCCTTGTTCGGCCTACACACTTAGCGCAACGCGCTGCTTCGTTCGACATAGGAGCCTCGACCGGCTTGAACATGTGGCTCGGCCTTTGCCGTTCGGCATTCACGGCTCGACACGTAGAAGTCACTCACCATGGGCCGAGGTATCTCACTCATAGGCCTAAGAGGGAAGTCCAACCCATCTTCGTCTATAAATAGAGGGGCAGGGGCACAATGAAATGGACCTTTTTTCGAGAACACTAGGGAGACTCTGCCGCTTTCAAGACTCGTTCTTTTTACTTAGCAATTGTATTCAAGTAGTTGATGTACGGATTGTATCTGTAATCAATCGTTGAGTAAAGCAATAAAGATTAACTTCAAAGTGGACGTAGGCAGTTACGCCGAACCACTAAAAATCTGGTGTTCTTGCCTTTGCATTCAGCTTAGCATACAATTCTCTGTTTTAATTTACTTTCTTCATTAATCTCTCTACACAATCTTTCTAAAAGGGGGTTAGTGACCAATTTTCGTGCTAACACTTTGGTGCTTTCACTGAGAATCGAATTCTCAGGCCACAAGGATCTGCTTTGAAGCTACTGGATTGAATAAATCCCCTGAAGGAGATCCGAGTCATTCATAAGACGTCCGTTGATTCTACTCAGAGTTCCTACCAATAACTCTACAATGGGAAGACCATGTACCAGATCAACCTCTCATAACGCGGACGCCCATGAGACCGATAGCATACAACAAGTGGGACCTAGCAATCAGCAACCAAATCCGGGTGTAGGGACTACCGCCCAGGACCAAATACAAGTTGTCACCAGAACAGAGTTCAACGACTTGATGAGAGAGCTCATGGAAAGTAGGAGACAACTTGGAGAGCAGATGCAAGCCAACGCCAACCTTATGGCATAGCTCACTCAACAACAGCATCAGAATGCTGGGGGCAGTCCAGCTCCTTACTCTTCATCTAATAGCTCAACTTCATCTGATGAACCCCTTAGGCGTAGACGCCGCAAGACTGAAACTACGTAGGCAGGTGCTGCCGATCAAACAGCTAGAGATCGCCTACACCTCGGAGATCGCAACCAAGCAGGGATGGGAAACTTATGAGCTGGAAAGCGTGTGGAAGCTGGATGCCCGGCTCACCAAGACGCCAATGATGTCGAACCTTAAGATGCACGTTTGGCAGATCGCCAGCAGAGGAGGCATCAACCTGATCAATCCTGTAGGACAGACTCCAACCTTCCATCTTCCAAACAAACCCCAGACCTGACAACTATGATCAGACAGTTGATGAAAGAGAATCAAGGCTTTTCAAATGATGATTGGGGAGTGTCCAGGAGTCATACTCCGTTCACAGACACTGTTCTACAGGCTGAGTACCCCAGGAAGTTCAGCATGCCGACTATCCCGGTCTACGAAGGAAAGAACGATCCTAGGCAACATGTGATGAGGTACAAATGGATGATGGATTCAGCTAGAGCAAATGATGCTACCAAGTGTAGATGCTTTCCAATAACTCTATCTGGGATCGCTACCATGTGGTTTACCCGACTTCCTCCGCGGTCCGTTTCCAGTTTCGATGAGTTAGCGAAGAAAATTATAGAATAGTTCATAATACATGCTACTCGTCCCAAGGACGTGATGTCTCTATCAAGTGTGATCCAAGCTCCAGGGGAATCGTTGAAGGAGTATTTGCAGAGATTCCATGTTGCGACTATTGAAGTCAGTAATCCAATGATCACGCGATTCTTATGGCTGTGATGCGAGGTGTGGATCCGGATTCAGAGTTTGGAGATTGGTTAGCAGGAAAACCTCCAACTACGCTAGAGCATTTTTACTCAAAGGCTCATCAGTTCATAAGAAGAGAGGAAGCCAGGTGGATAAGGCGAGATAAGGCACCGGGGCCTGTTTAGGAGACCATGAAAAGCAACATTGCTATGAAGCAATCCGGAGAAAACTCAGGGAAAGTTCAGGTCAATGTCCAGAACAAGCCCGGGCAATCTAAGGAATTCGGAGGAAGAAATTAGGGGAAGAAGAGAGAAGTGGGGAAATGGAAGCCGAGAATTCCAACCTACAATGAATACACCCTACTGAATGCATCCCTTGAGAACATTTACCTATCAACTTGTAATACCTTTCAATATAGAAAGGCGTGCCCAAAGGAGTCAATCGAGGAACAAAAGCGGACTGGGAAGTATTGCCGCTTTCATGAGACTTATGGGCATAATACTGAAGAGTGCAGATACCTACACGATGCTATAGAGAAGTTGATTAGGCGGAAAAAGTTATAGGAGTTTGTAAAGAATCCGCAAGAAGGTGGTCAGGGAACGTCCAATCCCGGTCATGCACCAGCTCCGCGTCACCCCGAGGAGCCTGCTCGGACCGTGGGCAGACTGGTCATAAACACGATCATCGACGGACCTCACCCTGCAGATAAGAACTGGCAAGAAATGGAGTGGTATGCTAATTCCTTAAGGCATGCAGATTTTGAGTGTTGTTCCAACGTGGAGGATGGGACCCCCGCTAAACAGCTACGCACGATGACAGACGATATAGTATTCAGGAGCAGAGATGCTAACCAAGTGGAGGATCCTACCATTGACCCGATGGTCATATCTGCGACAATCGGGCCGGCTTTTGTGAAAAGAATTTTGATTGATTGTGGAAGTTCTGTCAATATCATCTTCAAGAAGGCTTATAACCAGATGAAGATGGAGACGAAGGATTTGAAGCCATCTAAAGCTCGTATAAATGGCTATAATAGCGCAGCAACTGATGCAGTGGGGTATGTTGAGTTGCCAGTTGAACTGGGACAAGGTGAGCGTAGGAGGGTGTGAATCCTACCTTTCACAGTTTTGGATGTAGATTCTCCATACAATGTGTTTCTGGGCCGACCGGCCCTGGCTGAGTTTACGGCAGCATTGGCCCCGTAGTGTTTGACTTTAAAGTATCCAACTGACAAAGGAGTAGGTGTTGTTCATGGCGACCAGGCGACCGGTCGTGCATGTTATGTGGCTGAGCTCCGAGAGGCCCAATGGAGGGAAAAAGGAAAGGTTGTGGACAATTCCGTCCGCATTCAGAATACTGACAATTGACAAGTAATGCCCGAGCCCTGGCTCGGGAAAAATTCTCGGATCCACAGAGACATAGATCCGAGAGATGACGATGAGGAACCCAGGGAAGAAAAAGCAGCACCGGCTGAACTGACGATTGGCATTTCAGTCAGCCGAGACAATCCATCGCGAGTACTGAAGATTGGATCACAACTCAGCCCCTCGATGACCGAGGACCTTGGTGATTTCCTTCGAGCGAATCTCGATGTTTTCGCTTGGACACATTCCGACATGTGCGGGATCTCTCCAGCTATCACGAGTCATATGTTGAACATAGACCCAAAGTACGTCCCAGTTAAGCAAAAAAGGAGAGGAATGGACCCGGAGAGGTCCGCTGCTCTCAGAGAGGAGGTGGACAAACTCAAAGCCAATGGGTTCGTCCGCGACGCCCTCTACCTTGAATGGGTGTCAAACCCGGTGCTAGTGAAAAAGGAAAACGAGAAATGGAGAACTTGCGTAGATTATTCTGATCTAAACAAAGCGTGCCCTAAGGACAGCTTCCCATTACCTAGAATTGAACAGTTGGTCGACTCCACAGTAGGACACGAGTTGTTGTCATTCATGGATGCGTACTCGGGTTACAATCAGATCCCGATGCACATTCTGGACCAGGAACACACTAGTTTTGTCACAAACGTTGGGTTGTATTGCTACATAGTAATGCCTTTTGGATTGAAAAACGCGGAAGCGACCTATCAGCGTTTGGTGAATTGAATGTTCAAGGATCATATTGGTAAAACGATGGAAGTTTATGTGGATGATATGCTCGTGAAGTCACGACAGTCAAACGACCACATTCGAGACTTAGCAGAGATGTTTGGCATACTCAGATATTATGGGATGAAGATCAACCCTCTGAAGTGTTCCTTCGGCGTTGCATCGGGGAAGTTTTTGGGATTCATTGTTAATTCCCGGGGAATTGAAGCTAACCCGGAAAATATTCAAGCTATTCGAGACGTACAAGTGCCCAGAACTGTAAAACAGGTGCAAAGCTTGAATGGAAATGTGGCTGCGCTGAGTCGATTCATATCCAGAGCCACAGACAAGTGTATTCCCTTCTTCGATATCATAAAGAAAGGAAAGAGGAATTTCGATTGGACATCCAACTGTGAGGAAGCGTTTCGAGATCTGGTAAGGCATTTGGAAAGTCCTCCGGTGCTGTCGAAACCAGTGGACCACGAAACGTTGTATGTATACTTGGCCGTATCCCCGCATGCTATAAGTGCGGCTTTGGTCCGCGAGGAGAACCTAGTCCAAAAGCTGGTGTATTAGGTTAGAAAAAGTTTAACGGGGCAGAAAGAAATTACCCTAAAATTGAGAAATTGGCCTATTGCTTGGTGATTGCATCACGTAAGCTGCGTCTATACTTTCAAGCACACTCAGTCAGTATCTATACCGATCAACCCTTGCGACAGGTACTCCAACGACCAGAAACTTCTAGAAGGATGTTAAAATAGAATATCGAGTTGAGTTAGTTCGATATCACCTACATGCCACGAAGAGCCATACAAGGACAAGCATTAGCAGATTTCATCGCTGAGTTTACTATATCAGACAAACCAGATAATCACAGTGCCATTGCCCCCATTAGATGGAAATTGTACATCGATGGGGCATCAAATGACCGTTGCTCTGGGGTTGGTGTAGTTCTTGTGACTCCAGAAAATCGATCGATTTGTTATGCTTTGAAGCTCAATTTCCCGGCCACGAATAATGAAGCAGAATATGAAGCATTGATTGTTGGTTTAAAGCTCGTTGGAGAGCTCGGGGTAAAATCAGTTGAAATCTTTTGTGACTCGCAGCTGGTAGTGTACCAAGTGCGAGGAGATTACCAAGCAAGGGGACAAAAGCTTGCTCCGTACCTTGCTCTGGTTCAGGAACTACTGGCAAACTTCGAACATTATGACATTTCGCATGTCTCGCATGAGCAGAACAAGGAAGCCGACTCGTTGGCCAAATTCGCAAGCACTGGCGATGCACAGCAAATGAGATTAGTTCCCGTCGAAACCTTACATGCTCCAAGCATAGATGTGATGGAAGTCGATTTTGTGTTGGAAACAGAAATCGAGAAGGAGTCGTGGATAACCCCATTCAAACAATACTTGCTAAATGGGACTTTGCCTGAAAGAAGAAGCGAAAGACAACAGGTCATTCGCAAAGCCGTGCGATATGTGATGCAGGGAGGAGTAATGTATCGGAGGGGGTTCTCGGTCCCCTTACTACGATACATTGCCCATGATGAGACAAAGAGGGTCTTGGAGGAGGTTCACGAAGGAGAATGTGGCGACCATACTGGGGGGTATACACTTGTAAAAAAGATCCTCCGCTACGGATACTATTGGCCAACTGTGAATCGGGATGATGCAGATTATGTAAGAAAATGTGACAAGTGTCAAAGATACGTGAAAATCTCGAGAGCTCCACCAACGGAGCTTATGCAAATGGTTAGTCCCTGGCCGTTTGCAATCTGGGGAATCGACGTAGTCGGTTCTTTGCCTATATCCAAAGGTGGTGCGAAATACGCGATAGTTGCGGTCGACTACTTCACCAAATGGGCCGAGGCAGAGCCTTTAGCCACAATCACCTCCAAGAAGGTCATTAATTTCGTTGTACGAAACATTATATGCCGCTTTGTCATCCCGCGAACCATCATTACAGACAACGGAACTCAATTTGAAAGTAGAGAATTCAAAGATTTTTGTTTAAAGTACGTCATTGAGAAAAATTTCGCCGCCGTTGCTCATCCGAAGGCTAATGGACAAGTTGAAGCCGTGAACAAAATAATCAAGTCTATATTGAAGAAGCGTTTGGAAAAGGCTGGAGGCAAGTGGGTAGATGAACTTCCAACAGCGCTATAGGCTTATAGAACTACCCACAAGTCCGCGACTGGCCACACTCCATTCGCATTGGCATACGGCTCGGAAGCTGTTATACCCGTGGAGCTTGAAGTTCCATCACATCGGGTGACACATAATGATCCTAGGACGAATCAGGATCTCTTGTTGGAATCACTGGTCTTCGCTGATGAAAAACGCGAAGAGGCTGAGTTAAGGGCGGCAGCATACAGGCACCGAGTTAAGCGATATTACAACGAAAGAGTCCGCCCAAGAATCTTTGATGTGGGTGATCTCGTTTTGAAACGAGTTTTTCCGGTACCATCACGTATGAATCCCAACTGGGAAGGTCCATATGTCGTTGAACGGAAGCTTGGAGAGGGAACTTTCAAGCTAGCGACCGTTTATGGCATGACACTCCCCCGAGTATGGAATAGTGAACATTTGCGACGTTATTATATTTAGCTTGTTTCTTTCGTGTTTTAGGTGCAGTTATTTCCCGTATGTTTTTGTTCCATTGTTTCTTAGTTTCCTTTTGACCAAGTAATCAGACAATTTAGTTTGTTTTCATTAATAAAGGCTTGAAGCCGTCTTTTCCATGAATAACTGATGTTTCCGTACCTTATAGTTTGGTGACAAACAACTGGAGTTACATTATTCTATCTGACGTACGAACTCGCATAAACGACTTAAATCTCCAAGTCCCCTAAATGTGGACTGGAGTACTCTAAGTCCCCGGAGTGCGGACTAGAGTATAAACGATTAGAATCTCCAAGTCCCCTGAATGCGGACTGGAGTACTCTAAGTCCCCGGAGTGCGGACTAGAGTATAAACGATTTGAATCTCCAAGTCCACTGAATGCGAACTGGAGTACTCTAAGTACCTGGAGTGCGGACTAGAGTATAAACGATTTGAATCTCCAAGTCCCCTAAATGCGGACTGGAGTACTCTAAGTCCCCAGGGCATGGACTAGAGTATAAACGATTTGAATCTCCAAGTCCCCTGAATGCAGACTGGAGTACTCTAAGTCCCCAGAGCGCGGACTAGAGTATAAATGATTTGAATCTCCAAGTCCCCTGAATGTGGACTGGAGTACTCTAAGTCCCCGGAGTGCGGACTAGAGTATAAACGATTTTAACCTCCGAGTCCCCTGAGTGAGGACTGGAGTACTCTAAGTCCCCAGAGCGCGGACTAGAGTATAAACGATTTGAATCTCCAAGTCCCCTAAATGCGGACTGGAGTACTCTAAGTCCCCGGAGTGCGGACTAGAGTATAAACGATTTGAATCTCCGAGTCCCCTGAGTGCGGACTGGCGTACTCTAAGTCCCCAGAGCGCGGACTAGAGTATAAACGATTTGGATCTCCAAGTCCCCTGAGTGCGGACTAGAGTACTCTAAGTCCCCGGAGTGCGGACTAGAGTATAAACGATTTGAATCTCTAAGTCCCCTGAATGCGGACTAGAGTATAAACGACTTGAATCTCCAAGTCCCCTGAATGCGGACTAGAGTATAAACGACTTAAATCTCCAAGTCCCCTGAATGCGGACAGGAGTACTATAAGTCCCCGAAGTGCGGACTAGAGTATAAACGACTTAAATCTCCAAGTCCCCTGAATGCGGATTGGAGTACTTTAAGTCCCCAGAACGTGGATTAAAAATATTCTAAGTACCAAAAATGTGAAATAAGAGATGTACAATTCTAAAGAATCTCCGAGCAATGTGAAAATGGATTGGAGGTTCATGTGACTCACAAGAACTTGAGTTTTGACCACAGTTATACAGAAAGCTAAAAAACAGGAGTCATTTAAAAGACGAAGAAACTAAACTTTATTCATTAATCCAAAATGGGGTTGTACAACCACTCCTCCAAAACTAAGAGTCAAAAAGTTTGTCTACATTGAATACGAAGGGAAATAAATGGAAGTAATTACATGATCTAAGCTAAACCTCGTTGAACGATTGTAGTGGCTACTTCTTCGATTTCTTTAGTTTCTTCTCCTCCTTTGTTTTCTCGGATGACTCCTCCCCCACGCGCTTTCTCTTGGACGTTTTGCTCGCCAAAGAAGCGGTGTCAGGAGTGGGAGCAGGAACATCCGGTGGTTTGGATTTGCCAGGAAGAATGACTTTTAGAGGCATGTTCAACGGGTCGTCAAGTTCTACTACTTGGGACTCGGCCTTGATCTCAACCATCTTCTTTTTCTCTTCAGCAAGCTGCTCCTTCATACTCACTTTCGAAGTATGTCCTGAGGCGCCCGTAATTTCAATTTCATAACTCCCTTCGACGGGGGACGAAGTTTCAGACTTATCATCGTCAAGCGTCCCAATCACCTGAGCATCAGGACCGGGGGTTACTCCCGCGTGAGTAGCATCGCTCGTTTTCCCCATCTCCTCCTTGGCGTCATCGCTCCTTGGAGTCGGTTCAGGATCAGAGCGGCCTGCATAAAAACACAAAGGACGAACGTTAGAATCAATAACCTCTCGCCGAAAGCGACAGATCTTTGAACTTCAAGAAGAAGAGTTTTATACCGGTTTCTTACTGGCTTTCAGCCGTCCGAGGAGTCTCACCCTCTAGAATGGGGGATAGCACGTGAATGCCGAGGCCGAGATCTTCCGGATCATAACCAACGTGTTGCTCGAATGGATCAAGTGCTGGCCGATTGGCCGATTGCGTAGAAGGAGGAGCCGCAGCCTCGGTTCCAGACGGACCAACTATGTCATTTTTCTCCTTTGATGGAGAAGAGCCTTTGCCAAAGAGGGCCATTGCTGCAGACAAGTCTGAAGGCTCGTTCCCCTTGAGAAATTCATTTACTAAAGCATCTTCATCGACATCCTCAACACCCGATTCCACCTTTCTAATCTGTATTAAAGTTTCCCATGCCTCGGCTAGAGATTCGAGATAGCCCTCGCCAAGAAAAGTCAAGTCCCGATGCATGAGAACACGGGCGTTGTATTCAGCTATCAGCGGGTCGAACATGCACTTGATCTCCTCTCTGCCGGCCTCTGTAGCCGCCTCAAGGCGAGAGTCAATCTCCGCAGATGCTATTCTTTTGCCCTCTTCACGGGCTTCATCCTTCACCATCCCGACCTTAGAAAGCTCATCGTCAAGCTTTGCCTTCAAGAGTCATGTAGCAACAATCTCGTTGCGGTATCGCTGGGACTCCTCTTGAGCAACTATCTTCTCTTCCTTCTCCTTAGTGAATAGATCTTTCAACTCTTTGACCTGTAGGGCGAGTGCATCCCTTTCTTTCTGAATAGAGTCTTTTTCTAAAGCCAAGGACCCACAACGTTGGACCGCTTTGTCAAGTTCCTTTTAATGAGTCACCTCTAGACGAGTGACGGCCTCCGCAGTATCTTTAGCGCTCTGTTCGGCAGCCTCGAGTTGGGATTTGTATGAAGAGAGCTCTTCATCCTGACTTTTAATAATGTCTTTATCGAAAATAGCTTCAAGCTTCAGGCGGTCGATCTCCTGTTGATGCTCAACGGAGACTTCTGAGACTTTTTCAATTAGGTGGACAAACCCATCATGTTGAACATAAATGTCATTGTTGCAAGCGATGGCACTCTGCTTAACGTGTCCCGGAATGTGATGGATTGCTGGAAGCAACTTTAGACCATCAAAGCATATTTTGGGAAATTTAACTTTAAGCTCGGCCAGCTTCTCCGATATCGTCGGGTCTGCTGTAGGAGCAGGGGGAGGTGGGTTTGAAAGTTCCATTCTTTTACGATGTTCCCGAGACTGCCGTGTGCTAGATGAGCCAGAATGTTGGTCGCGGGGAATATCAGGTTGAGACCCCTTCAGCGAAGACTTCTCTCTACCTTGTTCTGTTTGAGAAGGAAGATCGCGGGAGTATGAAGACTGGCTGTGTGATTTCTTTCGATAAGTCGACTCTCGGGGACGGTTGTCTCGGTCTCCAGAGTCGTCTCTGTCCCGGCGCTTGCCGGTGCCCGAATCCTGGCCAGAATGATGAAAAATTGATGAGCCATGAAGACGATCGAATCCATGGGAGTGTCCCATGTCACCTGTATAGAATGAGAAAAATGACAAGTTAGAAAAGATCGGGGTGATGGCAAAGATTGAAGTGTAGGGTGAAGTGCACGTGTCCATGTGTGTCCTAGTGTTCCCCCCGACGGACCAGTTTCTTTATCTTTACTAATAGGAGTTTTTTCTCCCTGGACGTGGGCTTGATCACCTGCATTGCCTCTGGCGGGCGAATGAAGCTTAAGCGCTTCTGATTCGTCGAAACCATAATTGAGCAGATCGTCAGGGATGGTGAGATTTGATAGACCTTTCAGTGAACTTTCTAAAGGTTGGGGGGAAGGTTCTCTCTCCTCTGGAATAAGAGTAACTTTAGAAGTTTCGCCCACTTTCTTCCTCCTCAACTTATAGGTCAATTTCTTTTTTCCCTTGGAAGGGGAAGATGACGTTTCAATATCATGGACTTCGACCGTCGGGTCCTGGGTGGGACTAACATTTTCACCCGTTACTTCAGGCATCTTGCCTTCTCTAATTTCTCCCTCTTCTGGCGTGTCAGGGGCGTTACGTGTTGAAGGCCCAACCTGCCTTTTTCCCTTGCCTGAGGTAGGTCTAGATAGAGTGACGCCTTGGGGAAGGTTTATTCGGCGACTTTCCACCAGCAGCCCGAATCTCGCAAGTGACTCATTTGAAATGAGAGATTTGATGTCCCGATCTTCTACGGGGAGAGCTCGGATAGTTTCCACTGCTTCAGAGTATCCAGAGCCTTCGGAACGTGGATTGATACTTGAAAAAGTGGATAAAGAGTCAGAAAAGATGCAGATTTCGCCAAATTCAAGTGTTGATCTAGAAAACGAACTTACTCCCTTCCACCCATCTCCTAGCGAAACCGGAAGGACAACGAACGTAGAACCACTCTTGCTTGTACTGGGCAAATTTGCTCCATGCCCCAGTCAGGATTTGGCATTTACTATATGGCTCCAGAAATATGAAAGATGGGTTATCCGACCGTCTCTTGAAGCGATAAATATAACGGATATCGCCTGGAGTCGGAAGCCTGAAGAGGACACTCATAAAGAGGATGCAAGTGCCATATAAGAAAGCATGGCTGTTCGGAGGCAGTTGTGAAGGAGCGATCTCGATATATTGCAATAAGTTGCGAAGGAAGGAGTTGAAGGGTGGAACACTGCCAACCTAGCACATGAACTTAGTGTAGGCTGTACATCGGCTGGGGGCAAATGCGAACGATCATTCCCCGAAGGAACTAACACGTCGTTGAAAGGGATTCCATGGATAGAGCATATCCTACGGAGTGTACTTTCGTTAATCTTTGAGGCCTGTGAATCGGCTGGGTCGTCTAAGAAAATAGCTTCCTCTAGAGCGTCAGGAGCCAAGTCGACGGATGCTATCGCAGCGCTCGGTAAGTTTTGAGCAGGGGTAGTTGACGGATTCGAAGTATCTACAACTTCTTGTCGAGAGGATGGCCCAGGTCTGTCCGAGATCGTAGCAGAGCAAGATTTTCTAGACATCTATAATGAAGATCAAATCCAACAGAACACCTGTTTAAACTATACTTGGAAAATAATCGGCATTAGACTTAACAGCATAGATATCCCCCACCCCCCCCCCCCCCCGTGTGGTGTGTGAACCAGTGCGATCATTCAAATATAAGTGCTGAGAAATTAAAAGTCACAGAGTTGGTGATATAAAGTTGAACTTTGAACTGTCATCTTCGAAGACTGTCATCGCTGACCGTCTCCGGAAACCTGCCCTATAACGTTTTTCAATTTTGGACTCGGACATTGGCACTATATGTTAAAGCTATTATCTGTTTTTATCGATTTAAATTCAGACTTATACTTGTCGAAACCGGGGAGTCATCAGTCTGGATTAGTTTTGTTTGTACCAAAATTGGGCATAACACTCTTCGGAAGTTTTTGAAGAGATAAAGTGAAGAAATTAAATGGAAAAAGAGGATTATCTAACAAAAACTCCAAATTTCAGATATGAAAATAATTAAAATGCAAGAAGACACAAGAATTTAGAGTGGTTCGGCGAATCGCCTATGTCCACTATGAAGTTGATAGCTTTATTGATCTTTCTTTGAAGGTTACAAGTGAATTCAGTTAGTTACAACAGATAATTTTGATTTGCAGCAGTCAATTTCGTTGTTAGCAGCAGCGATGGAGTTCAGATCTGGATCCGGCAGAGTCTGGGCGTTGGAGAATTCAAAGAATAAGAAGCCCCTTTTCTGTATGTCCTGGGGCTCTATTTATAGGTGTAGGAGGCTGGTATTTCACTCAGATCTCGGGAGACCCTCTCTGGCACGTGACCAGGCCCGCGCGCCCAAGCCCGTGAAGTTTCGGCCCGATCCGTGATCAATACGAACGGATTTCGTATCGATTAATATTGCGTCTGACGGAGTCGAAATTTTGCATGGGCATTCTTTATGTTGTACATAAGCTTCTGTGAAAATATCATAGCATTTGGACTTGCAAATCATGAGATATGATCAATGCAAGTTGGATTTTTTCCATCCGCGATCGATACGAACGAATTTCGACTCGGTCAAGACTTCCACTGATCGAGTCGAAATTTGGCAAGAACATTCTTCAAGTAGTACTTAAGCTGCTGTGAAAATTTCATAGCATTTGGACTTGTAGATCTCGAGATATGATCGATGCAAGTCGGAGTTTTTCCATCCGCGATCGATACGAACGAATTTCGACTCGGTCAAGACTTGCTCCGATCGAGTCGAAATTTAGCAGGAACATTCTTCATGTTGTACTTAAACTTCTGTGAAAATTTCATAGCATTTGGACTTGTAGATCTCGAGATATGATCGATGCAAGTTGGAGTTTTTCCATCCGCGATCGATACGAACGAATTTCGACTCGGTCAAGACTTGCTCCGATCGAGTCGAAATTTGGCAAGAACATTCTTCATATCATATGTAAGCTGCTTCGAAAATTTCATAGCATTTGGACTTGTAGATCTTGAGATATGATCGATGCAAGTTGGAGTTTTTCCATCCGCGATCGATACGAACGAATTTCGACTCGGTCAAGACTTGCTCCGATCGAGTCGAAATTTTGCAGGAACATTCTTCATGTTGTACTTAAGCTGCTGTGAAAATTTCATAGCATTAGGAATTGTAGATCTCGAGATATGATCGATGCAAGTTTGAGTTTTTCCATCCGCGATCGATACGAACGAATTTCGACTCGGTCAAGACTTGCTCCGATGGAGTCGAAATTTGGCAGAAACATTCTTATGTCATATTTAAGCTCTTGTGAAAATTTGGTGGCATATGGGTTTGTAGATCTCGAGTTATGATCGATGCAAGTTTGGATTTCTCAACCGTGATCGATCAATATCTTGAGCATATGAACTCCGATTGACTTGAAATTCGGAACGTTGGCTCTTATAGCTTTGCTTGTCATGTCATATCAATTTTATCTCGATCCAGACTCGGAAAAAATTCGTCAATATCCATAGTGAGCCTGCATATAACCGATCTCCAAGACGAACTGTCATTGGTTTCTAGTCAAGTTCTTGGTGTCATGGCCTTGCCAAAAGGCGAGATAACAAGTTCGATATGCTGGTTTGCTTAATTCCTTGTCCTTGTTTTTTGTCATATGAAAAGGCATGGGAAATAAGTGAGTTCAAAAAGGGTTATATTCAAGTTGGAACGATTTCGACTGTCGTTATCTATTCATCAAAGGTCAAGACCGAGCGACACTTGAAACACACGGCCTAAAAGCCGCTCCACCTACATGCCGTTTGGCCTAAAAGCCGCTCGGCCTAAATGCCGCTCGGCCTAAATGTCGTTCGGCCTAAATGCCGCTCGGCCTAACTGCCGTTCGGCTAAATGTCGCTCGGCCTCAATCCCGCTCGGCCTAAATGCCGTCCGGCCTAAGTTCATCACTCGGCACCATCAACCAAGTACAACTCCACTCTTGCACATCTCTCCATCGTTCGGCATACGGAATTCATGTCGAGCCACAGCCATACGTTCTCCTCCAACCCGTTTCTTCGAATAAACTAGATACCCTCCTAGTTGTCCAGTCGATCACAACTCCAATTCACACGCCACCTTCGACCGACCATCTCAACCCTCGCCGATTCCTATAGAGCCGACACCATCTACCATCCTCTAGTCCATCTAATCATGAGGCTCGCGTAAACCTCGAATACATCTTCCTTATCTACGTGTATTCATAGGTTGGAGGAAGGCAGTAAATACAAGAGTTGTTCAAAATCCCTAATTGGAGAGAGTCGAGAGGGGGACGAAGTCCAATGGGGTGCTCGATTTAGAAGTGGAATCTTCTTAGATTTGTGGTTGAGAGCAGTCGAGAAGTAACATGTAGGATTCAGGAGTCAAAAAGGAGGTTCGGGTGTTGGCAAAAGTTTGGAAGGAGGTAAGCTCATAAGAATATTAGAACGGAGGTAAAAGGTAAAAAGGGAAGAAGAAGAGAAGTACCGACTTTTATAGTAGGAAGGAGAGAAGGTGAAAGGACAGTGACCGGTAGAACCGGTCAAGGCACAATGTCGCTCGGCATCCATGTGTCGTTCGGCATCCATGTGTCGTTCGACATCCAATCTCGTTCGACATCCATATGTCGTTCGGCATCCAATGCCTCGCTCGGCATTCAGGAAGACGCTATCGAAAAGAAAGAATAAGGGCTTAAAGGAAAGCACGGAGGACTCGTGATTCAAAGCACATCACGTTCGACCACCTGATGCACTTTGGGGGGGAAGTGTTACCTAGAGGTTTGACCAGGAAACTCGGTCGACTGGCATCAGAAGCCTCGTTCGGCATTCATAGGTCGTTCGTCATTCAGCCTCGACCGGCATTCAGCCTCGTTCGGCGTTCAAAGGTCGACCGGCATCGGAAGCCTCGTTCGGCATTCATAGGTCGTTCGTCATTCAGCTTCAACCGGCACTCAGCCTCGTTCGGCGTTCAAAGGGCGACCGGCATCGGAAGCATCGTTCGGCATTCAGAGGTCGTTCGGCATTCAGCCTCGACCGGCATTCAGCCTCGTTCGGCGTTCAAAGGTCGACCGGCATCGGAAGCCTCGTTCGACATTCATAGGTCATTCGTCATTCAGCCTCGACCGACATTCAGCCTCGTTCGGCGTTCAAAGGTCGACCGACATCGGTAGCCTCATTCGGCATTCAAAGGTCGTTCGACATTCAGCCTACGCGTCTCGCTAATATACTGCCTCGTTGGGTTTGGAGACCTCGTTCGGCACGAACCTCGCTCGGCAGGGCTCTTGCTCGGCACTCATGCCCCGTTCGGCATTCCAGCCTTGTTCGGCCTACACACTTAGCGCAACGCGCTGCTTCGTTCGGCATAGGAGCCTCGACCGGCTTGAACATGTGGCTCGGCCTTTGCCGTTCGGCATTCACGGCTCGGCACGTAGAAGTCACTCACCATGGGCCGAGGTATCTCACTCATAGGCCCAAGAGGGAAGTCCAACCCATCTTCGTCTATAAATAGAGGGGCAGGGGCATAGTGAAATGGACCTTTTTTCGAGAACACTGGGGAGACTCTGCCGCTTTCAGGACTCATTCTTTTTACTTAGCAATTGTATTCGAGTAGTTGATGTACGGATTGTATCAGTAATCAATCGTTGAGTAAAGCAATAAAGATTAACTTCAAAGTGGACGTAGGCAGTTACGCCGAACCACTATAAATCTGGTGTTCTTGTCTTTGCATTCAGCTTAGCATACAATTCTCTGTTTTAATTTACGTTCTTCATTAATCTCTCTACACAATCTTTCTAAAAGGGGGTTAGTGACCAATTTTGGTGCTAACATGCAATATTACATAGTTTTTCCTTCTCAAGAATAGCCTTATCCTTCTCCACAGTAATATCAATCATTTGAGTTGTAAGTGAAGATATTTGCTCCTTGAGTTTGACAGTTTGATTAGAAGTCTCCTGAGAAGCCTGTAGAAGAAGAAACATATGTTTGGCCGCATGGAACATATGATAGGTGTAAGATAAATTAAGATATGTGGAGTTAAAGATCATTATTAACCAAGCAAAAGATAAATCATACCCGTAAGAGTTACTGAAGGATGATATAAAGATAATCTATCAGGAATGTTAAAGACTGCAATGACATAAGATAAACCAAAGTCGGAGACTGGGCAACCAGGTGAAGGAAATCCTTAAAGCTCATTGTGGAAATCTAAGTAGGAGCCTCCGAGGGGAGATATTTATTAAGGAGAGGAGTCAGACTAAGCTCCTTGAATAAATGACAGAAACCGGATGTAGAATTAGGAAGTGAAATATTAAGGAAGGAATCAACAGTATGAGTCACCTTAGTTCGTTCTTGAGCTTTATGTCCTGGAGAGTCTAAATTTATTAAATTAGAGTTTTGAACTACTAGATTAATATTTACATGTGACTCCCTCGCAACAACAATAGAAGTTTGACCAGCCCTAAGCTTAGGCTTTTTACTTGGGGGAGGAACTGAAATATCAACTAGAGCACCAGTGCTCACTTTCCTTTTTAGCTCATCAACCACCTTGGCCATAGAGTCCTTAACAGGAGCAGGTTTAGTCGGCTTAGTTAAGGCAGGAACATGATCTTTGGTCTCCTTCTCCTTGGAAGCCATAATGAGTGCAAATGAGCCTAAATTAAAAAGGGAAGTTTTATGAGATAATAACATAAGAAATTCCATTTAAGTTATAATAAAATTTACAGAGGGTTCAAGCTGAATAGGAGAATTGGTAGAGAAAGCCTTTCGATTACAAACGACCAATGATCGTTTTCCTTGATCATTCCCATTTATCATTGGGAGTTCTCCCAATATCTTGTAGTAATCCAGAATCAGGGAATAATTATGGAGATTCGTCCTTGTCAAGAGTGCAAGCCTATCATCCATACTCTTAGATGCCTGTGATTGGGACTTAATTGTATCATCGACAGAAGGGCTAGTTTGTTTGGGGGCAGAATCTGAAAGAATACACTCATCGTAAGAAGATGAAAAGTATAACATAAATTATCAAAAATAGAAACTTATTGATTACAGAGAAGGTTCCCTTTGTCTTGTTAATGGGATGAGTAATTAAGCTTTTTAGGAAAGGACGGAGATGGTATAATGGACTATCTAGTTGTTCATTAATCCTCAAAGGATTTGCCTAAATATAAAGAGTCTCAGCGCTTAAAGAAGGGAGTTTAGCTTCCCTAGCAAGAACTTCTTGGCAGCTTAGATAAGTTTATGAATTGGGGGCAACTGGATCGAAGCAATATTCAAATTTTCCAATAATTGCAAGAGGAAATCTAGAAAAGGCAAATACCTTGAATGCTAAATATGGATAGGAATAAACGCAAAGAACCCCTCTAGAGGGTAATCTATCCTAGCAAAGGGACCGAAAGACATGGCTTCTGTGTTTGTAATCGCAAATTGTTGGAGAATCGTGTCTACTTCCTCCTAAGCAGTAATATAAGATTGGTTGAGCGAAAGTCTCTTTTCTTCGCAGAAGGTGATGGCTTGGAGCTCTTACTTGATTTCTTGCTTTTCATTTGCCTACCAGGTGATATTACACAAAGTTAGGGAAGTACTACAAATTTTACCAAATTAGAATACTCATAAATATAAAATAGATGATTGAATGCCTAAACAAAGGATAGTTAACTGATTGAAAGCTGTGTTGGCATGGTTATAATTCATCGAAAGGTACCCTTTCGATGAGCTTTAGTGTAAATACTCAACAGTTGAATCCATATACGAGCATTGAATCGATTCTATGTATTTGAAAACATGATGCACTTGCTATATTAATAACTTTTCATGAATAAAAGAGGCTTAAGTATTACAAGGAAGTGAAATCCCCAATTTGATTTAAGGATTTAGGGTTTACAAATTCAAGAAAAGAACGAGTATAGAATGAATGAATTCGGATCCCCTAAAACAATACCCCTAGGATCTTATTTATAGTTGTAGGTTAGACCCTTTCGCATCAGCCCTTTCGACTTAGTCGAAAGGGTGCCTTAAGCGCCTTTCGTTGCTGTTGAATTCAGGGCTCCCTTCTAACTCTGTTTTTGAATGGAACTTGGGTGCTTTCGACTCCATCGAAAGGTATAGAAGCGTCCTTCACCTAGTTGTTGATGTGCTATGTAAGAAGGAAAGGATGTTGGCTTTCGATACTGTCAAAAGGGATATTTTCGGGGCTTCGAATGACATGGAGTATAGTAGAAGGCTTAGTTGCGAAAGGTAGCTTTCGAAAGCATTCCCGTTGATTAATGTAGAACCCCCATCTTCTGGTGTTCGAGGAAGCAATATTAGTCACATGTGAGATCTCCTTTATATTCGTGGAAGGTTTCAACCGATTCGAAAGGCTGATCCATGCTTTCGAAAGGGTTACCTTGATAAAATGTTCTTCCGCGGAAGGCAAACAGTGGTGAAACCAATTGTTTCGAAAGGTTTGGCGCTTATGCGGAAGCTTGTTACATGTTACCTTCGAAAGGGGCTTCTAACACATTTGAAACTCCTTTATGTATGCAGAACCAACTATCTCGGAAGGGTTAACTGAAGCAGAAGAGTAGCCTCATACCCTTTCGACCTCTTTGAATGTCCATTGCTCATTCAACATTTTACAAAGGCATCCCTTCGACTCTTTCGAAAGGTCTTACTATTTCTATTATTCTTCATGAATCCTTCTTCTGTATTCTTTAAGGTTTCGATAGAGTTGGAGTGATTTCCAATGATAATACCTGCCCTAGCGAAAGGATGCTCTTGAATTTTCAAGTCAATTGTTTTGACACTAATCATTACTTTAGCATAAATTTTTCCCGCCTTTTGATATTCCCAAATTAATCTTGGTCATTCATTTAAACCTGATCGAATGGCTTTCCTTGCATTAGCTTTGCTTATAAATCACGCTTCCTTCTTCCTCCATTTCATTTTCCTACGATTAAAAAATCTTGAAGCAAGAATCAGAAATTTCAACCTCTTATTAAATTCTTAATTTCAGAAGATGCAAATTCAACTTTAAGGTAAGCATCTATTGTTCTATATTACGGATTGATTCTTCACATTTAATTTCAATTTCAAATTCTTAGGGTTTAAATTTGTGTTACTGTTTTAAATTTTGAAAATGATTTAAGTTTATCATTCGTATAAAATGATTTTTTAGACTCCTTTTTTATGCTGATTTTGATTAATCTATGCTATCAATTTAGGGTTCGAACTTGAATTTGTCAAAATTAGTGTTATTTGCCATTGTTGTATGCAGATTCAAGATCGACCCCTATTATGCTCAATTTTAATTAACTTTGGAAGATATTAAAATTCATAAATTTACGTCTCCGACTGTTAATTGGATTGAGATTGATACACTTTTTATTACCATCGAAACCTTTAATCCACCTTTCGATTTAGTCGAAACCACAAAACTTAAATAACCACATTTGCTTGCATTATTTCAACTTAGTGTTAATGTTTCTAAGATTCTTTTATATCCTTTCGACTCATTCAAAACCATAATGGTTAATTAAAGTGTAGCTATCATCACCTCCCAATATAGACATCGTCGAAACATCTCAATGCCCTTTCATCAATGTCAATGCCACTTTGTTTTGAATTTTTTTTAAACTTAATTAGGGTGTAGTGTTTTGACAATATATATATATATGTGTGTGTGTGTGTGTGTGTGTATGTATATATATATATATCCAAATTGGTATTGTGTTGATAGCTACATTTTTTTGGGCTTTCGACATTGTCGAAGGGTGTGTTCAGGTGCCTGTATTCCATCCTTCGTTTTGACACCGTCGAAAGCTTAATGATTTTCATAATTCTTGTTAACTTCAACCACTTTCGAAGGTATGGAATCATATGCTTCGTCGGATATTTGAGCATTGCAATAGGCTTTCGACACCTTCAAAAGGCGTTAATAATGAAATGAATTATAACTTTAATGAAATTATTTCACCTGATAGGATCTTGTGTTTAAAAAGAGCTTCTAAGAAATTAGAAAAGAATATAGTTTCAGAACAAGAATCTTCCCTAAAGAAGATTGAATCAGTTTCAAGGCATTCCTTTATATCTTCTCAAGATGAAGAAGACGCAATCCTTAGTGACTTCGGAATTACAGGAGTTGAAGCTATTCCTCCTGGCGACAATGATACCATTCAAAATCCTCTCAAAGGATATTTCGCTTACACCGCCATCCACATTTGGCGTGGAGGTTTTATTCCATTTCCTGAGTTCTTGTCAAGATTTCTAAGTCACCTTGGCATAGCCCCTATTCAATTATCGCCCAATGTACATACATATCTTATCTCTTTGGAGCTCATGGCCTTAGAGTCGGGCATTCCTTCTCTATGTACTGAAGTTCTCAATTACTTGGTGCATTTCGTCAAGCTTAGCAATTTGAACAGCCAAATTTTCAGGGCCAACCCTCATAAGAAGTTAGTTTTAGAGGGAGCAAACAAGTTCAAAGATTGGGAAACGCAATTCTTTTATATCAAATGCTTTCCAAGTATTAGTGAAGCTTTCTCTTCTCCTCGTAAGTAGATCATTACCATTGTTTTTCATTAAATTATTTTTTTCTTTCTGAATTACATTTTCTTATTAGGCCCTGCTCCCAAGGATCTTGGTGATGAAGGCAAGAGAATTGTGCAGTTGTTAACAGCTGCCTCAAATAGCATTAGGAATAGGCTCACATTACTAACCCCCATCAACCTTCAGAAAAATTCACTCTTTCCAAAAGGCCAAAGGATTCTCAGACAACCTCCTCTTGTCCAACATACTTCCAAAATCAAATGCTTCTTGTCCTTGGGTGACCCCAAAAACTTTTCATCTTTGTCTTTGATTTGTCTCGACCAACCTGGTAAACTTAAGTGTACCGTTTGTAACTTACCGTTGTGTTACTCTTTAGATTTCTTTACTAACCTATTCTTTTTTGTATTAACAGCTGCTCCTTCGACTGAATTAACTACAAGAGATCCACTCCCTCCACCTTCTGTTGGGCGTGTTCTCACCCAGAAGATCTCAGGACCAAGAAGCTTGATTCGTCCAGGCTTGCCTAAGCACCATTCGGCTTCCTACAACTGCCGGACCAACTCCTACTTCCTACCACTGCCGGACCAACTCCTACTTCCTTCCACTGCCGGACCAACTCCTACTTCCTACCACTGCCGGACCAACTCCTACTTCCTACCACTGCCGGACCAACTCCATTCGGCTTCCTACCACTGCCGGACCAACCCCTACTTCCTACCACTACCGGACCAACCCCTACTTCCTACCACTGCTGGACCAACTCCTACCGGACCACCTACCACCGAACCAAGACATTCCGAACCAACACTACCAGGCCAGATCGCGACAGCCCAGGCCCATCGGCAGCTGTATACATACAAGACCCCTACCCCCAGCCTCACTCTATAAATAAAGGGGCAGGGGTACAACAATGGGGACAAGTTTGAGAGCTCAAGCACGGAGAGGACTTTCAAACAACTTTCTTTTACTTGTATCAAAGCTTTGTACTTGTAAACTAAACAAGAAAAGAGAAATAACATATAAAGTGGACGTAGGCACATTCAGGCCGAACCACTATAAATCTGCGTGTCTTTTTACAGTTTAGCCCCTGTTTTTTTATATATTTGCATAAATCGCTCAAATCACTAAGAATAACATAAGATCTACTAAATCATACAACTTTGAGGTGTTTGTCCATTTTTTGTACAAACATTTTTGGTGCTTTCACTGAGAGCTAGAAGCTCGAAGCTTCAGCTTCATCCACTTAACATTTTTCCCAACAGCATCGTTCGCCACTTGGAAAACATGCCTCCCAAACAGAGAAAAGATGTTAACAAAGGAAATAACATCGCATCCAGTAGTCTTCCAGATCCAGCTGTCACGAATCAAGTAAATCGTCCACCTCCAGCAGCAATACCAAATGAAGGACAGGCTAATCCGACCACTCCTGCCACAGAACAGCCCGCAGCAATTACTAGGGCAGATTTAGACAGGGTTGTGGTTGAAGTAACTAACCGCTTCACGTCCCAGCAGGAAGCCTGGGTGGACCATCTCATGTCACGCTTAAGGGATGATGAAGAGTTCAACCGCAACACTGAATCATGGGGCGAGTCCCAGTCTGGAGGATCTCAGAGACAACAAAGGTCTTCCTTCTTCGAAGGAGCTAACGACAGAAGTAGCCATGGTAGGAGCCGAGATCGAGCACAGCCCGAAGTTAGGCCTGAGGAAACGTTTGGTACCGAACCCAACGGGGGAGGTACCGGGCGAAGGTCAACTGTAGCTGAGCCGGTCATACTGCCTAACCACGAAAACGCCAGTGAACGGGGCCGAGCTAGAGTCCAGCCCGAAGTTGGACCCGAGGAAGTGCTTAGATCAGAACCCAGTAGGGGAAGATCAAGGCAAGGGCCAACTGTAGCTGACCCTAGCATGCTCCCAGAAGATCAAAGGCAGCCACTGGAAAATATGAGGAATGATAGGCGATACCATCCCTACAGGTCATCTGGACGGAATCAATCCCATAGAACAGAACCAAACTCATTTTTATCTGCTCCAAATTCTGATGAAAGGATGGCACGCTTATTCAGAGAGTGCATCCAACGGGAGCAAAGAGATCGAGGGATAGGCGCTAGGGTAACCAGCCCTTTCGCCCGCAATATCGAAATTGCTATCACCCCCCGAGAATGGAAGATGCCAACAATGGAACCTTACAAAGGAACCTCCGACCCCGTTGTACACTTACAGAGATACACACAACATATGCTCATGAGTGGAGCGACAGAGGGAGTACTGTGCAAATGCTTTCCACTCTTCTTAGCAGATCTCGCTACCTCTTGGTTCTGTCATCTACCCCAGGGGTCCATCAGCTCGTGGGAAATGTTGAAAGAAAAGTTTATCAGTCAGTTCTGCATTCATGTGGAACAACCTAAAGACGCTTATTCCTTATCCAGCATCAAACAGAAACCTGGAGGGAAACTGCAACAATACCTAACCCGATTCGATGCCGCAGCAGCCGCAATCCAAGATGCCGATGAGAAGCTTATCCTAATGGCCCTCTGTAGTGGTGTGCATCCGGACACTAAATTTGCTAGAAGGTTGACAAAAGAAAAACCAGCTACTTTACCCGATTTCTTCCATGAAGCCGGGAAATATATGAGGCTTGAGGATGCTGCCGTTGAGGGGAAGTCAGGACAGCAAAATAAGGCAACTCACAGCAACGCCCCTGCTGTGGCAAGGGACGTTCGAAGAAATGATTCCAGAGACAATGCTGGGGGCAAGAAGGGAGAAAAGCGCCTATATCGACCAGGACCGAGATTCGACACTTACACTCCTTTGAACGAGACCGTCCAAAATATCTTCCTTGCCACCCAAGGCGAAGTTAGATACAAACGCCCACCATACAAGAAGGAATCAGATAACGCGCAAAAGTCTGGAAAGTTCTGCCGCTTCCACGAATCTCATGGGCATGATACCAATGAATGCCATCATCTCTGGGACTTGATTGAGGAACACATCAGAAGGAAGAAACTGGAACGCTATGTAAAAGGTCAGGACAGGACTCCAGCTCCTGCCAATGAGAGCCCAAGGCTACCCTCACCGGAGATCGGCAGAGGAAACCGCAACACTAGCGGCTCTAGTCAAGAGAAGATAGTGGTCCATACCATCTCGGGAGGACCGCACATCGCAGACAGAAGCTGGAAAGAGATGGAAAGATATGGAAAGTCGCTTAGAGACAATAAAGACTGTGTCAATTCGGTTATAGAAGAGCGCCACCCGAAACGGAAAGAAAGTGATGACATCACATTCGGTAAGCGTGACCTAGAAGGAAGGCAATACCCTCACATGGATCCCATGGTTATCTCTGCCCGGCTCGGTCCCGCCGAAGTTTACCGAATCCTAGTAGACACTGGAAGCTCAGTAAATATCCTGTTCAAACATGCATTCGACAAAATGAAACTATCAATGAAGGATGTATCCCCCTGCGATAAACCACTACACGGTTTCACTAGAGATGCGAAGATGCCCCTTGGGCAACTGGACCTCTTTGTTGAGATTGGAAGCCATCCCCGCTCCGTTGTATAGAAACAGACGTTTGTGCTAATAGAAAACCATTCGGCCTACAACGCCTTCTTAGGAAGGCCAGCCTTGTCTGACTTCCAAATTGTCCTAGCCCCATGGTGCCTAAAGATAAAATTTCCAACGGACAATGGAGTAGGGGAAGTAGAAGGAGACCAGGACGTTTCTCGAGACTGCTATGTGACTGAACTTCGGAACAACCACAGGAAGGATAAAGGAAAGGGTGTAGAGGTTGCCCTCTGCACGAAAAATCTAGAAGCATAGCAACTAAAGAAAGCCCCTCCTCTTCGATATACCAGCGACCCTTTCAATGAATTAGACCCTAGGGACAAGGAGGAGGAGGCCACCGCCGAGCCTGCAGAGGCTATGGAGTTTGTATCTGTAGACAAGCACGACTCGAGTAGGCTATTGAAAATTGGGTACCAACTAAAAGCAGAGTGGAAGGAGCAACTCATCGACTTTCTCCGCCACAACTTGGATGTATTCGCATGGTCACACGCTGACATGACCGGTATCTCCCCCGACGTAACATGCCACGTACTAAACATTGATCCTACCAAGGCGCCCGTAAAACAAAGAAAGAGAAGTATGGGGGCAGAGCGATCAGCAGCCCTCGATGAAGAAGTAAAGAATCTGCTCGCCAATGACTTCATACGAGAAGCCATCTACCCGGAATGGATCGCTAACCCGGTGCTGGTAAAGAAGGCTAATGGGAAGTGGCGAACATGCATTGACTTTTCCAACCTAAACGACGCCTGCCCAAAGGATTGCTTCCCACTTCCCCGAATCGACCAACTTGTAGACAGCACAGCCGGGCACGAGCTCTTATCTTTTATGGACGCATACTCAGGATATAACCAAATTCCTATGCATGCTCTTGACCAAGACCACACTAGTTTCATCACCGACCGGGGTTTATACTGCTATAAGGTAATGCCTTTCGGACTTAAAAATGCAGGAGCTACCTACCAGCGCCTCGTCAACAAGATGTTTGCAGGGCTAATAGGACAAACTATGGAAGTATACGTGGATGACATGCTGGTAAAGTCGAGGAAAGCCGATGATCACGTAAGCCACCTAGGCGATATGTTTCAAGTACTTCGCCAGTATGGAATGAAGTTGAATCCTCTAAAATGCTCCTTCGGAGTATCATCAGGAAAGTTCTTAGGATTCATCGTCCATGCCAGAGGGATTGAAGCGAACCCTGATCAAGTCCGAGCGCTAAGGGATATCAAGATACCTTCCACTCGAAAGGAAATGCAAAGCCTGAATGGAAAAGTGGCCGCCTTAAGCCGAGTCATCTCCAAAGCAATGGACAAGTGCGTCCCCTTTTTCGAAGCTCTAAAGAAAGACAAAGGAAAGTTCGAATGGACTGACGAATGCTTAACCGCTTTCCTTAACTTAATCGAACACCTCCAGAAACCACCGGTGCTCTCGACTCCAAGCGAAAGCGAAGAATTATACCTATACCTTGCTGTGTCATCTCACGGCCTGAGCGCTGCCTTGGTAAGGGAAGACAACCGTACGCAGCGGCCAGTTTACTTCGTCAGTAAGAGGTTTACAAGGGCAGAAGTCAGATATCCAAAACTTGAGAAGCTAGCATACTGTTTACTAATCGCATCACAGAAACTGCGTCACTACTTCCAGTCCCATTCCATCAAAGTTCTGACCGATCAGCCACTGAGGCAGGTACTCCATCGTCCCGACACTTCTGGGCGACTACTTAAATGGTGCATTGAACTAAGTCAGTATGATATCACCTATCACCCTCGCACCGCCATCAAGGGACAAGCCATGCCTGATTTCATTGCAGAATTCACTACCAACGAAGATTAGGAGCAATTGGAAATAGCAGAAGACATCAAGTGGAATCTCTTTGTGGATGGTGCATCAAACGAACAAGGCTCGGGGGCAGGTGTGGTAATAATCACTTCCAGGGGAAATAAGCTGCACTATGCTATAAGGTTGGAGTTCGCTGCCACCAACAACGATGCAGAATATGAAGCAGTGATAGCTGGATTAGAACTTGCCATAGAAATCGGAGCCAATTCTTTGTGTCTTCATAGCGATTCTCAACTTATTGTTAATCAAATACTAGGAGAATTCCAAGCTCGAGAAGAACGACTCATAGCATATTTATAGAAGACCAAGTTACTTCTCAGCCGATTGGACCACTACTTAGTCAAACACATCCCTCGGGAAGAGAACCAAGAGGCCGACGAATTGACAAAGCAAGCAAGTATGAGAGACATCGCCATCTTCGGAGCAGTGACCATCTCAAAGCAACTGACCCCAAGTTTTGAGCAAGTGAATCTGATAGCTGCGACCGAAGAAGCAACTTGGATGACTCCCATCCGAGACTACCTACAAAGCGGCACACTACCCAACGGGCGTAACGAAGTCAAGAAAATCTTGAGGAAAGCTTCCCGCTACACAATTCAAGAAGACATCCTCTATCGGCGCGGATTCTCTAACCCGTTATTAAGGTGTGTCGCTGGGAGGGAAGCCAAGGAAATCTTATCCAACATTCATCAGGGAAGCTGCAGAGATCACATCGGAGGGCAAACAATAGCAAAAAAGATACTCCGATATGGATATTTCTGGCCCACCTTAAGCAAGGACGCCTTGGATTTCGTCAAAAAGTGTGACAGATGCCAGAAGTTTGCTAAGATTCCGCGGCTGCCAACAACTGAGATTACTCAAATGACCAGCCCTTGGCCCTTTGCAGTATGGGGAATTGACTTAATCGGCGAACTGCCAATGGGCCGAGGCGGGGCCAAATATGCTATAGTGGCAGTCGACTATTTCACCAAATGGGTGGAAGCAGAACCTCTGAATAAAGTATCTTCAGCAAAAGTTATTAACTTCTTGATCAAAAATGTTCTGTGCAGGTACGGAGTCCCACTCAAAATCATATCGTACAATGGACTTCAGTTTGACAGCGAGGAATTCGCCAACTGGTGCCAAGAGCACGGAATTCACAAAAGCTTCTCATCCGTAGCGTATCCCCAGGCAAACGGATAAGTCGAAGCCGTTAACAAAATTCTGAAAACTCTAATAAAAAAGAAACTCGAAAAATCAAAGGGCGCTTCGGTGGATGAACTCCCTACGGCACTGTGGGCCTATCGCACATCTTTCAGAACATCAACAGGGCATACTCCTTTCTCTTTAGCATACGGATCGGAGGCTATGCTCCCAGTTGAAACCATCGTGCCTTCCCACCGTAGGATCCACTATAACCCAGAAGAGAACGAAGAACTCCTTCACATGTCTTTGGATCAAGTTGAGGAGAGAAGAAATGATGCAATCCTTAAAGCAGCAGCCCACAAGCAAAAAGTGGCAGCACAATACAACTCCAAAGTCAAGCATCGTACCTTACAAGAAGGGGATCTTTTCCTCAAGCGAATCTTCCCTCGCCCCGGAGCACTAGACCCAATCTAGGATGGACCATATGTAATTCATAAAGATCTCCACAATGGAGCTTATATTTTGTCAACAGTGGACGGAGAGGTGTTCCAGAGGGCATGGAACATCCAACACCTCCGTCGATACTTTTCTTAACTTGTACTGCCCATATGAAGTGAATTAACAAAGAGAATCAGTGGACATAGGCCTTTTCATGCCGAACCACTTTAAAAAACCTTGTCTCTTTTTTAACTTGTTCCTTTATATCTTGGCTGCTTGTTAACTTTATCCTTTTCTGTTGAACAAAATCCTATGCGTATAGCATTTCCACTCAATGCACTCCACAGCGCAACTTCACCTGGACAAGACCTAACAGGTACTATGCGAATCTATGCCCTCGCCAATGAGACACTTTTGCTCCGGCATCCCTCTGCTGCGGGTTAACTCATTGCTCGCGACGGCCCTTAAAGCCAACTGTAATGAGCCGATTATAAGCCACCGAGAAGGCCGATTATAGCCGAGGCAGCTCATTACGGTGTTCGGCTCGCCGGCAACTATGAACCGACTATAAGCCCCAACATAAGGTGTGGCCAGCCAGGGGCAGTTCACGGTTGACGATCGGCACCCACGCTAGCCGGCCACAGTAAAACGAATAATACCCACGATTATGGGCCATAATGGCCCGGGTAATTACTGTGCGCGATCTCGGCTCCGATGTGTCTTAAGTGCGGCTGTGGTAAAAAAGAATTAACTCCCCGCGGAGGCGTAAGATGGGTGACAAATGTCTCCAAGACCCATAGCTAGGGAAAGTGACTACAAAGCCCGTTTGCCACGAACTTAAGCACATCGACGGCCTTCCGTGATTGGAAGTTTTACTTTTTCACATATTTCAATTTTACATAAGAAACTTTTCTCCTATCCTCTGTAACAATCCCTGAAGTACAGGACACAGAACAGGAGACACTCACTAATAGAAGCGGATAATCACAGCAAGATACTGGACCGCATCCCTTACTCGGTCACACAGGATATTCAAAGCTGCCATCTACAAGCAAAATATAAAGGGCGGTATTTCCTTCTTTCATATGTAAACACATGACTATAATTTATTCACACCTCACGCTAACATTGCAAGTCATGAAATTATGTTTTAAACAAGAACCTGACATCAAACACAATTTGATTACAAGAATATGCATAGCTATATTTCTCATACAACATGTCAAAATAGCAAAAAACACTCAAAAGACGATAAAATCAGCCTAAGTTAAAGAATTACACGTCAAGAATAGAGCTATTTATTACAAGTAGCAAAAATTACAACCTAAGAGTTACTTTACTGTTTTAAGACTAACATATACAACCATGTCAAGTCCACAAAAAGAATTTTCCAGGTCTACTCAAGGAGCCGGCTGCGTCGGAGTCTTATCCTTGTCCTGTTGCCCACCTTTCCGGTCAGAAAAAGAATTCGTTAGTGATAAGCAACCAAGTTAACGGAAAGACTAGAAAGGAAGACTTACCAGCATCTGCTCCTTGATCAACTTGATCATCATCCTCCGCTTGCACACCTATCTCCTCAGCTGCAAGCAACCGCATGCCCTCCTTCACCGCCACCTTCTCCTCCTTGGTAAACTGGGCAGTAACAGCATCCATCCTAAAGGCCACACCACCCTCCTTATTTGCCTCAGCCTGGGCCTCCTCTATAGCCCTGAGATAGATCCTAGCCATAACCCGAGGGTAATCATCCATCCAGGACATGTTACCCTGCCTCCAAGTACGGAAGTACATATCCTGGAGCATCCCCTCCATCAGCCCCTCGTTCTCTTCAAACTCCCTCGCCCGAGCCTCGGAATCCGACAACCTTACGATGGCGGCATCTCTCTCCAATTGGTATCTCGAGCAGTCAGCTTGAAGGGATTTCCGCATCGCCTCCATCTCCTCCCTCAACTTGGCTTGAGCAAGCTCTGTAGCCTCAAGCTTCCTAGATAGCTCCTCTATCAGCTCAAGATCCGCTTTCTGAACCTCGTCCACTGTGGCAATGGCCATATCGATCCGTTCCTTGCAAGTAGCCTCCATTTTCCGCAGTTCGGCCCGGCTGGCCTCTTCCATAGTTTTCTTTAGATGTCCGAAGGCAGCCTCGTGCTGAGAGATCTGGATGGCCTGATCAGCAAGTTGCTTGGCCTGGTCGGAAACCACTAACCGCAATCTTATGTTGGCACTCCCAATTTCCTCCCCGGCCTTGACCAATCGGGCATGATGCCCAATCAACTTTCTGGTCTCCTCAGCAACCCGGTCGGTATTTGCTTTAGCTTTGTTCCCCATAGCGACAACCCGAGTAGTAAGCAAATCAAGGTCCAGGGATTTGGCCTCATCAAGCACCTTTACCATAGGGTTGCGAGGAAGAAGGTGCTCACCGGTAACCTCGTCGAAGGAAATATCATGAGAACTTTGATCCAGATCAGGATGACCCGCAAATGAATTACGAACCAAGCCAGGACGATCAATCTGAGTAACGGTAGGATTTTCGGACGGTTGCAGAGAGGGTGTGAACTCAGTATCCTCCTCCGTGATATCATGAAGAGGCTGAATTGGGGGCTGAGGACCAGGTGAAGGCTCGGATAGGGAGCGACTCCTCTTTCTCTTTTGAATATCCTCTCCAATAACCCCAAGAAGAGGACGGTAGCCGACTACATCCCCGGAACGGTGGGCCGGAGGCTTCGGCTTGGCGGAAGCTTTGGAGAGCTTGTATTGTTCAAGCCTGTGCCGAAGATCTAAGTTCTTGGCCATTTTACCTGCTCCTGATATGAAAACCAAGTGTCACCAACATGTATAGGGCCACCACTCAAGAATTAAAAGAGTAAAGTGAAATTCACCTTGAACCGCCGAAGTTGTTTCAGTGGAGGCGCTCCCGGAAGACAGATCGACGCCGGTCCCGACGTTATCGGCTTTCTTGGGCTTTTCCGTCCCCTCCAAACCTTCGAAGGCTTGGCGGAAAGCGTCATCCATCCACTCTTGCATCTCGCCTACTTGCCCAGAAGACAAAGCCCCGACACCGTCGTCACCTCCAGCACCTTCTCCTCCATCTTCGCCTTGCTCCTCCTCCACGTCTCCCTCCTCCGGGATATCTGGACATGAGCTGGGAGAGGGACCATCAAACTTTCTGAGCTTCTTCCCCCCGGCAACCGGGTGTTTCGAAAAGGGCCTCCTTTTTCTGCTCTTCAACTCGGCCCATTCTTTAGCTTGGGCAGCCTTCTCTTCAGCCGTGTCCCTCTGCTTGACCACGGACTGCTGTGGAAGGATCAAGTTGTACTCCAAGAGTGTAGCGTTCCTGATCAGGTAGGCAGCCGACCTATCTCTCCCAGTAATAGCTTCTATTTCTGTTGCTGTCTGAACCAGGCGGTCATTCTCCACGACCGCAAAACCACCTGTCGCTAGCAAAAAATAAAAGCACATAAGAAAGGGTATTGCAACCAGAACGGGAATTAAAAATAAAGCTTTGACTTACATCCGGAGGTGAAGCGCCGAATAGAAATAGAATCATCCCTGACAAAAAACCACTCCTTCTTAAACATGCTGTACTTGGAGTATAAATCCAGGACCGGCTTAAAGGATACGGCCGATTCCAAACTGATATAGGGAGACCCCTTCTTGTAGCCTCTCAAGTTGTACAAATACCGGATCTCCCGGTTGGAAGGGGGACGCCCATATCTCCTTTGGAAGATGACGAAGAGACTCACCAGAATGGCGTAAGAGTTGGGCTGAAGCTGGAATGGAGCTACCTTTATATAGGTGAGAAAACTGACTACCCAGGCGTTGAGAGGCGGGATGGCCCCGCACATGCAATGGTATCTGTTGTAGGCAAAATATCCTTCGGGAGGATCATACGGCATCACTCCCGCATCCGGCAACAGCATGCGTGCTCGGTCGACCCCGAAGGAGCGAGATATAACATCGAGTTGCTCGCCCTTGAGTAAGCCAGGGAAGCAATCAGGAGGCGAGTTAAGAAGTTCCTGAGGACCGTATCCATCCACTAATGATCTCGGGGTGGGCCCATGACGGACAGGTCCTGGATGAGCTGGGGGTACGACGGAAGGCTCTTCTCTATCATGAGATCTCTTTTTCTCTGATCGGGTTTCCACTCTTTGAGACATTTATCTGCAAACACAAAAAAGCACGTTGTTAGAACGAAAGATGTAGAAGTATCAAACAAGCAAGTCTATATAAAGTCCATCCGGTACAAATGTCCGTCCGGTAAAAAACTCATTCGGCATTCCCAACTAAAAATTCATCCAGCATTTCTCGGTAAAAAAAACTCATTCGGCATTACCAACTAAAAATTCATCCGGCATTTCTCGGTAAAGGCTCATTCGGCATTCTCAACTAAAGTTCATTCGGTACGTAGGACACGCAAGTTTCATTCGGTGAATACCACGCAAATCCATTCGGCGAAGGGAAGTTAAGTACCTGATTTGGCAAGCTAAAGTGGTTCGGCAGTAGGGAAAAATCTAATTCGGCTATGTGACTGATTTGGCTCGGCTGTCTCGTTCGGTAGAGGGTAGTAGAAGCCCTAGGCCCTTATTTATAGGCGAACATAAACGACCGGACCGGCTGATTCGGCGAAAGCATCCAAGCTAACGTCATTGGTTTTAAAACAAAGCATGAAATATACCGGCATATGCCCCACTTTGGGGGGCAAATGTTGGGCGTGTTCTCACCCAGAAGATCTCAAGACCAAGAAGCTTGATTCGTCCAGGCTTGCCTAAGCTCCATTCGGCTTCCTACAATTGCCGGACCAACTCCTACTTCCTACCACTGCCGGACCAACTCCTACTTCCTACCACTGCCGGACCAACTCCTACTTCCTACCACTGCCGGACCAACTCCTACTTCCTACCACTGCCGAACCAACTCCATTCGGCTTCCTACCACTGCCGGACCAACCCCTACTTCCTACCACTGCCGGACCAACTCCTACCGGACCACCTACCACCGGACCAACTCCTACCGGACCACCTACCACCGGACCAAGACATTCCGAACCAACACTACCAGGCCAGATTGCGACAGCCCAGGCCCATCGGCAGCTGTATACATCCAAGACCCCTACCCCCAGCCTCACTCTATAAATAGAGGGGCAGGGGTACAACATTGGGGACAAGTTTGAGAGCTCAAGCACGGAGAGAACTTTCAAACAACTTTCTTTTACTTGTATCAAAGCTTTGTACTTGTAAACTAAACAAGAAAAGAGAAATAACATATAAAGTGGACGTAGGCACATTCAGGCTGAACCACTATAAATCTGCGTGTCTTTTACAGCTTAGCCCCTGCTTTTCTTATATTTGCATAAATCACCCACATCACTAAGAACAACATAAAATCTATTAAATCATACGACTTTGAGGTGTTTGTCCATTTTTTGTGCAAACACCTTCTGAATCTAGTGCTTTAGCTTTGACCCAAGCCATTGCTAGGTCGAGAATGATCGCTAAAAGAAAATTAAGCAGAGTGACTACCGCAAGTCCTACTTTCTAGAAAATTAAAACTGATGATGTCCAGCCTTCTCTTCCTCCAAAAGTGGGTGAACATGTTGATGTAGGCAAAGCTCTAGAAGGTCCTACTCTTGATACAACTGCTGACCAACCCAGAATGATTCCTTCGAAGGACAACTTCATGTCTCACATAGTTGTGTCCAATTCTCTCAGCGTCATTGAGCAAGTGCAAAAGGATTTAGGTACTTCAACTCCTTCAGAGGAGTTGAATCCCTCTAGACTCCCATCACCGGTATCTCTTAATGATTTCGAGAACATTGTATAATCAATTATGAATTCTTCATCATTTGCTTCTATTCAACCGGCTTCTTCTGTACCCGATCTGACAAGTCATTGTCGATCCCTTATTGAACAACAACTTCTAGTGTGTTCCATACTAATTGATGTTCTTATTACTATTTTATATTAAATATTGACTCGTGTTTTACTTTTCCTTTCAGATCTCCAAAAGCTGGTACTACCTCCAAGAAAATGTTTCAAAGTCTTCCGCTGAGATATCAAAGCTCAAAGAAGAAGTCTCAACTTTAAATAACTAGATCACATCCCTAACTACTACTAAAGATAACGTAGTGAGGGAACAAGAAATATTGGGCGCTTCTCTTGTTCAAGCGGAATCTACAATTTCGAGGAGAGGAAGGCTAAATAAATCCTAACCGATGAAATTTTGGCTTTGAAAATGACTCTAAAAGAGTCGGAGGACGAAAAGGCTAGGATAAATGCTAAACATGTTTCTCTCAAGAAGAGATGTACATTTTTCAAAAAGAAATTGGAGAAGAAAAGGAATTCTTTAACCATGGCCATCAGAACCATTTCCCAGGCTAAGCAAAAGGCATCTCAATTTCTTAGCACTTCTTTGAATGATATCATCATAAATTCTTATGAGGATGCACTCATGCTAGCTTACTCCGATAATATAGAGAAGTGCCCAGATTTTAGCTTTCCCTCACTCGATCCTATGTTGTTTAAAAGATTCATGGACAAAATCAAAGGAAATGGAGCAGAGGATTGAGGTCCCTGATAGAGAATAAATTGATGCCTCAATGCTCCTATCTTTCGAAGTCCCTCCTGTAGAAGGAGATTCCAATTCAGACCAGGAGGAAGATGACGAGGATGATGAGGTTGTTGTTGAAGAAGGTGGCAATGACGATGATAATAATGATGATAGCCCTGATAATGATGATAGAGGTCAAGGTTCTGGTGGCAATGGGGGCGATCATGATGATTCTCACGAAGGGGGTAATGATGACACTTCCAGGGCTTCAGATAAAGTCATCCCTGATCCTAGTGCTCGCAAAGCAGGTCAAACTGAATTTCTTGAACCCTTCGATCTTCATGAAAAAGACGCAAATATTGATGCTGGAGAGCAAGAGGGAAAAGGAAGATCCTACAAACTTCAATCCATGTTTCTCAGGTATGGATTTCTTTGTCAAAATGGCTTTCACTTCCAAGTTAACATTGGCCATTTTAGATAAGGAAGAATCCATTCATCTTTATATAACAAAGCTTGAAAGATAACAGGCGTAAATATAGGGAGTTATATAAACAATTAAAAGAACACAATGCACTCTCTGACAAGTATTATAAACTTAATAAAAGAGCTGCAGAATTAGCGTCTTTTAAAGATCAGGAAGCGGCCCCTCGACTGAAAAGGGTGCGCCTTCTCTATGACAAGCTCTTAGAAGAGAACAGAGAATTGATAATACTCTTTTGGATGTTGATTAAGGATAGAGATATCCTGGTAGACTTCCTATATAAAGCTTATTGCACACATCCAACTGTAGATTTTTCATGCTTGGGTGATTTAAGTGGGGGTCTACTTAGGTATCTACATAGGAGGTACTTAAACAAATTTGGATCTGATCCTTATCCGGGGGCTTGCTGGAATATACCGCGAGTTAACTCATTTCCTCGCGTATTGCCTCTAGAAAAACTCAAATATTATAAGGATAAATTCATTTTCGAGTTATTCAAAAAATCGATCTTGCAAGAACCAGATGAAAATTGTAATCATGTAATTATATTGATCTACAAATTTTCTGCAGTAGTTTTCTTTTATACTTAGTCGTATTTTATTACGTTATTACAGAGTAAATGTCTCTCAAGCAGCCTTGTTACTAGGGATTACTTAGGCAAATACGTCAAATTAAGAAGAGATTACTTAGAAAAGACCTTGCTCTTGAAATCCTCAAGATTGTCTAGATATTGCTTTCTTAGAGATCTACAGAAGCTTTATATGCAACATCCCTGCCTTCTCTTTGATTTTCTAGGCAAAGAAAAGGAGAAGCTTCTTAAGGAAATTCGTACATATCATACAAAATTGATTTGTGGTCGTGATAGTCCTCCAGTCGGAGAATGGGATTATAGCGAATGTCCCACAGTTGTTACCCCAGAAGGGTTTAATACCACTTTTGAAACGACCATCACTCTTTCGGCTAACTCTTTGAATAAAGTTAAAAATGCTATTTATGGATTTTAAGTGTGATAGGGAAAAGCAAGTATTTGACTATAACATTGATAATGTACCCTTTGTTTTATTTCCTTTTGAGTTATAACCTCTACTATTGTAATAAAAGAAATTTGTTCTCTAGGTATTAATTTGTTTTTTGTTTATTTTAATAGGAATTACAGTTAGCTACCACACCACTCTCACTTGATCCGTTATCTCGTTTCACCAGTATTGGAGATATGTTGGTGGTGGATCTTGAAAAGAGAAGCCTATTTAAAGATCCTTTGTCCACCTGACTTCAAGGTAATACTAAAGAGTTGAAGTGACGTAGGAAATTTTTGTTTCAAAAGGCGGTTATTAGAGACCTTAATGATTAAATCACTAGCCTCAAAGCGGATATCAAGAATAAAGATGAAATAGTTTTCCAATTGAAATGCCAAATTAAATCAAACCCTTCGATCGACTTTGATCATGAGATGTCTAAGCTTATCCAACAGGTAAGCGATTTGGAAATAAATTTAAAAGATAGTAAAGCTCAGTGTAAATCCTTGGAATTTATCATGGGATGCGACATTTCAAATATCAATTTACCAACATCTCCAATCACCTCATCAGTTGTGAAATCGTCAAGTTCTTCACCTTTAGCTATTAAAAAATTCCTTGCTATAAAAACCCTCCCCCAGGTTTAGACGAGAAGGTGGTAGGTGATTGGTGTAGAAAGGTTAAATGTGAAATGATGAGATATTTTGACAATCAACATAAAGTGAAGTACTCGCAACGCATTAATGAGCATGCAACCAAAATTCAAAGGGTTTAACATTAAAAATATCTTCTTCAAAAGTGTATCGTCGATTTTGAAAGACAAAATAGGACCCTTAAATGTGCTAATAATGCTTTCAATCGTGCTTTGAAGACTCGCATTGAATCTATTGACAATGCTGACGAAATTAAGAAGAAGGAAAAGAAGCTCAAATAAATTCTTTGCATTGTGATTCGCCATATTATTGATCCTTTAATTGCTGAGAACTTAGATAAGGTTGTCTAGGATATTTGATGAATACACTAATGTCATATAATGTTCTTGTAAATAATTATGTAAATATTACCGGGTTTGTTGGCCTTTCCTGTATTTGTAATATTGTTTCCGAATCTGCTTCCTGATAACTTTGGCTATAGTTTTTGTTGAATCATTCGATCTTCCTTATTAATTTTGTTTTCCTGAAAAGTACAATGTAGACAACATTTCTTTGTTATTAACATGTTCGGTAATTCGTCTATACTATTGGCCATAGTATTAGGAAAAATTCCAAAAATCTAAATAATGGAAGTTAATAGATCGTCATGTGAAAGTAATAAGTGAAGAGAAATCCAAGGGTTAGAAACGATCAAAGTCTGGAAATTCTTGTCCAACAATAATAGAAGTCCTGAAATCCACTTTTGAAATAATGAGAAGAGTCTGGAAACTTGTCGTTGTTTAATAGAAGTTCAGAAATCTTCTTTTGGCGATAACTGGTAAATGATTAATAGTAATGGTCGGGTAATAAAAACACAAAAATCATCGTCCGAAAGTAAGTCGTAAAAGAGTTCGAAAAACCTTGTCTAGAAATAAAATAAGATTTCAAACCCAAATTCGGGTGTTGATAAGTGTCATCCAAATGTTAATAGTTGGAGACCTGAGATCCCAATACGGGTATTAGTAAGAGAGATCCAAAAATTATTATTTGGAAGTTAACAGAGAACCAGAGATGCTTTATAACAGAATCTGAAACCCAGATTCAGGTATTGAGTACTGAAATTTAGAAATCGTCTTCTGGATATAATGGAAGCTCATGATTTCATAATAGAAGATCTAAAACCTAGATTCGGGTATTAATGAGTGAAGTCCAGAAATCATCTTTCTGGAAATTAGCTGATGGTAGTGAATTCACATGTAATCCGATAGTTATTATCCAGAAATAACAAAAGATTAGAAATACGTTCCTGGTAATAAGAAGGAACACTTAGAAGCTATATGAATAATGGAAGTTCAAAAATTCTTATCTGAATCTTTTGTTTTGTGTCACTCTTCGGACTTTGATTATCTAAACCTTTTGCTTCGTGTTGCTTCTTTGATTCATTGAATTTGATTCTTTAGATACACGTCATCCCATAGGTTTTGTATATTGTTGATGTTTTGTGTGCCACTTCTAGGGCTTGGATGTCTTAGTCCGTTGTTGTCCGGTGCACTTGGTTAGCCTATCCATAAGCAGGACCCAAGGACTTACCTGACCTCCCTCTAGGAGGCGCTCTAGCTAGGCCTTATAGGTGGGATTGAAGGCTTGTTCGTTGCCTTGACTAGGCCATAACATGGTGGGATCAAGGACTTACTCCATCCTCCCTCCAAGAGGTGTTCCAACCAGGCCTCATACGCTGGACTGAAGGCTGGTCGGTGCCTTGACCTGGCCATAGCATCGTGCGTTCAAGGGCTTACTCTGTCCCCCCTCCAAGGGGCACGTTGATCTGGCCATAGCGTTGCGCACTCAAGGGCTTGTAGATACTTTAACCTGGTCATAGCATGTAACGACCCGTGAATTTCGTTAACTAAGTTTGTCATAATTTCCATAATTTATAGTAAAATAAATGTTAGGAATTAGATGTAGCAATTGTAATTAAAAGTTAACTGAAAAAAATAATAAATAAATAAATGTTATTTATTGAAATTCCAATTCAATAAAATAATGTAAATGTTATGATTTGATTTTTAAATAGAATATGAGAAATAAGAGTAAGTATTGAATAATATGTTATTTATTTATGGTATTGAATAAAAATTGGTAAGCCAACTGTAATTAATGATAATAATGTGAGATAAGTTAATGAATTTGGTTTCAATGCCACACCCATTAATGAATGTGATTGGAATAGAATTTAGGTAAATGTATACTAGGTTATAAATCAAATAGAGGGAAACAAACGTATATATCGAATGGATTAATGAATACATATACATTGAATAGTAATTGAATGTACAGTTAATGGAAATTGTATAAAATCAATAATGATAATTAGATGTGCCTTTTTGATAATTAATTACATAACAGAAAGAGTAAATGTATTCATTTGAATATAAAATTGCAATTGGGTGGGGATTGTTAAGTAACAACGTTAATGCAAGGTAAGTGATGCTAAATTAAAGTCAAAAATAATGAATAGTGACTAATTCAAATTTTTTTTAACACAGATTGAAATTTGGGAAATAAGAAGAATGAAACCAAGAAATAAATTATAGAGGATAGTTAATTGAAATCAATGTATCTATTTGGCAAAAATATAATAAGTGTACTACAATCAAAATTTATGTAAGCAAAGTGTGAAGTTCTAAATTTTTGGAATCAGTAGAATTTGGAAGGGATTAAAGGTTACATAGATTGATGGTATGGCACGTAATGAATTTTTTTTGAAGTTGAGTTTTAAATAGTAAGTTAATTGATCTAATTTATAATAATTGGATGTATTGCAAAATAAATGAAATTAACGTTTAATTATTACGTTTATAGAGATTTAGCTGGAATTCAAGGATATTAGAATAATAGATTTTGAACCCAACATGGAATCCATCTACTTTAAATTTATAGATGGAATAAACATTGATTAGTTAATTTAATAGAAATGTTGGGAACTAAAATTTATAATTTTGAATATAATGGAATTTAAAGATAGGGCATTGAAATTGATAAAATTTATTTGCTCTAATTTGACATTTAAATTATCTTTAAATAATTGCAAATTTTTGAGAAGTATAAAGGTGATAAATGGTCAATTCTATAATTGAAATATAAAATTCAATTTAATTAATTTATTTTAAAATTTATTTAATTAATATAAAAATAACCATTTTGGCCACTGACTCGGATTTCGACGAAACCAATTCCATCGGATCCGTATCAGTGAATTATTGTAGGGTTTTAAGTTTTGTTGCGATCGGACTTGTCGTTTGATCGTACGAACGTGAAACGCCTTGAAATCGATTTAATTGAAATCAAATTTTAAAATCAATTTGAAAATTTTGTTTTCAGCATAACTTCTTCATACGATGGAATTTGGACGTGAAACTTTTTCCATCGCGTTCAGAATGTTTTAAATTACCTGTTTTGATATATGGGTTTACCCAATTTCGTTTCGGGGTCAGAACGGGCTTTTTGGGCCATAGTTTGTTCCGCACGTTCGTTTATCCGATCTGTCTACTCTACCACTATATAAGCACGGTTATAAACCCTAGCCTCCATCTTCTATTTTTTGTCTGTATGTTCATTTTTCTTCAATCCTTTCTCTACCTCAATGGATGCTTTCAGATCCAAATAACAGTTCAAAAATCAAATAAAAATTTAAGTCCTCAGAAAAATCCCAAAAAAATATATGTGGTAGTTTTCATCGATACGAATCTACGGGTGGTCTCGGTTTTTGCAATTGATGCTCAGATCAACCGGAAATCGCGGTCAAACCTCCAATTTTCGAAATCCACATGGCCCAATTTGGGAGTTTTTGATTGGATCGATTTTAGGCAAATTGCTTTCTGGGTATTGGAGAGTTTGTCGAGGGCAGTTCAACGCCGGTGGTCTCGCGGTGTATAAGGGCCGGTAGGGGATGAAATCAAGGAAATAGGGTTCGAAACCCTAGTGGCGGCGGCGAAGCCAGAGGCGGCCGGTCAGTGGGTGGAGGTGCGGCTCGGCTAGAGCTTCGAGGTGGTGGTGGTTAGAGGCGGTCAGATGGTCGGAGGTGCTTGCGATAGGTGGTCAAAGCGCCGGTCAAAGGCACGATCTAGGCCGTGCGTGCGTTCGTTCCAGAGGAAGAAGAGATGCGCATATCTGGGGAGAATGTGTCTTGCTGACGTGGCAGGTGGGAGAAGTAAATTCTGGACCATTTTTCTTTTATTTTAAATTGAAATTCAATCACAATTTTCGCAATATCTCGTGCATACGAACTCCGTTTCACATGCGGTTTTTTTTGTTAGGATCGTAATTTAATTCCGGATCTGATGACGCTGGTTTGGACGAATTCTGAGACGGTCAAATTTTTGGGTTTAAATTGAATTTAAATTCAATTTAAATTCAAAAAGGTGAGTGTTTTAACCCACTCACAACTTCTAAGATTTCCTATGTTTGTTAAATTCATGTATGATGTGGTTAGAAATTTATTTATAGCTGTTTGACATATATTTCATCATTATCTCAGTTAATTGCATTCATCGTAATCAATTGTTAATTTATTTATTTATTGCATTTAAATTGCCAGTTAATTGTTAATTAATTTATCCATTGCATTTAAACTGCCAATTAATTGTTAATCAATTTATCCATTACATATAAACTGCCAGTTGAAAGTTATTAATTTTTATTGAATATAAACTATTTGGTGATGCCTGTTATATTTTATATGCTTTATATTGATGTTTTTGTTTAAATTGGATGACGATTGTAATGAATGGTTGATTATTGATATTTGGATGAATTGATGCTATATTTTATATAGTATAAACTACAAGTTATTATGCATTTTATTTTTATTCGGGATTGCGGTTTGAAATGATATATAACCGTAAACTTTTATTTTAAAAATTACGGATTGAAATGATAAATATCCGTATCACTTGACCGTAGGATAGAAAATTATATACAGGCACCGTGGTCTATATATAAAATATTTTAAAGTGATATTTCTATGGTTTGGAAAGAAAGATACGGTTTAATAAATATTATTTTATATATAGTTAAATTCTAAAATTTAAGCTATGTGTAACTTAATGATGTTTTGAGTTGATTTACGAATATTTCAAGTTTGAGTTTTATTTAAGTGATATTGAACTTATTAAATAAATATTTCTAAACTAAATAATAGAAAAATTGAATTAAGGTATATATAGAATTTTCAGATTTAGTTGAGAATTTTAGAATATTTTAAGACTTGAAATATATCAAAATTGAAATGTTTTATTTAAATTAAGGTATTATTGTTTTCAAAGTATTGGTTTTCGAATTTTTTATAACTTTGAAAGTAATATGGTTTGAAAATGAATTCTTTTGAAATAGAAATTATTTAAGAATTATCTTTGAATATATTGATTTGAAACCGATTGAAATTTTGAGATTTAGAATATGACTGCCTTATGTGAGCTGGGTTTAATATGGTTTTAAAGAATATTTTGAGTTTTATAAATAAAAGTAAGATTAGCGATTGGAAATTTGGTTTTATTTAAATGAGACAATTGAATTGTTTTGGAAATGGAAATGATGTATTATTGAATTGGGTTTGAAATAGTAATAATATTTTGGTTTAAAGTATATACTATTTTGAAGAAAAGGATATGTTTTGAAAGGGCAATGATTGTGTTTTAAAAGTATATATATATTTTAAATGACCACGGTGTTATAATAACGATTGGTTGTTAAAGAGACCGGGATCGGATATGGACATACTCTCTGTCGATACCGAAAACCACTTTGACAACCGTGTACGCGGTGGAGATTCCAGAATGAAGTAGGATGGTGGCGACGTTCTTAAGGTATGTTACGTGGACCCAACTCCCGTGAGTTGGCATAAGGTGGCTAAAACAGGAGCGATCTCGGACCAGTGAGGTAGCACCTCTTCTCGGACGCATTTCTTCGATATTATACTCTTACTTGTGATTTGACTAGATGGCCATCCTCCGATTTGGGAATGTTGTTCGAGGTGGAACGGTAGTGGCTGCTATGCGTATCCATCAGTCCGTGTGCGTAATTGGTATATCTACCCTGGCATTGCCTAGTTGTGCCGTGTCACCTACCATATCGAGCTTTACTACGATTATGATTTTAAGATCCGACCGCGTTAAGGTTCTCCATCCCCTTAACGCTATTTTCCGATATGATTATACTTTACTGATTAGACACTACTGTATATAGCGAATATTACTACATAGTAGATAGTTTAACGGATCCTTAAGAGATGTGAATCCCGAACATTTCTTAAGTTATTGCACCCACGTTAGACACTGGATAGGAGATGTCAAACCCCGTAAACATCTCTGACGCCGTTTACACTCATATTTATTTCATTGATTTAACTTACATAAGATCTTTTAGTTCTGACTCGAGTGTTTTGTCTTTTCAATTCGCTCGGGTCAGCCTGAGCATTTCAGGATTTGAAGGCCTAATTCTGAAAGACGAAGATGAAGATTTTATTATTACTATTTGTTATATATTCTACTACACCATTGTATTCCGCTGCATAATTATCATTCTCTGGTATGTGTAACTCTGATATGTATTGTATAAGTATAATCAAAAGTTTTGTAAAACAGCTTCATGAACTGTTATTTGATTATTATATTTCATCGTTCCGCTGCAAGATTCTATTTTGTTTTATTTCTTTCTTGTCTTTTCTTATTTACCCCATAACAATCCGTCCTTTCGTATGGTTTGAATCGGCATGTGTGTCGGTCTAAAGCGTGCGAAAAGGCGGGACGTTACATCTGGTATCAGAGCTTTGGTTTAGCGATAAACCTTAGCTTTGTGGGGTTTGACTCTTTACTAATAGGGTAATACCCTATGGGAGTCGCTGAGCGCATATATGAGAGAGCGTATTTGTTAGTGCTATAAAAAGGTTTTGATATTGTGTTAATCTGTTCCATTTTGTATTTATAAATTCTGGTTGATGCATGGGACGCTGTGACATCAATAGGGGTTTCTAAACACTTAATAGGACAGACCGACATAATATTTGTTTTTAATATAGGTGAATGAAATAATTTTGCCTATTATATTTTCTATATATAAAATAAATTTTTCAAATGACATATATATTGGTTGCTATAGATTGGTTGGTAGGTAATAAGTGTAAATAATAATAGAAACAAGATTAAAGAATAAAATAGATAAAATGGGAAATTTAGAACTTAAGTTCCGGGGTTTTGAAATTTCTTTCGAATAAATTTTGGAATATGATAGTATTGTTTATAAGTATTTTCTGATATAAATATTTTAATATAATTCGGAAGTTTTGTTTTAAAGACGATTTTGGAGAAAAAAATAATAATATTTTAAAGGTATTTTCTGATATTAGTATTTCAATATAAATAGAAATTTTGGAAAGAACAAGTTTTGTACTCCCCTCTCTGTCGCTGGAAAATAATTTCGGTGATGAGTGCACGCATCATCGACTTTCATTTTCGAGTTTCGAAGTGGGAAGGCCACTGTAGTAGTTTACTGCAGATTCATTTTTTTGAAAAAAAAATGTATAAATTTTGAATTGTTTTAAATTTAACTAGAGGTATAAGTTATAAGAAAATATTTATCTATTATTTCAAAATAATTTGAAATTTAACCCGGAATTTAAATTCTTAAATTTCCATTAATTAATTGTTTAAATTATTGTAGTGAAATAAAAGGTAAGTAATTAATAAATTGAAACCTCTGATTTAAATAAGAGATCTAAAAACTAAGTTATAAATGGAGATTAATGAAAATTGAACTTTGTAACATAGGAGACAAAGAGTAATATTGTTGAACATTAAATTTAATTAAAAGATGAGATAAAACTTGTATAAGTTCATTTGCATTTTCTTTAACTTATATAACTTACCAAATATAAAAAGTTGAAATGTTTAATAAAAAATGTAATAGAAATTTGTACAAGTAAAAGTAGGTAATGAAGTATTCAATGAATTTGCTATATTAAATGAGAATTTAATGTTATTAACTTAGGTTATAATTGAAATTTTATCAAGGAAATATAATTAAAAAGTAAGTATGACAAATAGATGATTATAAACTTAAGTGTTTAATGTGTGAATAAATAAGATCATAAGATAATAAATGAGTAAATAATAGTAAGTAGTATATATATGGAAGATAATAAAACTTAAGTAAAAGATTTAAACTATTTGTGAACAAAATAAGTATAAAAGATGAATGCAGTAAATATAATAGGGATGTAAGTATTAAATAAATAAATGAAATTGAGAATTGCATAGGTGTAATGCAATAATAGAAACTTACATGACCTAAATTAATGAGAAAGAATAAGCGTAAGTAATGAGTAAAAAAAAATGAAACAAACATTAATATGTAAATGAAATTAAAGGTTTACTAGAAATAAATGTAAATTATAAAAGGAAATCAAACAACTAAAGTATGAAATAAAGTTATAATAAGCTAATTTGATTTTGATGGTTGGAATTGTCATTGTTTGATTTGTGGTTCGTTGGGTAAGGAATTTGAAGTTGTTGGATGAATAAATAATCTATTTTGTCCATCTAAGACTGTTGAGGAAATGATGCACTTGATAGTTATTTCCATTCCGTACAATTTCAAGTTTTGAACCCAAACAACTATTTGTCTGTTTGATTGGATGGTTGCTTTGTTTTGGGTGTGTATGCTGTTTGTGAAGTTGATGGTTGATGTATTGATTGGTTGTTAATGATTGAAACCACATAAATATTTCACTTTATATAAATTGTTAACCCTTTGGATTTATAAGTGAAATGCAGGTTATGAAGTAATTGCTACTGCTTTTGGTTCCATAAATTAAGCGTAAATGCCCGACAAATAGGTACGTTTCGGATTACGTTTTATAGCGATATTTTATATATTTTTCCGTGTTGGGGTTTACTATTTTGGATATTATATGTGATATTTTGTTATATTTAATATTATATTTTCTCTCGAGCCTCTCCGTACAAAGGAGACTCCGCCGAAATTTTTTCGAAATTTTTGGACTTAGAAAATTATTTTGAAATACTTCTCCAAACTTCATTTATTTAAGTATAAAAAGATATAGTGATTTTTAAAATGGGTATATTTTATATAAAGTAATAAATTTTGTAAATTAGTGTTTATAAGTTAATATTTTGAATAAGATGTATTGTTTATCTAAATTCTTCCTTCTCCTTTCTTTTTCCTTTTCGGGGACGAAAAGTTTTGAGTGGGGGAGAGTGTAACGACCCGTGAATTTCGTTAACTAAGTTTGTCATAATTTCCATAATTTATAGTAAAATAAATGTTAGGAATTAGATGTAGCAATTGTAATTAAAAGTTAACTGAAAAAAATAATAAATAAATAAATGTTATTTATTGAAATTCCAATTCAATAAAATAATGTAAATGTTATGATTTGATTTTTAAATAGAATATGAGAAATAAGAGTAAGTATTGAATAATATGTTATTTATTTATGGTATTGAATAAAAATTGGTAAGCCAACTGTAATTAATGATAATAATGTGAGATAAGTTAATGAATTTGGTTTCAATGCCACACCCATTAATGAATGTGATTGGAATAGAATTTAGGTAAATGTATACTAGGTTATAAATCAAATAGAGGGAAACAAACGTATATATCGAATGGATTAATGAATACATATACATTGAATAGTAATTGAATGTACAGTTAATGGAAATTGTATAAAATCAATAATGATAATTAGATGTGCCTTTTTGATAATTAATTACATAACAGAAAGAGTAAATGTATTCATTTGAATATAAAATTGCAATTGGGTGGGGATTGTTAAGTAACAACGTTAATGCAAGGTAAGTGATGCTAAATTAAAGTCAAAAATAATGAATAGTGACTAATTCAAATTTTTTTTAACACAGATTGAAATTTGGGAAATAAGAAGAATGAAACCAAGAAATAAATTATAGAGGATAGTTAATTGAAATCAATGTATCTATTTGGCAAAAATATAATAAGTGTACTACAATCAAAATTTATGTAAGCAAAGTGTGAAGTTCTAAATTTTTGGAATCAGTAGAATTTGGAAGGGATTAAAGGTTACATAGATTGATGGTATGGCACGTAATGAATTTTTTTTGAAGTTGAGTTTTAAATAGTAAGTTAATTGATCTAATTTATAATAATTGGATGTATTGCAAAATAAATGAAATTAACGTTTAATTATTACGTTTATAGAGATTTAGCTGGAATTCAAGGATATTAGAATAATAGATTTTGAACCCAACATGGAATCCATCTACTTTAAATTTATAGATGGAATAAACATTGATTAGTTAATTTAATAGAAATGTTGGGAACTAAAATTTATAATTTTGAATATAATGGAATTTAAAGATAGGGCATTGAAATTGATAAAATTTATTTGCTCTAATTTGACATTTAAATTATCTTTAAATAATTGCAAATTTTTGAGAAGTATAAAGGTGATAAATGGTCAATTCTATAATTGAAATATAAAATTCAATTTAATTAATTTATTTTAAAATTTATTTAATTAATATAAAAATAACCATTTTGGCCACTGACTCGGATTTCGACGAAACCAATTCCATCGGATCCGTATCAGTGAATTATTGTAGGGTTTTAAGTTTTGTTGCGATCGGACTTGTCGTTTGATCGTACGAACGTGAAACGCCTTGAAATCGATTTAATTGAAATCAAATTTTAAAATCAATTTGAAAATTTTGTTTTCAGCATAACTTCTTCATATGATGGAATTTGGACGTGAAACTTTTTCCATCGCGTTCAGAATGTTTTAAATTACCTGTTTTGATATATGGGTTTACCCAATTTCGTTTCGGGGTCAGAACGGGCTTTTTGGGCCATAGTTTGTTCCGCACGTTCGTTTATCCGATCTGTCTACTCTACCACTATATAAGCACGGTTATAAACCCTAGCCTCCATCTTCTATTTTTTGTCTGTATGTTCATTTTTCTTCAATCCTTTCTCTACCTCAATGGATGCTTTCAGATCCAAATAACAGTTCAAAAATCAAATAAAAATTTAAGTCCTCAGAAAAATCCCAAAAAAATATATGTGGTAGTTTTCATCGATACGAATCTACGGGTGGTCTCGGTTTTTGCAATTGATGCTCAGATCAACCGGAAATCGCGGTCAAACCTCCAATTTTCGAAATCCACATGGCCCAATTTGGGAGTTTTTGATTGGATCGATTTTAGGCAAATTGCTTTCTGGGTATTGGAGAGTTTGTCGAGGGCAGTTCAACGCCGGTGGTCTCGCGGTGTATAAGGGCCGGTAGGGGATGAAATCAAGGAAATAGGGTTCGAAACCCTAGTGGCGGCGGCGAAGCCAGAGGCGGCCGGTCAGTGGGTGGAGGTGCGGCTCGGCTAGAGCTTCGAGGTGGTGGTGGTTAGAGGCGGTCAGATGGTCGGAGGTGCTTGCGATAGGTGGTCAAAGCGCCGGTCAAAGGCACGATCTAGGCCGTGCGTGCGTTCGTTCCAGAGGAAGAAGAGATGCGCATATCTGGGGAGAATGTGTCTTGCTGACGTGGCAGGTGGGAGAAGTAAATTCTGGACCATTTTTCTTTTATTTTAAATTGAAATTCAATCACAATTTTCGCAATATCTCGTGCATACGAACTCCGTTTCACATGCGGTTTTTTTTGTTAGGATCGTAATTTAATTCCGGATCTGATGACGCTGGTTTGGACGAATTCTGAGACGGTCAAATTTTTGGGTTTAAATTGAATTTAAATTCAATTTAAATTCAAAAAGGTGAGTGTTTTAACCCACTCACAACTTCTAAGATTTCCTATGTTTGTTAAATTCATGTATGATGTGGTTAGAAATTTATTTATAGCTGTTTGACATATATTTCATCATTATCTCAGTTAATTGCATTCATCGTAATCAATTGTTAATTTATTTATTTATTGCATTTAAATTGCCAGTTAATTGTTAATTAATTTATCCATTGCATTTAAACTGCCAATTAATTGTTAATCAATTTATCCATTACATATAAACTGCCAGTTGAAAGTTATTAATTTTTATTGAATATAAACTATTTGGTGATGCCTGTTATATTTTATATGCTTTATATTGATGTTTTTGTTTAAATTGGATGACGATTGTAATGAATGGTTGATTATTGATATTTGGATGAATTGATGCTATATTTTATATAGTATAAACTACAAGTTATTATGCATTTTATTTTTATTCGGGATTGCGGTTTGAAATGATATATAACCGTAAACTTTTATTTTAAAAATTACGGATTGAAATGATAAATATCCGTATCACTTGACCGTAGGATAGAAAATTATATACAGGCACCGTGGTCTATATATAAAATATTTTAAAGTGATATTTCTATGGTTTGGAAAGAAAGATACGGTTTAATAAATATTATTTTATATATAGTTAAATTCTAAAATTTAAGCTATGTGTAACTTAATGATGTTTTGAGTTGATTTACGAATATTTCAAGTTTGAGTTTTATTTAAGTGATATTGAACTTATTAAATAAATATTTCTAAACTAAATAATAGAAAAATTGAATTAAGGTATATATAGAATTTTCAGATTTAGTTGAGAATTTTAGAATATTTTAAGACTTGAAATATATCAAAATTGAAATGTTTTATTTAAATTAAGGTATTATTGTTTTCAAAGTATTGGTTTTCGAATTTTTTATAACTTTGAAAGTAATATGGTTTGAAAATGAATTCTTTTGAAATAGAAATTATTTAAGAATTATCTTTGAATATATTGATTTGAAACCGATTGAAATTTTGAGATTTAGAATATGACTGCCTTATGTGAGCTGGGTTTAATATGGTTTTAAAGAATATTTTGAGTTTTATAAATAAAAGTAAGATTAGCGATTGGAAATTTGGTTTTATTTAAATGAGACAATTGAATTGTTTTGGAAATGGAAATGATGTATTATTGAATTGGGTTTGAAATAGTAATAATATTTTGGTTTAAAGTATATACTATTTTGAAGAAAAGGATATGTTTTGAAAGGGCAATGATTGTGTTTTAAAAGTATATATATATTTTAAATGACCACGGTGTTATAATAACGATTGGTTGTTAAAGAGACCGGGATCGGATATGGACATACTCTCTGTCGATACCGAAAACCACTTTGACAACCGTGTACGCGGTGGAGATTCCAGAATGAAGTAGGATGGTGGCGACGTTCTTAAGGTATGTTACGTGGACCCAACTCCCGTGAGTTGGCATAAGGTGGCTAAAACAGGAGCGATCTCGGACCAGTGAGGTAGCACCTCTTCTCGGACGCATTTCTTCGATATTATACTCTTACTTGTGATTTGACTAGATGGCCATCCTCCGATTTGGGAATGTTGTTCGAGGTGGAACGGTAGTGGCTGCTATGCGTATCCATCAGTCCGTGTGCGTAATTGGTATATCTACCCTGGCATTGCCTAGTTGTGCCGTGTCACCTACCATATCGAGCTTTACTACGATTATGATTTTAAGATCCGACCGCGTTAAGGTTCTCCATCCCCTTAACGCTATTTTCCGATATGATTATACTTTACTGATTAGACACTACTGTATATAGCGAATATTACTACATAGTAGATAGTTTAACGGATCCTTAAGAGATGTGAATCCCGAACATTTCTTAAGTTATTGCACCCACGTTAGACACTGGATAGGAGATGTCAAACCCCGTAAACATCTCTGACGCCGTTTACACTCATATTTATTTCATTGATTTAACTTACATAAGATCTTTTAGTTCTGACTCGAGTGTTTTGTCTTTTCAATTCGCTCGGGTCAGCCTGAGCATTTCAGGATTTGAAGGCCTAATTCTGAAAGACGAAGATGAAGATTTTATTATTACTATTTGTTATATATTCTACTACACCATTGTATTCCGCTGCATAATTATCATTCTCTGGTATGTGTAACTCTGATATGTATTGTATAAGTATAATCAAAAGTTTTGTAAAACAGCTTCATGAACTGTTATTTGATTATTATATTTCATCGTTCCGCTGCAAGATTCTATTTTGTTTTATTTCTTTCTTGTCTTTTCTTATTTACCCCATAACAATCCGTCCTTTCGTATGGTTTGAATCGGCATGTGTGTCGGTCTAAAGCGTGCGAAAAGGCGGGACGTTACATCTGGTATCAGAGCTTTGGTTTAGCGATAAACCTTAGCTTTGTGGGGTTTGACTCTTTACTAATAGGGTAATACCCTATGGGAGTCGCTGAGCGCATATATGAGAGAGCGTATTTGTTAGTGCTATAAAAAGGTTTTGATATTGTGTTAATCTGTTCCATTTTGTATTTATAAATTCTGGTTGATGCATGGGACGCTGTGACATCAATAGGGGTTTCTAAACACTTAATAGGACAGACCGACATAATATTTGTTTTTAATATAGGTGAATGAAATAATTTTGCCTATTATATTTTCTATATATAAAATAAATTTTTCAAATGACATATATATTGGTTGCTATAGATTGGTTGGTAGGTAATAAGTGTAAATAATAATAGAAACAAGATTAAAGAATAAAATAGATAAAATGGGAAATTTAGAACTTAAGTTCCGGGGTTTTGAAATTTCTTTCGAATAAATTTTGGAATATGATAGTATTGTTTATAAGTATTTTCTGATATAAATATTTTAATATAATTCGGAAGTTTTGTTTTAAAGACGATTTTGGAGAAAAAAATAATAATATTTTAAAGGTATTTTCTGATATTAGTATTTCAATATAAATAGAAATTTTGGAAAGAACAAGTTTTGTACTCCCCTCTCTGTCGCTGGAAAATAATTTCGGTGATGAGTGCACGCATCATCGACTTTCATTTTCGAGTTTCGAAGTGGGAAGGCCACTGTAGTAGTTTACTGCAGATTCATTTTTTTGAAAAAAAAATGTATAAATTTTGAATTGTTTTAAATTTAACTAGAGGTATAAGTTATAAGAAAATATTTATCTATTATTTCAAAATAATTTGAAATTTAACCCGGAATTTAAATTCTTAAATTTCCATTAATTAATTGTTTAAATTATTGTAGTGAAATAAAAGGTAAGTAATTAATAAATTGAAACCTCTGATTTAAATAAGAGATCTAAAAACTAAGTTATAAATGGAGATTAATGAAAATTGAACTTTGTAACATAGGAGACAAAGAGTAATATTGTTGAACATTAAATTTAATTAAAAGATGAGATAAAACTTGTATAAGTTCATTTGCATTTTCTTTAACTTATATAACTTACCAAATATAAAAAGTTGAAATGTTTAATAAAAAATGTAATAGAAATTTGTACAAGTAAAAGTAGGTAATGAAGTATTCAATGAATTTGCTATATTAAATGAGAATTTAATGTTATTAACTTAGGTTATAATTGAAATTTTATCAAGGAAATATAATTAAAAAGTAAGTATGACAAATAGATGATTATAAACTTAAGTGTTTAATGTGTGAATAAATAAGATCATAAGATAATAAATGAGTAAATAATAGTAAGTAGTATATATATGGAAGATAATAAAACTTAAGTAAAAGATTTAAACTATTTGTGAACAAAATAAGTATAAAAGATGAATGCAGTAAATATAATAGGGATGTAAGTATTAAATAAATAAATGAAATTGAGAATTGCATAGGTGTAATGCAATAATAGAAACTTACATGACCTAAATTAATGAGAAAGAATAAGCGTAAGTAATGAGTAAAAAAAAATGAAACAAACATTAATATGTAAATGAAATTAAAGGTTTACTAGAAATAAATGTAAATTATAAAAGGAAATCAAACAACTAAAGTATGAAATAAAGTTATAATAAGCTAATTTGATTTTGATGGTTGGAATTGTCATTGTTTGATTTGTGGTTCGTTGGGTAAGGAATTTGAAGTTGTTGGATGAATAAATAATCTATTTTGTCCATCTAAGACTGTTGAGGAAATGATGCACTTGATAGTTATTTCCATTCCGTACAATTTCAAGTTTTGAACCCAAACAACTATTTGTCTGTTTGATTGGATGGTTGCTTTGTTTTGGGTGTGTATGCTGTTTGTGAAGTTGATGGTTGATGTATTGATTGGTTGTTAATGATTGAAACCACATAAATATTTCACTTTATATAAATTGTTAACCCTTTGGATTTATAAGTGAAATGCAGGTTATGAAGTAATTGCTACTGCTTTTGGTTCCATAAATTAAGCGTAAATGCCCGACAAATAGGTACGTTTCGGATTACGTTTTATAGCGATATTTTATATATTTTTCCGTGTTGGGGTTTACTATTTTGGATATTATATGTGATATTTTGTTATATTTAATATTATATTTTCTCTCGAGCCTCTCCGTACAAAGGAGACTCCGCCGAAATTTTTTCAAAATTTTTGGACTTAGAAAATTATTTTGAAATACTTCTCCAAACTTCATTTATTTAAGTATAAAAAGATATAGTGATTTTTAAAATGGGTATATTTTATATAAAGTAATAAATTTTGTAAATTAGTGTTTATAAGTTAATATTTTGAATAAGATGTATTGTTTATCTAAATTCTTCCTTCTCCTTTCTTTTTCCTTTTCGGGGACGAAAAGTTTTGAGTGGGGGAGAGTGTAACGACCCGTGAATTTCGTTAACTAAGTTTGTCATAATTTCCATAATTTATAGTAAAATAAATGTTAGGAATTAGATGTAGCAATTGTAATTAAAAGTTAACTGAAAAAAATAATAAATAAATAAATGTTATTTATTGAAATTCCAATTCAATAAAATAATGTAAATGTTATGATTTGATTTTTAAATAGAATATGAGAAATAAGAGTAAGTATTGAATAATATGTTATTTATTTATGGTATTGAATAAAAATTGGTAAGCCAACTGTAATTAATGATAATAATGTGAGATAAGTTAATGAATTTGGTTTCAATGCCACACCCATTAATGAATGTGATTGGAATAGAATTTAGGTAAATGTATACTAGGTTATAAATCAAATAGAGGGAAACAAACGTATATATCGAATGGATTAATGAATACATATACATTGAATAGTAATTGAATGTACAGTTAATGGAAATTGTATAAAATCAATAATGATAATTAGATGTGCCTTTTTGATAATTAATTACATAACAGAAAGAGTAAATGTATTCATTTGAATATAAAATTGCAATTGGGTGGGGATTGTTAAGTAACAACGTTAATGCAAGGTAAGTGATGCTAAATTAAAGTCAAAAATAATGAATAGTGACTAATTCAAATTTTTTTTAACACAGATTGAAATTTGGGAAATAAGAAGAATGAAACCAAGAAATAAATTATAGAGGATAGTTAATTGAAATCAATGTATCTATTTGGCAAAAATATAATAAGTGTACTACAATCAAAATTTATGTAAGCAAAGTGTGAAGTTCTAAATTTTTGGAATCAGTAGAATTTGGAAGGGATTAAAGGTTACATAGATTGATGGTATGGCACGTAATGAATTTTTTTTGAAGTTGAGTTTTAAATAGTAAGTTAATTGATCTAATTTATAATAATTGGATGTATTGCAAAATAAATGAAATTAACGTTTAATTATTACGTTTATAGAGATTTAGCTGGAATTCAAGGATATTAGAATAATAGATTTTGAACCCAACATGGAATCCATCTACTTTAAATTTATAGATGGAATAAACATTGATTAGTTAATTTAATAGAAATGTTGGGAACTAAAATTTATAATTTTGAATATAATGGAATTTAAAGATAGGGCATTGAAATTGATAAAATTTATTTGCTCTAATTTGACATTTAAATTATCTTTAAATAATTGCAAATTTTTGAGAAGTATAAAGGTGATAAATGGTCAATTCTATAATTGAAATATAAAATTCAATTTAATTAATTTATTTTAAAATTTATTTAATTAATATAAAAATAACCATTTTGGCCACTGACTCGGATTTCGACGAAACCAATTCCATCGGATCCGTATCAGTGAATTATTGTAGGGTTTTAAGTTTTGTTGCGATCGGACTTGTCGTTTGATCGTACGAACGTGAAACGCCTTGAAATCGATTTAATTGAAATCAAATTTTAAAATCAATTTGAAAATTTTGTTTTCAGCATAACTTCTTCATATGATGGAATTTGGACGTGAAACTTTTTCCATCGCGTTCAGAATGTTTTAAATTACCTGTTTTGATATATGGGTTTACCCAATTTCGTTTCGGGGTCAGAACGGACTTTTTGGGCCATAGTTTGTTCCGCACGTTCGTTTATCCGATCTGTCTACTCTACCACTATATAAGCACGGTTATAAACCCTAGCCTCCATCTTCTATTTTTTGTCTGTATGTTCATTTTTCTTCAATCCTTTCTCTACCTCAATGGATGCTTTCAGATCCAAATAACAGTTCAAAAATCAAATAAAAATTTAAGTCCTCAGAAAAATCCCAAAAAAATATATGTGGTAGTTTTCATCGATACGAATCTACGGGTGGTCTCGGTTTTTGCAATTGATGCTCAGATCAACCGGAAATCGCGGTCAAACCTCCAATTTTCGAAATCCACATGGCCCAATTTGGGAGTTTTTGATTGGATCGATTTTAGGCAAATTGCTTTCTGGGTATTGGAGAGTTTGTCGAGGGCAGTTCAACGCCGGTGGTCTCGCGGTGTATAAGGGCCGGTAGGGGATGAAATCAAGGAAATAGGGTTCGAAACCCTAGTGGCGGCGGCGAAGCCAGAGGCGGCCGGTCAGTGGGTGGAGGTGCGGCTCGGCTAGAGCTTCGAGGTGGTGGTGGTTAGAGGCGGTCAGATGGTCGGAGGTGCTTGCGATAGGTGGTCAAAGCGCCGGTCAAAGGCACGATCTAGGCCGTGCGTGCGTTCGTTCCAGAGGAAGAAGAGATGCGCATATCTGGGGAGAATGTGTCTTGCTGACGTGGCAGGTGGGAGAAGTAAATTCTGGACCATTTTTCTTTTATTTTAAATTGAAATTCAATCACAATTTTCGCAATATCTCGTGCATACGAACTCCGTTTCACATGCGGTTTTTTTTGTTAGGATCGTAATTTAATTCCGGATCTGATGACGCTGGTTTGGACGAATTCTGAGACGGTCAAATTTTTGGGTTTAAATTGAATTTAAATTCAATTTAAATTCAAAAAGGTGAGTGTTTTAACCCACTCACAACTTCTAAGATTTCCTATGTTTGTTAAATTCATGTATGATGTGGTTAGAAATTTATTTATAGCTGTTTGACATATATTTCATCATTATCTCAGTTAATTGCATTCATCGTAATCAATTGTTAATTTATTTATTTATTGCATTTAAATTGCCAGTTAATTGTTAATTAATTTATCCATTGCATTTAAACTGCCAATTAATTGTTAATCAATTTATCCATTACATATAAACTGCCAGTTGAAAGTTATTAATTTTTATTGAATATAAACTATTTGGTGATGCCTGTTATATTTTATATGCTTTATATTGATGTTTTTGTTTAAATTGGATGACGATTGTAATGAATGGTTGATTATTGATATTTGGATGAATTGATGCTATATTTTATATAGTATAAACTACAAGTTATTATGCATTTTATTTTTATTCGGGATTGCGGTTTGAAATGATATATAACCGTAAACTTTTATTTTAAAAATTACGGATTGAAATGATAAATATCCGTATCACTTGACCGTAGGATAGAAAATTATATACAGGCACCGTGGTCTATATATAAAATATTTTAAAGTGATATTTCTATGGTTTGGAAAGAAAGATACGGTTTAATAAATATTATTTTATATATAGTTAAATTCTAAAATTTAAGCTATGTGTAACTTAATGATGTTTTGAGTTGATTTACGAATATTTCAAGTTTGAGTTTTATTTAAGTGATATTGAACTTATTAAATAAATATTTCTAAACTAAATAATAGAAAAATTGAATTAAGGTATATATAGAATTTTCAGATTTAGTTGAGAATTTTAGAATATTTTAAGACTTGAAATATATCAAAATTGAAATGTTTTATTTAAATTAAGGTATTATTGTTTTCAAAGTATTGGTTTTCGAATTTTTTATAACTTTGAAAGTAATATGGTTTGAAAATGAATTCTTTTGAAATAGAAATTATTTAAGAATTATCTTTGAATATATTGATTTGAAACCGATTGAAATTTTGAGATTTAGAATATGACTGCCTTATGTGAGCTGGGTTTAATATGGTTTTAAAGAATATTTTGAGTTTTATAAATAAAAGTAAGATTAGCGATTGGAAATTTGGTTTTATTTAAATGAGACAATTGAATTGTTTTGGAAATGGAAATGATGTATTATTGAATTGGGTTTGAAATAGTAATAATATTTTGGTTTAAAGTATATACTATTTTGAAGAAAAGGATATGTTTTGAAAGGGCAATGATTGTGTTTTAAAAGTATATATATATTTTAAATGACCACGGTGTTATAATAACGATTGGTTGTTAAAGAGACCGGGATCGGATATGGACATACTCTCTGTCGATACCGAAAACCACTTTGACAACCGTGTACGCGGTGGAGATTCCAGAATGAAGTAGGATGGTGGCGACGTTCTTAAGGTATGTTACGTGGACCCAACTCCCGTGAGTTGGCATAAGGTGGCTAAAACAGGAGCGATCTCGGACCAGTGAGGTAGCACCTCTTCTCGGACGCATTTCTTCGATATTATACTCTTACTTGTGATTTGACTAGATGGCCATCCTCCGATTTGGGAATGTTGTTCGAGGTGGAACGGTAGTGGCTGCTATGCGTATCCATCAGTCCGTGTGCGTAATTGGTATATCTACCCTGGCATTGCCTAGTTGTGCCGTGTCACCTACCATATCGAGCTTTACTACGATTATGATTTTAAGATCCGACCGCGTTAAGGTTCTCCATCCCCTTAACGCTATTTTCCGATATGATTATACTTTACTGATTAGACACTACTGTATATAGCGAATATTACTACATAGTAGATAGTTTAACGGATCCTTAAGAGATGTGAATCCCGAACATTTCTTAAGTTATTGCACCCACGTTAGACACTGGATAGGAGATGTCAAACCCCGTAAACATCTCTGACGCCGTTTACACTCATATTTATTTCATTGATTTAACTTACATAAGATCTTTTAGTTCTGACTCGAGTGTTTTGTCTTTTCAATTCGCTCGGGTCAGCCTGAGCATTTCAGGATTTGAAGGCCTAATTCTGAAAGACGAAGATGAAGATTTTATTATTACTATTTGTTATATATTCTACTACACCATTGTATTCCGCTGCATAATTATCATTCTCTGGTATGTGTAACTCTGATATGTATTGTATAAGTATAATCAAAAGTTTTGTAAAACAGCTTCATGAACTGTTATTTGATTATTATATTTCATCGTTCCGCTGCAAGATTCTATTTTGTTTTATTTCTTTCTTGTCTTTTCTTATTTACCCCATAACAATCCGTCCTTTCGTATGGTTTGAATCGGCATGTGTGTCGGTCTAAAGCGTGCGAAAAGGCGGGACGTTACATAGCATGGCGCAGATAAAGGTTTACTCTAACCTCCCTCCTGGAGGCACTTTGACCGGGCCAACATGGCGTGGACAAAGGCTTATAACCATTTAAGGTAGTTTCCAAGATTAAGGAGAATTTTTCTCCTGACCGTGTTGATTTCCTTGAAAAGGTGCTTTATTGAATTTCTCTAGGGTTGCTTTACAAATCTGTTGATTTTTCCTTGTTTGAAAAAGTTGAAGGTCATTTCTTCAAGAGCTCTACATTGATTTGTTTTGTGCCCATTCATCATATAATAGTGACAGTAAGATCCTCCTATATTCCTTTCATATTTGGGCTTTTTATTTTTAGATGGCCAATAGTTGAGTTCCTCCCTTGTTAGTAAGTATACGTTCTCAATTGATGTAGTTAAGTTGCATTCTTTAGGAAGTCTTGATTTGAAGCTTGTTATTTGAGGCCGACTTCTAGACCTTTTGTTGCTTGATGTAGGAGCTTCGCCCTGAATGACCAATTTCCTTTTTAGAACCTTTCGAAGAAAAAATGTAGGTAATGATAACTTGTTACTTGATGCCATTTTTGAGCAAAGGTGTAATAATCATCCATCGTCACTTCTTCAAAGATAGTGCCTTTAGTATAGAATTGAATTGTCTTCCTCATTTGATCAAACACATTATCACCCCTACTTTGGCCTCCTCTTAAAGCAAAGATGGGTGTAGGACTAATATGAAACGGGTTTAAGCTCCAACTTCCGGATCATTAGACTTGGCTTTCTTCTTTTTCCTGATTCTTAAAGCCTCCAATCTTAACATTTGTTCTTTATATAGCATAGAATCTTCAATAGTATTATGAGAGAATCCAGCCAAGTGTGGTTCTTAAGATCATTGCTCAGACTTTTTGATATTACTAAGCATTGTGGTGTAGGATCTAAGGTTAACTTAGAATGAAATAGGGATAAAGGAAAGTAAGGTTGGGAATTTAACAAAGTTGGAGGTTTAGGCCTCCTTGTAGTGCCAAAAATGTTAACAAGAAATCTTATCAACACCCCAAATTAGGATTAAAAGTGATAACGACCTCTTCAAAACCACCTTTCGAATCAATCAAGGTAATCTAAAGCTCCTTTGAAACCACCTTCCGAAATGGTTGAGGAAATTTAAGGGGGTCTAATGGTGTCTAAGGGTTTTAACTGTGTTGGCAGGGTTATAACTCTTCGAAAGGTACCCTTTCGATAAGCTTTGATGCAAGTACTCAACTGTTGAATCCGTATATGAGCATTGAATCAGATTCTATGTATTTGAAAACACCATGCACTTGCTTTATTAATAACTTTTCATGAATACATGAGGCTTAAGTATTACAAGGAAGTGAAATCCCCAATTTGATTTAAGGATTTAGGGTTTACAAATTCAAGAAAAAACCAAGTGTAGAATGAATGAATTCGGATCCCCTAAAACAATATCCCTAGGATCTTATTTATAGTTGTATGTTGGAACCTTTTGCATCAGCCCTTTCGACGGTGCCTTAAGCGCCTTTCATCGCTGTTGAATTCAGGACGCCCTTCTAACTCCACTTTTGAATGGAACTTGGGTGCTTCCGACTCCATCGAAAGGTATAGAAGCATCCTTCACCTAGTTGTTGATGTGCTATGTAAGAAGGAAAGGATGTTGGCTTTCGATACTATCGAAATGGATATTTTCGGGGCTTCAAATGACTTGAAGTATAGTAGAAGGCTTAGTTGCAAAAGGTAGCTTTCGAAAGCACTTTCGTTGATTAATGTAGAACCCCCATCTTATGGTGTTTAAGGAAGAAATATTGGTCATATATGAGATCTCCTTTATATTCGTAGAAGGTTTCAACCAATTCGAAAGGATGATATATGCTTTCGAAAGGGTTACCTTGATAAAATGTTCCTTTGCGAAAGGCAAACAGTGGCGAAACTAATTGTTTTGAAAGGTTTGGCGCATACGCGAAAGCTTGTTACCTATTACCTTCGAAAGGTGCTTCTAACACATTCGAAACTCCTTTATGTATGCGGAACTAACTGTCTCGGAAGGATTAACTGAAGCAGAAGGGTAGCCTCGTCCCCTTTAGACCTCTTCAAAAGTCCATTGCCCCATTCAGCATTTTACAGAAGCATCTCTTTGACTCTTTCGAAAGGTCTTGCTATTGTTATTATTCTTCATGAATCCTTCTTCTACATTCTTTAAGGTTTTGTAACGACCCATAAATTTTAACTGTTTTAATAACGTAATTAGTTGAAATTTTGTGAAATTTTAAACGATAAAATTTTGAAATAAAAATTGGATATTTGGAATGCGTCTAATTAATCATAGCAACTAGTAAATTTTTATCAGATAATTTGGAAGTTTATTTTCTAGTGTAATTTTATTCCAATTTATATCAGTTAAAATCAATGATAATATAATGTTTTCGAAACCTGAATATATTTTTTTTAGAAAAATTGTAAATCATCTTCTGAGTAAGACGTCATTTTTTGTTTTTCCAAATTCGGACTTCTTTAGCTCCGTCGATCTTATTTTCTACGTTTTTGCTGCATTTTCCGCTAGTAGAAAATTCGAATTTTTATAATTCAATCACACCACTGATATCAGTATACCATTGTGATCGTCTCGTCGTGCTGATCTCCGCACTATATTCAATTGTCAGTTTCGAAGTCCGGTGCACGGTGAAATCTGCATAACGTTAGCCGTATCAGTAACCATTTTTTTTTTGAACCTTCCTTGTTCGGTGTCCTTCCGTTATCCAACGTGCGATGCGAAGAGCCATCAACAATTAATATTTTCAGCAAATATCATTTAATATTCTCTGTATTCAATATCATATTTATGACTTGTCTTTCACTTACAATACTCGGCTTTCCGTTTTGGTTGTGCATTCACTTGAGAAAACGTATAGTATAATATAAGTTATATTTATATTTTGCTTACAGCTTCTCATCTCCTTAAAAAAAAGAAACGAAACGTCTGCATATTTCCTTTAGCCTTCTCATCTCTTCAAATCTTTAACATGCCTGTTAATTTGAGTATTTATATTATAATGTAGAATAATTTGTTTTGCTTTCTCTGGCATGTGACCGGCTCATCCATCTTTTATCTTCTTTTTTTTCTTTTCTATTCCTTGGCTCGACCAACCTGACAGCCGCATGAAACCCATAGCTCACAGCCGAATCCTCCTCCCCGCCTTATCACCGTACCTTGCTCCGCCCTGTCCTCTAATCCTCTGCCTTCGACCGGACCCCACCTCCTCACAGCCTGGCCGTAGCCTGCATGCTCAGCCACCTCTTCCACTCCTCTGCCCTCAACCGCCACCACACTGATAGCCCCCGCAACCCAGCTTCCTAGCACCACCAGCAGACCGACCTGACACCTTCCCACTTGCCGACAACCGTATGCCTCCTTTCCCATATCTTCATTATATATAATATGTATATATATGAATACACTTGATTTTTTTTACAAATGCTTGATTCTGATATAATAATATGTGTATAAAGTATAACTGTCTGTTGTTATATATGTAAATAGATTTTTTGTATATATATATATATTAAAGTTGTTCCGGTGATTCAAGTTTGCATATATATTATAATATATAGACGTTACATGCTGTTTTATAAACAATAGGTAGGTACTGTAAGTCTGCATAAATAATATATATATTAGTATTTCATATTATCTATTTACATGAATTTATATTAGCATACATGGATTTGGCTGTTTATAATAAGTTTGAGTCAATATTAGTATTTTTTTTTTGATTTGATGTATTGATATGTATGTAAGTATATATTGGTAGCTGTACATTAGTTTATTAGTTTATAGCATATTTATAGTATATGTGGGTTATTATCTATGGTTACATATTTTACTTTAACCTGAGTCAGAGATATACTTTATTTTGCATATATATTTGTTTTCACATCTAGTATATGTATATTGGTTTACAGTTGTTTATATATACATTAGTATAGATGAGTTTAGAAAAGCTTTGTTTGTAGTTTTCTTTTATAATTAGTATGTACAATTGTATGTTATTTCTCTATAAATTTTTAGTACAACAGCTACTGTATATAATTGGTAGTATTTATATAAACATATAAAAGTTGCATTTATATATGTCTGTAAGTTTATATGATGTAACAACCCTATATTTTACAAATATTCTTAAATTGATTTTTTCCATATTCAAAAGCTTTATTTATGAAAAAGAATAAATTTTGTTATTTTAAATATAAACTTTGACTTTGATGTGGATTAGAATTCCAAATATGACTAAATTTAATATTTCCTGAAAATGCGAATTTTGGTCAATAGTCAAACTTTGAATTTTAAGTTTAAATTTTAAATAGTTTGAAATTATAAATTTTATCTTTTATTATGAAAATAGATTTAATAACTTGAACACTACATTTCGTTTCGTTGAAAATGGAGTTAAAATGTAAAAGTTATGTACATTTCAATTTTTAGTATAATTCGTTTTATTGTGCATTTTTGCCTATTTTAAATTTTATAAATTTTATTTTCTTTGTCATATTTTATTTTAATATGTGTTAATATGTTATTTTAAGTATATTTTTGTCTTTTATTATTTTTAAAGTGAAGTAGACATTTTTCAAGAGTCAATGGTAATTTATGTGAAATTTTCATGTCCTGTCTGCTATTTTTAAACAATTTCTTCAATTCTTTTGCTATTTTCTCTGAATTTAATTATTTATTTCACTTTGAAAATGTTTTAAAAGTAATTTTTATTTCAAATTTTGTTTTAGAATATTTTTAAATTAAAGTTAATAATTTTCCAAAGTCAATGGTGATTTATTTGTAATTTCTGGACACTGTTCTGTATTTTAAGAAATTTCTTTTATTATTTTTTCTAATTTCTTTAAATTTTTTTTTTTTTTCTTATATCTTTACTTAGTTTCGGTTTGTATAGTATTTTTCTGAAATATTTTGTTTATATAAAGATTTATAAGGAAAGAAATGTGAAGGGTTGGGTAACGCTTTGAAAAGGAAGCCCTTTTATTTACCAAATCCTTTAATTCCTTTAACTCCTCAAAATTAATTGCCTAGCCATGTAAAACCCTAGTGTAGCCGTCATCTCATTTGGCATTCACGTGAAAAAATATCCCATCTTCAATTGTTTCTCACGGCTAGAGAAAATTAGGTAATGGCCTCCATCTCTTTCTTCCTACTTTTCTTCTTTTTCTATGCTATTTTGCTTGCCTTCTTCCCTGATTGAGCTCGGCCTCTACCCCTATTCCTCTGCCACCACCTCCTTCCATCTCTTCCCGACCACCACCAGCCCCCCCTCCACCAGATCTGACCATAGCCGAACCATTTTGATGGTAAAACCCCCCCAAATTTCAACCTAGATGCCTAAAAACCATGTTTATTGACCTCTACATGCTCACCCACCTCAACCACCACCCAAACCACCACCATAGCCACCACCACCTCCCTGACCTGACCACAACACACCCCTCCCCACCTCTGTCCAGATCTGAACTTGAATGGCCAAGCCCAAACTCCTATGGCCGAGCCCTTTTGTTGACCAAAAACCACGCTAGTGTGCCTAAAACTCTTCACATACCTATGTTATAACTTCCCCATCATCTCTAGCTTGTAGCCGTGTATCCCTTGGTCCAAACCAGACCCAAAACCATTGCCTTAGACCTGTAGTTTCCCTCATGGCTGAGCCTAGTAAAGGTTGAAAGCAAGTGCAAGCATTTCTATTTGATTCTGTGCAGTCATTTCTAACATTGTTCTATTAAAATTTGGGTTGAAAACTTATATTGTTTGGATTGTTTTGTCTTATGTATTCCGAGGAGTTAACCTTGTCTCTCTTACACTCATCATCATCATGGCTGAGAAATGAACCCCTTGTTCGAGCTTTTGAATGGTTAAAGCATGGTCAAGTAATCTATTCCGTTGTTGCTTCTTATCTGCATTGTTTCAACATTGTTTTGCATTGAATATTTATGTGTATATTGTCTTGTTTTGTTTGAATGTTTTCAAGAAGATTTATCTTTGGCTCTCTCAATATCCAATCTTATTCGTGCTTTCGTGCCTTCGAAGATCTCAGTTTGTGCATTTGATAGCAATCTCCAGCACAAAGAGGTGAGTTATTCTCACCAGACAATATGTACCTATATAACAAGTAAATTGACACCCTGCGAATCTGTAGAAATATATTATCATGTTATATATGCTTATATTATTATCATATGATGTTCACACCTGTTATTACACCTGTTATATCATATGTTACTGTTATTTAATGTTATTCTGTTATTTATATCTGTTATCACCATTGCAAGTTCCCTGTAGACTAGAATCACTATGGGTTGAAATGATACATACTCGAACGGACTTTAGAATAGGGAAAAATCATTATGGGCTGAAATGATAGGCCTGAACGATTTTTATTTAATTTATTTTAACTTGGGATTGCGGGTTTGAAATGATAGAACCCAAATTTTTCTTTTTTTAACTGCGGATTGAAATGATACATATCCGTATCACTTGACCTAGCTTAGAAAATTATATACAGGCCCGTGGTTATTTTATAAAGTGCTTTGGATATTTTTAAGTAATTTAAAAATTCTAAATTTATGAAATTTGATTTAAATAGATTTTGAAATGTTTTAAAATAAAGAAATTATGATTTTTCTATATGTTAAAAATGTAATTAATGAAGGTTTAACTGGATTTTTGAAATATAACTTAAGTTGGAAATTTGGAATTTTGGTTAAAAATGATATTTAAGTTATACAAATAAAATGGATATTAAATTTTATTTGGAAATGGTAAATATGATAATTTGATTAAATTTGAATTTAAGTGATTTATTAAAGTATTATTGATTTTTCTATGAATTTAAGTGGTTAAATAAATGAATGTTTAAAAGTGATCTTTTAAAATATAACTTGACTAGGAAATGTGAAATTTGGTTTTAATTAAAGGTTTAAGTTAATTAAATAAAATTGGAAATTTTGTTAAATTGTGAAATGGTAATTTAAATTTGAAGTGTTAAGTCTATTTGTTGAAATGTGAAGAATTGGAACTTTTACACTTAAACTTATTAAGTAAATTGTTGAAAATTGGATTTAATTATAAGAAATTTATTGTGAAAAAGATATATGTTAAATGATATGTAAATGAACATTTTAAATGTTAAAATATGATTTTTAAAATGTTTATGTGTTTTAAATTAAAGTTATTTAATTGCTGGAAATACACTAACACCTGATATTTACTTTTAATAGCATTCAGAAATGCTATAGATTCTGTTTAGAACTAAAATTGTGTAAAAAGAGCTATTACTGCATTTCTGAAATGCTGTAGTTGCTGTAATTGAACTTATAGGCTAATATTGAACTCAGGTCTATTATAGCATTCTCTGGAAATGCTATAATGGTCTGCAGTCTTTGCTGAAACCAAATTTAACTCTTGTTTTGAAATATGAACTACTGCAGCACTTCTGATATGCTGTCTTTTCTGTTTTGAACTATAATTCAACTAAAACTGAGTTTTAACAGCAGTTTTAAGTGCTGTCTTTGCTGAATTAAAAATGTTTTCAAATATAACATACAGCAGTTGTTTTTAAATGCTGTGAAATGCTGAAATTTTAATAATTAGGGTTTTTGACTAAGTAAACGAACTCAGAATGGTTTGAAACTTTGGAAATTGAATACTTGATTTGAAAATATAATAATTACACTTTTAAAAGGTTTAAATGAATTATTTGATTGGAATATAAACTATTTAAAAGGTGATTTGAAATGATAACAAATGAAGTATACCTTTAAATTTAAAAGGTATTTAAAGTTGAATATTTAGATTTGAACTCAAATGATATTTGGAATATTAAAATGATTTGAAATGAAGTTTTGAAATGATATGATATTTTAAAAATATGGAAATGGTTTGGAATTGATTTAATCTTTATTTAGATAAAGATTTGGATTTGAAATGATATTCTATTTTGAAGTATAAACTGTTTTTAAACTTATAACCAGGGGTTATAATAACGTTGGGTTGTTAAAGAGGCCGGGATTGGATATGGACATACTCTCTGTCTTACCGAAAACCACTTAGGCAACCGTGTACGTGGTGGAGATTCCAGAATGATGTGACGACCGCCCATGACCCCTGCACCGAATCTAGAGATAGTGCGCTGTAAAGTGTGCCAGGCGACCATGGACAATTGTCAGGGTAGATTAAAATAACAGAATCTATCGTATTACTCACAGCGCATGGACAAAATACAATAGAACATATGTATAGTGAAGCTTTACAGAACAAAATGACATCATATAAAACTCCATAATAGTTGAATACAAGCATCCAAATAGTCAATACATCAAGCCTCACTACATATCTCTCAGAGAATACAAAAAAACAGCGGAATATCCAGTACATATAATAAGAAGATAATATGCAACCCTCCATCTCGTCTTCGATATCAGCATCGTGAGAAGAGAACAGCACCTGTCACCTGCTACCTAGTCTGCCCGTCCCAAAATGGACGAACAGCCCAAGGCAATAAGAATTAAAACATAAAGCCTTGAGTCAGACAACAGTCTTAGTGAGCAGTAAATTAACTAACAACATACCAACAGAGCATAAAGGAAAAGGAATAGGAATACAACCCTCCCACTCCAACCTCATTCTACAGTGATAGCCCCCAGACACACACTAAGCAGATGCAAACATAGCAGAGCATACAATTTAAAGTAAAGCTACTATCACTCGAGTCAAGGGCGATGTTTTCCAAGTACCAAGGCCTAAATCAGATAAGCACCCAGTAAATACCGCTCTTGAGTCCGAATGACGATACAACCAAACATCCATGACTCTGGCTATCACTGTTATCATTGCTTCGATATCACTGTTAATTGAATGACCGGCACATTCTTTCAACCGTCCGTCAAGGGCTAATGGAAACCCCGGTTCTAGACATAACTCCTGCACGTCGTCGCAACCCGTGCCTAGGACTATCGAATCTGCCCAGAGTACTCGACCATCAACAGTTAGTCGTTGGGACTATCGAATCTGCCCAAACGTACTCTTGCTTAGAGCATGCTAGAACCTTCAACAACGATGCTATCCAAGCCTCCTAGTCATCCTCCTCGACGACTATTCTCATATCCATTCATTATCCTCAACTCGAATCATATCACCGAGTTGTCAACATGCTTGGAATGATCCCGTCTGGATTAGACCAAGTCTTCATCACATGATTGCCTCGCTTCATCACATCCTCGCGAAGCCTCATCTCAACATCACATCATCAAATCTATGCATAAGAGCTTCATCATCCCGCTACATATGCCACGAGCAGCTTTCCCAATTCAAGAGCCTTTCCTTTAGCTTTTGAATCGTCTTCGGTCTAAATCAAATCATCAATCATCTAATTCATAACAATCAATCAAATCAAACATTAATCCAAACAATCAAGCATTCAAATAAGATCTAAGTAGACAATTATCACAATAATGGCATTTTCGTAATTAAAGAGTTGAAAGTCCAATAAGCATGAAAACATGAATTTTATCCCTACAAACTTGATGAATGAACTTGCATAGGTTGACATATGATAAAATGGATGTAACATCATCATGAACAATGGATCTATAAAGATCTACACTTAGGATGAAGAAAATGCATGGAAATCACTATTTTAACACCTAAACGAGCCAACAATCCGATATACTCCTTTGGATCCGTTTGAGAGATAATCACCACTCACCAAATCACCAAAACAAACCCAAATCAACACGCTTCAGATCTGGACAGCGAGGGATCAAGCTTGATCTATCACGAATCCGCTTCAAACGAAGAAATCTCTCTTGAAAAGATGAAGATCTTCAATCTATGCTCTTAAATCTTCAATTTGATCTTCAACTTGGATGGATGGAAGCACTAGATTAGAGTGGAGAAAAGAAGTGAAGAAGTGTAGAAGTCGAGCTCTCAAAATGGCAGCACTTCGTCGCTTCGAAATCCGGATCCCGAAAAGTGGAACAAAGGCCTCCTATTTATAGCAGAAATTCCTTAAGTCGAAATTTGGCTATCTCCATAAGTCGCTTCCGACTTACGACCTAAGCCCCTACGACTTAACAAAACCCAACGACCTAACAAAGCCCTACAACTTACGACCTAACGAGGCTACGACTTATGACTTAACGACCTAACCACAGGTGCGACCTAACACTTAAGCGCTTACACGACCTAATCAACATAGCGCATCAGCGACCTAACTATGCTACTACATAACATCTCAGCGACCTAACACTTAAGTTCCTCGCGACCTAACGTAAGTTGCGAACAACTGGGATGCGACCTAACACTTAACAATTCCCTTAAGTCGCTTACGAGCTAACAACTAGGTCATAAACCCTAGATCGCTAACTACTGTCTATAGTTTCTTAGGTCACTGCCAACCTATCCCCTTAGGTCGCTAACACACTAACTCCTTAGGTCGCAAACTACTATAGGTCGCTAACTACCAGTTTTATTTAGGTCGCTACCAACCTAACAACTTAACCAAAAACGGAGCTCACGACCTAACTCTTAGGTCGCTAACCATTATCACTAGTTCCTTAGGTCGCTGCCGACCTATCCCCTTAGGTCGCTAACTAACCTCAGGTTGCCAAATCCTATTAGACGCTAACTCTCTTAGGTCGCTCACTCGACCTAGCCTTCCCCACGACCTAAGCCAGCATACGACCAACCCATCCCTTAGGTCGCCTACGACATAACTTCCTTCACGACCTAAGCTAACATACAATCTGACTCCTAGGTCGCTCCACCTTCTTAGGTCGCCAACTACGACCTAACACTTAGAAAAATTCTGCCTAAAATCTGAAACGACTAAAAATGCTGAAAATTCCAGATTCAAACGAACTTTTCGATCCGTAAAAATACGGGTCGTTACATTCTCTCCCCTTAGGAATTTCGCCCCCGAAATTCCAAGCAATCATAGCAATCAAAAACTATTCTGTACGCCTACCATCCATAGCAATCAACAAACCATGCATCCAATTCTAGCTTAGCGTACAGAATTCTAAAACTAGAACAAGTTACAATATCGCGGATGACACAACACCTTAGGGCCATACCTTGAAGAGTTCAGGATGAGCTGCCTTCATCCTCTCTTCCACCTCCCACGTACAGTCGTTATCATCATCACTCCATTGTATCTTGAGCAACTTAACTACCTTTCTCCTAAGTTGTTTCGTGTCGGTTTCAACAACACGAAGCGGCTTACGAGATCTTCTATCGACTGGATCAACTTCGAAGTCTTCCCAGCTATCAGCAGAAACCACTGTATTCGAGTCGTGCACATACTTCCGTAGATATGATACATGAAAAACATTGTGCACACTTGACATCTTCTCTGGTAACTCCAATCTGTAGGCGAGCTTTCCAATTCGCTCGATGATCGGGAATGGTCCAACAAATCTCGGAGTCAATTTTCCTTTCTTCCCGAATCGAATAACATTCTTCAGTGGAGAAATCTTTACAAAAACCATATCTCATACGTCGAATTCCAAATCCTTTCGACGCTTATCAGCATAACTCTTCTGACGGTCTTGGGCTGCCTTCATTCGTTGCCGGATGATCTCTATGCAATCTGAAGTCTGCCGAATCATCTCTGGCCCAAGTAACGGTTTTTCTCCAGTCTCTAACCAACATGTCGGAGAGTTACACGGTCTTCCATACAATGCTTCATACGGTGCCATACCAATGCTTGATTGGTAACTGTTGTTGTACGCAAACTCCACCAAATGAAGGTGATCTTCCCATGATCCTCCGAAATCCAAAACACAAGCTCCGAGGAGATCTTCCAAAACTCGGTTGACTCTCTCGGTCTGACCATCTGTTTGAGGGTGATAAGCTGTACTCAAACACAACTCAGTCCCCAAAACTTCCTGGAAGCTCTTCCAAAATCCACTAGTGAATAATGGGTCTCGATCGCTCACTATACTCTTCGGAATACCATGGAATCGAACTATCCACTTAACATACAACTCGGCCAACTTTGATGCCGTCCTAGTCGATCGAACAGGAATGAATCTTGCACTCTTGGTCAAACGATCAACGATAACCCAAATCCCTTCATTTCCCGTTCTGGTCCTAGGCAATCCATCAATAAAATCCATCGACACTTGCTCCCACTTCCATGTAGGAACTTCTAATGGCTGAAGCAATCCACTTGGCTTCTTCTGCTCGGCTTTAACCAACTGGCAGTTCATACACTTGGAAATAAAATTTCCAACATCCTTCTTCATGCCTTCCAAGTATTAGGTTCTCTTCATATCCCGATACATCTTATTTCCACCTGGATGAATTGTCAGCTTCGAGTGATGACTTTCCTTCAGAACTTCACTCCTCAATTCATCTATATCGGGAACAACTAGTCGTCCTTGCTTCCGAAGCCAACCCTCTCGATCGACCTCGAATCCTTTATCCTTTTCTGGATCCAATCCAGATTCCAATTCACGGATAATCTTGACAAGCTTATCGCCTCGCTTTTGGCTCTTGCCAATCCTTTCCACAAGAGAAGGTCTTATCGATAAGTTTGCCAACATCTCAGGTTCCAATTCGCATCTAGACCTGAAGTCAAATCCAGCTAAATACTCGAGATTCTTCCATTCCAAAAACATGGCTCCCAATCTTGCATGTCTTCGACTTAACGCATCTGCCACTGCATTGCCTTTTCCCGAAGTATAAGCTATACCAAAATCATATGATGCCAAAAAATCTAACCAACGTTGCTGCCGAAGATTCAAATCCTTTTGGGAGAAAAGATACTTCAACGACTTGTGTTCCGTAAACAACTCGAATCGAACTCCCAATAGATAATGTCTCCACATCTTCATAGCAAATACAATTGCCGCTAACTCCAAATCATGAGTTGAGTAATTCCTTTCATGCGGCTTCAGTTGTCGACTGGCATACGCAACAACTTTATCCCTCTGCATCAACACTGCTCCAAGTCCAGTACCACATGCGTCGGTGTAAACCACCATCTCATCATTCCCACTAGGAATAGTCAAAACAGGAGCACTTGTCAATCTCTCTTTCAGGATTCCGAAAGCTTGCTCACACCTGGCATCCCAACCGAACACTTGGTTCTTTTTCGTCAATCCTGTTAACGGTGCAGCTATCTTGGAGAAGTCTTTGATAAACCGTCGATAATATCCTGCTAATCCAAGAAAACTTCTCACATCAGATGCATTCTTAGGTCTAACCCAATCCTGGATTGCTGCCACCTTAGCGGGATCAACCGCTATTCCATTTCCAGAAATCACATGGCCTAAGAACCTCACTTCACTCTTCCAGAAGTGACACTTCGAAAACTTAGCCTTCAGCTGATGTTTCCGCAAGATTTCCAAAACAATACGCAAGTGTGTCTTGTGCTCTTCTTCAGTTCTGGAATAAATCAGAATATCATCCACAAACACAAGTACGAACTTGTTCAACTGATCTCTGAACACTCTATTCATAAGATCCACAAAATATGCTGGCGCGTTAGTCAATCCAAACGGCATCACCAGCCACTCAAAGAAACCAGATGGTGTCCGAAAAGCAGTCTTCGGCACACTATCCTTAGCTACTCTCAACTGGTGAAATCCCGTTGCCAAATCCATCTGAGAAAACACCTTGGCTTCGTGAAGTTGATCAAACAAGTCATCTATTCGCGGCAATGGATACTTGTTCTTCTTAGTCACCTTATTCAGCTCACGATAATCGACACACAATCTCAACGATCCATCCGCCTTGGTTGCAAACACAACTGGTGCACCCCATTCGGACACACTACGCCGAATGAATCCTTTCTGCAAAAGATCATCAACTTGCACCCTCAACTCCTGCTGTTCCCTAGGCGCCATCCGCCTAAGAGGCATCACAACAGGTCTGGCTCCTTCAACTAGATCTATACGAAACTCGATCTCTCTATGCGGCGGCAACCCTTTGACTTCGTCAAAGACATCCTCGAATCCATTTGCGATTGGCACTAAAGACAGTCCATCCCGTGGAACAACTAGCGAATACATGAAGCTCATGAAGATGCCTTCCTCATGCTTACATCGTATCACAATCTTTCGCCCCTCCACATTCTCGACTGTCACTTCCAACCTCTCGCAATCAACCTTCGCCGCATACCTCCTAAGCCAGTCCATACCCAAAATAATTCCGAACCCCGCAAAGTTCAGAACAAAACAATCACAAACAAAAGAGCAACCATGACTCGACACAATCAGACCACGACATAACATACACAAACAAGACGAACCCCCAACTGGATTAGTCACAACCAATGGCCTATCAACAATATCTGGTTCCAAACCTAACCGGCCTACGAGTTCATTACAAACAAACGAATGCGACGCTCCAGTATCAAACAGAACTCTAACTGGAACACCACATAGGAAAAGAGTACCTTGAACAACCACACTCTTTCCTTTCTCTTCAGCAGTAGGAGCTTTCGAAGACGACGGAACAGCTCCCAAAGCATAAGCTTGCACAATCTGCTTGTCCTTCCTCGGTTCTGGACAATTCTTCCTGATGTGCCCTGGCTTGTCACAGTTGTGACACTTCATTGGCACCTTCGGATTCATACAATCCTTAGAGAAATGGCCCTTCTGCTGACAATTGTAGCAAGTCACCTCGCCTTTCGGCTTCTTCTGGCCATCCTTACCCTTCTACTGCTGCTGCTTCCTCTTCTGGTTTGCACCCTGCTGTGGTTTAGACTCTCCCCTGGTAACAACAACAACAGGTCCTTCCTTAGGAAACAGACTCTCATGCCTAAGAGCTTTCTCCACAAGCTTCTCAAATGAATCGTCCAAATGATCCACCAACTGTCTCCCAAGATAACTATCCAAGCCGGTCACAAACTTCTCATTTTTCTGATAAGCAGATTCAATATATGACCGAGCATATTTGGACAAAGCTTCAAACTCAGAAACATACTCAAGAACAGATCTTCCGCCTTGCTTGAGCTCCACAAACTTCTTGAACAGAACAGACTTCTGAGCTGTAGAAATGAACTTAGCTTCAAATCTAACTTGGAATTGCTCCCAAGTAATCTCTTCCTCCGGAGTAGTGATGGTAATAGAATTCCACCAATCAGAAGCTCTCCCTTGAAGCTGTCTCGATGCCAACTTCCTCTTAGTTGCATCCTCAATTCCCAAATCACCAAAGATCCTTCTACAAGCATCCATCCACCTCTGGACCTCAATTGTTGATTCTGTTCCCAAGAAAACCTTTCCTCCAAGAGCAGTATAGTCCTTGCACAACTTAGCAAAATCCACTGGTTTCGGAGTCTGAACCTGAACTCCAACATCCACTGCCGCCCCCGGAACTGGTATCCTTCTCATGATCGAAGTCATCATAGCTTCGAACATGGCTGCATAATCAGCAGTCTCTTCAGTAGCACGGCCTCCCCTAGCAGCTGGTCTCCCTCTTCGACTCATTCTCAATATCTATAAAAAGGAATGATTAGAACATCTGGAGAAACAACTGCATAAAGGACTCAAACTCTACTAAGCTACTATATTATATATAGTATTCATCCATCAAAATACAATTACGTCTCTCATACGTAGTTACGTCAGCGAGCGTTGGGTAAAATCGATTAACCAATGCTCTGATACCAAATGTGACGACCGCCCATGACCCCTGCACCGAATCTAGAGATAGTGCGCTGTAAAGTGTGCCAGGCGACCATGGACAATTGTCAGGGTAGATTAAAATAACAGAATCTATCGTATTACTCACAGCGCATGGACAAAATACAATAGAACATATGTATAGTGAAGCTTTACAGAACAAAATGACATCATATAAAACTCCATAATAGTTGAATACAAGCATCCAAATAGTCAATACATCAAGCCTCACTACATATCTCTCAGAGAATACAAAAAAACAGCGGAATATCCAGTACATATAATAAGAAGATAATATGCAACCCTCCATCTCGTCTTCGATATCAGCATCATGAGAAGAGAACAGCACCTGTCACCTGCTACCTAGTCTGCCCGTCCCAAAATGGACGAACATCCCAAAGCAATAAGAATTAAAACATAAAGCCTTGAGTCAGACAACAGTCTTAGTGAGCAGTAAATTAACTAACAACATACCAACAGAGCATAAAGGAAAAGGAATAGGAATACAACCCTCCCACTCCAACCTCATTCTACAGTGATAGCCCCAGACACACACTAAGCAGATGCAAACATAGTAGAGCATACAATTTAAAGTAAAGCTACTATCACTCGAGTCAAGGGCGATGTTTTCCAAGTACCAAGGCCTAAATCAGATAAGCACCCAGAAAATACCGCTCTTGAGTCCGAATGACGATACAACCAAACATCCATGACTCTGGCTATCACTGTTATCATTGCTTCGATATCACCGTTAATTGAATGAACGACACATTCTTTCAGCCGTCCGTCAAGGGCTAATGGAAACCCCGGTTCTAGACATAACTCCCGCACATCGTCGCAACCCGTGCCTAGGACTATCGAATCTGCCCAGAGTACTCGACCATCAACAGTTAGTCGTTGGGACTATCGAATCTGCCCAAACGTACTCTTGCTTAGAGCATGCTAGAACCTTCAACAACGATGCTATCCAAGCCTCCTAGTCATCCTCCTCGACGACTATTCTCATATCCATTCATTATCCTCAACTCGAATCATATCACCGAGTTGTCAACATGCTTGGAATGATCCCGTCTGGATTAGACCAAGTCTTCATCACATGATTGCCTCGCTTCATCACATCCTCGCGAAGCCTCATCTCAACATCACATCATCAAATCTATGCATAAGAGCTTCATCATCCCGCTACATATGCCACGAGCAGCTTTCCCAATTCAAGAGCCTTTCCTTTAGCTTTTGAATCGTCTTCGGTCTAAATCAAATCATCAATCATCTAATTCATAACAATCAATCAAATCAAACATTAATCCAAACAATCAAGCATTCAAATAAGATCTAAGTAGACAATTATCACAATAATGGCATTTTCGTAATTAAAGAGTTGAAAGTCCAATAAGCATGAAAACATGAATTTTATCCCTACAAACTTGATGAATGAACTTGCATAGGTTGACATATGATAAAATGGATGTAACATCATCATGAACAATGGATCTATAAAGATCTACACTTAGGATGAAGAAAATGCATGGAAATCACTATTTTAACACCTAAACGAGCCAACAATCTGATATACTCCTTTGGATCCGTGTGAGAGATAATCACCACTCACCAAATCACCAAAACAAACCCAAATCAACACGCTTCAGATCTGGACAGCGAGGGATCAAGCTTGATCTATCACGAATCCGCTTCAAACGAAGAAATCTCTCTTGAAAAGATGAAGATCTTCAATCTATGCTCTTAAATCTTCAATTTGATCTTCAACTTGGATGGATGGAAGCACTAGATTAGAGTGGAGAAAAGAAGTGAAGAAGTGTAGAAGTCGAGCTCTCAAAATGGAAGAACTTCGTCGCTTCGCAATCCGGATCCCAAAAAGTGGAACAAAGGCCTCCTATTTATAGCAGAAATTCCTTAAGTCGAAATTTGGCTATCTCCATAAGTCGCTTCCGACTTACGACCTAAGCCCCTACGACTTAACAAAACCCAGCGACCTAACAAAGCCCTACAACTTACGACCTAACGAGGCTACGACTTATGACTTAACGACCTAACCACAGGTGCGACCTAACACTTAAGCGCTTACACGACCTAATCAACATAGCGCATCAGCGACCTAACTATGCTACTACATAACATCTCGGCGACCTAACACTTAAGTTCCTCGCGACCTAACGTAAGTTGCGAACAACTGGGATGCGACCTAACACTTAACAATTCCCTTAAGTCGCTTACGAGCTAACAACTAGGTCATAAACCCTAGATCGCTAACTACTGTCTATAGTTTCTTAGGTCGCTGCCAACCTATCCCCTTAGGTCGCTAACACACTAACTCCTTAGGTCGCAAACTACTATAGGTCGCTAACTACCAGTTTTATTTAGGTCGCTACCAACCTAACAACTTAACCAAAAACAGAGCTCACGACCTAACTCTTAGGTCGCTAACCATTATCACTAGTTCCTTAGGTCGCTGCCGACCTATCCCCTTAGGTCGCTAACTAACCTCAGGTTGCCAAATCCTATAAGACGCTAACTCTCTTAGGTCGCTCACTCAACCTAGCCTTCCCCACGACCTAAGCCAGCATACGACCAACCCATCCCTTAGGTCGCCTACGACATAACTTCCTTCACGACCTAAGCTAACATACAATCTAACTCCTAGGTTGCTCCACCTTCTTAGGTCGCCAACTACGACCTAACACTTAGAAAAATTCTGCCTAAAATCTGAAACGACTAAAAATGCTGAAAATTCCAGATTCGAACGAACTTTTTGATCCGTAAAAATACGGGTCGTTACAAATGAAGTAGGATGGTGGCGACGTTCTTAAGGTATGTTACGTGGACCCAACTCCCGTGAGTTGGCATAAGGTGGCTAAAACAGGAGCGATCTCGGACCAGTAAGGTAGCACCTCTTCTCGGACACATTTCTTCGATATTATACTCTTACTTGTGATTGATTAGATGGCCATCCTCCGATTTGGGAGTGTTGTTCGAGGTGGAACGGTAGTGGCTGCTATGCGTATCCATCAGTCCGTGTGCGTAATTGGTATATCTACCCTGGCATTGCCTAGTTGTGCCGTGTCACCTACCATATCGAGCTTTACTACGATTATGATTTTAAGATCCGACCGCGTTAAGGTTCTCCATCCCCTTAACGCTATTTTCTATATGATTATACTTTACTTATTTAGACAATATTATAATATCGAATATTACTACATAGTAGATATTTTAACGGATCCTTAGAGGATGGGCGGTCCCAAGCATCTTCTAAGTTACTTGTACCCTTGTTACAGTTCGCTTGAGTTGGTTTACATTATATAAGTATATATTGTCCTGACTCGAGTGTTTTGTGTTTTGCTTTACGCTCGGGTCAGCCTGAGTTATTCACAGATTTGGATTTCCACTCGCTTGGAGATTTGAATCGCTGGAGATTATCTGCTTGTCTTGTCCTATCTCTTTCAGTTCCGTTGTTCTACTCAGCTTGTACTTGGTTATTTTATTGAGACTTTTGTTGTACTCTATTTCTTCTGTTGTATCTTATGTAACTCTGACATATTTAGATAGTAGCTTCATGAACTACTATTTCTTTTACTTCCGCTGCATTATTTTACTCTGTGTCTATGATCTGTGATTATATTTATTTACTGTATATTCTGAGATTTGCCAAATTTTAATTACAACGCGGTATTTTGAGCAATTCAACTCCGGCATGAGTGTCTACCTATACACTTATAATGGATGTGAATGGTTGAAAATATCGGGTTGTTATATATGACGTGTCAAGTTATATATATATATATATATATATATATATCAATAAGGTGTCAACTTTATAATAAAATAACTTCTTCGTATTTTCGTTTGTTTATATAAAATTATATATCACGACAAAGTAAGTTTATATACATCTGCTTATATTAGTTATATATAAGTATTGTTGATATTAAAGTATTTATTTCAAATATATTATGATTATATGTTTGATTTTAATATGTGTTTTAATTTAAATCAATGATTTTGAAATACATATATATTTAATTTAATACATGTTTGAATTTAGAATGTTATTTAAATATATATATAAGTTCATTTATGCTGATTATCTTCATCAATCCAATTCTGACTTGATTTCATCTATTCCTATTTATCAGATCTGTTCGTCAAATTCGTGCCAATCCGGCTTTACATTGGAAGTCGTGCTTGCATTTTATAACTCAACTTCATTGTCTACCCTCTAGCCTCAAAAGGTGAGCAATTACTCACGATTAACGTTCTTATATTTATTAAATTTGGTTTCAATTGAAACGACAATTGAAATATGCTGCTGTTAGTTATTTATATTGCTATATCTATGCCATCATCTGTATATGTTCACCTGTGACACCTGACACCATTATTTGTTATTTATATTGATATATATATATATATATGCCATCATCTGTATCTGTTCACCTGTGACATCTGACACCCTTATCTGTTATTTATACTGATGATATATGCCTGTTACCATTGTTATATTATTATCATATCTGTTATCACTCTGCAAGTTCCCTGTTAGTATAGAATTCACTGTGGGTTGAAATGATACATACCCGAACGATCTGTAGAATAGGAGAAAATCGTTATGGGTTGAAATGATAAACCCAAGCGATTTTCAATTGAATTGAATTTGGGATTTCAGGTTGAAAAGATATATACCCGAATATAATTTAAATTACGGATTGAAATGATAAATATCTTTATCACTTGACCATAGGATAGAAAATTATATACAGGCACCATTGGTCTATATATATAAATATTTTGAAAAATGATTTCTATTGTTTTGAAAAGAAATATATGGTTTTAATAAATATTGATTTTAAAGATTTAATAAAGTTGATTTGAATCAATATAAAAATATGTTTTGAGTATTTATGTAAAATTTATATTTTCAAATATAGAGTTATAATGTTTCAGGTTGAAAGATAAATTTGAAATTGATTTGGAATTCTTAATTATGTAATAATTATACTTAAATAAGTTTGATTCGAAATCTATTAAATTTGAAATCTTAAAATATGTTTTATAACTTGAACTTGATTAAAAAGTGGCTTAAATGAATATTTCAAACTTATATAAATTTAAAAGGGATATTTTGTTTATTTAAATTTGTAAATTGAAGTTGTATTTAGATTTATTGAAATGATTAAGAAATATCTCAGAAACTAAATGTAATGAAATTAAATTTAGATATAAATGGAATTATCAAATTTAGTTTTTGAAATGTGGAATATTTAAAGCTATGAAATATATTGAAATTTAATGGTTTATTTTGTGGTTTAAATATGTATTTGAAATTGATAATTTGAAATGGTCTATTTAGAAACTGAATCGAATTGAAATTGATGATCTGAGATTTGATTAAATTTGAATTTTAGAATCCGAGTTGAGTTGAATCGATTTGTGAATTTGTGGAAGCTATTTTATTGTATAAAGTATTTTTAAACTATATCTACAACTATTTATATTTTACTTTAAAAATTATTTTAATATAAACTATTTTATATAAATCATTTCAATATATATTATTTTATTATAAACTATTTTAAATTATAATTATTTTATATAAACTATTTTATTTTATAAACTATTTTGTTATATACACTAATTTTAATATCTAAACTGTTTAAGAGGAAAGTGTTATGAATTCCAAAATGTTATGATTTCAAACTATAGTTTCAAAGTGTTATGAATTTCAAGGTTTTGATTTCCAAAGTGTTTTGATTTTAAAAGACTTATGATTTCAAAAGCGATATAACTTTGGAAAGTGATATGATTTTGGAAATGGATTTATTTGAAGTGAAATTGATATCGTATGGATATGGTTTTGAAATGGCAATGATATTTCGGTTTGAAATATAAACTATTTTGAAAGTTTACTAAATGACTATCGGTGTAATTAATACGTAGTTATTAAAGAGACCGGGATCGGATATGGACATACTCTTTGTCGATACCGAAAACCACTTTAATAACTAATATACGCGGAGTGTTGATCCAGAATGAAGTGGATGGTTTGGTGAACGCGTTGACTGAAGAAAGAGAACGATATTGGATGACCCCTGACATGACTAAAACAGGAGCCGCGCCGGGCCATTGATGTTCGCCACCTCTAGCGGACACACTTCTTCGATACCATTTCTATTACTTATGTGATTCGATTTGGGTGCACCCTTTGATTTGGGAGTGTTGTTTTGCGGTGTTGAGGTAGTAGCTGCTATGCTCAACATCAGTCCGGATCACGCAACTACTAGTATCCTAGTTGGTATCGCCTCATGTACCTTATCATACTGATTATCCTATTCGCGACCACTACGATTTGTTTTGTGTTATACCTATAGGATACCCTCTGATAACCACTAGTTTACGGGGGGCCTTACGGTGCTGTATAGACTATGACATTATAAAAATGTGTTAAGGGGGATTATGGTAACGCCTTAACGCTATTTTGATACTTTATATTACTGATAGGCATTATCTACTTAGCGTACACTATTACATAGTAGATAGTTTAACGGATCCTTAGAGGATGGTTATCCCAAACATTCTTTGAGTTACTCGTATTTCAGTCGTTATTTCACTTGGGTTAGATTTATTGATATAAGAATGTTAATCCTGACTTGAGTGTTTTGTGTTTTTCTTTACGCTCGGGTCAGACTGAGTGTACCAGTATTCGAGACTCACCTTTGGAGTTGGAGCTTCGCTTGGAGATCCAGCTATCTATCCAGCTTTCAGATATTCAGTTTATTCCGGTGATGTATTCTGATATTGTATTTGACTATTGTATTCGAGACTTCTGTTGTATCTTGTTTAACTCTGTTATATATATAGTAGCTTCATGAACTACTATTCTTTTGTTTCCGCTGCATTGTTGTTATATTACTCTGTGTTTGTGATCTGTGGTTATATCTATTTACTGTATATGCTGAGTTTTGCCAATTTAAATTAACAATCTATTGTTTTGAATTATTTAAGTCCGACATGTGTGGATTTATTGTCGATTTGAATGGTCTTAAATAGTGGGTCGTTACAGTTGGTATCAGAGCTCTAGTTTTAGGCAAAACTCGGCATATAGAGTAAATTCAATTACAGAATCACGTTCGTTCGAGCTTGAATTCCTTCTTCTTTGACTTGGTTTCTTTGAATTTTGGAACGTTCCCTTCGGTTCCAAAGTCCATTCGTGTCTTTTTAAATTCTGGAGTATCCCATAATTCCACTTCGAATGATCTCTATAATAAATCGGCGGTCTCGCCAATATTTAAATAATTTGCAAAGGAGTGAAACTCCTTTACAATAGCATTGATTCGCCGAGATTTCTGTATCCTCGGATTTGATGCTACTATCTCTTGTTATCCCGAATTCTATCTCTTGTGATATGATGTTGATTTAATTCAGAATTTCGCATGGATCGTATTCTTAAAGTCACGGTTGACCCGGTTAAGGTTACCCGCGATTTATATAAATTTATCCATCTTCCAATTTGAAATTCAATCATCTTATCTCCCTATCGAGTCTATCTTTTAGTTGAATTTTATTTGATTGGAGTTCCTCTACTTTGAATCTCATCTTTGCTTTGAAATCCATTCTTGAATTATCGAGTGAGGGAGTGTATTTGTAATTAATATTAAAATGTTTTATATATTGTGTTGTTTGAGTTGTTGATTTGCGTTTTTGATCGATTTGTCTGATCAATGCTATTGATAGGATTTCCAAAACACTTGAACAGAGCAAACTGATACAATATTATTTTCAAATTGGTAAATGAAATAAATTTGTATGAATATATTATAAATATATATAAGTAAAATTTTATGAAATTTAATAAGTTAATTAAATTGGTTGTTGAAATGATAATAATTGATTATCACTTATTGTTCTCTAAATGAATTTTAAACATGGGTTATAAACTAATTTGAAATTTAAATGAATTTAAAATTTAGAATTTAATTTCCAATGATTTCAAGCTTTGGTTTTTAAATTTTTAAAATGTATATTATTGAAGGTATTTTCAAATAGGAACCGTTTTCAAAGAATTTTAAAATGTCGAAATTAGTGCTCTTCTCTTTTGTCGTTGGAAAATAATTTCGGTGATGGCGGCCGCATCATCGACATTCATTTTCGAGTTTCGAAGTGGAGAGACCATTCTGTAGCTTTGCTACGGTTTTGTTTCGAAAAATATTTTAATTTGAATTTCTTAAGTATGACTTGATTTATATATATATGGGTATATTATTTTAAATTTAGTTTGATTTAATATATATAGTATATACATAATTATCTCTAAAGGGTTTGAAATTAAACAGAAATTTAAAATTATTAAAATTATGTTAAAGGATGTTTTCAATTATAAATAAAGCTAAATTTTGGATAAATATTTAAACTTGAAATAATTGAATTTGGAAATTTTATTTGTATAGTACTAAATTGCATTTCAATATAACTTACCTAAATTATTCAGAAGTTAAAATGTAATTGGATAATATACAATATAAAATGATTTTATAAATAAAATTTGAGTGTTTATAATAAATGTTATACACTTAGATTTTAATTATAAAAAATGCTAATAAAGACGATAGTCTAATAAGTTAATTAAATGAGTTGAATATAATAAATTTTGTTTCGAAAGAATTAACAAATTGAAATTAGATCAACTTATGCAAATACCTTAAATTTAAACCAATTATTGAATATAAATTAATTTAAATTGAAATTTATATGGTTTAAATTAATTTATATGGTTTAGATATATGTAATAATATATATTAAGTGGAATAAACTTAATAATAACTTGGAATAAAAGAATTAAATTTGTTGAATAAAATATGAGTACATTAAATGATTATACAAATTGATGATTTAGAAATTGTTAATTGAGGATGACTAGATAATAAGATAATGAACTTAGAAATAGATAGATTGATTTAACTTAAGTGAACTCAAAGGGATTTAACCAAATTGTTAAATATTAATTAATTTAAATTGAAATTTATATGGTTTAAATTAATTGTTTTACTTGTATTCCAATCTATTTTCTTTCTGGTTGTTTCTATTCTCCTACCTCCTTCCTTTTCGGGGACAAAAAGTTTTGAGTGGGGGAGAGTGTAACGACCCGTAAATTTTAACTGTTTTAATAACGTAATTAGTTGAAATTTTGTGAAATTTTAAACGATAAAATTTTAAAATAAAAATTTGATATTTGGAATGCGTCTAATTAATCATAGCAACTGGTAAATTTTTATCAGATAATTTGGAAGTTTATTTTCTAGTGTAATTTTATTCTAATTTATATCAGTTAAAATCGATGATAATATAATGTTTTCGAAACCTGAATATATTTTTTTTAGAAAAATTGTAAATCATCTTCTAAGCAAGACGTCATTTTCCGTTTTTCCAAATTCGGACTTCTTTAGCTCCGTCGATCTTATTTTCTGCGTTTTTGCTGCATTTTACGCTAGTAGAAAATTCGAATTTTTATAATTCAATCACACCACTGATATCAGTATACCATTTTGATCGTCTCGTTGTGCTGATCTCCGCAGTATATTCAATTGTCAGTTTCGAAGTCCGGTGCATGGCAAAATCTGCATAACGTTAGCCGTATCGGTAACCATTTTTTTTTGAACCTTCCCTGTTCGGTGTCCTTTCGTTATACAACGTGCGATGCGATGAGCCATCAACAATTAATATTTTCAGCAAATATCATTTAATATTCTCTGTATTCAATATCATATTTATGACTTGTCTTTCACTTACAATACTCGGCTTTCCGTTTTGGTTGTGCATTCACTTGAGAAAACGTATAGTATAATATAAGTTATATTTATATTTTGCTTACAGCTTCTCATCTCCTTAAAAAAAAGAAACGAAACGTCTGCATATTTCCTTTAGCCTTCTCATCTCTTCAAATCTTTAACATGCCTGTTAATTTGAGTATTTATATTATAATGTAGCATAATTTGTTTTGCTTTCTTTGGTATGTGACCGGCTCATCCATCTTTCATCTTCTTTTTTTTCTTTTCTATTCCTTGGCTCAACCAACCTGACAGCCGCATGAAACCCATAGCTCATGGTCGAATCCTCCTCCCCACCTTATCACCGTACCTTGCTCCGCCCTGTCCTCTAATCCTCTACCTTCGACCGGACCCCACCTCCTCACAGCCTGGGCGTAGCCTGCATGCTCAGCCACCTCTTCCACTCCTCTGCCCTCAACCGCCACCACACTGATAGCCCCCGCAACCCAGCTTCCTAGCACCGCCAGCAGACCGACCTGACACCTTCCCACTTGCCGACAACCGTATGCCTCCTTTCCCATATCTTCATTATATATAATATGTATATATATATATATGAATACTCTTGATTTTTTTACAAATGCTTGCTTCCGATATAATAATATGTGTATAAAGTATAAAATGTCTGTTGTTATATATGTAAATGGATTTTTTTGTATATATATATTAAAGTTGTTCCGGTGATTCAAGTTTTCATATATATTATAATATATAGACGTTACATGATGTTTTATAAACAATAGGTAGGTACTGTAAGTCTGCATAAATAATATATATATTAGTATTTTATAATATCTATTTACATGAATTTATATTAGCATACATGGATTTGGCTGTTTATAATAAGTTTGAGTCAATATTAGTATTTTTTTATATTTGATGTATAGATATGTATGTAAGTATATATTGGTAGCTGTACATTAGTTTATGAGTTTATAGCATATTTATAGTACAGGTGGGGTATTATCTATGGTTACATATTTTACTTTAACCCGAGTCAGAGATATACTTTATTTTGCATATATATTTGTTTTCACATCTAGTATATGTATATTGGTTTACAGTTGTTTATATATACATTAGTATAGATGAGTTTAGAAAAGCTTTGTTTGTAGTTTTCTTTTATAATTAGTATGTACAATTGTATGTTATTTCTCTATAAATTTTTAGTACAGCGGCTACTGTATATAATCAGTAGTATTTATATAAACATATAAAAGTTGTATTTATATATGTCTATAAGTTTATATGACGTGTCAAGTTATATATATATATATATATATATATCAATAAGGTGTCAACTTTATAATAAAATAACTTCTTCATATTTCGGTTGTTTATATAAAAGTATATATCACGACAAAGTAAGTTTATATACATCTGCTTATATTAGTTATATATAAGTATTGTGGATATTAAAGTATTTATTTCAAATATATTATGATTATATGTTTGATTTTAATATGTGTTTTAATTTAAATCAATGATTTTGAAATACATATATATTTAATTCAACATATGTTTGAATTTAGAATGTTATTTAAATATATATATAAGTTCATTTATGCCGATTATCTCATCAATCCAATTCTGACTTGATTTCGTCTATTCCTATTTATCAGATCTGTTCGTCAATTCGTGCCAATCTGGCTTTACATTGGAAGTCGTGTTTGCATTTTGTAACTCAACTTCATTGTCTATCCTCTAGCCTCGAAAGGTGAGCAATCACTCACGATTAACGTTCTTATATTTATTAAATTTGGTTTCAATTGAAACGACAATTGAAATATGCTGTTGTTAGTTATTTATATTGCTATATCTATGCCATCATCTGTATCTGTTCACCTGTGACACCTGACACCATTATCCGTTATTTATATTGATATATATATGCCATCATCTGTATCTGTTCACCTGTGACATCTAACACCCTTATCTGTTATTTATACTGATGATATATGCATGTTACCGTTGTTATATTATTATCATATCTGTTATCACTCTGCAAGTTCCCTGTTAGTATAGAATTCACTGTGGGTTGAAATGATACATACCCGAACGATCTGTAGAATATGAGAAAATCGTTATGGGTTGAAATGATAAACCCAAGCGATTTTCAATTGAATTGAATTTGGGATTTCAGGTTGAAAAGATATATACCCGAATATAATTTAAATTACGGATTGAAATGATAAATATCTATATCACTTGACCATAGGATAGAAAATTATATACATGCACCATTGGTATATATATATAAATATTTTGAAAAATGATTTCTATTGTTTTGAAAAGAAATATATGGTTTTAATAAATATTGATTTTAAAGATTTATTAAAGTTGATTTGAATCAATATAAAAATATGTTTTGAGTATTTATGTAAAATTTATATTTTCAAATATAGAGTTATAATGTTTCAGGTTGAAAGATAAATTTGAAATTGATTTGGAATTCTTAATTATGTAATAATTATACTTAAATAAGTTTGATTCGAAATCTATTAAATTTGAAATCTTAAAATATGGTTTATAACTTGAACTTGATTAAAAAGTGGCTTAAATGAATATTTCAAACTCATATAAATTTAAAAGGGATATTTTGTTTATTTAAATTTGTAAATTGAAGTTGTATTTAGATTTATTGAAATGATTAAGAAATAACTCAGAAACTAAATGTAATGAAATTAAATTTAGATATAAATGGAATTATCAAATTTAGTTTTTTAAATGTGGAATATTTAAAGCTTTGAAATATATTGAAATTTAATAGTTTATTTTGTGGTTTAAATATGTATTTGAAATTGATAATTTGAAATGGTCTATTTAGAAACTGAATCGAATTGAAATTGATGATCTGAGATTTGATTAAATTTGAAATTTAGAATCCGAGTTGAGTTGAATCGATTTGTGAATTTGTGGAAGATATTTTATTGTATAAAGTATTTTTAAACTATATCTACAACTATTTATATTTTACTTTAAATTTTTTTTTAATATAAACCATTTTATATAAATCAATTCAATATATATTATTTTATTATAAACTATTTTACCTTATAATTATTTTATATAAACTATTTTATTTTATAAACTATTTTATTATATACACTAATTTTAATATCTAAACTGTTTAAGAGGAAAGTGTTATGAATTCCAAAATGTTATGATTTCAAACTATAGTTTCAAAGTGTTATGAATTTCAAGGTTTTGATTTCCAAAGTGTTTTGATTTTAAAAGACTTACGATTTCAAAAGCGATATAACTTTGGAAAGTGATATGATTTTGGAAATGGATTTATTTGAAGTGAAATTGATATCGTATGGATATGGTTTTGAAATTGAAATGATATTTCGGTTTGAAATATAAACTATTTTGAAAGTTTACTAAATGACCATCAGTGCAATTAATACGTAGTTATTAAAGAGACTGTGATCAGATATGGACATACTCTCTGTCGATACCGAAAACCACTTTAATAACTAATATACGAGGAGTGTTGATCCAGAATGAAGTGGATGGTTTGGTGAACGTGTTGACTGAAGAAAGAGAACGATATTGGATGACCCCTGACATGACTAAAACAGGAGCCGCGCCGGGCCATGAAGGTTCTCCACCTCTAGCGGACACACTTCTTCGATACCATATCTATTACTTATGTGATTCGATTTGGGTGCACCCTCTGATTTGGGAGTGTAGTTTCGTGGTGTTGAGGTAGTAGCTGCCATGCTCAACATCAGTCCGGATCACGCAACTACTAGTATCCTATTGGTATCGCCTCATGTACCTTGTCATACTGATTATTCTATTCGCGACCACTACGATTTGTTTTGTGTTATACCTATGGGGTACCCTCTGATAACCACTAGTTTACGGTGGGGCTTACGGTGCTGTATAGACTATGACATTATAAAAACAAGTACGTAGGCACGTCCGATGGACGTGTGTATAAAAAATCGTGACCAAAGGTGAATTTGAATTGTAACTTCTAACGTTATTACATACTTTGGCACATACGATGCACGTGTGCATTAGTGGTTGATTTAAAATTCGATCGTTTGTCATTGCAATGAGACATAGTTATTTTTGAAAATAATAAAACATATACTTCTACACGTCAGTCCCTACCCTTTCTCTCCCCTCCCAATGTTTACCTGTAGCATTCTACATGTTAGTCCCTACACGTCAGTCCCAATGTTTACTCAACGGTATCATATTTAACTCAACAGTTCCCTGAAGCTTTCTGCTTTCACCTGATATTTTGTCTTGTGTAAAATTTATAGTACATACAGTACATATCAGCTAATTCTTATGCTTATTTGTGGTCAATATATAGCACACATTTAATAAACTATTTAAGTGACAAAATAAACACATGCGAAAGTATTAAAACATAAAGCATAAACTTGAAAAGTTAAGATGCAAACAGCTATATTTTAAAATGTTTATTGTTGTCACATACACTTCGGGAATGAAGTTTGCTCCAAAATATTGGTTATTAAAAACAAAAACTTGTCCCATTTTTTGGATGCATGCTTCGAGCCATGCATGTCTCAAACACAACCTACCCATGCTCCTTCCCCCCTTCAACTACTTCCGCCCATCCAGCTGTTTAGCCAGTTGTTTATTCTATTTTCCCTAACAGTTACATATATCCTTATTTACTTAGATTCCTTTAGTTTCTTCTTTCTTTTTCTCACAACTAATTTATATATCTGGTATATATATATATATATATAAAAAATGGTTAGATGGCCATCAACAAAAATATTTGATATGCATGCATATTTTGTAACCTCAATTTGAAATTGCAGGATATGAGTGTGTTCTATACATGCAGATGATGTGCTTGCCTTGCCGTTATTGGTCCTTGAATCCCTCTACAATTTCCTTTTCCTGGTAAATCATTTAATGGTAAATAGTTTAGTTGTATATTTCATGTTAGTCTAAACAATCATCACAGGGCCATAACAGATTTTAAATGCACCAAAAATAAGTACAGTTTCTAAAAAAGATGGAAATCCAACCAATACAGCTCAGTTGCTAAGAAGAAATCAAATAAACATGGTTGTTCTGCATAAATATCCAAAATCAAATTGTTTGCACCTCTAGAAAAAGAAAAAACGAAGAAAAAAAGCAGACCATAGCTGCATATTGCAACATCAGAAATCTCATTTCCAGAAATTTTAGTTCAAATATTACCAGAGAGCGGCGATACATAAAAAATGAATAAAAAACAAATACAAAAGGGATTGGTAGTGGTGCTCTACCATATCTACGAATCAAAGACACATCAAATGCTTAAATTTAAACATCACCATAGTTAACAGTAGTTAAAAAAATCATTTATCATTGAATAGGAGATCTAGACGATGCTTATCATCTCCAAAGATATAATCCGAAACTTATTCAATCATCTCACAATTTGAATTTACAATGGACGTGTAAAACAATAAGAACTAATCATCTATATATACTTTTTTGTTTTAACTGGGTGGAATTCTAATGCATTTAGTTTCTAGTTAGTTGTCATACTTGTATAAACTGAGTTCTAAACACAAAAAATCAAAATTTTGAAGTGAAATACGGTAAGAAAAGTTTGAAGTTATAGCTTACATCAGTGAACAACTGTAATCCATTTTGCTTTCTTTTTCAACACACATGGATTCCTAGGATGGTGAAGAACTGCCTTGTTTGTAGTGTCAAAAACAGATTTCATGTTCTGTAAAACCAAAATATAAATAAAAAAGCAATGTAATCACACATTAATTCCAATTCTTTGTACACAAATCTTTAGAGAAAGGCGATTCTCATAAAAACATATGTAAAGAGGTTGATATGGCTTTGAATATGACATTTTGGATGCAAAATGTTTGATTCACATTTTCCTATGACAGTTTCAAACATATTTAAGTACATGCTTTCTTTTGTTTGATTTGTGGCTGTAAAAGGTCGTTATGCAGTATGTTTTGGAGTCGTTGTAAAACCAAAGTAATTTTAAAAACTAAAAATATTTGTGATGGCTTAAACAACCATCTCCAGCATTAGAAAGAAGTTCTAAAATCTTTTTTCACAAACATGTTTTTATATGTATAAAATATAAAAGTAATTATATTTGGAATATGATCAAAACAGAAGAATATTGTACACACCTATTTAATCTCTTAAACCTATAATGAACCATTCACGATGACAAACCATCTCACAATTTGAATTCACAATGGACGTGTAAAACAATAAGAACTAATCATCTATATATACTTTTTTGTTTGAACTGGGTGGAATTCTAATGCATTTAGTTTCTAATTAGTTGTCATACTTGTATAAACTATCAGTTCTAAACACAAAAAACCAAAATTTTGAAATGAAATACGGTAAGAAAAGTTTGAAGTTATAGCTTACATCAGTGAACAACTGTAATCCATTTTGCTTTCTTTTTCAACACACATGGCTTCCTAGGATGGTGAAGAACTGCATTGTTTGTAGTGTCAAAAACAGATTTCATGTTCTGTAAAACCAAAATATAAATAAAAAACAATGTAATCACACATTAATTCCAATTCTTTGTACACAAATCTTTAGAGAAAGGCGATTCTCATAAAAACATAAGTAAAGAGGTTGATATGGCTCTGAATATGACATTTTGGATGCAAAATGTTTGATTCACATTTTCCTATGACCGTTTCAAACATATTTAACTACATGCTTTCTTTTATTTGATTTGTGGCTGTAAAAGGTCGTTATGCAATATGTTTTGGAGTCGTTGTAAAACCAAAGTAATTTTAAAAACTGAAAATATTTGTGATGGCTTAAACAACCATCTCCAGTATAAGAAAGAAGTTCTAAAATCTTTTTTCACAAACATGTTTTTATATGTATAAAATATAAAAGTAATTATATTTTGAACATGATCAAAACAAAAGAATATTGTAAACACCTATTTAATCTCTTAAACCTATAATGAACCATTCACGATGACAAACCATCTCACAATTTGATTTTACAATGGACGTGTAAAACAATAAGAACTAATCATCTATATATACTTTTTTATTTGAACTGGGTGGAATTCTGATGCATTTAGTTTCGAATTAGTTGTCATACTTGTATAAACTATGATTTCTAAACACAGAAGCCAAAATTTTGAAATGAAATACATAAGAAAAGTATGAAGTTATAGGTTACATACTTTTATTCCCAAATATGTAGCAAAAAATTACCCTTGAACAGTACAAAAACCACTGTCTCTTCAGTGATTGAAAGCCCTCTTTTTGGTGTTCTCTGCGAGTATTACAATGTAGCATGAGGCTGTGGAATGTTTCCATATGAGGTAGATCTTGTTCATGGCGCCAGTACCATTCAGCTACTCATGTTTTCCTCAAATGCTAGTACTAAGAATTCGAAAAAATATCATTTAAGAGTCGTAAAACCATCATAGTAAATATATCTATAAATAGTACAGAAGACATGCTAAGAAGTAACAAATATCATCCACTAAAGCAGAATGTCACATTTACTTTGCTGTCAAGAAGCTGAATTTGGTCACAACATGAACTACTCAACCACTAATACACGACAACAAACTATATATCAGTAAATGGCATGCTAATTTACTGATTCTAGGCAACTATCGGGATATTTATATGTAGGGCCTGTACAACAGAAAATTTAAGGAAAAAAAAGGTGATGACCGCTCACCAACATATTCTTGAAGCATAGAAGAAGCAAGCAATGCAATGCAAGGCTTCCAGCTTCAGCCCTGAAAAAGCTTAAAAGAGTTAAACATCTAATGGGTACATAGGTCACTGCTAACAGTCAATAACTGTTCTGAAATTTGTTGTTACATAATGTATGCCCATATCGGACATGAATAACTACATCGTGAAGAAAAGAGAGCATGGTTACACTGACCATGTTGCAGTAAGCCATTAATGATATAGTTTAGAAATATGTTGTGTGTCATCTGTGTATAATTTTGTGCACAATCAGTTACATCCGAATTGATAACAACAAAATTTACAAAGAGAACAAAATTTACATTGTAATAATATCCCTTTCTGGAAACTATTTCTGCAGGAAACCAAGAGCCAGTAGGAACATCCCTTGTACTCAAAACTTCCACATTGCTTCCTTTCTTGAATTTCATGTTATTGGGATTTTATTTGAAACTCAAATTTTCAAGCTTCTTTGATCTACAACAATAGTAAAATAATATCAATAAGTTAAACATGTTAATTAAGTACAAAGTCAAGTGTATAAGACTTTGTAATAATACTAATTTGACCGATCATCAAACAAATTAAAAATTATGGATCTTACATTACTGTAATTCTATCATCGCCCAAAGTTGATGTTTGGCCTGTAGAAGCGGAGAAGTAGGTCAACGGAGATGGATCGAAACATCCGTAAATACTATCACAGAAAAAAGCGACTAATAACAAACCTTTTCTTGTAGTTCGTCGAACCGGTGAAGATGCAAATGACTCGTTGAACACGTGAGCAAACCACCATGGATGATATTTTACTTTGCCACAAACCAAATCGCCTGCTTTGTATCCGTAAGTGTTGGTTGAGGAAGAAAGCCTTTCAGTTTGAAACCGAATCGACCCGAGTGAAATTGGAAGTACAGTCGCTAATAGTAGTCGGAGATTGAGGCGGGGAGGCGGCATCGGTTACCGTTGGACAGTTGGACAGTGTTTGTTGTATGTAGGTCGAAGAATCAATGTAGGGGGAGGGAGAGGGGAAAAGGTTAAGCAGGAGGAGAATTTGGGGAGAATGCGGTTAAAAGGTTGTGAAAACAGTAAGAGGGGAAAGTGGGGGTAGGAGAGAAGTTGGAGGAATGGATGAGAACGGATAAGGTTGTGGGAATAAGAAGTGGGAGTGGGTAAGGACGAATTTGCCCTGGTCGGGAAGTTAAATGTGTGGTTGTGGCCGTTGTAGGGGCAAGGGGCTGATGGGAAGTTGTAAAAAGCTTCACCAAGAGAAGGTATTTGTATTATTAGTAGAGATGTGTTAAGGGGGATTATGGTAATGCCTTAACGCTATTTTGATACTTTATATTACTGATAGGCATTATCTACTTAGCGTACACTATTATATAGTAGATAGTTTAACAAATCCTTAGAGGATGGTTATCCCGAACATCCTTTGAGTTACTCGTATTTCAGTCGTTATTTCACTTGAGTTAGATTTATTGATATAAGAATGTTAATCCTGACTCGTGTGTTTTGTGTTTTTCTTTACGCTCGGGTCAGACTGAGTGTAGCAGTATTCGAGACTCACCTTTGGAGTTGGAGCTTCGCTTGGAGATCCAGCTATCTATCCAGCTTTCAGATATTCAGTTTATTCCGGCGATGTATTCTGATATTGTACTTGACTATTGTAATCGAGACTTATGTTGTATCTTGTTTAACTCTGTTATATATATAGTAGCTTCATGAACTACTATTCTTTTGTTTCCGCTGCATTGTTGTTATATTACTCTTTGTCTGTGATCTGTGGTTATATCTATTTACTGTATATGCTGAGTTTTGCCAATTTAAATTAACAATCTATTGTTTTGAATTATTCAAGTCCGACATGTGTGGATTTATTGTCGATTTGAATGGTGCAAAATAGTGGGTCGTTACAAGTTTCGACAGAGTTGGAGTGATTTCTAATGATAACAATTTGTGACAAGTTAATAACCATTAAGTAGTTCATGTTAGATTGATGAAATACTTGGGAAATTCATCATCAATTGAGAATATATAGACAACTGATAACTCTATGATGGGATGATAAGTTTATAGCTGGTTAAATAGGTTCTAATTCAAATATCATCCTAATAGCATCTTGAATAGAATGACAAATCCATTAATTGATGTTTAATTTATAGGATGCCACACTAATAATCACTATTGAAAACAATAAAGGGATGTCAAAACAATGATCTAATATCTAATTTGGAAATGATCTAAATCAGTAAATAATATTGAACAGTTTAGAAATAGTCTAACCTATTGTGAAACTCATAAAGATATCCAGTATACAAGTAATTTGTAAGTCTATTATACGATAAATACATAGCAAACTAGTGATCTCATATAAGATATAAACAAGAATATTGAACTATCAACACTTTAAGTAGCCTTCGAAAAGGAATGACAATTCACTATAGAATTATCGGATCTATATGCCAACCCTTTAAAAATATATGTCGAAATTCTGAATGGTTAACACACATCTAATTTGTTGCCAACATTATAAGGATCTCTATTTTAATAATTTTTAAGCTTTGGACTAGTGGTCGAAATAATGGTTAACAAAAAGCCTTTTTGATATTGAACATCAGGTTAAATATTTGATTCCTTCAGACAATAACTTTGAAATCAAACATGTTGATAGGTAATGAAGCGGGCTTTGGATTCCTCACACATAACCCACTTTTAAATCAAACTAGAAAGCCCCATTTTTTTAAGATGAGGTTGAAAAGCCTTAACTAATTTATTAAGCCTCCTCCAAACAATATACTAATTTGAAAGTTAAGTTCATATATAAACATAAAAAACCTATGATTTAAAATTAAAATCCAAAGATTAAACAACCTATACCCAATTAGTAAACCCTAAAATCAGTTCGATAGCAAAAACACCCAAATTAGACCCGAGCTTTAAATTAAAATAAAAAATCCTTAATTTAATTTTTCAACTCAATTGATGAAAAGTAAAAAATCATACCTCGAGTTAAGCTTGGATGCACAAAAAAATAGGAAACTTTTTAATAAATTTGAAAATTTAAAACTTTGTCTCAAATTTGTTATTGCGGGTAAAAGAGAGAAGGTGGAAGACGACTATTTATAGGGGAAAAAATTAGAAGCATGAGCCTTTGATTTGAATTTGAACGAATGGCCCAGATTCAAGTAGAATATCAATAAGCGACAACATATAAATTAAGGTGGTAGGCACTAATATCGAAGAGTCGACTTGAAAAGTCAATGTTTTCTTTACATTATGGGGCTAACGTTATCCAAAATAGTGATATAAAAAATATGAATAAAGCATGATGAAATCCAGATGTCGAAAAGCAATGGAAGATAGTCAAGGGATTAGATGTCGAAACCTTTATAATAGCAACTATTATAAAGCATATACATGCGGCATCAATAGAGCTGACTCTCCGAGGTTTGATGAGTGTTGTGATTCACCAATACGACATCGAACATCATCAATACTCATAGAGAATGTTGCCTATCATCAATAAAGCCAGGAGGTTGTATATCACTGGTATGAGGATTGATGTCGTAAAATAATTAATAAGGCTGGATTCCACACTTCATCAATATAATAATGGATGTCGAATATCAGATAATGAGTAAATGTCATAAACCACCAATGAAAGGCGAATGCTGCTTATCGTCAGGGTGATAGGAATATCAAATAGCTACAGTATGACACTGATATCGTAAATCACCAGCCTTCATTGAAATCGTAAATAATCAACCTTCAAAGATTAACATGAACCATCCATTTCCAAGAAGATGCTGAATATAAATGAAGCAATTGATGATGTCGAAGGTCAAGGTTTCTAAGTGCTACATAGCAGCTATGCCGCTAACTCCAACCCATATAAATACGGACCCCATGGCATTGTAAAAGAGGCGACTAATTCTCTTCTCTCTCTTACATTTTTAAAGTTTCTAACCCAAAATCAATTTTTAGATTTTAGCAACTATTGCGATCTTGTAACCCTTTTTTGCAAACACGGACTTGTACAATCGATGTTACATAGCCTATTATAAGTGAATAAAGACATTTGTTTATGACTTGCCTATGACTTACATATGGTTCTATGAACTTATATTTTCAATATGAATATGACTACTTTTATTATAGACTGGATTCATGGGTGTGCCTACTTCACATGGATCTCGCATATTTCTAGTGGGCTTATAATAGGTTAAAAAAGCCTATTTCTAGCTTAAACTTGTCTGACTTGCATATTTTGGAGTTAACAAAGAAATTGTTAACAGTATCCTTGTCTATGGAGGGGCAACGATCCTTATATGTATATTGTACCTCTAGGGCGGTTAGACGTTGTATAGGCGTATGTGAAGTCAAAATGACTAATTTGTGAATAAATAGACATAACATGTAATGGAAAAAAATCAACATAAACTAGTGTTATGGATAAACTATGTAATTTACCAGTCACTAGAACTTTGTTCTGACCTCATTTTTATTACAACCCACATGGTAGATTTAAAGTGGCGTGTACTGGTATGAGGAAGGAATGGTGGAAGGACGGAAATCTTTATGCAAGTTCTGCATTAACATGGACACTAGATACCAGAGGTATTGGCCTTTATCAGTAAATATATATGTTTTATTATACTTTATTATTCCGTTGTGAGTTCTTATCGATAGCTCTCCAATATACTTTTGTTTAGTATAGGATAACAACACTAACGTTCCGTACTCTAGTAGAATTGGGTTTTCAATTCAGCAAAAATTTGAGCCCACTAATGTGCGGGTTGTTACATTTAGTATCAGAGCCAGGTTGGTCGATCATAGCAATTAGAGTATGTTGAGTGAATGTTTTTGTATTTTTACCTATATATATTTGTGTGTGTGTGTATGTATTATACCCAAACCCTACAAATTTCGACAATAGAAGTAGTTGCAACCATATCCTAAAAAGATGGATAAAGCGAGTATGAGTTGGAATAATAGATAGAGTTAAAGATATATGCCTATCTCGATCACCCCAAGAGAGATAGGTCATACTGGAAGGCATTGAGGTTGACTTAAAAAGAGCATGAATACGACAAATAGAAGGGTCCCTGAAGTTGGATAGTAATTGACTCCCTTATGGGCCTAGATTATCCTATGATTGTAGATCCCCGCAAAATTTCCAATTTATGATGTATGTTAGATCCAAATAACTGGAAAGTAAATAATTTATATGTTGTAGATATCCAAAAGTAAGAATTAAATAAGTCACCGAAGAAACTAGAAATCACTTTAAGATGGTAGCCGGATTTTTAATATATTCTGAAAGAAGATAAGTCAAAAAGTAAGGGGAAATGAAGAAAACTCCAAAAGAAGGGACAAATAAAATCAATTTTGAATCCATCCCCTTTTGAAAGAATTTAGTAAAAGGGTTTTGAATTTCCTTAAAATTATTTGAAACAATCTTCAAAGGATTTATTTAAAAGTAGAAAAAACCCTATATTTGAAAAGTAAGAAAATATTAAAATTTTCACCAAAATAACAGTCTTATTATATTTTATTTGAATAGAATTTCTTGTTGAAACTATAGTTGTTTCGACCAAAAATTTCAGTCAAAAAGGGTTTTAACAAAATGGCATTCCTTTAAAAGAAATTCTCTTTTATTTATCGAAATAGATAGTATAAAATACAGTAATCATCTCTATTTTATACATCTCTTTCTTTTATAAGTATATATTGATTACTTGTCACTTCAAACATAACACCTTTATTAAGTCTGAATTTGAAAATATATGGAAATCTGCTTTTAATAATGTACATTCCAATAACTAATAAATCACTAAAATACCAAAAGTCTAGTTAGCTCTATTTTGTACAATCTCATCCATCAAATAAAATGGAATCTCAATTCATTATGTTTTCAGTTAATTAATCCGATGTAAAACTGATAATTAAAATCATTGTGAAATTACATAATTAAATCTCATTACGCAATTATAGAAATAAAACTAATCATTACATAATTGCGGCTATACCGCCTTTTGACCAGGCAGTATATCATAAAAGTTGGCTAACTGAATTCCGTGATCATAAAGGCAGGAAGCCTAGAGAGAAGGTTATTAGGCTCGAAAATTGATGATATTTGGAACTATGGACAATATTTGGGCGGATTCGGACTAGGTCCTAATCTAGGTGCAATCAATATGAAGTGACAAGGAAGGCCCTGTGAGACCACATTTCAAATTTCAAGTCAATTGGAGTTCGTATGCTCGAGTTATGGGCAAAGAAAGAATTTATATAGATCGATCGGAACGATCCATAAAATAGCGTAAATCGACGAAGATCAATCAATATCTCAAAATCTACAAATCCAATGCATGTGCAACTTTCAGAGCATCACTAGCCCACAAAAACGATCGCATGACAAAACTCCTAAGTCTTGGAAAAAGAGGCCAATCCTTATTGGAATGATCGTACAAATCAGCCACAATGATCCATAATTTTACGGAAAATGCGATATCTCACAAACGGTATGTAAGAATTGCGCAAAATTTTAAGAGCAAGTATCATACATCATGGAGCACCACCATGATTGATCTCAGCTTAAAAGGATGAAACCTTGGAAAATAGGCCAATCGTTATTGGAACGATCATACAAATTGGCATAACGATCCAGAGCTTTACGAAAATCTCACAAACGGTACGCCGGAATTGCACGAAATTTGGAGAGCATGTATCTTACGTCATGGAGCACCCACATGTTCGATCGCAACTCAAAAGGATAAAACCTTGGAAAATAGGCCAATCGTTATTTGAATGATCATACAAATCAGCATAAGGATCCATAGTTTTACGGAAAACACGATATCTCACAAACTGTACGTCGAAATTGCACAAAATTTGGAGGGTAAGTATCTTATATCATGGAGCAGCCTATGATCGATCGCAACTCAAAAGGATGAAATCTTGGAAAATAGGCCGATCTTTATTGGAACGATCATACAAATCAGCATAACGATCCATAGTTTTACGGAAAACGCAATATCTCACAAACGGTACGTCGAAATTGCACGAAATGTGGAGCAATTTGCTAACATCATGGGGAACCCACATGATCGATCACAGCTCAAAAGGATGAAGCATGGAATGATCTCCTACGATCCAATTTCTAATCAAAGCAGCAAAGATCGATCGATATCTCATAAACGGTAAGTCGGAATGGCGCGAAACTCTGGGAGCATGAACTAGAGGCATGGTGGACCCCATAAAAACGATCGCAACCCCATTGGAATTAGTATGGAATGAGATTAGTCTAAATTATTTTTGGTGTCCGATCGATCCCAAATTTTGTGGGTCGGGTCATATGGGACTGGAGGTTCTTCTGCCGAAACTTTAGTCTAATCCATGCACGTCTTCACCTATAAATACATTGGACTTGGCTAGTTAAAAAGGACTTTTCGGCTGGCTCTCCTTCGTCACTTCTTATCTCTTCCTCCATTACTTTTCTAAGGCAAAATACAACCATACTTATTATTTTATAGTATAAATAAAAGATTATTGGAGTGGCATAGGCCGGAGTTTGCCGAACCACAATAAAACTCCTGTGTTCCTTTACTTTTTCTGCTATGTATTCTGTGATCTACGTGTTTATCTTCCTATTTGGATATTGTTTTTGAAAATTGGTGCTTTCACATACGACTGGGTGTTTGTGACCATTTTTGGCGCAAAAATTTTGGTGCTTTCACTGAGAAGGACTTGCACCCAGCAGATTTGGAAGCTAGCATCTTGGATTTGGAAGCTTGGATACTTGGATCAAGGAAGCAATGGCTAGGCAATCAACAAGGAGACCATTAGCGGATAAGAGCCGTCATGGGGGAAGTTAGGAGGCTTCTTCTGGAGCTGGAGCAAATCTGACATCATCTACATCACCAGAGATGAAATGGGAACAATGATGGATGCCATGCAGGGGAGGATGCTGAAGAGACAGGAGAAGATGATGCAGGATCTACTCTGACAGATTGGACAAGCTGGAGCGCAAAACCAAGGAAGTGGAGTAGTAGGAAACGCTGTAAATATGGATCACGGAGTTGGAGCAGCAGAAGCTGAGGAAAACCAGAATCAGGACCATGGAAACGAAGCTAAAAGGATTTAGTATGGAGTGGAACAGCCGGGAGCGGCCCCTGACCAACCAAGAACAATCGAGGCCAATCGATGCAGAATGATCGGTGTCGATCGATCCATACATTTGGGCATGCCCTCGAGTCACGTTGAATTGATCCCAAGCAGGATACTTGGCGATGCTGAGCAGTTTGGTGTCAATCGAAACTTGGATCAGCACTTCTTTTTATATGGATGCTCAGACGTTCTTAGAGATGTAGGTTGACCTCCTATTCTATAGAAAAATGCGGATTCAACCAGCAAAAGCCATTCTTGCGATTTGGAAGTTGATGGTAAAGTGAAAGTGTTAGTGTACAAACATTATCCTCTTCCGCATCCTCCAAACTCATAAGTTTTTTGAAAGCCATCTTAATGACTTAGTAATTGTTTATAAAAGGATTATAACTTGTAATCACAAAAATTCTCTATGTAATGTCAATGTACTTTATAAACTATCATTTTACGTACTAGTCTTGTAATGAATTATTTACCCCTTGTGCTTCTTGTTATGATTGTTTGGGTTCTTCTCTGTTTTTGTCATTCAAATATTTCCTTGGGTAGATCATTCTTTGTTGTTTGGGTATTTTTTTGGCTAGACATGAAAACAGGACTAAATGCTTAACGGCCATATACCTTAGATGGCTGCTTTGGCCTAGCTCAGAGTTTTGAGTCCAAAGGCTTGATTCAATCATTACTCTTTGAATGAGTGCTTTGGTTAGGCATAGAAGTGGGACCAAAGGCTTAATTTAGCATCTTCCTTGGATGGCTGCTTTGGTCGGGCTCGAAGGTAGGACCAAAGGCTTAGTTTGACCATTACTCTTTGAATGGGTTCTTTGATCAGCGTAGAAGCGGACCAAAGGCTTAATCAATCATCTCCCTTGGATAGCTGCTTTGGTGGGGCCTGAAAGAGGGACCAAAGGCTTAATTTGACCATAACTCTTTGAATGGGTGCTTTAGCTTGGTGTAGAAGTAGGATCAAAGGCTTAATTATCCATCTCCCTTCGATAATTGTATTGGCCGGGCCCGGAAATGGGACCAAAGGCTTAATTTGACCATTACTCTTTGAATGAGTGCTTTATCCTAGCTTAGAAGTGGGAGCAAAGGCTTAATTTACCATCTTCCTTGAATGGCTACTTTGATCGGGACTAAAGGCTTAATTTTTATTATTCTTTTGAACATTCATTCTTGGATGTTGACTTCCATCATTAGGAGTTACAATGGAAGTATATAGTGTCATTGTCCAGAGTTTTTTCCATTTTCGTATTAATTCCCTTACAAGTCATATTCCACAAATTTCCATAACTCGCCCATTCTCACATAACACTCAATAATTACAGCCGGTGCCCTACATTCATTACTCTAACGCCAATTTGCCGTGTATTGATAGCAGTAATCACTTCCTCCATGTCTCTCTTCCTTCTATATGTTCTTCTTAGGGCGCCAATAGTTTAGTCTTTCTTTGGTAAGAAAATAAAATTCCTCCTGCAAGATCAAAGAGGAGTAGTTATTTTACCCTAAGCTTTCTTGGAAGTATAACATTCCTGCTCATTTTTACATCTTTTTGTGGGATTAAGACTTCTACTTTACTTGTTTCACGTTTCCTTTCTGAAGATATGTTAACCATGCTTCTCTACTTTTCAGCAAATCAGTCAAAATAAAGGTTCATTTCTACTTCAAATATAGTTCCTCTCGCTTGAGTGTGTATGACCCTTCTTATTGGAGCAAAGGGGTCATCTTCCTTATGCTTTTGAATTGTTCTCTCCTTATTTAACTCGGTCATTAAGACAAAAGTAGGTTTTTGTCCTATGTGAAAGGGATTTATGCTCTATATGTCCATACCGTACCGGGCGATTTCCCTTTTCCTACCAAGGTTTGAAGAGCTAAGTTTCTTAATTCAACTAATGTTCTTCAATAAATTATAGGATAAACCAATGAGAATTTGAACGAACTAAGTTTGGCTCCGAGGACCCTTGTTGGAAAATAACCATGATGAATGTTCTTAAAAGGGAACAGTCCATAAGTTCAACTTTTAGTGAAAGCACCAAAAAATGTTAGTTCGGAACTTGGTCCTAACTCATATGCTTAACCAATAATGTTAGTGTTACTTAGGCAAGAGATTGGTTCCATGGGCAATTATGCTAGTCATCATGGTCAAGAATAGTCAAATATGCAAATAGACAATTGTTCAAGTATTAAGTCACAAAGTCTCAATTTTGATTTGACCTAATCGGCAATTAGAGCCTAAAGTTAAGCACTTTATTCATGCTTAAGAAAAATTAAAATGTGGAAGAAGTACAATTCAGAATTTCCCTCTTATCGGTAAGGGTAAGTACCTATTGTGGAGAATATGAGACATTAGATTTTCGATACATGGCACAATAATCATATAGACAGTTTAAATTTTGCTGACATGGCACATTGTCGACTTTACATGTGGCATAACTTCTTCTAAATTTGTTTTCGATGACGTGGTTTGCAGGACTAATCAAGGGCTGCCACATGGCTAACCGAAGCGTTACCTTTTAGTAGTGTTTCAATATGCGATAGTATTCTTCATCAACTTGCGATAGCTTGTTTTAATCGGCCTACGATTTCTTTCTTTAATCAAGTTGTGAATCTTTATCAACTTACGATGGCTTATTTTAATCATCTTGCGGTAACTTGTTTTAATCAATTTGTGATGACTTAAACTTTGTTGGTGATACTTTTCGTCCCACAACACATCAACTAGTTATGAAAGCAATAACAGCGTACTTCCGTAAATTTGAATCAACAAACTTATGTAATATTAAGTTTTCCTTTAAGTAGTAATTATGTGCTGGGAGCTTACATAGTTAGGCAAGTGCACTTTAACCGTTTGTTAAAATGTCAAATCAAACTTACATTCGATTAACGAATGAAATAGAGAAGAATTTGATGTAAAAAAAGTAAAAATGCATGAAAATAAAAGATGCGGGAATTTTATATGGTTCGGATTCCTTCAAATCTCATGTCCACGGGTCAAATCTTTGTTTATATATTTCTTCTTGGTACAAGTTCTTAATGGAAGAGATAAAAAGATATAGCTTTCTGAATTCCAAAAGATGATCCCCTTCTCATTATAGTGTCTCTCCTATTTATAGTGTGGATATACACATGGATTATCGCAATCACTCATCTACTATTCTGATTTCTACCTTTGGACCATGCATGTGTCATGCATCTGTATTGTTTATTTGACGTGCATGGATTGCTGACATATCTTTAGTGTAAAACAATGATTTGAGCGGTTGAATTTAGGGCTTTGGTAGGTGTAACGACCCACATTTTCGATAATTAAAACTATTAAATTAAATAAGATTTTGAAATTTAATATTGTGAGAAATTAAAATTTATGATTTATTAATGAGAAAAATAATTAGAGTATGATTTAATAATGTTGTTTGAATGTTATTGACAACTATTTTAATGTGATTTCAATCAATTGAAATAATTGTAAAGTTGATTTGGTTATAATTGTAAATAAGGAATAAATTAAATGTTGGATTTAAGGTTGAAATTATATGTTTTAAATTGGAATAGGTTTATTATGGAATATGAAATCAATTTAATTAGTATGTAAATTTATTAGCTTCATAAATTTAGAAATGTGTTCGGATTACTAATATATGACAATTGTATTAGGGGCATTTCACCAGAAGGACAAATTTTGTAGTCCAACTAGTTTCTAGGACACACATTCAAAGAAATTACTTTCAAGGCCAAAACCAGCAGAATAATTACTTTCAAGGACAAAGTCAGCCGTCCAATTACTTTCAAGGACATAATTTAATAGGTATTTAGGCTCTAGAAACTAATTATTTTACGTTTTGTCCTTGAAAATAATTATTTCAGTTGTGTTTCCTAGAAACTAATTCCACTTGCTAAAGAGGCCCTTGTGGCTAAATTCCACATTGTATTATTTATCACCTAATTATTTAATCCGTTGAAATTAATTTGGAAATCAATGAAATTTAATGTAATTAAATATTGTAGTTAATATGAGTTAAGATGATAACTATAGAATATGAATGTAATAAAATATAAACTAATGTTAATTATATTCATAAGGTAATAGTTGATTCAATAATAAGAGTTCGAAACAAAAAGAATTTGATTGAAATTAAAATATAATTAACTTGGGTTTTATTATAGTTGTAATTGAACGCTGAAATTAGTGCAATATTTAAATATTAGATTTAACATGGAAAATTTATTTTAAAAGATTATAAATTTCTATGTAATCAAGAAGGATAAAATTGTTAACTTTTAAATTTGAATTTAAAGGTGATTAAATCAATTAATAATAATTTATTTAATTAACGTGTAAAATTAGCCTTTTTGGGTACTGTCTTGGATTTTGACGAAACTAGTTTCATTAGATCCGCAATAGCGAATTATTGTAGGATTTCAAGTTTCCTAGCGATCGGACTTGTCGTTTGGCCGTGCGAGCTTGAAACGCGTAGGAACCAATTAATGGAATTTAAATTAATATAATTTGATTTTAAATGCTAACTTCTATATACTTTTAAATTATGGTTTGAAACTAGTTTCACTGAGTTTAAAAATATTGAAAACCTATATTTCGATATATTGGATGACCCATTTTCGTTTCGGGAACGAAATGGACTTCTCGGGTCGTTGTTATCATTTCAACCCAAATCGATATGTCCATCCATTCTTATCCATCTCTGTCTATATAAATAGTTTTTTTCTATAACCCTAGTAATCAATTTATGTACGTACTTGTATTCTTATCTGCTCCTTCCTTCCTTCTCAATGTCAGACTTAACAAAACCCTAAATTCCCAATTCCAAATCAAATCGAAAATCCAAACTCCTCAAACCATATCAAATTATATATCGTTGGAAAGCTCTCGACAAACGTAATCTAGATTTGAGATTCGTTTTTCAAACTGAGGTGTGCTGTGACCAGAAATCATTGAAGAAGTTTTGGCCATTGAAACCAGAGTTTTGTTTTCTAGGGTGGATCTTCGACTTCGGAGCGATCAGCAAGCACTGCGTCGTAGAGGGTGATGAGAGGAGCTAATCGGTAGTCTTCGTTCGTGCTAGAGGCACCGTAGATTGCCAGAATTTGGTCAAGAACAGAGCGGCGGCGCTGTGCACCTGGAGATGCGGTGGGTGGCTGTGCGTGGCAGGGGTGGTCGACCGAAGGTGGGGATGTGGACGGCCAGCTTCGATCTGGGTTCAGGTAGCTGTGGGCGGTGCGGCAGCGTGATGAAGAATGGCGTCTGTTCGAGGGTTTCATCATCGAGTTCACATACGTAGGGGAGGTAGACGACATTTATCAATTTTTCCCTTTATTTTAATTTAATTTAAATTTGATTTTCAAAACTTCTAATTTCAATAACTTGTGCATACGAGCTTGGATTTGGATGCGGTTTCTTCCGTTGGGATCGTATCGAAATTTTGAACAAAATGGAACTTGTTTGGTTGAATTTTGAGACTGTTCAAATTTTGAGCTTTAGTTGGATTTTAAATCGACTGTAAACCAAAGGTGGGTGATTTAACCCACTCACGAAATACTAAACTTTTTTGTGTTAGTTGAATTAAATTTATGAATTGATAAGAATTTTACTGATTGTTGTTTGTTAATTTAAATTGTCATTTAAATAATTTGAATTAAATTTCCATTTAAATTAATATTGAAATTAAATTAAGAGTTAAATACCTGATATTGATAACCAGTTAATTGTTGTGATTTATTGACTGATTTGGATGTTGATTATGATGGATGTTTATTTATTGACATTTTGGATGATTGGATGTTATGTTTATTATATATGTTGTTATCACACTACAATTTCCCTTAGTTTGTTGTTAGGAAAATCACTATGGGTTGAAATGATACATACCCGAATGATCTTATAGATTAGGGAAAATCGTTATGGGTTGAAATGATTCATACCCGAGCGATTTTATTGATTTGGAAACTTTTGATTTGGGATTCAAGTTGAAATGATATATACCCGAAAAATTTAACTATTTTGGGTTGAAATGATACATACCCAGTCACTTGATCATAGGGAAGAAAATTACATACGGACACCATTGGTCGGTTTTAAATTATTTTCTAAATGGTAAAGTATGTTTGATTTTTAAATTTGATTTTTAAATTTAATTTAATGATTTTGTTTAAAAAATTCATATTTGGAAAATAATTTATTTTATATGTTTTAAAGCTTCAAATTATAAGTTAATATATGGTTTAAATGTAAATTTAAGATTTTAACTTATAATTTTATTTAGTTTTAAATATATATTTTAAATAGTTTAAAATTTAATTTAATAAGATATTTAATATAGTGTAACGTCTTGGATTTTCGCGCTCGAAAATCGACATCCATACTTTACATCGTACTCGAATGCCGTAGATTCGACCGTTCAAATCCGAGTCGCCGGAGCTTATAACACAGTTAAGTAAATAACACAGCGGAAGAAAAAGAATATAGATATACAACATCTGATACAATATCCAGATACAATGATGATACGATGAATATCTATATACATCAGAGATATGATACAACAAATAGCAGCGGAAAAGAAAATAGATAACTAACATCAGCAGCGGAACAAATAACTCTAAGATAGTCTTCAAGAGAAAACTCCAGCAGTAGCTCGAACTCCCAATAACGATACACCAAGAATAAGCAAGTGCAGTCCGATCCAAAGACTGAACTAGCTTCAGAAAATCTACTAATCCTGACTATCTGAAAAACCCAACACTAGACTGCTCGTGTAGAAAATTATGAGCACCCAGAGTTTAGGAAATGAACAATAAACTCCGAGTCAGTCGTGGGACTGGTGTGAGCAACAAAAACAGTTTATCTTTAAAACAAATAGCAAAAGAATTTTAAAGTAAATTCGCAATGCTTTTAGAAAATGAAACTACCATAAGACCTCCCACCACACACACAATGCAAACGCAGACTTGGAGGAGATTTCTTCTTATGTTAGTCAAAGATGCTTACTACGCAAAAATCAAATCAAATCATTTGATATTATTATTAGTGCATAGTGGAAAACATTTCGAAAGTAGAATATAAATCTTAGCCGACATAGACATTTCGAACTATGCCTACTATAACTACCATCCAAACAGTGGGGCGCCACCATAAGTAGATGGCAGGTTCTACAACTAATACCGTACAGGGCTCGTATTGTTTCTTTGGATTTCCAACAATGATCAGGCCAAGGAACTTCCCATTGCCACATGGAAACGCCTCTGGATGGACGTCCCGAGAACCTAACCGGATCTCTGCCAACACAAGGTCGGGTTACCTCTGCAAAAATAGGTAACTACTGACACGAGTATGCCATCTCCCGGTTGTAACAACCTTTAACCGGGGCCCCGAGCAACAAATCACAAAGTAAGATATATATATACTTGTGACATCCACATAAGTTAAGTATCTGGGCTCCATACCATGATACCACTTCTATCCAGAAGGAAATGAACATACCCTAAGGGGCACTACTCCCTATAACCTTGCTGCATCTTTCCTGTTTTGACCATTCCGGGGTGTGAGGTTCGACGAAGTCTCGTCCACAAAGCTACGCTTTGGCACAAAGCTATGCTTTGGGTCAACAGATGATCCAAGCAATGATCACAAAGATATAAAATCAAACAAATGATCATATCACAAATGATCAAACAATGATCATCACACAGCAACACTCAGCATGTCACATTACCAAATTGGGAATATATCGCTGATAAATTTCAACTACATAACCTCTGAGCTCGTACGTCTCAGAGAAGGGTGTTAAGCTAAGAGAATAAATTCTCCGCCACCAACAGAAATGTATTTGAAAGAAATCGGCTTTATATCTCAAAGTGTAATGTCAGACATGTAACCATACAAGTCTGTTCCGGGTTCGAACAGAACCGAAGGCACTTCTTACGAAGCCCTTGCAATTCCGGGTATTCACAATCCCGTCCGGACTTCCCATCACAAAGGGTGATGGAATCTCTATACCGGGGACCAGTCGGTGCAGAGACATTCGACGAGTTGTCCTTTCGTTTTCGTAAATATCCGGTCTTCAACACCGGTCTTCAAATGCCATCCATATACGACGTATCACTATTCGGAATGGGTTATATGACACAAATGTCTTTTCCCGGCTAACCCGAATAACGAGCGCAATCTTTAAAAACATATGGATATTGGGATTTCAATTAAGTCACAACTTATTACCCAAAATCTTCTTTTCGAATGGTTTAACAAATTACCATTTCCAAATCTTTAAACAAAAAGATTCATTTTAACAACCTACAACGGTTTAAAACAATTTCCTCACTTTTATCTTTTAAACAAAAGATTCATTCATAGATTTTTTTTTCAAATCAATTTCCATTTCAACTCGTTAAATCTTTAAATCAAAGATTTAACTTATAGCTTTCAAAACAATTTCATTTCGAATGGGTTAAACAAAACATCATTTTAAATCTATTAACAATACACAGATTCAATTCATGGCTTTCAAAATAAATTTCATTTCAATTTCAAACTTGAAACTTCTCAACACAAATTGGAAGTTCATTACTTACGTGAAAGCTTTAATTATTTGAAACAAACAGTTTTTATTTTCAAAAAAATCCAATTATATTTACACGAGTTAAAACTTTTGAATTTAAATTCAAATTCCCAAATCAATACTTTTAAAATAGTTTAACCCATATATAACTGGTATAACATCTTTCATTCCTAGTTTCAAATCTTAAGATTCAATTTCAAACTTGAATTCAAATTTAAATCAAATTATTTAAATTTCCAAAACTCGATTAAGTTATTCAAAATAACTTTTATCTTTGAAATTCCATTTCAAAAGCTTTTCACTTTAAACCCAAATTTCAAAATTTCAAAATCAATTGAAATTAAAATTTCAATTTCAAAAACGTCAAATTTAAATTATCTGTGACTTAACCGATTTCCATGTGAAATCCATATTTGTGTGTGTAAAAGTGTGGTCCAGGGGTTCAACACAATAGTGCAACATCAATCATCACAGATCAGAATACAAAATATAGTTGATAAGCGATATAAACTATAACGCTCATCTTCATTCATAGATCACAACATAAATCAGGGTATATCACAAAACATCATATATCAGGGATATCAAACAATTCAATCATTCACTCAAGTCCAAACATTCACAAGTGAATTTATTAATCAACTGACTCTTTTAAATCGGATGTATCGATTATTAATCCGGGTTAATTATCATAAGTTAATTACAAATTATTTTAAATAATTCCCCTTTCTTCATTTATTAGTTAATTTTTAATTATTAACTAATCATCCTTAATTAATGAATCAATTTACTTTTAATTATTTAATAAATCTTATTTAATCACATTCATTAATTAATCCTTTGATTTTTAACAAATATTCATACTCAAGTTACTAATCATCATTCAGTTAATTACGAATTGATTTATCTTTAATAACCAATTTATTAATCTCTAATTATTAAATTAATCAATTATAATCATTAATTAATTAAATTAATTAACTATATTTAATTTCCTAATCAACTTAATTAATTTCCAAGATAATAAAAATTCCTTTTAACTTAAGATTCATTATCTTATAAATACATTAATTACCATTTACATTTTTAAACCCTTTATCTTATAATTAACTTAAACAAAATTTAGATTAATTAAATTTTAAAATTCTTTAACAAATGTTAAGAAACCATTTGATATTTATAAACAAATATCAGTCAAGTTTTCTCCCTTTTTCCCCTTATTACCAAAACTTAGATAAATCTACAGTTTTAAAAAACTGAAACGTACCATTCCCCAAACACTCGAGCACGAACTCGAGTCGAAACCCCAAAACCCCGAGCCCATCTTCGCGTAAACTCCACGAAATCTAGAGCAACCTCACGCGAAACTTTTTCTTCCCCAAACCATCAACCTGACACACAACCCACACGTGCACGTGCACGCTTTCGTTCGCCGCCTCCGGTCAACCACGACCATTCCCACACATCGGCGATCAACCCTATATCCTATTCCAGCCTTCAGATCGACACCCCATACTCGAAATCGAGATCGAGTTCTCACATCAAACCTGGAAACATACTGACCTTATCACCATAACCTGGCAACACCTCCAGTTCGATGCTCCGACCACCGGATCACCTGAAATTTTGGCCACGACTTCGTCAATCACCCCACTACCAAAACCTTGAAGCTCGAAACACTCGATCCATTCCTGAGCTCGAACGAGACAAAATCCACCGTTACTCAAAACTAGGTCTACGCAAAGGAATTCGACGCCATCGTCACCACCGTTAACTAACCACCATTCCACCATTTTTCCTAGGTCCACTGGTCCCTCCTGTACCTCCAGACCAAAACACGGCATCCCTAGTCGTCGAGATCGCCTACGGCAGCTCAAAAAGGCAAAAATGGTCGAACTAAAACTGCTCTCTAACCCAAACTCTAAAAATTGTAATACTTGTTTTAAAAATCATGATTTAGTATGTATTTTCACTTGATACAGCTGAATCCTTAAAACAAGAAGTTTGATTTTCAACATATTTAAAGATGTACATGTTTTCTTTGTTTCCAGAGACAAGTATATGTTTTTTCTTCCTTAAATAAATTTTAACACTTATATTATGATCAAACAAGCAATATTTGTTTATATTCTAAATTTAAACATTGATTAGATCATGAGATAAAGATTTATTTTCCAATTTACTCAAAAAAATGAGCAACAGACAACAGAGAATCAAAGAACAGAACAGATATACACAAACATATGTATGTATATAAGATACATGTCATCATAGAAGGAAGCATACAATATTAACTTAAGTTATAAGTTTAAAAATAAATGTTACTCACAGATAAAAGGATTTGTTTAGAAGTTTGCTCACCTTTGTTTCCAGAGATGGACAGAGTTTCTCTTTGAAACAAACTTGAACTTTTTCTTTCTCTCTTTGATTTCTGGTTTGTCTTGATTGTGTTGTTTATATTGAAGCTTTGTTTAAGTTTTGAATGATATTGTTTGCTTCAGATTTTGGTTTCCAGTTTGGAACGGACGAACAAACATGAGAGGTTGATGTTTTTGAAACAAGTTACAGGGTATTAGGCTTATTTGTTTAAGCTGATATGGAGTGTTGTACAAGTGTTATAATTTGTTGTACAAGTGATATTTTCTGCCAGTACAAATATACGTAGGGATTTTTCTCATTTTGGAGGCTGGTATCTTGCTTTTGTGCTGAAGTGATAAATGGTGTACTAGAGTTGCCTAGCAGCATTAATTGTTTGAGTACTTCATGTTTCACATCTCCCTTCTTTTGCTTTTAGCCATACTTGACTTCGGCTGGTATAATTTTGCTTTGCCTTATCACTTTATATTTAGAACTTTGCTTTGTCATTAAGTGTTGTTTGTATTTCCTTTTGCTTCTTTGCATACTTATATATTTATCTTGCCTTTGCTTGCTTCATGCTTATACTTTTTTTCTTTTGCAGGCTATATTTTATTTCTTCATTTGGCAAGTGTACATTTTTTTTCTTTTTCTTATTTTTATCACTTTATAATATAAGTGAGATTCTATTTTATTAAAATTTTATTCAATGTATTTACTTTATACTTTTAAACTATTTAGATTTAGATTTAAACTCGAATTCAATATACATATATATTAACTTCAAATTTTCTCATATATCACGTATACATATATATTCACATATATGTACACTATTTACAATATTATTAAATTTAAATGATTCATGCAAAATATACTTGAATTCGGGGAAACTCGCATCACCTAATCAATTTTCTAATTAAATTTAATTCAAAAATTAATTTAATTATCAATTTAAATAAAATTAAATTTCGGGATCGTTACAAACTCCCCCCCTTAAAAGAATTTCGTCCTCGAAATTCGCAAGCATGAAAATAGCACAGATGGACAGATTCGATCTCTTATAATTCCTCAAACTTAAGATATGAATTCCAAATTCAAGTCGGAATATCTCAGAATACATACCAATTCATCTCTCTTCGGACTTTGGTATTCACAAGAAATTAGAATAGAATTTCAAAATTTGGTTTCAAACGATATCGTTTTATCGATTTGATTCAATTTTATCCTCATATTCTATTAATCAATTATATTCAATTTAAAATTTCCAATTTCAAATTCATTAAGGTTTAAATCGAAAAGCTGATAAGAAATCGATGAAGATAGAAAGGAAGAATTTTCTACAACGATTCGTAGGGCATTACCGCACCGAAACTTCTTTCTGGAGCTGTCACGAAGCAATCAAAAGAATTTGAAATCGAATCAAAGGAAATTGATAAGAAAGTTGTTTCCACTATTGCAGGGTATTGACCGTTCATAGTCGTATTCCCCTGTCCCCTATCTCGTCCTCTTCTTGTACTCATACTCACTATCAGTGGATAGCAAGAGAATTTACTGAGACATTCAGACTGATATCTTAGGGATATACTCATTCTAGAGTTTACTTCACTCTATCTCTAATGAGCTACTTAACGTGTTATACTCCTGAGCTAAAGTTCAACCTTAGCTTTTATACCAAATGTAACGTCTTGGATTTTCGCGCTTGAAAATCGACATCCATACTTTACATCGTACTCGAATGCCGTAGATTCGACCGTTCAAATCCGAGTCGCCGGAGCTTATAACACAGTTAAGTAAATAACACAGCGGAAGAAAAAGAATATAGATATACAACATCTGATACAATATCCAGATACAATGATGATACGATGAATATCTATATACATCAGAGATATGATACAACAAATAGCAGCGGAAAAGAAAATAGATAACTAACATCAGCAGCGGAACAAATAACTCTAAGATAGTCTTCAAGAGAAAACTCCAGCAGTAGCTCGAACTCCCAATAACGATACACCAAGAATAAGCAAGTGCAGTCTGATCTAAAGACTGAACTAGCTTCAGAAAATCTACTAATCCTGACTATCTGAAAAACCCAACTCTAGACTGCTCGTGTAGAAAATTATGAGCACCCAGAGTTTAGGAAATGAACAATAAACTCCGAGTCAGTCGTGGGACTGGTGTGAGCAACAAAAACAGTTTATCTTTAAAACAAATAGCAAAAGAATTTTAAAGTAAATTCGCAATGCTTTTAGAAAATGAAACTACCATAAGACCTCCCACCACACACACAATGCAAACGCAGACTTGGAGGAGATTTCTTCTTATGTTAGTCAAAGATGCTTACTACGCAAAAATCAAATCAAATCATTTGATATTATTATTAGTGCATAGTGGAAAACATTTCGAAAGTAGAATATAAATCTTAACCGACATAGACATTTCGAACTATGCCTACTATAGCTACCATCCAAACAGTGGGGCGCCACCATAAGTAGATGGCAGGTTCTACAACTAATACCGTACAGGGCTCGTATTGTTTCTTTGGATTTCCAACAATGATCAGGCCAAGGAACTTCCCATTGCCACATGGAAACGCCTCTGGATGGACGTCCCGAGAACCTAACCGGATCTCTGCCAACACAAGGCCGGGTTACCTCTGCAAAAATAGGTAACTACTGACACGAGTATGCCATCTCCCGGTTGTAACAACCTTTAACCGGGGCCCCGAGCAACAAATCACAAAGTAAGATATATATATACTTGCGACATCCACATAAGTTAAGTATCTGGGCTCCATACCATGATACCACTTCTATCCAGAAGGAAATGAACATACCCTAAGGGGCGCTACTCCCTATAACCTTGCTGCATCTTTCCTGTTTTGACCATTCCGGGGTGTTAGGTTCGACGAAGTCTCGTCCACAAAGCTACGCTTTGGCACAAAGCTATGCTTTGGGTCAACAGATGATCCAAGCAATGATCACAAAGATATAAAATCAAACAAATGATCATATCACAAATGATCAAACAATGATCATCACACAGCAACACTCAACATGTCACATTACCAAATTGGGAATATATCGCTGATAAATTTCAACTACATAACCTCTGAGCTCGTACGTCTCAGAGAAGGGTGTTAAGCTAAGAGAATAAATTCTCCGCCACCAACAGAAATGTATTTGAAAGAAATCGGCTTTATATCTCAAAGTGTAATGTCAGACATGTAACCATACAAGTCTGTTCCGGGTTCGAACAGAACCGAAGGCACTTCTTACGAAGCCCTTGCAATTCCGGGTATTCACAATCCCGTCCGGACTTCCCATCACAAAGGGTGATGGAATCTCTATACCGGGGACCAGTCGGTGCAGAGACATTCGACGAGTTGTCCTTTCGTTTTCGTAAATATCCGGTCTTCAACACCGGTCTTCAAATGCCATCCATATACGACGTATCACTATTCGGAATGGGTTATATGACACAAATGTCTTTTCCCGGCTAACCCGAATAACGAGCGCAATCTTTAAAAACATATGGATATTGGGATTTCAATTAAGTCACAACTTATTACCCAAAATCTTCTTTTCGAATGGTTTAACAAATTACCATTTCCAAATCTTTAAACAAAAAGATTCATTTTAACAACCTACAACGGTTTAAAACAATTTCCTCACTTTTATCTTTTAAACAAAAGATTCATTCACAGATTTTTTTTTCAAATCAATTTCCATTTCAACTCGTTAAATCTTTAAATCAAAGATTTAACTTATAGCTTTCAAAACAATTTCATTTCGAATGGGTTAAACAAAACATCATTTTAAATCTATTAACAATACACAGATTCAATTCATGGCTTTCAAAATAAATTTCATTTCAATTTCAAACTTGAAACTTCTCAACACAAATTGGAAGTTCATTACTTACGTGAAAGCTTTAATTATTTGAAACAAACAGTTTTTATTTTCAGAAAAATCCAATTATATTTACACGAGTTAAAACTTTTGAATTTAAATTCAAATTCCCAAATCAATACTTTTAAAATAGTTTAACCCATATATAACTGGTATAACATCTTTCATTCCTAGTTTCAAATCTTAAGATTCAATTTCAAACTTGAATTCAAATTTAAATCAAATTATTTAAATTTCCAAAACTCGATTAAGTTATTCAAAATAACTTTTATCTTTGAAATTCCATTTCAAAAGCTTTTCACTTTAAACCCAAATTTCAAAATTTCAAAATCAATTGAAATTAAAATTTCAATTTCAAAAACGTCAAATTTAAATTATCGGTGACTTAACCGATTTCCGTGTGAAATCCATATTTGTGTGTGTAAAAGTGTGGTCCAGGGGTTCAACACAATAGTGCAACATCAATCATCATAGATCAGAATACAAAATATAGTTGATAAGCGATATAAACTATAACGCTCATCTTCATTCATAGATCACAACATAAATCAGGGTATATCACAAAACATCATATATCAGGGATATCAAACAATTCAATCATTCACTCAAGTCCAAACATTCACAAGTGAATTTATTAATCAACCGACTCTTTTAAATCGGATGTATCGATTATTAATCCGGGTTAATTATCATAAGTTAATTACAAATTATTTTAAATAATTCCCCTTTCTTCATTTATTAGTTAATTTTTAATTATTAACTAATCATCCTTAATTAATGAATCAATTTACTTTTAATTATTTAATAAATCTTAATTAATCACATTCATTAATTAATTCTTTGATTTTTAACAAATAATCATACTCAAGTTACTAATCATCATTCAGTTAATTACGAATTGATTTATCTTTAATAACCAATTTATTAATCTCTAATTATTAAATTAATCAATTATAATCATTAATTAATTAAATAAATTAACTATATTTAATTTCCTAATCAACTTAATTAATTTCCAAGATAATAAAAATTCCTTTTAACTTAAGATTCATTATCTTATAAATACATTAATTACCATTTACATTTTTAAACCCTTTATCTTATAATTAACTTAAACAAAATTTAGATTAATTAAATTTTAAAATTCTTTAACAAATGTTAAGAAACCATTTGATATTTATAAACAAATATCGGTCAAGTTTTCTCCCTTTTTCCCCTTATTACCAAAACTTAGATAAATCTACAGTTTTAAAAAACTGAAACGTACCATTCCCCAAACACTCGAGCACGAACTCGAGTCGAAACCCCAAAACCCCGAGCCCATCTTCGCGTAAACTCCACGAAATCTCGAGCAACCTCACGCGAAACTTTTTCTTCCCCAAACCATCAACCTGACACACAACCCACACGTGCACGTGCACGCTTTCGTTCGCCGCCTCCGGTCAACCACGACCATTCCCACACATCGGCGATCAACCCTATATCCTATTCCAGCCTTCAGATCGACACCTCATACTCGAAATCGAGGTCGAGTTCTCACATCAAACCTGGAAACATACTGACCTTATCACCATAACCTGGCAACACCTCCAGTTCGACGCTCCGACCACCGGATCACCTGAAATTTTGGCCACGACTTCGTCAATCACCCCACTACCAAAACCTTGAAGCTCGAAACACTCGATCCATTCCTGAGCTCGAACGAGACAAAATCCACCGTTACTCAAAACTAGGTCTACGCAAAGGAATTCGACGCCATCGTCACCACCGTTAACTAACCACCATTCCACCATTTTTCCTAGGTCCATTGGTCCCTCCTGTACCTCCAGACCAAAACACGGCATCCCCAGTCGTCGAGATCGCCTACGGTAGCTCAAAAAGGCAAAAATGGTCGAACTAAAACTGCTCTCTAACCCAAACTCTAAAAATTGTAATACTTGTTTTAAAAATCATGATTTAGTATGTATTTTCACTTGATACAGCTGAATCCTTAAAACAAGAAGTTTGATTTTCAACATATTTAAAGATGTACATGTTTTCTTTGTTTCCAGAGACAAGTATATGTTGTTTCTTCCTTAAATAAATTTTAACACTTATATTATGATCAAACAAGCAATATTTGTTTATATTCTAAATTTAAACATTGATTAGATCATGAGATAAAGATTTATTTTCCAATTTACTCTAAAAAATGAGCAACAGACAACAGAGAATCAAAGAACAGAACAGATATACACAAACATATGTATGTATATAAGATACATGTCATCATAGAAGGAAGCATACAATATTAACTTAAGTCATAAGTTTAAAAATAAATGTTACTCACAGATAAAAGGATTTGTTTAGAAGTTTGCTCACCTTTGTTTCCAGAGATGGACAGAGTTTCTCTTCGAAACAAACTTGAACTTTTTCTTTCTCTCTTTGATTTCTGGTTTGTCTTGATTGTGTTGTTTATATTGAAGCTTTGTTTAAGTTTTGAATGATATTGTTTGCTTCAGATTTTGGTTTCCAGTTTGGAATGGACGAACAAACATGAGAGGTTGATGTTTTTGAAACAAGTTACAGGGTATTAGGCTTATTTGTTTAAGCTGATATGGAGTGTTGTACAAGTGTTATAATTTGTTGTACAAGTGATATTTTCTCCCAGTACAAATATACGCAGGGATTTTTCTCATTTTGGAGGCTGGTATCTTGCTTTTGTGCTGAAGTGATAAATGGTGTACTAGAGTTGCCTAGCAGCATTAATTGTTTGAGTACTTCATGTTTCACATCTCCCTTCTTTTGCTTTTAGCCATACTTGACTTCGGCTGGTATAATTTTGCTTTGCCTTATCACTTTATATTTAGAACTTTGCTTTGTCATTAAGTGTTGTTTGTATTTCCTTTTGCTTCTTTGCATACTTATATATTTATCTTGCCTTTGCTTGCTTCATGCTTATACTTTTTTTTCTTTTGCAGGCTGTATTTTATTTCTTCATTTGGCAAGTGTACATTTTTTTCTTTTGCTTATTTTTATCACTTTATAATATAAGTGAGATTCTATTTTATTAAAATTTTATTCAATGTATTTACTTTATACTTTTAAACTATTTAGATTTAGATTTAAATTCGAATTCAATATACATATATATTAACTTCAAATTTTCTCATATATCACGTATACATATATATTCACATATATGTACACTATTTACAATATTATTAAATTTAAATGATTCATGCAAAATATACTTGAATTCGGG